>OW569404.1:70345268-70961714 GCA_937654795.1 Cistogaster globosa | reverse complement strand
ATAAAAACTCACGATAAAGGTTTAGTTACGAAAAATAATAACTAACAAAAAGAAACTTATAATCTTTCAGGCATGTTCTGACACTCGCACGTTTTTAAAATTGCATGTGATTTTAAAAACGCCAAATTTTGTGTTACATGTTCTGAAACTCACGCGTTTTGCTTTTTTTCAAACTTATATTCGAAAAACAAAAACATATGATTTGACGGTGCAAAACATAAAAATCAAAAGAAAATTTAAAAAATGGCAGCAGCCTTCTTGCTTAATTTAACTTCTGCAAATAAACATTAAATTAAAAAAAGAAGAAATTAAAAAACGGATGCTTAGAGATTTCAATTTATTGGATATTCCAATCCATTAAATATTTATTAATATAAAAATTTTATACAAAGCAAGAAATAATTTGGCGAAAAAAAAATTTCTATTAGTGATGTTGCATTCAGAAACTTTAAAGAAAAAGATTACTCAGGTCGTGAGTAATCAGTACTTAAAAATTATTTTTGCTTATTTTGTTAGTTATAACATACACGTTCAAAACGCAGATCGTCCTAAAAATAATTGAGATATATTTATTAACGTACATTAACACTTTAATCGCCCATTTAATAAGCACCGAATAACTGTTTAAGTTTTAAAATGTGAATAACCGCATTTTTATTTGACTACCGACTACACATTTAACCGCACTAATACTAATATATTTTCGAACATCAATAAGAACAGCTGTTTTTATGAAATCGCAAGTACTCAAGAAAAAACCTACACAAACAATTGATAAAACAAAGGGCGTATTTAAAATTTATTATTTAACTTATAATTGTGTAGAAACAAAAATAAATTTTAATAAAAATTAAACATATTAATTTTTATTTGTGTATAGTTTTATTGTTGTTTTAAAGCTTATTTTAAGTAAAATTTTTAACTTCACTTCAGTCTGTGCTTGCGGTTTCAAGTCGCCAAATTTCTTGCCATTGTGAACTACAGAACACATTTCATGTGATTTCAACTCACATCGCAAGTTTTAGGCGATTTTCGATTGTCAGAACATGCCTGTTTATAAGTTTCTATTGTTATTCTTAGGAACAAGGGATTAAAAACTGTTTTCGGGTAAATCGACAAATATTTCACGTAATTTGCAAATAAGTGGGATGTTTGCAAAAATAAATAAAAATAAATAATAATAATAAATAAAAATAAATAATAACAAAAAAAAAGGGTTGGTATTCTCTTTCGCAGTGAATCCTAAAGAATACACACAGTTTCTGAACGTTTGCGAGAATTTTGCAAAGCAGGCTGAAAATTATTGGGCCCACAATATTTAAATAATTTTCCATTAAATAAAAATAAATTATATTTAAATTTATTTTTCTAATAGCAAACTAATGTCTTTAAAAATATGTTTGAATGTAGATACTTTGCTTACGCTTTTTGACATGATGCTTATTTTTTTATTTGCCGCCATTAAAAATCCTGTTAAGTGAAACACCAAAATTTAAAGAACAACTGAACTAGAAATGAGCGATATTTCAGTACCTGTGATTAAAAATCACTAAAGTGACTCAGTTTATCAAGTAACAGTTCCAATAAGAACGTTCTTTTATATTTGCACACATACAAATTTAAATGTGATTTTACTTTGTGCATAAAATATTCGTATTTTTGACCCTTTCACTCAGACAAAGCGTTTTCATTGATGTGTAGTTTTTTTCTTGCTTCTACTTGTTAACAACAGCTATTTTTTTCCTAACTTTACACATACAATATTGTTTGAAACCTAAGCAACATTTTTTACAAAGTTTTAAAAGTATTCTATTTTCTTTTTTGCTTCATTTATTGCAGATAACATATATATTTCTTATTGCATTATGTACCTACATTTTAATAACAACAACAAAGATTTTATTTAAATACTTGTAAGAAGTAATAGAAAATAAAAACAAAATTAACTCCATATATTACTGATATAAACCCAAGCAACTGTTTCTTTGTTTCATTTATTGCATAATAAAATCAAAAACAAACAAATAAAAATTTATTTCAGTACCGTTTTGTTTGAAAAAGATAATATAATTTCTAGTGTTTTTTTTTTTTTTTTGCAATCGGGCCAAAATACTAAAATTAGAGCTATAGCGCGTACCCGTTACGGAACAACTTTTAAATTAAAAATTGTGGAACTTTTTTATAACGGCCAATCTCAAATTCCTATAGCTAAAATGTTAAACATGTAGAAATCAATACTTTCGCAGCTTATAAAAAAAAAAAAAAAAAGCTACTGGAACGGTGGAGAAAGTTAATAATACGGATCGATTAAAAAAAAAACGGATTGATTAAAAAAAAAAACGTTTAATTCTGCAAAAGATGGTGTGAGCGATCTTAGTCTCAATATTAGTTCAAGCACGGTAAGACAAAGATTATTGGAGATTAATTTGAGGGGCTTTATGCCATCTAAGAAAGCTACTCTGACGAGGAAACATTTAAAAAAGAGGTTTTCTACTTAAATTGCAATAAATGCGTATTTATATTACTTTTCTTTAACTGCAGGATGGAATTTGCAAAAGCTTGCGCAAATTGGACTGTGGCAAAGTGGAAAACAGTTTTATTTAGCGAGGAGTGTAAATTTAACGTGTTAAATTCAAATGGACTTTCGGAAACCAAGAGGAAATCGAATACATCCGCATTATTGTAAGCCCACAACAAAGAATGGAGGCGGAAATTTTATAGTGTGGACCCAATTCTCGAGGAGTGGAGTTGGCCCCTTTATTGAAATATCAACAAAAAGGATCGATTTGCTTATAGGGACATTTTAGCGAATCATATGCTTCCTTATGGTGAATAGGAAATGCCACTTCGTTAGGTTTTTCAGCATGACAATGACCTAAACACTCGTCAATGTTGGTCAAGGGCTGGTTGTCTGCTAAAGAGATTCAAGTTTTGGATTGGCCCGCACAATCTCCAGACTTAAGTTCCAAAGAGAACCTTTTCAGAATTTTGAAGCGCAGGGTCGGAACTCGCCGTTTTAGCAATAAGCATGAGCTGATGAATTGCCTGAAATCCGAGTGGGAGCCAATACCAGCAGCAACAATTACCAACCTCATAGAATCTATGCCAAAACGATGTGCGAAAGTAATAAGCAAAAAAGTTTACTATACGAAGTACTGAAAGTTGCTTAAGTTTCGAACAGCAATTTATGGAATTGATGTTGTTTTTATTTTTTATTACTTCTTACAAGTATTAAAATTAAATTTTTTTGTTTCTCATTATAATGTAGGTATATAATGCAATAAGAAATATATATGTTATTTTAAATAACTGAAGCAAAAAAGAAAATAGAAGACTCTTATACCTTTATAAAAAAAGTTGCTTAGGTTTCGAACAATACTTTATGTACATATGTAACAAGAAAACAAAAAAAAAAAAAAACAGCATAAATTGTATGAAATGTTTATTCTACATACTTAAATTACAAAATGCAAACGGTGATCACGGTAGCTATTTTAAAGAACGTTGATTTGAAAATCACGTTTACTACTAACGACGTTCCTTAAAAATTACGGTATTGCTCATCCCTAAACTAAACACACTTCACGAGTATATCTGAACCCTTAATTTAAAGTGTTTTGCGACGAGTTTAAATCAAAAATACGTAAATTTCAAGTGTTTTGCAAGATAAGTATAAGTGTGGGAAACCATCTCAAAAGCAACTTGTTTTGCAGTTAAACACTTAAAACTTGCTTACACACGTAAGTGTGAACGCCATATTAGTTAAGAAATGTCATTATAGTGTTTTTGAATCTTGAAGAAATGTTTTTTTTTTTTTTGTTATTTCTTCAAATTAATACATTTTAGTGTTTGTTAGTTCTCTTATGTACTACTTTACTTATTCAAGCTATGTTTCATTTGTATTTCTACCTTAAAAACATATTTATTTAGTAAAACAATACTAATCTGTTACATATTAGGTCTTACAGGTATTCGTTTTTTCTAAAACCATTTATGAAAGATTTGATTTGAAGTAATAAAAATGTTAATCCATTACAATTGCGTTGTCTCATT
Source organism: Cistogaster globosa (assembly GCA_937654795.1). Taxonomy (NCBI): domain Eukaryota; kingdom Metazoa; phylum Arthropoda; class Insecta; order Diptera; family Tachinidae; genus Cistogaster; species Cistogaster globosa. Next base: position 70,957,661 of record OW569404.1, on the reverse strand, counting down.
TATTACAAAATTTGAGGTAAAACGATAAGGTTGTTTTGTAACAGTAATGAAAAACAACTATAAATGATAAAAACGTATAATATTGTTACCTTGAGTAAAAATAAATGTACCTTGTTTCTTGCTTACAAGTGCGCTACTGATAATGTTGTTTTTAACCAAAATCTTTGCCTCTCTCTTAAATTTAAAGATACGAATAAAACTATCTTAAGAATCGCACACTTTAAATAATAGTAAATTGTATAGTTAGGTACACAATACACTGTCCGCTACTTAAATAACATTTTAAGACAGGATTTTACTTCAGGTATTAACCTGTTAACTGATTTTGTCGTATATATGCGTCAATTTCAAAAGTTCATTTTTTATTTAATGTCGCATATGTGCGTCATGCTGAAAAAAAAATTGCATTTGCTATGTAATTTTGATATTATAAAGTAGTTAAATAACACTGAGTTTGCTAATTACCGTTATCATAAGCGTGAGTTATGAAGAATTCTAATATTTAGCGTCAAGTTGTTAGTATTTCTTCTGCAGTGCAGCGGCGATAACAGTGCAATCAGTGTAGTTTTGGATTTTTTTTTTCAATATTTGGTTCCCTAGATGGATGCCTCCCAGAATAATGAAAAAAATATTTGCTGCTCCTTGCTTTAAAGAATATCATACATCTTTATGAATCAATTTATCATTTGAATTTCTTTTGTAAATATAATGCTTAATTTCCTTATTAAATTTAGATGTCTATTACTTTTTTGGATTTTTATTTTTTAATTCTTTTTGCTATAAACTATTTTATTCATTTCTGTTCTATTTCGTTATATGAATTCAAATTTAATTTATTTTGTTCATAAAATATCTAATACAGTTTCATATTTTTGTATAAATCAGTTTGTAATTATAAAACTTTTAATTTTAAGTTAAACCCAATTTAAAAATGTTACAGTTTTTCAACTTTTATAACGTAAAGTTACTTACTCTGCTCATGTTGTAAATACGCGTCTTTGCTTGAAATTAATTCAGCACATTAAATCGAGCTTGCAAAGAAAAACTAATCAGTTAACAGGTTAAATAAACGATGTATTTGTTTACTAAAGGAGTGAAGTCTTCGGTTACAAAGTTCTAAATGTTTTATTATATAAAAAATTAATGTAAGTTACCAGCTATTTAAATTCTGACTATAATATATATATATATATATATATATATATATATATATGAGGGCTGCTATATATATTTCTGGCCTGGCAACACTGAGTGCTGCCAAGTGCAATCTGACATTTCCATTGGAAAGTTTGTCATTTTTACGCATAATCGTACTCGAAAACGTTTTGATGTACGACCATTATTTGTGTTGTTTACAGTGACTTGAAAAAATTAATATAGAAAAAAATGGAATTAACTCGTGAACATTTTCGTGCCATCATTTTTCACAACTTTCGACGTGGATTATCACGACAAGAGTGCATCTTTGTATGGCGATGAAGCACCATCCTATAGCACTTTGAAAAATTGGTGTAATGAATTTAATCGTGGCCGAAGCTCGCTCAAAGAAGGATTCCGTGAAGGTCGTCCAAAAACGGCTGTTGTGCCAGAGAACATTGATGCCGTGCGTGAACTCATAATGCAAGATCGACATTTCTTCCACCAGCATACATTCGATACTGCATGAACACCTGGCCGTAAAAAAGGTTTGTTCTCGTTGGATCCCGCACAATTTGATAGTCGCTCAAAAAAAGGCTCGTGTTGATTGGTGCAAAGAAATGTTGCAAAAATACGATTGCGGTGCTTCAAAAGACGTTTATAAGATCGTCACAGGTGACGAATCATGGATCTATGCGTATGAGCCCGAAACGAAACAACAATCGACCGTGTGGGTCTTCAAAGACGAGCAAAATCCAACGAAAGTTGTGCGTGGAAGAAGCACTTCGAAGCAATTGGTCGCCTGTTTCTTCGGCAAAACTGGTCATGTGGCGACTGTTCCACTTGAGCAACGTAGGACGGTCACTTCTGAGTGGTACACTACAATTTGTTTGCCTGAAGTCATCGGAGAAATTCGAAAAACCAACCAGAGAAGACGAATCATTGTTCACCATGACAATGCGAGCTCTCACACATCGGCTCAAACTAGAGCGTTTTTGACCGGCCAAAACGTCGAATTAATGGGTCATCCGCCGTACAGCACTGACTTGGCTTCTTGACTTCTTCTTGTTTCCGCACATCAAGAAAAAAATGCGTGGTCAACGATTTTCGTCGCTAAAAGAAGGTGTTGATGTGTTCAAAAACCATGTTTTAGAGGTGTCTCAATCGGAGTGGAAAAAGTGCCTCGACAACTGGTTTAAGCGCACAAAGTATATAAATCATGCTGGAGAATACTTTGAAAAACAATAAAACCATTTTTGATTATAAATATTCGCATTTTCATTATTAGGCCAGAAATATTTAGAGCAGCCCTCGTATATAGATATATATATATATATAGGTATATATATATATATATATATATATATATATATATATATATATATATATATATATATATATATATAGACTCATAATTTCAGGACCGTAGGTTCGTGCCCCACGTTAGCATCATATTGTTACGGTTGGATTGGCGAGGTTTCGGCCTAGCTCATTGTTTCTCTCCTCAGGCGGTTCCAACCCTACTTACCAGCCGCGTATCCGAACACTTTAAATAGAACAAAAAAAAACTAACAGAACTACACACACAGTTTACAGTTGCCCCAAATATAAAACTTGTACACTTACCAAATCAAAATAAATATTACGCTGATATTTATTTTGATTTGGTAAGTGTATCTATAAAGAGAAATATATGTTTATTCAAGTGAAATTTAGACCTGAGGTCCATATTTTAGTTACACATAGAAAACATATTTGTAACCATTTTATATAAAAAACTATAAAAACAAAAATATGCCAATATTCTTAGGAAAAAAAATTATTATCTTATTGTAACTATAGAAAAGTAATAAAAATATTCGTTCTTATTATTTTGTGTGGTCAGCTTTTTCTTCTTAGCAGCTTGGAGTCTTCTTGGCATAGAATTAACTAGGCTTCTTGTAACCTCTACAGATATAGATTCCCAGATGTCCCTTAGAGCGTTTTTAAGGATTTCTTTGTTGGTTATATGGTATTCATTTATTTTTCTTTTCATATATGCCCACAAATGCTCTCTGGGTTTTAAGAATGGGCTTTGGGGAGGGTGAGGTAAAACCTTTTTTGTATTATAAAGCAGCCATCCTCTGACTACAACGACAGAGTGCTTTGGGTCGTTGATTTGAACAAGCAAAATGCTATCCGCCAAGCCAATTTTTTTAGAAGATTGAAGTAAATTATTTATTAAAATATTTAAATAATTTATCTTGCTCATAGTCTTCTCTATAAAAACAAGGTTACCTACGCCGTTTGCGCAATTTGCACCCCAGACCATTACACTTTCACCTCCATGTTTAACAGTATGTGCAATGTTCAGTGATTTTAGGGTTTTGTCTTGTTATTTCCACACTGAGTTCCGACCATCACTGCCTAATATGATACATATCGACTCGTCTGTCAAAATTACTGTGTTCCAGAAAGCATTGTCGTTTTTTAACATTTGGTTTTGAAAGAAGAGGTTTCATACGAACAGAGTATCCTATAAAATCTTGCGAGAGGAGAAAGTTTCTAATAGTCTGTGGTGTTACATGAACTATTTCACCAAACTTAAGTTCATTAGCTCTTTTTACAGCGGAAATTTTTGGATCATTTTTAACATATTTACAGATTTGTCGTTCACTTTGGAAAATATATATATATATATATATTTATATTTTTTTTTTGTTTTTTTTTTTTTTTGACGACTAGATTGACTAGGTCTTTCGCAAGATCCATTTTCTTAAAAAGTTTTAATAATATAAAGGATTGTGCTACAAGTTTTATTTAGTATATTCCCGATTTCACGCGTTTATTTTGCTTTTTTCCACAGCCTTATAATAGTTTCCTTAAAATCTTTCGACATTTGCATATTTGGCTTATATGCTTCTATTATAAAAAGTAATTTCGCAGCACCAGTGGCTGTTAAATTAGATAGTGAAACGTAGAGACTCATTAAGGGTATTTTTCCATTAAACTACTTAGGCCTATATGTTGACTACAAATCTGGTTGTTTCAGGGTTCAAATCCTGCGGCAATCAAAATACAAAAAAATGTTTTTTTCTGTTTAATGGTATAAATACATATTCAGAATTAACATTAAAACATGCAGCCTCCTTCGTCGGTACTTTCTCATAACAGATTCGCCGGCGAAGTAAAATAAATAACTCTCTCTCTTTCACCACCTGTCTTATCTCTCATCTATCCCTTTCCTAAAGAATGTAGCACGGTTACGAAAAATAACTAAATAGGTTTTAATAATGCCTGAAGTGCTACTTTACTTCTCTTTTAAAACTAATTAAAAGAATTTAATTACGTTTTTACCCGACGATTATTTCGATTATTATTATGTCGATTATTTGTCGACTTTCTCAAAGGTATTTTGTATTTGAATTAAAAATTTATAGTAAAGTCTTACGAGATTATAGATTATTTATTTTATTTGTTCTTTTTCTTTTTCTTCACATGAAATGCATAAAATACATTAAAACGGTGATAAGAGATTATCGGTTTTAAGGCTCTAGGACTTATAGTTTACGAGATAATTGAGTTTTAAAGTTTGCAATAATAAAAAGCACTTTTTGGGTTTGGTTTGGCTTAAGTAGCTTAATGGAAAAATATCCCTAATTCTAACCAGAAAATTTGGCCAACTTAAACATCACGTATAGAATTATTTTATATTTTTAATTACTCCAAGCTTCTGCAATTGTAACATTGGAATCATTGCATATTTCAGGTTTGTGCTGTACATAGGATATAAGTCAATGCCTCCGTCTCTGTGGCACTTATAGTTAACTGTTGCTCTTAATTCAATATAACTTTGAATTCACTTTCCTATTAGATCAAATATATTTTTTACCGAGGTCGTAATGTGTGCGGGCTTACCTTAGCCTACCAAGGTCTTTGTTTAAAAAAAACAGTTTACTTTTTGCTTTTTTCACTTTTTTGATTTTATAATAATGTTATGCTTAGTGTAAACTTTTTTTACTCTAGCTTCTATTTTTAGTTTTGCCCGAATTTAATTCAAGGGCCGCCCTACTCTTTTCCCTGAGCTTTCCAGGTGAGAACCGCCGGTAAAACTAACTTTTTTACTTTTCCTTGAGCCAGTGCCCTAATATTCCTTCCTCATAAACGAGGTAAATCGGATGTAATCCGTATTGAATTTTCTTGTTCTTATCTTAACTAGGATTAGTGTTACTAATCAACTTTTACTTTTATCACTGCTGCTTATCGGCTTTTGTTAACAGTTGCAACTGTTCACAATCAATTGGCTAGCGGTTGTGTCAATAGCCTTTTTACTTTTGTTCCACTTTCTTGCTGTTTGTTTTCTGTTGTTTTTATAGCTGCATTTTTTGTCCTGAGTGTTTGTGCGCGTTTGACGTGTCCACTACCTTTTTCCAATCAGTTTTGTCTCATCTGTTGCTCTATCTGTAAAATATCATTGTCACTGCTCACTCTCTTCTGCAGACTTTTGGAATTAAATAAGGAATGAAAATAATGTTGCTGTTAATTTTCCTCTGTAAAATTTCTGTGGGGGGATTCATCCACTTCGATGTGGGTGGGTTGGTCCCACAGAGTTGTGGGGAAAAATACTTAGGACTTACCCTTTTTTATCGGCAACGATGGCGCCGACTGATGGCTTCTACGGGGGTGACTTGGCTGGTTCCAGGCTCCAATAAACAAGATTCCTTGAAACTGAATGCAGCAGCCAAAAAAATATTTTTCTTTAACTTTTCAAATCTAAACTTTTTTTGTACAAAGAAATTATGCCAATTACGTTTTATCTTGTTTTTATAGCACGAATTTTATTTATTTTTTGTCAATTTTGGTAATTTTTAACAATTTAAAACAGTTTTTATTTTGTTTATAAACATTAAAATTATTTTTCTGTTTATTTTCGAATTTACTGTTTGCCATTAAGACAACACCGCACAACGAACAAACACATCTATTTCATACAAGATACTCTGTGTTACTTATTTTCCGCACAAACATAACCATCCACTTTTAAAAATCACAAGCATCTGACCAAAAATTCATCTGCGCATTCTTTTGCCCTTTTTACTTTTGTTTTTTTGTTTCTCTCATTTTTATTTGCACAGAAGCAAAAGGGCAAAAGAGTGTTGACAACGCGTTCTGCCTTTTTGCCACATCACAAAACGACAGGATAGGGTTTGCGGTCAAACATCCCGCCCCCCTTAATAAAGTAATGGAACAAAAAAATTTAATGTTTTGTTATTTTATTATTTCTTTGTTTTTTTATTTAAAATAATAATTTCAAATATAAAATATTTGATATAAAAATATAAATTGGGTTTTTTCTTTTTAATATTTTTAACAATCAAAACTAAGTTCAAAAAAATAACAATCCAAAATAATTTATAACAGTAAATTCAAACTTATAAAAAGAAAATACAAATATATAAGGTGTTTAAGGGATAAAGTATAAAAGAATATATATTTATATAACTCCCCCATCCTTTGAATTCACATTACTCCTGGAATGTGGAATATACACAATTATAAAATATATTTTGGTTTTATTTTACAAATATTATATTAAATACTACCAACATAATAAACAACATAGTAAATAGTAAAATAAAATTGTTAATATAATTTCTCTAACAGTTTAAAATAGATATATCTCTTAATATATATATATATATATATTATCATATTTACAATAAAACATTATTACAAATTATAAATTTTTAAAGTTACTTCTACCAGTAATATTTCTTTCAAATCTAACTTTTGGTATTTCATTTTGGTATTTAAAAATTCTTTTAACTACTTGCCTGTCTCTTCTACAATCTTTTTCATCAATAAAATTTGTTTTATTTTTTTCTTTAACCTTCTTAATAACATATTTCGGTTTTGGCTTTAAATTATAAAATCCAAGATATTTTACTAATTCTCTTTCTTTAAATTCGTGATTTTCTTCTCTATCTTTATTAAGCTTGTTAATTCTATTAATTTTATTTTCATGTATTTTGTTATGTAATTTTTGCCACATGGAACTATCCACTTTATTGTGAAGTAAATCAATCAATGAATCAATATAATGTTGATTATTTATATCTATATAACAACCTTTTTTTAAATAGGAAATCATTGGTAACGCAATCCTTTATAAATTTCCTATAAAAACCAGTCAAGCCTAAAAAGGATTTTATTTCCTTAGCGGTTTTGGGTAACGAGACTTTTTGTATAATCTTTATTTTGTTAGGATTTGGTGTAATTCCTTCAGGAGTTATTATATGTCCTAAGTATTCTGACTCATGTCTAAAACAATTACATTTATCTACTTGAACTTTTATGTTATATTCAGATAATCTTTGAAAAATCTTTTGTAACGATAAAACATGTTCCTGAAGAGATGTTGAGAATATTAGTATGTCATCCATGTACACAACGCAAATATTACTTATAAAACCTTGTAGAACTTCATTCATCATTCTCTGAAATGATGCTGGGGCATTTTTCAAACCAAAAGGCATTCTATTGAATTCATAATGCCCAGTCGAAGTAGAAAATGCTGTCTTATGTCTGTCTTCCGTTGAGATAAGAATCTGAAGAAATCCCTTCGCTAAATCTAGAGTGCTGAAATACTGAGAATTTCCCAATTTTAAAAAAAGATCCTCTATATTAGGTATGGGAAATTTGTCTTCAATAGTAACGTCGTTAAGTTTCCTATAATTAACTACTACTCTCCATTTCTGTTTTCCAGAATTGTCAAATTTTTTTAGGAACAACCCAAATTGAAGCGTTATAAGAGCTGCAAGATTTTGTTATAATACCGGATTTAAGCATTTCATTAACTTGTTTTTCAACTTCCTCTTTGAGGATTTCTGGAAAGCGATATGTTCTAGAATATACAGGGATATCATTTATTGTAGGTATTTTATGTCGATATTTAACAACAGAAGATAAGTTTTCACCTTCTATATAAAATACATTTTTGAAAATTTTAATTAACTTCATTAATTCTTTGATCTCTTCATTATTTAAATTTTTATTTTTTAATAACTCCTCCAAATATTCTAATTTAGAGGTTCATTAAAATGTATATCTACGACTAAGGATTCTAAATATAATTTATCATTCTCATTGAATTCTGTTGAAGATGTATCATATGCTATTGGAATTTTCGCATTTGCAGTAACTAACATATTCTCCTTTAAGTCAATTTTTGCTCCTAAAGGTTTAAGAATATTACAACCTAAAATTCCATCTAAGTTACTTAAAATTTCTGTCTCAAGCATTTTAATTTTTACGCCCGGTATATTAAATTCTTTAAAAAGAGGAATTGTTATTTTTGTTGATGTTGTAATTTCAGAACATATAGTATTTAAAACAATTGGGTTTTAAAGTTTTGTTTTAAAGGAATTGTTAAATAAGCCTTTCCTAATAAGAGTAGTACCAGACCACGTGTCAACCAATAATTTAATTGGAATTGTTCTCGTTTTTAAAACTATACAGGGTAAAGATCTTCGGCAAGCAATTGAAAATTTGAGGCCTATATACTATCAACTTCATTCTACTTGAACTATTAATGCTACTTTGTCGAGACTCTCCTGTATTAAGAATTTCCGCATTACTTTTAGTGTTTCTATTTGAATTACTAAAACTTCTTTGAGAGTTTGAAGAAATTTTGTAACTACGAGGGCTGCTATATATATTTCTGGCCTGGCAACACTGAGTGCTGCCAAGTGCAATCTGACATTTCCATTGGAAAGTTTGTCATTTTTAAGCATAATCGTACTCGAAAACGTTTTGATGTACGACCATTATTTGTGTTGTTTACAGTGACTTGAAAAAATTAATATAGAAAAAAATGGAATTAACTCGTGAACATTTTCGTGCCATCATTTTTCACAACTTTCGACGTGGATTATCACGACAAGAGTGCATCTTTGTATGGCGATGAAGCACCATCCTATAGCACTGTGAAAAATTGGTATAATGAATTTAATCGTGGCCGAAGCTCGCTCAAAGACGAATTCCGTGAATGTCGTCTAAAAACGGCTGTTGTGCCAGAGAACATTGATGCCGTGCGTGAACTCATAATGCAAGATCGACATGCGACATACCGAGAGATAGAGACATCCCTGGACATTTCTTCCACCAGCATACATTCGATACTGCATAAACACCTGGCCGTAAAAAAGGTTTGTTCTCGTTGGATCCCGCACAATTTGAAAGTCGCTCAAAAAAAGGCTCGTGTCGATTGGTGCAAAGAAATGTTGCAAAAATACGATTGCGGTGCTTCAAAAGACGTTTATAAGATCATCACAGGTGACGAATCATGGATCTATGCGTATTAGCCCGAAACGAAACAACAATGGACCGTGTGGGTTTTCAAAGACGAGCAAAATCCAACGAAAGTTGTTCGTGGAAGAACCACTTCGAAGCAAATGGTCGCCTGTTTCTTCGGCAAAACTGGTCATGTGGCGACTGTTCCGCTTGAGCAACGAAGGACGGTTACTTCTGAGCGGTACACTACAATTTGTTTGCCTGAAGTCATCGGAGAAATTCGAAAAACCAACCAGAGAAGACGAATCATTGTTCATGACAATGCGAGCTCTCAGACATCGGCTCAAACCAGAGCGTTTTTGACCGGCCAAAACGTCGAATTAATGGGTCATCCGCCGTACAGCCCTGACTTGGCACCTAATGACTTCTTCTTGTTTCCGCACATCAAGAAGAAAATGCGTGGTCAACGACTTTCGTCGCCAGAAGAAGCTGTTGAAGTGTTCAAAAACCATGTTTTAGAGGTGTCTCAATCGGAGTGGAAAAAGTGCTTCGACAACTGGTTTGAGCGCATGCAAAAGTATATAAATCATGCTGGAGAATACTTTGGAAAACAATAAAACCATTTTTGATTATAAATATTCGCGTTTTCACTTATAGGCCAGAAATATATAGAGCGGCCCTCGTATTCTTGGTAGTTGGTAAAATTTCAAAATTGGATGTTCCGTATTAATTTCTATATCTTTGTGTGTAAGTTATTTTGAGATGGGTTATTTTGGTAACGATAATTTTGAACATGAGGAATATGTTCAGAATTATTTTGCAATAAATTATTAGATTTAAAACTTGACGATTGCAAAGAATATTGAGAATTAGCAAATATTTTATTTCCTACATATTTTTTATAAAAATATTCTGTTTCTATTAACACTTCTTTTGCTTTAAGTAATGAAACCGGATTTCTTGAATAGAGCACTAATTTTGGCTCACTAGGCACTTTAGAAATAAAAATGTTTAACACCATTTTTTCATTATTTTTGCAACTATACCATTGCTCATTGTCTCTATCTAAACTAGTTTTTAAATTTAATTTAGTTAACAATTTAATCATGTATTCGTAAAAATCATTAATATTACTTCTAATTTCCGCAGTTTTAATTTGATTAATAATAGATTCTACACTATCAGATACATTAAAATTAATTCTTAATATTACCTTAATCTGCTCCCATCGCTTTTGATGTTATATTGTTCCTTGTTCTTAAATCAAATAATCCATGTAAGGATTCATCAACAAGCTTACGAACTTCTTCCACATGTTTTGTAAACATTTCCAGCTCCTCAACCTTTCCATCAAATTCTGGTACACTTTCCATTAGACTAAAGGGATTGAAGGACATTGCAAAATTAATATTTCTTCTCCTTTGTTGTTCTCTTTAGAAATCAGATTGCTTATTTCCTCTTCCTCCTCAACTGTAAATACTTTAATTTTTAACAGTTCTTGATGTTTTAAATATGCTTTTGCGTTTTTAAGTCTTCTCCTCAGTTAAGGTTAATTAGCTTGCCAGCCTTTATTTGTAAAAGCTATTGCTATTTCGCTCACTCGCTTAAAGTTTACTTTATTTTTATCGTTTGTTTTCTTTTTTTGCTTTTTTCGTATTTTTACCTAAAAAGTCATCACACTGAATCGTATACAATACAATTCTTTTTTTTTTTTAAACGTTGTTTCGAGTTTTTCGTTTGGTCCGTTTCACGACTGCGCCAATAAAGTAATTAATGGAACAAAGCAATTTAATGTTTTGTTATTTTATTATTTCTTTTTTTTTTTTTTTTTTTTTTTTTATTTAAAATAATAATTTCAAATATAAAATATTTGATATAAAAATATAAATTGGGTTTTTTCTTTTTAATATTTTTAACAATCAAAACTAAGTTCAAAAAAATAACAATCCAAAATAATTTATAACAGTAAATTCAAACTTATAAAAAGAAAATACAAATATATAAGGTATTTAAGGGATAAAGTATAAAAAAATATATATTTATATATCTCCTTGCAGGACTGCAACTAGAAGAAATATGTGATCAATAGTAGGGTGGAAGTGCACACCAGAATTACAACCCTGTGTGGGAAAATAAGTTACAAAATCCTACAAGGATGTATAATTTTAAATATCTCAAGCGAAGTTCAAATACAATAATTCAAAAAAAGATAAAGCACCTTAGAGTATAAAAGGTTATATAAATTCAAATTCAATAATTCAAAAGGATAGAGTATCTTAGAGTATAATATAAGTGAATTCAAATGCAATAATTCAAAAAGATAGAGTATCTTAGAGTATAGTATAAATATAAGTTTAATAAATGTATAATATAATGATGATGATTAGTCGTTGGTGGCACCTAGAGGCCAAACCTTCCCACTAGGACCCATCCCAAAGCTGTGTCCTGTGCGAGGGGCGATGCAAGGCTGCTTGGTTGAAGACCGCTTCTGATGAGCTCCGGGTATACCTCGGATCCCAGGATGACGTTGATGGTGTGATTGTCTGGGTCTGCCAAACGGAGATTATCATAGTGCTGAGCTACTCGGCTGTCCAGCGGTTTTCTGGCTTGGTTGAGGGGTAGCTTGTCGTCAACTCTGGCGGTGACGGTAAACGAGGTTGCTCCCTCGAAACGTGAACAAAAAGTCATCTTTTACCATTTCTTATTGTCGATCAGTTCAACGGGGAGGTGATATCGGTCGACAATGAAGGCGGCGATGGCACTTTCAGTGGCACACGGGTCAATTAGACCACGGACTTGCACCCATTGCTTGTTTAGACATATTTGCATAATGACGGTAGGTATCAACGTAGCATTGCCAGTACCGCTTGAACGACGTATTTTGGGGGGGCGATGAAGAATTGGGTGATGCTTACCCCTGCAGATTTTACAACATTTAGCACTGCGACATTTATTAGTCCGGTGCGAGTGTGCTAAACAATTTTTGCAATATAGATGGCGTCGTAACGTTTTTTCACGTGCGAAAACAGACATGCTGGTAAACTTATTACATTTTCGCAATGGGTGATCCTTTTGGCACAGGCGGCAGTCATACGAGGTGGATTTTAAGCGAATGATAACTCGTTTGGGGGGTAATACAGCCATCATCTGCTGGCTGAGCGCACTTTTATGTCTAACGCATATGACGCATTTAGAAATAGTTGATTTTATTAGAGGTTTAAGACGAGGTACGTAATAATGGTAATAATAATGATAACAATAATAATAACAATAATAATAATAATAATAATAATTATCACGCCGGACATCACTTTGGTGTCCGAGAGCCTGGCCGGAGGAATTGTTGGATGGAAGGTACTGGAGGAGTATAGCGGAAGTGACCATCAATATATTAACTTCCAGATCGCAGCGAGATCCAATCCTGCCCTATCGCCAAGAATGGGAGGTACCCGCAAGTGGAACGTGACAAGACTGGATAATAATAATAATAATAATGATAATAATAATAATAATAATAATAATATTAATAATGATAATGATAATAATAATAATAATAATAATAATAATAATAATAATAATAATAATGATAACAATAATAATAACAATAATAATAATAATAATAATAATAATATAATAATAATAATAATTATCACGCCGGACATCACTTTGGTGTCCGAGAGCCTGGCCGGAGGAATTGTTGGATGGAAGGTACTGGAGGAGTATAGCGGAAGTGACCATCAATATATTAACTTCCAGATCGCAGCGAGATCCAATCCTGCCCTATCGCCAAGAATGGGAGGTACACGCAAGTGGAACGTGACAAGACTGGATAATAATAATAATAATGATAATGATAATAATAATAATAATGATAATAATAATAATAATAATAATAATAATAATAATAATAATAATAATAATAATAATAATAATAATAATAATAATAATGATAATAATAATAATGATAATGGTAATAATAATAATAATAATAATAATAATAATAATAATAATAATAATAATAATAATAATAATAATGTTAATGATAATGATTGTGGGGGTTTAAGGGGGATTCATCCACTTCGATGTGGGTGGGGTCGTCCCACAGAGTTGTGGGGAAAAATACTTAGGACTTACCCGTTATCTTGATGAAGATGTGATGAGTGGTATCCTCCGCCGTTTGTTTTTCGGCAACGATGGTGTCGACTAAAGGCTGATAAAGCAGGTGTCCCAGGTGGTTCAGGGCTCTTGAACTGGATGCTCCGTACTGTCGTCCTTTTGTCTGGACTCCCTATCTACGACGATCGGATCAATATTCTTTAAAACCACATATGGTGATGGGTGTGTTGAATTCCGTTGTCGTGTTTTTGGAATGCACTAACCTTTCTTTCAATCCACAATAAAAAATGCAAAATAACTTTTGGTCTATTTGCATATAATACAATTAACAATTGGTTGAAAATTGAATATATGTTTTTTTTTTTTTTATTATTTTTATTCAATAAGTATTGTTAAAAAACGTTAATTATTTGAGAACAAAATTATATTTTATTTTTACACTTTTGTTAAAAAATTAAGGTTTTCTTTTAATTGTATAAAGGTATACTTAATATGCCGACTTCACAGTCTTAAGATCACAACGCGACTGACTAAATTCAACTGCCTTTCTTTTTTGCCCTTTTTTTTCTGTTCTCTTGTTTTATTGCACAGAAGCAAAAAAAAGGGTAAAAGAGTGTTTACAACGCATTCGATATTTCTGTCGCGTAACAAAACGACAGAATAGGGTTTGCGGCTAAACATCCCGCCCCCCTTGCAGGATTGCAACTAGGAGGATGAAAACGGGGTGTTACGTTCAACAATCCAACAAGATTGCATAATTTTATATGACAAGCAAAGTTATATAAATTCAAGTTCAATAATTCAAAAAAGAGTAAAGTACCTTAGGGTATGATATAAGTATAAATTCAATAAATGTATAATAATAATTCAATAAATGTATAATAATAATTCAATAAATGTATAATAATAGCGATGATTAGTCGTTGGTGACACCTAGAGGCCAAACTTTCCCACTAAGACCCATCCCAAAGCTGTATCCTGTGCAAGAGGCAATGCGAGGCTGCCTGGTTGAAGACCACTTCTGATAAGCTCCGGGTATACATCGGCTCCCAGGATGACGTTGACGGTGTTATTACCATAGAAATCTGGATCAGCCAAACGGAGGTTAGCATAGTGCTGAGCAACTCGGCTGTCCAGCGGTTTTCTGGCTTGGTTGAGGGGTAGCTTGTCATCAACTCTGGCGGTGACGGTAAACGTGGTTCCCTCAAAACGGGAACGAAAAGTCATCTTGTACCACTTCTTGTTGTCGATCAGTTCAACGGGGAGGTGATATCGGTTGACGATGAAGGCAGCGATGGCACTTTCAGTGGCACACGGGTTTATCAGACCACGGACTTGCACCCATTGCTTGTTTAGGCGTATTTGCATAATGACGGTAGGTATCAACGTAGCATTACCAGTACCGCTTGAACAACGTATCTTGGAGGGGCGATGGAGAAGTGTGTGATGCTTACCCCTGCAGATTTTACAACATTCAGCACTGCGACACTTATTAGTCCGGTGCGAGTGTGCTAAACAATTTTCGCAATATAGGTGGCGTCGTACCGTTTTCTCTCGTGCGGAAACAGACATGTTGATAAACTTTTTACATTTTCGCAATGGGTGATCCCTTTGGCACAGGCGGCAGTCATACGAGGTGGATTTCAAACGAACGATAACCCGTTGACGGTCAATCGGGGAAGCGCTTCTACGTGGTGAACGCCGCATGATGACTAGAAATATAAAGAACGAAACAAAGGCAAAGATTAGTTGTCATTGCGATTCTGGGTAGGGGAGCCACACTAATTTTACGATGGGCCGCGTGATGATACCCGTGGCGGTGCGGATGTCAGCTGTTCGGACCTTGTTGTCCGGGCCGTGATAGACTTTATCAATGCGACCGAGACGCCATTGGTGTGGGGGTAAATTGTCTTGTCGCACGACGACAAGATCTCCGATCGCGAAATCTCGTTGTGGGTACTTCCATTTCGTCCGCTTATGGAGTTCTATAAGATACTCGTTTTTCCATCGACGGGCGAGGTGATGGTGTAATATTTTTAGTTTCTGCCAGCGATTGACATAACTTAACGAATGATCGGAGAGATTGGGTTCGGGGGGTGACAATATGGGGGTGCCTATGAGGAAGTGACCGGGGGTTATTGCGCATAAGTTGGTGGGGTCGTTGGTCACTGGACTCAAGGGCCGTGAATTCAGACATGCCTCAATGCGGGTTAGCATGGTGCTAAACTCTTCATACGTGAAGTGTTGGCTGTGGCAAATCCTTTTAAAATGGGCCTTAAAACTTTTAACTCCGGCCTCCCACAGGCCGCCCATATGAGGTGCTCCTGGGGGGATGAAGTGCCATTCTAACGGGGAGAAGTTATTTTGAGCTAGTACACCTTTACGTACGAGTGCGAGGAATTGTTGGGCATCTTGTTGTAGGATGTTGGAGGCGCCAATAAACGCAGTGCCATTATCGGAATACATGGCATGGGGCGTTCCTCGTCTACTGAAAAATCTGGCGAAGGCTGCTAAAAAGGCTTGCGTAGATATGTCTCCAGTGGCTTCCAGGTGGATGGCTTTAGTGGCGAAGCAGACGAAGATAGCGACGTAACCTTTGGTGATTTTGCAACCGCGGCCCACGTAGGATTTTATCTCGAAGGGCCCGGCGAAATCCACTCCAGTGTCGTAGAATGGGCGGGTGAGCGTAACTCGTTCGGGGGGTAATGCAGCCATCATCTGCTGGCTGAGCGCACCTTTATGTCTGACGCATATTACACATTTAGAAATAGTTGATTTAATTAGATTTTTAAGACGAGGTACGTAATAATGACATCGCATAAGGCGGTGTAAAAGCGCATTTTGGCCATGTATGGAGTATATGTGTAGCCATTTGAGGAAAAGTTGAGTATAACGAGCGTGATAGGGTAACAAAATAGGGTAGCGCTCATTATAGCTAAGAGTGGGGGAGTTTGCCAATCGGCCATTAATTCTCATGATTCCTTTAGAATCGAGAAAGGGGTTAAGAGTTAATAATGTACTTTTACGGGATATCGGGCGATTATTGCATAATTCTTTATGCTCCTCTGCAAAATGAAGTTTTTGACTCGAAATGATTAAACATGATTTAACGAGATTGATTTCATCTGAGGTGAGATCGTTAGAGTTGAATTTCTGATGATTTTTCAAGCGATGATAAAAACGAAATACGTAACTAATAACTCGTAACGCTTTCGGCAAATCCGAAAAATTATGGAGAAGGTCTTCATATTTTACCGTTGTAGAGTGCACACAAAGCGGTCTGGACTCTTCGTCCGTTGAGAAGTTTTCAGTGCATGACGGCCATTCAGCGTGTGGAAGTCTTAACCAAGGGGACCTTGCCACCAGAGCGTATTCGACGCCAATTGTGATACGGTAAGGCCGCGAGATGCCAGTTCAGCTGGATTATTTTTCGTATCAACATGCGACCATGGTTCGATGCCGACCTTTTCGATTATGGAGCTGACGCGGTTTTCAACGAATGTTTTCCATCGGTTAGGGGGACCTCGCAACCACGCTAAGACTATCGTGGAATCTGTCCACAAGAAAATTTTGTAATTTTTCAAATGGAGCTGAGCTGGTATTGTGTCCATCATAGTAGCCAACAATTCAGCACCACACAAAGTTCTTTCCGTGGTATCGAAACAAATTTTACCGGCGCTACCTTGGTTTTTGCTACTAAAAGGTGTGTTGAGACAAAACCTTGGTTCTCCGACCGCAGATACAGAGTAGCGGCATAGGCCTTTTCAGAGGCGTCGCAGAAACCGTGTAGTTCGGTAGTGTATGAGGGGTCAAAATTAACAAAACGGGGTATTCGAATTTGTTCGATGTTTATATAATCGTCAAGAGAATGATGCCAGTTTTCTAGAGTAGGGGGGTGTAAATCTTCATCCCAGTCTGTTTCGTCCTTCCAGATTTGTTGCATTATGATTTTAGCCACAATTATTTTGGGTGATAGCCAGCCCGCGGGGTCAAATAATTTGGCTATTTCTGAAAGTACAGACCTTTTTGTGACTACCTTGCGATCGGGGTGAGATTTCAATTTAAAGTATAAATAATCATTTCCAGCGTTCCACCGCAGTCTAAGCGTTTTAGTGATGCTGGAATCAGAAAGGGTCAAAAATTCTTCATCTAGTAGATAATTTGGGGGTAAATCATTGAGTAAAAGACTGTTATTCCCCGTCCATTTACGTAACGTAAAACCGGCGGAATCAAGCACGTTGCGGAGTTCATTTCTACATAGTAAGCTGGCCGTAATAGAATGGGAGCCAGCCAAAACATCATCGACGTCATGAAGTTTCGTAGAATGTCAGCTGCCAGGGGGTAATTTTCTTCGGCCTCATTGGCTAACTCTAGCAATGTTCTGATTGCTAAGTATTGGGCGCAGTTGACACCGAATGTCACGGTATTCAACTGGTAATCTTGAAGGGGCTCGTTCGGGGATTTTCGGAAGATAATGCGCTGATATGGGATTTGAGAGGGTTCTATAAGAATTTGGCGGTACATCTTTTCGATGTCCGCGTTAAATACGTAGCGAAAAAGTCTCTAGCGAAGAAATAAAATGGTTAAGTCGGCCTGTAATATAGGCCCGACGTGGAGCATATAGTTGAGACTGACGCCGTTAGATGAGGGGCTAGACGCATTAAACACCACACGTAGCTTGGTGGTAGCACTATCGTGTTTTAGTACTGCGTGGTGTGGCAAGTAGTAGGTTTCAGAGCCGTTGCTCGGGGGGGAAACTTTGTCCATTTGGCATACTCGGTGATTACTCGGTCGTAATCATTTTTGAGTTGGGGAATTTTTAGCAATCTTGTTTCATTGCGTAAAAACTGAGAAATGGCGATGTTTCGGGAATCGCCTACATTAAGGGGGTTGGGTTAGTCGTGCTTAAAGGGAAGTGACACGACCAAACGACCATCAGGGTTTTTGTGAGTCGATTTTTTATACAGCTCTTCACAATATATATCTTCATGGGTTGAGCGGCGCGTCTTCGGAACTTCTCCCAGTTCCCAGAATTTTTGAAGTTGAGTTGATAGGGTAAGTTCATTAAAAAATGAACGAATCTCAACACGATTTTGGGGGGTGTGCATTTTGCCGGTGAGTATCCAGCCAAAAATGGTATTTTGGGCAACCAAGGATTGGTTAGAGTCCCATTGTACGCCGTTTTTAATTATCTCCTAGTAGTAGGTCTACCTCAGTGCAGTTTTGCCTATACTTATCAGCCATTTGTAGGCGTGAGAAGTTCGCATCCTTGAGAGCGGATACTGGGTAATACGGTAGTTGATCTGTAAGCTTATTGACGATATAGGCGTCAATACACAATTAATTGCAGGGTTAATTGGAGACCCTATGCACATTTGACACATGTGAGATCATGTGGCAGTTAATGAGTCATTTATGCCATGGACCTCAGCATGAGATGACTGAGTGTTGATGTGGAGTTTTCTTTGAAGGCGCCTCGAAATAAACGACGCTTCGGACGCAGAGTCAATTAAGGCACGAATAGTGCATTTAAGATCATGATTATAAATATCTACTAGGGCGGTGCCAAGTATAATAGAGGGAGTAGTTGCTTATACCTGGTTTGAGTACGATTGCAGCGTTTTTTCAGCCGCTTCACGAGAGTTAGAGGGGGTTGCATCTTGAGGGGGGTGAATACTAGTTGGGGGCGGAGCCCCGCGGGTAAAGTAGTTACCTCTATGTGATGGAGCAGAAACAGGGGGTATATTTGTGTTGTGCGGAGGGTTATGTGAGCGAATATTATTTTCATGGGGGTTAAGGGTAGATATAACGGGAGCAGCTTGGGGTGCTGCTGGGTTCCGTATATTTGATACTGAATTGCGTTCATGGCGATGCAGCAGCGAATGGTGGCTTTGTCCACAAGCACTGCACACAAATTTGCTTTTACATTGTCTACGCTCATGGGAGGAAGCGAGACAATTTGTACAAAGTTTATGTTTTTTAACTATATTGTATCGATTTTCAAGAGACATGCCAAGAAACACTGAACAAAATCTAATGGGATGTGAGTGGGGACACAAAGGGCATTTGTGCTTGTCGATTAACACGCTGGTATTAAAACTGTTAAGTTTTTTCTCATTTGAATGCGATTTTTTGTAATTCGGAACTTTAGGCGCATTTGAGACATTCGAGTGTGAAAAGGTTGAGCGGATATCTGCAACTGATTCTAATGTCTGGAACCGAGACGTCAGGAACGCATCCATTTGTTTCCAGGCTGGCAACTCTGTGCTGTGGGGATAAGAGTGTTCCCACAAATTGAGCGTGGTATCGGGCAGACAGGTGGAACAAACATAAATAAAAATGGGGTCCCAATTCTTGGGGTCGATTCCCAAAAGTGTTAAATTCGTAACGCAATCATTAATTGTGCGTTGTAAGCGCCGAATATTGGGCCCAGTTTCTTTAGGAAGGGGGGAAATATTATATAAACATTTTAATTACGCGTTCACCAAAACGCGCTTATTTTCGTACTTTTGTACCAAGTGTTGCCATCCCATCTCAAACCCATCGTTCGTTATGGGGCAAGTTTTCAACAGGTCTCTCGCTTCTCCTTGTGTCTTCTTGAGTAAGTGGCACATCTTTTCCACCGGGGATAGGCGATTATTGTTCTTGTAGAGGGCCGTGAACATATCACGGAACGTTGGCCATGACTTATAGTCACCGTGGAAAATCTCTGTATCGCAGGGGGTACTGATATGAGGGGGGGTTGAGCTGCCTGTTCCTCCCGAACAAGATGTCGCTTTGTCTTGTTGCGCAGAGTCTCGATAGCTTCATTTATTTTGGCGATCATTTTTGTATAACCCTTAAAAGTTGAAAAAAAAAAACGTTTTTCCAAAGTTTCGATATCGATGTCATCTTTCACGGGATCGAACTTTTCGGTAGCAACGTCGTATAGCGACGCAAAGGCGTCCCATAACCGTATAGCTTCTGTTTTAAGAACATCCCACGCTTGAATCGACTGGCCTTCAACCGCGCTCTCATTCATATGAACTGAAAGCTTCGTGATGCGATCAGAGACACGGACCAATGATTTAAGTGACGCCATTTTATCCTTAAATGCGTAAGTGGGGGGTGTTTAGTAACCAAGAAAAGGACCAGATGATTCGCGATATAAATTGATCTATGTTTGAATATAAACAGTAGGGGGAATTCTCGCCAACAAGACAATAAAAAAAGTGTTCAAATGGTAAAGGGATTCAAATTAATTAATAAAATGAGAAGAAAAAAAATATTTTTTCTTAGGTTGCGCCTCGTTTAAGTGTGCCTAGACTGTTTGGGTTAAGCTTCGTATACTTGTACCCGTGACTGTTTAGGGTGACCCTCGTATACGGTTGCCCGTTAGTTTCTCCGAAAAAACACAAGTGGCAGTGAAGAGCAGAATTTGTCGACGACAATAAAATTTGTAAACATTTGTTTTTTAAATAAATAAATACAGTTGTGTTTGAAGTTTTACGCGAAATATATATATTTTTTTTATCAAAACAGGGGTTAGTATATTTCAAATTTTCTTTTGCACCAAGTTCTACCAACCTTTCAATAGATATTATTTAATTTAATAAAAAAACCAAACACGTTATTAGTTTTCACCTTTCATATATTTGAACGTCCAAACAAACTTCAAAGAGTCAATATTTGTCCGCTACTGTACTCGTATTTTCTTATTTTCAACCACAAAAATTACTTGTATTCCAAATACACAAGCTTGTTATATATTAACATACGTTTGCATAAACGTTTCTGCTTATGCATGTACACATTAATCACTCTTATATTCATGCGTATATTAATGTAGGTCAGTAGAACAACAATTTTTTTGACTATACGCTTGCGTATTCTGCTTAAGTATTTTTTTTCTGGGTGGTGACGTCACAAAAGTGATCTCTATAATTTAACAAATAAGTTCTCTCAAAATACAAGCAAATGAAGATGTGCGCATACATCCACACATAAGAATATTGTCTTTATTCTTTTTCTCTGTCGGCAGCGAATTTGCGACGGCCAAAGAAACTTCTCTGCTGTTTGTATTAATGTATGTATGTAAATTCTTTTTTCTTCACCAATGTAGGTACAGAAATATGTACATACAAATTTGCTTCTTCAATTTTGCTATTTTAACAACTCGTTGATTTAACCTTGAGCAAATTTGTTGTGTACGTATGTGTATATATATATATATATATATATATATATATATATATATATATATATATATATATATATATATATATATATATATATATATATATATATATATATATATATATATATATATATATATATATATATATATATATATATATGTGCGCATGCCAACAATCATAAGTCCCAATTCGCACGATGCAAGAAAATAAGACTGCTTATTTTCATTTTCTTCATTCAACTTTCATTATTGTTCGCACAGTGCAAGTCTTATTGCTTAAATTGTTCAGATTTTTGCATGAATGTACACACATACATCTGTGTTTTTCGACATTTTCTTTTGTCCATCAAATTCATGATGGTGTTGAAAGAAGTACTGTGTAAATTTACAAAAATTTTGAGAAAGTGAGTGGTTTGACATTTTTTGTTCATATGTAAATGTTAATTTTTTCGTTAAGGTCAAGTTGTTTATAATTATTATTGTGCAAATTTACATATGCAAATTTTAATAAAGTGAGTTTTGAATCAATTTGATACACATATTTAAAAACAAATATTATCTAAAAAATAAAATTTGTGTTCAATTTCTGCTTAAGCTGTACTTCTGTACAGAAAGTAGTAGAAATGAATTCCCCCCGAATTGAAGTTGTAAACGAATTAATGCAATGCATTGGAGAAGCTATGCAATTGGATTCGGATGAGAGTGAAAAGGAAGACATACTAATAGGTAAGCGGCACGCATATGTAAATATATACAAGTTTTTAATTATTTGATTTTAACATTTGTAATAGGTTTGACTGAATTAGCCCATAAGGCCACATACCTTCCACTTAAAAGTGATAAAAAGCAGTGGATCAAACCTTGGAGAAACGCTAGAAAGGAGCGTGGGTCATTTTGCTTTCTTACAAAGGAGCTGCTATTGAGTGACGAGTCGTCATATAGAAATTATTTAAGGACGTCTAAATCTCAATTTCAAACTCTGCTTAATTCAGTGGAAGAGCGTATAAGGCGTTCCGACACTAATATGAAGCAATTACACCTGCAAAAAAGATGGCGCTGACTTTGAGATTTCTAGCTACTGGTAAGTTTGTAATAATATCATATCTTTCAAAAAAAGATATATTTCGTTATTAAATGCTTTAGGGGAAACGTTTCAAAGTCTTGACTACCAAACTCGCATATCCAAGACAACTATTTCCAGTGTAATATCTGAGGTCTGCGAAGCAATCTGGAAGAGCTTGAGAGCGATATATGTTAAGGTAAAATTTTAAAATATTGTACACAGCAATAATTTTTTTTTATTAATTTTATAAACAAATGTTCTTAAACAGTTTCCCAACAACAAAACTGAATGGGAGAATATTGCAAAAGAGTTTGCATTGAAATGGCAATTTCCCAATTGTCTGGGTGCTTTGGATGGAAAACACATCAACTTTCGGTCACCCCGAAAAGATGGTGCGTTTTATCATAATTACAAGGGGACAAACAGCATTATTTTAATGGCTCTTGTCGATGCCAACTGTAAATTTGTTTATGTGGATTGGGTTGCAATGGGCGCAATAACGATGCTGGTGCTTTTTGCAAAGCAATCTCAGAACTTTTTTGCAAGATGGCAAGAAAATACCAACAAATTCAGTGGTTGGCAATGGCAGGAGCCTCCCTTTTGTAGTTATTGGGGATGACGCATTTCCTCTACAGACATATTTGATGAAGCCATATCCCTACCAAACAAACTCTGCAGAGAAGCAAATGTTTACCGCAAGATTCTCCCGAGCTCGACATGTAGTTGAACACACATTTGGAATCCTTGCTAATAGGTTTCGAGTATTTTTAACTCATATAAATTGAAAGTTGAAACAGTAGAGAAAATAACATTTGCTTGTTGCGCACTCCATAACTTTTTACTGCAGTCAGATGAAACCTATTTTAATACACCGCAAAGTTCAAAATATAGTGCAGCTCATAAAAATAATCCTGAAATACCTTACAATCCGCGAAAAGGTGCGGCAGAAGAAATTCGACAGCAATTTATGGCCTATTTTAATAATGAGGGAAAGTTGGATTGGATGTAAAAGTTATTTTACTGTGCATTCTTCGAATAATCTGACCAATTTAGCCTTTTGGTTTTCTTTAACCATTTTAAAAAGCATATTACTCTTTTATACACAAATTTGAAAATTTCTTTAAATATTTTTGTATAATTTCGATAACTAAAAATATTTATTGCTTAAAGTTGCACAATTGTTTAAAAAGGGGCTTCATGAAACATGTCTCGCAAATTTGCCCAATTGCACAAATGTAATTTTTATCTCTTCCATTAAAACATTTAATATTTTTTTATAAAATAATATACATATGTATAATGATTAATTTTAATAAACGAAAAATAAAACGCATTGAAATTTACTTGTTTTCATATTCTTTTATTACATTAAATCTAAGTTCATATACATAAGTATAAAAATTAAAAAAAAGGAACATATATATTTCATTTTTATGTCATGTAAATTCAAAATATTACATTTTTCAATGTTATAAAAAATAAATGCAAATATGTTAAATAATAAAAATATCAATTTTTAATTATTTGATTTGTTTCCAATTTCAAATTTAAAAGGTCGAAAAGCTAGGACCAACACATTATTTTTGGAAAAAAGAATATAACTCAGTTATTTTATGTGATGTTTCTGTATTACAGGCGATCAATTCGTCCGGAAATTTTATATGGAAATATCTCAAAAAACTGAGTGCTTTTCATACAAATTTTTCAGACGAGTTGATCGCCTGTAATATAGAAACAGCACATTAATTTTTGAGTTTTTCATTTTAATAATAATAAATATTACACATAAGAAGAAAACTTAAAATACATTTGCACTTCTATTGATATTATACATATATAAAATAAATTAAAAAAAAAATAATTAAATGGAAATGAATTTTGAAAATGAATTGTTTTGAGGGTGTGATCGAAAACGGATCAGTTATTAAAAATATTTTTGGAAAAATTTTGGTGATTTCCCTTTGAAAACCACAATATTCAGGCATGTTCTGAATTCCATACGAAATGTTCACTTTAAATTTTTTAAGGCATTGTTTTTGTAAAAATTAATTTTATAGCAACAATGCATTGAAAAATTTGAAGTGAAAATTTCATGTGGAATTCAAAACATGCCTGGTTACTTAAGGTACAATTGATATATATTGATGATTATTTTGTCATGTCAGTTTTAAACAAAGTCATCTTCTTCAAAAACCCCGTCCATTGATTGCTCTAGAATATCCTTGGTGGAACAGCTTCCGCCAGAATCATGTCTATTCTTTGATGTTAACTTACGCATTAAGCATTGTACTTGCCAGGCAGCATCGTCCTGTTCATCAGAGTGTACTCTTTCCATTTGAGTAGCCACCAACATTCCCAACCAGGCGAACTTTTTTTCCTGCTTGCGTTCACTTAAAGCCGCTTTGAAACTTTCAAGATCACTACGCAGTTCTTTTACATTTTACAACTCGCTGAATCAAAAAAAAAAAAAAAAAAAAATTAATAGGTATTTGGTTATTCAATAGTTTTAAGTTTACCTTTTGCTTTTTTTTTTGGTGGCTCTTCAGTAGAGTGTTCGTCTTCAACACTATTTCGGACGCAACTTGAACTGTCCTCAATAGTCTCCTAAAAATGTTTTTTCAGTTTTTGTAGTCTTTCAATTTTATTAATATATTTCTTACCTCCACGTTATCCTCGCTTTCTCTCATTTTTGTGTTGGTTTTCAAAAATGACAGCTGGTTGAAGCACAAAAGCTTGGAAATATAGACATCAGACTTTCCACAACCAGACTTTTTGGAATTGTGTACCATGCGCATTTCCTGTACGTATTGCGTTCTTACATTCCTCCATTTTTGTCTTACGTCCTCTACGTTAATGGTACTCATGCTCTTTCGCATGACATCCAAGACATTGTTGAATGCAAGCGACTTCTTTGTGCGGTCTAAATATTCCGTGGAGCTTATGTTGTACAGACATGGATGTTGCTGCATTGTTGTTATTAGCAACTCGGTGTCCTCTCTTTTCCATTTTATAGACATTTTTTAATATTTTGTTCATATATCTGTATTTATTTCTATTTTTAATTATATATATTTTGGACATTAAAAAAGCACATTGCACAAAAAACACACTACAAAATCAACAGTAGCAGGGTACAACGAAATTAAATATGAAAGAGAACTGTCAAAAAACATCTGTAACTAACTTCAGGTACAAAATTACGAATATGGAAGCAAACCAAGTACAAGCAAGTCTGTACTCATTTAATTTTACCTCACCCCGTTGCCTACAACCTAATCAGCTCAGCTTAAATACTTGCATCGTGCGAATTGGGACTAAGCACATACATGTATATAAATTTCGCTGTTTCTTATTTTTTTGCAGGTGCACAAGAAATCGAAAAATAGAAACCGTTGGAAATGGAAAAAAAAAAAAACACAAGTACCGCTAATAATGGTTTTGGCAAATTATTATGCAAATTCGAAAAAGGGGTACAGTCAACGCTGTTTTTTCAAAAGGGTTATTTTTTTTTAATGTGGGGCCCAGCACGTAGTGCTTGGGATTTTCCTTTATGGAAACACGGGTAGGGGGTATGGGGTTTTGTTATCCTTTATACGGAGGAAAACTTTATGTATATATATATGGGGTCCGGAATGGGAATCCGGTGGGGTTTTTTCTCCTTATGGTGAAAAGTTCTAGGGGTACCTGGTTGGATCCGGCTCGAAGGACCAAAAAATGTGGGGGTTTAAGGGGGATTCTTCCACTTCGATGTGGGTGGGGTCGTCCCACAGAGTTGTGGGGAAAAATACTTAGGACTTACCCTTTTTTATCGGCAACGATGGTGCCGAATGATGGCTCCTACGGGGGTGACTTGGCTGGTTCCAGGCTCCAATAAACAAGATTCCTTGAAGCTGAATGCAGCAGCCAAAAAAATATTTTTCTTTAACTTTTCAAATCTAAACTTTTTTGTACAAAGAAACGAATTTTATTTATTTTTTGTCAATTTTGGAAATTTTTAACAATTTAAAACAGTTTTTATTTTGTTTATAAACATTAAAATTATTTTTCTGTTTATTTTCGAATTTACTGTTTGCCATTAAGACAACTCCGCACAACGAACAAACACATCTATTTCATACAAGATACTCTGTGCTACTTATTTTCCGCACAAACCGAACCTTCCACTTTTTTAAAGTCACAAGCAACTGACCAAAAATTCAGCTGCGCATTCTTTTGCCCTTTTTACTTTTGTTTTTTTGTTTCTCTCATTTTTATTTGCACAGAAGCAAAAGGGCAAAAGAGTGTTGACAACGCATTCTGCCTTTTTGCCACATAACAAAACGACAGGATATGGTTTGCGGTCAAACAATTTCATTAATATATCATGAGATTTTAATATATTATAGGCTATTGGTTTAAACTTGCTACACAATTTTAATTTTTGTATGTAGTTCAAAGTTGTCTACATTGCATATCCTTAAGACTATATTATTTGTGTTACCTGGAAAAGTTAGCATTTACAATAAAGAATTCAGTTTCCCTCTTGATTTTCCTATCTTTTAGTTATATACACTATGTTAATTATGATATAATAGTGAGAAAACGTACTTTTTAAAATATTTGTTATGTTAATTACTTTAATATTGGGTCACATGTTTTATAAGTTTTATTTTTAGATTTGTGTGAAGAAGGCCAAAATACTTAAAAAAAAGAATATTGCAAATCTATGCAGAAACAACTTTTGTATTCATAAATTTATTACAAATTATCTGATCTCGCATTTGTTTCTGGTTCACACCGGCGAAACCTAGCAAGCTATAATGTGGCATAGAAGTGTAGGGTAGAACTCGGACTAAAGCAGACTTTGTGAAAAAAATTATTAAAAATTCTCAAAGACTTTGTTTTTGCCAATGATAAGTTAACCAAAAAATAAGTTGCATAATTATTTAAAGTTAAGTTACTTTCCAGTAAAAAAAAAAGCTATAATTATTTCAAAATAAAACGTAATAGAAGTTTTTTATTTTTTGCAAAATAGCGATAAATTCCAATTTTTTTTGTGTTTTAAGATGGGAAAATGTGTTACGCATCCATCGAGAATTGTCATTCCGCCTTATGCCGGACTCCGTTGTGACTACCAGCTAAAAACCCACCTTAAGTCCGGGATATATTATTTTTTATTTGGCTCCAGTACGTCAACTTCGGGTCTAGTCTTACACCGAGGTAATTGACCATCCTTCGAACATCCATCATCAGAACATCTATCCCGACGGGAATTTGTCGCCTGGTAAGCAGCAGAAGCTCCGTCTTATGTGTAGCGAGTTGCAAGCCCTGTGTTTCGAGCCATGTCTTAGTCCTCATCATGACTTGTCGAGGCTTACGCTGAGCGCCCTCTGTTGTTTTCGCCTGGATGAATGCTGCGATATTATCAGCGTACCCGACTAATAATGTGGTCTCAGACATCTTCATTCTCAGTATTTCATCGTAACTTGCGTTCCAGATATCAGGCCCGAGGTGACCTCCATTCTCTTGATACCACTGGTCGTGTTGCTAAAGAGCACTCTATCCTTAAGGTAGCTCCTAATTATCCTCATGAGGTACTCTGGCAGCGTGAAATCCCTTGCCAAAGCGTTTTTTTACGTCTAGAGTGGCTAATAGGACCACTGGTCTACTACGCTGATTCTTCAGCTGTGCTGCCGCAAAAACATCTGCCACTTCTTTTATGGCCTCTATTGTGGATTTTTCAGGACGAAATTCGCATTGCCTCTGTGATAAACCTACTCCCGCGATTATGGCTTATAAAAGCCTTCGTTTTATCATCCGTTCTATCAGTTAGCCAGCTGTGTCCAACGTGCATAGCGGTCTGTTTGAGGACGGCGATGTAAGGTCTCCCTTCTGCTGTTTCCACGCAGTATGGAATATGCCCTCTCCTAAGCAGCAGCAGCTGTGGGCGATTATTCGCTAATTCCTTTACTACTTCAACTGGAATTCCGTCTGGCCCAGGCCGTTTCTTGTTCCGCAGGCTGCTAGTGGCAGTTTTTATTTCATCTACCGTTAAAAAAGGGTACGTTGAGTGTTCGTCCGGTTTCCGCTTCGTCTTCCATTATGTCGTGTTTCGGCCCCACTGGCCTTTGCATACTTAGCTTTTTCATGACTATTTTGTAACCTAAGCCCCACAGGTCATTCCTTAGCTCCTCCCATTTTTCCTTCTTGCTCTTATTTATGGCATTTCTAAGCTGTTTCTTTGCAGTCGTGATAAAGTCCAAATTTGTTCGCTGTGATATAGTTGATATCGAGTTTTCGGTCGCCTTCTTAAAATATGTGCCACAGTTTTTATTGCATGATTTCGTACCATATCCATATAGAGTATTTTTAGTTTTTACAGAAGCTGAATGGCTTTACATAACTCCCATAAACGCTTATATGATTTGGGGTGGCCTTATAGAAACCACTTTCGAATAAGATTGTTAGTATTCTATAAACGGATGCCTTCAGCTTTTGTTTCAACACGTTAACAATTATTATTGCCTTCCAACAAAAACCAACCTACCGCACTTTAAATACAGATACTCAGATACAAACCGTAAAAAATGTTTTTAATTTTAAAACGAAAAAACCAGTCAGTGTTGCATAATAAAGAATTTACTAAAAAAAATTATTTTTCTATAAATCAAATTAATCTTCGTTTAACCTCTATTATTATAATTTGTATTTTAAAAGTTAATAGTCAGATATGTGAGAAAAATTTCGTTCGATTTGAAAAGTAAGTCGCTTTTTTAATCGACTAATTTGTGTCAGATTTTGACCTTTTCTATTTTTGTTTTTTCGTTCGATTTGAAAGTAAGTCGCTTTTTTAATCGACTAATTTGTGTCAGATTTTGACCTTTTCTATTTTTGTTTTGGGACCAGTTTTTTAGTAGATAACTCTGTAAAATCTAAACTGTAAACTGTTTTAGTTTTTGGCATTTACGAAAATTATACAATATTAAAAGAAAACACAGAAATTACTTTCTTTTGCTTATTCTAACACTTTATAACATACAGTCGTTTTGTTTTGAAAAAAAATTGTTAAATGTTTATTGGCGAAAATTAATTTTTATAAACTTGATATAATTGAAACTTACACATATTTCAAAAGAAGTAGTTTTTATATAGGCTTATCTTTAAATTTCTAACGAGATGTGAACCTCCTTTGCATTTGACAATTTCGATAATAAATGTTGAAATATTGTTTACTTTAAAAGTGTCTGTTGTTTTCCTTTTTTTCTCTATTTTATATTCTCTTCTGTTGTGTTGTAATTTTTCTTTGTTTGCAGACTTATTTGGTGGATTTTGATGCTTTGGGTATTATGATTTTTGTGTTACTTTCGAATTGATTTTTGAATCATATTTATTTGAAATTGGTAAAACTTTCTGTTTCCCCGGCTTCTTCCTGCAAGTCCCAATTGTACCTTCCTAGTCAGGAGGTGATTGTAGAAAAAGTTTATATTCGTGTCAAAAAAATAAATATGTAGATGTAAACTGACGAGTAGTGTAACAGTCTTTAAAAAAATAACGCTTATTATCACTTAAACTTAAACCGTCGTCAATTTTAATATGAATATTTTTCTATTTTTCAAGGGTCCTTCAGCATCAGCGTATGTTACTTATATTCACAATGCTGATGCATTAAGAGCTATTCAGAGTGTTAATAATGTAATGATTGACGGCCGCCTTATAAAGACAAGCCTTGGAACTACAAAATATTGTAGTCACTTTATGAAAAACCAGCAATGTCCGAAGGTCGATTGTATGTATTTACATGAGTTAGGAGATCCTGAAGCCAGTTTTACGAAAGAGGTATAGTTTTGAATTTTTTTTTTCGATTTTAATTATTACTTTGTAATATTTTACAGGAAATGCATCAGGGAAAGCATCAGGAGTATGAAAAACGCTTACATGACGTTTTGATTGCTTCAACAACCGGTTGCGGAATTATTGTTGGCAGCTCTAGTACTTTGAGTAATATTAAGAATTCGGAGGGAAGCAAAATTAATGGAATTAGTTCAAACGCTGCACTGCCGAGCAGCACATCTGCATCTTCATGTATAATAAATAGCTTACCATCTACTGCAGTTAGTTGCACTCCCAAAAAAGAGGCTTGGCCAAGTTTGTCTATCTCTCCTGTTAATCGAAATGATTCTAGTTCAAGTAATGGTAACAAAAATAAGAAGGAGCGGACAAAGTCAGATAAAAATAAAATTGACAAAAATTGTAGATCAAAGAATAATAAAAATAACACTAATACAAATTTAAATCCCTTACCTAACGAAGTTGATTCACATGCTACAGTTGAAAATCAGTCAACTGATAATGATTTCTTATATGAACAGACATCTAAATTAAAAGATGACAAGAAAAAGGAGCGAAGTCTGCATAATTTGGTAAACCGTCCAAATCAAAAAAAAGAATTATGTATGCAAACAACTACTGAAAAGGAAAGACCATTCTGTAATATTTCTGATTCAGTAACTTCCACATCCCTTAAATTAGACAGCGATAAAGATGAATATCTATCCAGAAAAATAAGAAATGACTCTAACGTAACGAAAATAGACAATCAGCGATTTCCAAGTTTCAGTAATAATAGTAGTTTCGTTATTGCCACAAGCGAAAACAATTCATTAGTCAGTGAAAGTAATTGTGGGCAAAGTTCTGTGGACAGTTGTAATGACACTAACGCGAACAACGAACGTGTTAAGTCTCCATTGAAATGTACACGTTCATCGACATCCACTTCAAAATTAGTTTATGAAAATGAATCTGAGAACGCTATAACCAATTTATCAGAAGTAATTTCAAAGTCTTACGTAGACGAATTGTTTCGAAAAAATGAAAATACGGAGCTTAAAATGCAGAAGGATAGTATAAACAACATGGCAAAAAGTGTGTACATTAAAGAACATCCAGATAATAACCGATATGAGATCAACTACAATAAATTAGTTCGAAAAGAGAACAATGGAGATGATTACATAACAGGTAAAATTTTAAGCTTAGTTTTAAAAGAGTATATATTTTAAAATTTAATTAAAAGCTAATTATAAATTTAATAAATACATTTTTATACTTTTCAGTATTAGAAGAAACTTTTAAAATAAAAATATTAAAATAAAATATTTACTTACAACCGCACGGATTATCTATGATCCGGATCCTTATAGGTGGAGGCGTTGATAAAATTTTTTTTTGTCGGATTAAAGATTATGCTAACGACCCTTATTAATCTTAAAAGAAATCTTTAGTACTCGATAGAATGCGGTTCGTTTTTCTTTTCAAATAAGTTCTACAAATGTAGAAACAGCATAGTTAAGTTCCCCATATTGCTCCGAGATAAAGGGTACCCCATTAAGTTATGCCCATAAAAATCTTCACAAAGAAGTTTTCGAAGTTTGTTCTTCAAAAACGTAAAGAATATATAAATATTTCAAATGTAAATTTTTTTGTATAAGATTTCCCAAATGACGTGGAAAATAATATTTTTCTGTTTATGTGTTCACTATTTTTTGCGTTGCAGGCTTCTAAAAAAATCCCTTTTTAATGTGTTTTCCGATCCAGCTAGTGTAATTATCGCAAGTCTAACTTCGGGGTTAACCAGGGTGTCTGGTAGCCCAGTATCAGAAAGATCCTTTAAAGTTCCCGCTCAATGTCGGAGGTATTTCGTTGAAAGTGTCACCAATATCACTTTTATATTGCTTTGGTTTTTGCTGATAGTATTTTTTATGTGAATCCATTCAGTTACGGTCTTCATCGACCTGTCGCTTTATGTCGGAGGGGAGCTATTATCATAAAGTTCGTTTTAATCAGCTATTAAGGTTCTCAGCAGTGCCTTAGATCACCATAATCTTAAAAGTGGCGTGATTTTTGGTTCGCGGGATTTCCTCGGGACGATTATATTACTCACTAATAAGTGCTATTTCTCAAGATCATCTATACAATGTGTCCTGAGAGATGACAAGCATCTTAAAATTTACCAGTCTGCCATTTTAAAACATTCATTCATAGAACAACTTGTACAGCGCACAATGAGGCAGAATCAAAATATTTTGGAAATAACTCAGCCATTTGTCAACGGCTAGGACGATTAATCCAAAATTTCACATGAGTATATCAGATTATTTGAACTTAAGTTTTAACGCTGGGTACCATGGACTTCCCAGGGATGGCGCTATGTGCTCTCAAGGTTATAGACCTCTAACCAAATTTTTCTAATGCTTGGCATTTCTTAAAATTTTGTTTGATTTTTAAAAATTATACATGGTCTTAGAGGCCTAGTCGATACTTACATTTTGGTACCTTCATCTGCTTGTTTATGTTTTAAAATGATCGAGTTTTAAGCATTTTAAATTAAAAATTTTGGCTTTTCGATACCCTGGTCTGGTTTTTCAAAATATTGGGTACAACTTTTAGTAAATTTTATTAAATTTTTAATCGTATTTTAGCCTCAAAAGGCGGTTATATTTCACGTTACACACTGTAGTGTAGATGTCTGGTCCACCAAACTTGGGGGAAACCTGCTTTTCATTACTAGCGGATGCCCCCGCGCCAAAAAGAAACGTTCAAATCATAATATTCTTGAGGTCTTTCCTGAGCTACCAATCATTCGCACACCTGACCCTAAGTTCTTAGTTATCTCCGCAACTTCTGGTGAAAAAAATCTTCAACAACATTCGTGCTTTTTGGTGCGCTGTGCCTTAAAACTGATTTGTTCCGACATCCTGTCTGTGACTGACCTAAGAGATGGTAACCACTTACTACTCATTGGCAACAAACCAAATGCAAAGAAATTGTTAAAACTTTGCCAGGAATATGTAACATTGAATGCTAATATCATTCAAACCTAAACTCCACTAAAGGCTCCATTTATGCTCCATACTTGAATGAAATTCCTGATGCTGAAATTATCGACGAACTGAGCTCGCAACAGGGAATAATTGACATTTACAAATACACGAAAAAAATTCTGATGGTGTTTTTAAACCATGTGGTGTTGTGCGAGTCTTGTGCCCTTCCGCCCCACACAGCTGACGAATGTTTGCGTACTTTTTGCGCCAGCATCTTCTAAGGAATACAAATAATTCATTAATGTTCCTTAAAAGCTGCAAAAGAAAAAAACAAAAAAACTTGCTGTACCCTTAACGCAAACATACTCCGATATTATAGCAAAACAATATAAACCAAAAAAACAATTATTACTAAAACAACGATAATTTAATAATGCTATGCTACTAAAAACACAACAACAGAACAAAATCCAAAAACTGAAACAACAAACATTATCACGTTAAACTCCAGTAAACAAAAAAGCAAACACAAAAACATGAAGCAGAATTGAAAAAAACCAACAATATTAAGCAATAATACCAAAACAATATCTCTAGTAAAAACTCGCTCCTTGACTAAAGCTCATGTAAACAACGCAACAGCAAAAAATATAAAAACAATTGAAAGAAACTCTTAATCTCACACAAAGTAAGAATTTGGAACTACATCATACCACAACGATAGCTGTAATGAACAGGAAGAAATAGTGTTTGTAGACAACGAACAATCTATACACTTTTCTAGAAATATGGATTTTAAAATCGTACAGTGGAATATTAATGGTCTTAATAACAATAATCACGAATTACAACTTTTAATAAAAGATCATAACCCAGACATCATTTCAATACAGGAAACACACATACCTCACAGAAATAACACAATATACCCAAAGCAATACAATGGTTTTTTCATAATTCGATGAGCAACCAAACAGCAAAATAAGGACTTGCTATTCTGGTGAAGAGAACTATACCCCATAAGCTAATTTATCAAGATACTAACACTGCGTCTATTGCCATCGAAACAGAGTTTAGTTTTAAATTTACTCTATAAGTACATACATTCCACTCCCACCAAGATTTTTCTTAAATTGATTTAAAAAATGTCCTCCGAAAAATAAATACATTACTCCTCTGGACCGGGGACTTTAATTCATGGAGCATTCTTCTTTAGAATCAAACTCTCTTGGAAAAATTCTTGAAAACTTTATTGTAAACGAAGATCTTATTATTTTAAATAATGGAAATCCTACACACTTTAGCACACACAATTCTTTTTCACATATCGATATATCTTTTTGAACATCACAAATTGCACCCCATTGCTAGTGGAATACTCTTGGTGATTTACATGGTAGCGACTACTTATGTTCCGCTTACTTTCCAATAATCGAACTTGTTAATATTAACCAGCAGGCAGCACTAATAAAAAAAAAAAAATTCAGAATCGCAGCAAATTTAAGTATACCGCAAACAAATGATTTTTCACACAGGTACAACACTGTGTGGTGGAATTCAAATCTCCAACATCTTAGACTATGGATCTCAAAAAAGAATTGGGTGTGCGGCAAGCGTGGAAACTATTCGCCTCAGATTTTGAGACAACAGCCTCAATGTCTGTAGTCTTTAAAAAGTGGCGCTCCTTTCCTCTAAGCATGTTGCAAAACGGGTATTTTTCGCTAACCAACATCTAAGTTGGTCAAGGGAAAAGTAAAGAAATGTGGGATAGACTGACGAATCCAGATTTTTTTTATTTTTTTTGGTGGAAAGGGCTCCAGATATTTTGTTTGAAGGCCCCCTAAGAGCCACAAGCCACAATTCACAGCAAAAACTATAAAACATGGAGGTTATAGTATATAGTGTAAGTCCTATATATTGGATCAAAACCGTTATAGATTCATCGGTTTTTGTAAAAATCCTTGATGGAATTATGCTGCTGGTGTAGATCTTCCAGCATGACAATGACCCCAAACACACCAGCAAAATGGCAAAAAAAAAAAAGGTTTAACGATAACTCTATCAATATACTGGAGTGGCCTGCACAGTCCCCAGATTTTAACCCTATCGAAAATGTGTGGACGCACATAAAGAAGAGTGTATCTACAATAAAACCAACAAGCGTTGAAGGGCTCTGGGAGGCTGTGCAGAAAATTTGAATGGTTCATCAAAGATGAAAGATGCCACCAGCACTTAGTTGATTTCATTGGAAGACGTTGTGCCGTAGTAATAGCAAACAAAGGGCACGCTACAATGTATTGAAACCATAAAACAATTAAATTATATACGAGATATATGAGTGAAATTTTTGATTTATTTTAAGAAAGATCACTAATTTTTTATTATTTTTTTAAGCTAATGAGGCCTAACTTCTTTTATGTTAATAAAAATGCAAAATTTTTATCACATATTTTCCCGACGTTTCATGAATTGTATGTTCACTTTGTCAAGGGATTCGTCTATTTACATAAAATATAAAAACATCAATATAGATACAAAAAAATAACAAATAGCTTAACAGTATTTACTTACAGTTTTAAAATATTTTGGTTTATAACATTAATTAAAAAGTATAAAACAAAAACCGAAAAAGCATAACTACATATATATATATATAAAACCACGAACATAGAGAAAAAACAAAAAATTATTTTAAATGGCTATTTTCTATTACAACTCTGTAACTGGCGCTTAAGTTGTTAACGTCTTCTTTTTTGTTGATTGTTTTGTTTATGTTTTGTTGAAATCTTAAGCTTTCTGTTATGAATCGCTTTCTCTCATTGTTTACTTTATCTAGTATATTCATGTTGTCAAAGTCAGACTTATGTGTTGTTTGTATTATCTGTTGTGAAAATGCAGTACTCTCTTTCCTTTTGTTAGCTTTGTGTTCGTTTATTGTTGTTTCCAAATTTCTATTGGTCCTACCAATATAAACTAAGTTACAGTTGTTGTCTTCGTTACCTTTGCATGTAATTTCATAAACAACGTTGTTTTGTTGTACTTTCATGGTTAATATTTCTTGTTGTTTCGTATGATGTTATTAACGATTTTATTAATTTTTGTGGAAAACTGTTAGTTATTAATACTTTCGTGATTTTCTGAACGTTCTGCTTGTGGAGTTGTTTGTCGCTTATGTTTAGTACTCTCGTGATGAAATTCTTGGCTGTGTTTATTTTTTGGCTCTTTGGTTGAGTAGCATTGAAATTGATAATCAAGTGTTATTTTGTGTGTTTCTCTATACAATTTGGTATCCAGGTATGCTGTTTCTCTTTCTTTTTCAACTTGCACTATAAATTTGATTTTAGGGTGATAATCGCTTAGAGTTTTTAAGATCTGGTCTTTGTCGTCCTTGTGAATTACAGCTAAAAGTCATCTACGTATTTGGCTACGTATTTTATATGAATGTTTTTATTGTTTAGTTCAGTCAATACTACATCAAGTAAATTATCAAGTACGATGTCGGCGAATGTGGGAGATAGCGGGTTCCCCATTGGCATGCCAAAGATTTGGTTGTAAACTGTATCGTTGTGGACGAAGTAGTTGTTTACATACGAACAGAATTTTAATATATCTAGGAGTTTAGATTTTGATATTGTAGTGTTTGTTTTTATTGTATTCCACTTATCCATTATGTTATTGATTGCAGTGTGTTGGTAAATAAAGAGACTGTCAAATGACACTAAATAATCATGGCTATCAATATTTAAGTTTTTAATTTGTGTTTTTAAATCCAGTGAGCTCTTAATGTTATATTTATCTGAAACTGTTTCTAAGTATTGTTCCCACATATTTCCTTAGTTGATAGCATGGGACTTGGACGGATAAAACTATAGGCCGTAAAGGTACATTTTCCTTGTGGATTTTTTGTAGTCCATAGATTCTTGGGGCAGTTGCTGCAGAGCAAAAGAGTGTACGTTTTTTCCAGCAATCAATATGTTCTCTTTTAAAAGGGTCCATAATTATTTTCTATTCGTTTTAACAAGTTTTGAGGTAGGGTCTATCCTTGTTACCCGATAAGTGTTTTTATCCTCTAATAGTTTCTCCATTTTGCTATCATACTCCTGTTTATAAATAGCAACTGTTTTATTGCCTTTGTTAGATTGGGTTATTATTATATTTCTATGTCTCTTTAAAAGTTTTTTTTTTTGGTGTTTTCAAACACCGCAAGAATAAGTTTTTCTTTTTGATTGTTTTTTATGTTTCGTTTGAATTGCGTTTCGTAAATTGTATATTCACTTTATCAAGGGATTCGTCTATTTACATAAAATATAAAAACATCATTATAGTTACAACAAATAACAAATAGCTTAGCAGATTTACTTACAGTAATAAAATATTTTTGTTTATAACATTAATTAGAAAGTATTAAACAAAAACCAAAAAAGCACAACTACACACATGTATATAAAAAACCACAAACACGAAGAAAAAACAAAAAAAAAAAAAAAACAAATCGTATACACCTACAGCCACACCAATTTATACAAATCTAGTTAGTTTTATCAGCATTTTAGCGTTAAGAATTTAGTATAAGTAGTGATTAAGAATTGTTAAAAAATTGAGTTGTAAATTAGAAGTTTAAACAAATAGTTATATCCTGAAATTCCTACGGAACCCTGCTATAACCTGCAGGTTAATATTGATCATAACCTGAAATTCCTACGGCACCCTGCAGGTTATATAAATAAATAAAATTAATGAAACATAAAACCAAACAGTGTTCATCTTTTTTTACACAACAACTTTAACAAGATGTAAGCGGAGTCACTATAAATTTGTGCGTGGTGCTATTATATTGACCGCATGACCATGTAACTTCTTATGCTATACATTTCTTAGGATCCTCATTCGAGGACTTCTTAAAAGTCAGAATAATGATATTATTTTATAAGGTTTTCAAAAATGGTTTACCTAATTTATTTTATTTAGATTTAAATTTGGGTATTCCTCAAGATCCAGAAGTTATATCCTAAATTTAACTGAACGCTGATGCAACGTTCTTTTGTAGTTAGAGTTTGCCGCATTTGGAACTCCTATTTACCGTACTGTGATAGACATTTCGCTCATCCCTTCAACGAATTTTAAAGCAAGATAATGTCAATTGTTTAATATTTTCTGAGACTCCTTAGAGATGGTGGATATATATTAAATTTTTCTGTTTTTGTTTTTCAGTGTTTAAAAGAAAACGGTCCATATTTTAAGGGAGATAGTTTGCTAGTTTATAAAAATATATTTAGGAATTTATTAAAAAATTAAAAATAAAAATATTGTAATATTTATAAGTATCATATACAATTACTATGTAATCCTTTTTTGCCTTTCTTTGGCTTACGAATAATAAATAAATTGAAACTGAAATAGAAAAAGAAAAACTAAAAGAAATATTTTAATATAAATAAAAACTTTATAGAAATAACGTGAAAATAGCACAAACTGAATACAAAACGTCTCAACTTCTTTTAATTTAACATAAGAGACATAACAATTTTGGCAACGAGTCAATAAAAAGAAATAACCCACAAAAAAGAAATTAAAAGTGTATTGTGAAATAAAGAAAAATCGATTTCATTTTAAAGCTGTGCTTTTAATTTAATTAAATTGGAAATGGCCCTAATTGGCAGTATCGAGCAACTTGTTTCTGGGGACGATTTTGAGGAATATCTTAAAAGAATGGAGCAGTTGTTTAAAATTAATGGGGTAGAGAATGCGAATAAACTGGCTATGTTTTTGACATTAGGTGGTCCGGAAACATGTAAAAGAATTAAAAGTATTTTATTGCCGGAAAAACCAACCACAAAGACTTTTAAAGAATTGTTAGAAGTAATCATACCGCATTTTACACCATAAAAAAAAACATAATAGCCGAACGGTATAAAATTTATAACTGTTCGCAGAAGCAAAGGGAATCT
Source organism: Cistogaster globosa (assembly GCA_937654795.1). Classification (NCBI taxonomy): domain Eukaryota; kingdom Metazoa; phylum Arthropoda; class Insecta; order Diptera; family Tachinidae; genus Cistogaster; species Cistogaster globosa. Next base: position 70,918,151 of record OW569404.1, on the reverse strand, counting down.
GTTCGTGAACTCATAGTAAGTTTAAAGTTAATCGCAGCGCAATGTGACTTCGGTACTTTTCTAAAAGAAGCATTAAGAGATGGATTGGTATGTGGGTTTAGTTGTAGTCAGCTTCAAACCAAGCTGTTATCAACCGCAAATTTAAGGTGTGAAGAGGCGTGCAAGATAGCGCAATACTTCGAGTAACAAAATAGAACTTCACCAGAAGCCAAATAACAACTTTTGCCAAAAATATCATCAAACACAACAATTCGAGGAATGTCCCCAGTGAACTACAAAACATGCGTTTGGAAGTTGTCCAGCGAAATACTGGTACTGTTTTAAATGTGGGAAAAAAGGTTACTTTTCAAAAACCTGCTTTTCAAAATCTAAAGGTAAAAATCAGCATACTTTGTATATAGTCCAAAATGTGTATTATATCTGGATTCAGTTATAGTCCATAAAGTGGCTTAAAAAGAAATTCGGTTATAGTCCTAATTCGCTTATAGTCCACAAAAATTGTGCAACTATAGTTGTGGACTATAAGCGAAAACTACTGTAAAATAATACGTACATTATATTTCAAGTTCTTTAAAAATATTAGTATTAATTAAAATAAGGCCAAAAATTTATGTCACAGTGTAAATGGTCCATTGTGAATTGCTATTAAAAATAGCGGTACTTTTTAACATTCTCTTTTAGTTTTTGATTACTCATTCCAAAACATTTTTTCTGTAATACATACTTTTATTATATCAGTTTTTTCTTAAAAAGTTTTAACATTGGTTGCCATACTACGCTTGAAATTATAAATCTTATTATTGAACATTATAAAAATGGCAAAAGTCAAAGAGAAACGCACAGATTGTCAAAAAAAGCCCGCACAACAGTTAAATATATCATTCTTCGTTTTAAAAAAGAGGGACGTCTTATTAATAAGCAGAAAACGAGCCCAAAAAAATGTTTACGGAGCGTCAGGAAAGGTGGATCGTCAACCAAATCAAAATTGACCCTAGGCTAACTGCACAAAACTGAGGGATATGGTTGCAGAGCACGTTAATATAAGCTGTAATGCCGAGACAATACGTAGAGTTCTTCGAGAGAATGATTTCAATGGCAGAATTGCACGCAAAAACCCTTTTGTAAGTGACAAAAATAAGAAGACTCGACTGCAATTTGCTCACAGCTACGCTGGAAAAGATTTTTCCTTCTGAAAACATGTACTTTTCACCTATGAAAGCAAATATAATCTTTTTGGGTCTGATGGAAGGATAAATTTTTGGAGAAAACCCAATCAAGAGATGAATCCCAAGCATTTGCGTCCAACAATCAAACATGGTGGTGGTCATGTAATGGTTTGGGGTGCTTGTTTGGCTGCTGGCGTTGGTAAATTGCACTTTGTTGAAGGTAATATGGATAAGATATAATATTTAAACATTTTAAAAAATAACCTTAAGCAAAGTGCTGAAATGCTTGGGATAAAGGACTCTTTTCATCTGTACCAGGATAATGATCCTAAGCATACAGCTGGAGTCGTCAAGGAGTTGTTGTTGTATCATTGTCCTCGAGAAATCAAAACTCCACCCCAATCACCGGACTTAAATATAATAGAAAATCTGTGGCAGAAATTGGAGATTGAAATAAGAAAACATTACATTTCAAACCAGAATGAGCTAAAAAATGCTCTTTTGGAGGAGTGGAGAAAAAAAAGCCCAGAATATACCCAAAAACTTGTGGAATCTATTCCAAAACGCCTTAAATGTGTAATTCATCAAAAAGGATACCTAACAAAATATTAAAACATTTTTTATTTTTTCTTGTAACTTTTTTATCGTACATAAGTTTTAAGTGGACCATTTACACTGTGACATGAATTCTTTGTCTTATTTTATTTAATAGTAATATTTTTAAAGACCTTAAAATATAATGTACCTTTTGTTTTTATTTATCATTAAGATAAAGTAAACTAGCGAATTAAATAAAATTCTTTTGTATTTAATATAAAAATAGTAGTTTTTTTATATTTTAAAATTCATGTTTGCAGGTGGACCAATTTCACGGTGATTCACTGTATTTTTAAAGTGTAATGGCGTAAAGCAAATGTTTAGTCCACCATATCATCCTTCTATTGATGGACTAGCAGAAAGAGGTGTGCAGACTATTAAAAGGAGTCTCAAATTTTATTTTATATCGGACCAAAAGATAATTATCTATGCAAAACATCTTTTTTTTTTTTTTTTTTTTTTAAATATTGAAATACCCCAACAACCGTCACTGGTATATGCCCAAGCGAACTAATTTTAGCCTCTAAACCAACAACTCCTTTATCTTATTGTATTAACAAAAGTATTTCAAATAAGATTTCATTACCTACCAATTTAAACCCTAATGAAAATAGTGATGCAAAATAGATAAAGGGATGTATTTGCAAAAAAATTTCCACTATTTTATATTTGATAGAAGTCAACAAAAGACGTAGATTGGCTCATAGAAATCAGTTAAAAAGAGTTGAAAAATGTAGTTTTAACTTATTTGAAAGATAATCAAAGCCAACAAGCCTTGAGCCAAAATGACAAATTGATTGATACTGAAAAATGTTTAAAAGACAAAAAAGAAACACCTTTGAAAGATTGACTAATGACAAAACCGTTTGTAAATTACAACCAATAGTTCAATATTATTGCCTTACATGTAATTTATTATATATATATATATATATATATATATATATATATATATATATATATATATATATATATATATTTAGTATATATTATTAAAATTAATAATCCTATACATATGTAAAATTAATACATAATAATAACTAGTAGAAACATACTTTTATAATGTACTCTAGATATAGATTTAAACAGCACCAGCAAAGCAAGCTCAATGATTTAAAGTTAACATTTTTAGAGATATATTAAGTTATTCATTGTTTTGTGTTCAGAGCGAAGAGTGGCTAATAAACAGTTGAATATAAAACGTCGCAACTTCTTTTAATTTGAAATAAGAGACTATAGCAACCGTTGTCTGACAATTCGGGCCCAGGATTGAACCCTGCGGCGGAACACCTCGATTTAAAAGTAAAGAAGTTGATGTTGAGGGACCTGAGTCAACAAATTGATGTCTGTCAGTTAGATAAGAAAATATCAGATCGGCAGAAGTGGATGAAAATTTATGAAAAAATTGTAATTTATTACGTTATGTTATGATCTACTACGTCGAAAGCCTTCGAATGATCCAAAAGCACGAAGAAAGTAACATTGCCACAATCAACTTGTTATCTAATATCTTCCGAAACATCCACTACGGCCATTATACAGTTGTGTTTTTTACGAAATCCAGATTGACAATTTCAAAGAATAGTATTATTTTCGAGGTAGCAAGTTATTGGGATGATTCTCGCAAGTTTCCATATTCTCGGCTAAAAGTTTGTAGTCAAGATCCTGTTAAAAACAAATGTTATAATGGGAGCAAGTTGTGGTAAGAGAATCTTAAGAAACTTTGGATCAATGCCATCAACTCCTTACTGACAATAGACTAGAGAGCACATCACTCCGGGTGACATTATGAAATAAAAGTTATTGTCTAAAGAAGCATTGGAGAAGCTATAGTAATTGGAGGTAGGTGTAACAACCGGGATATTTAAAAATTGTTTATTTAGATCATTTGCAATAATACCGCAAGACTCACGATTGATGGATTTACCAATTCCAATTTCGTGAATTGTTTTCCACTTTTTCTTAGAGTTAGTCGCAACAGAAAACTTATCTAAAAAGTAGTGGAATTTGGCTGTCTTGATTAGCCTGTTCGTCGCCTTGCGTGCGATCCGGTATGGTTCGTGCAATTCTGTGGTTTTAAAACGGTTCCAACGCGAATATAACAAATCCCTTTGACAGATTGCCAGCTTAATATCCTGAGAAAACCAAGAATTACTATGTCCAACTAGGGTCTTTGATCTCAGGGGTACGCCGAGATTGTACAAATGGTTTACGTTGTATTGCAAATAATGTATTCGATCGTCAACAGAAGTAATGTTATATACCATACCCCAATCAATGTTACAAAATTCCCGTTCTAAAAGAATATATTCTATGTTTTCAAAACGACGAAAAGTAATAGTTTTCATAGTTACATTTAAATCAAAGTTAAACGTGATAAAAATTAGGTGGCGTAAGAAACAAGGGGCTGATAGCTGATCGTAAAGTAAAACCTTGGAGAGATTGCTTACAAAGAAAAGGTCCAGAAGTGTACTACTAGTCATGGTAAAATGCGTAGCTTTAGTTTTATTTAGTGAATCAAATCCCAAAAATTGGAGATTATCTATTAGGTGAGAATCAGGTAAGACGTTTGAATTAAAATCACCTGTAATAATGCCGTCTTTATAAGCACTGTAAAAGTCTGAAGAGTATTGACAAATTGTTCGAAACAAGTACAATTATTTGGTCTAGAGAAACAGTCCAATAATAATTTTCTACCCACGAAACTAATTTCAAGCAATAAATAATCTATTAAATTAGCCCGTGTGTCAATTTTGTCACCATTAGAATCTGAAGATTTACTAATTATTTTAGCCGCAATGTCTTTTCTCACATAAATTGCCACACCACCGTAGTCGTTTCTATCAAGCCGACTAATATTATACCCCGATAAAGAAACCGATAAATCAGTAAATTCAGGTTTAAACCATGTTTCGGATACGCACTATATCCATGCCGGAGCCTTCAAAAATAAAACGAAACTCGTAAATTTTATTTTTCAAGTTAATACTACTTCTTTGATTGGCCAAGATTCCTATCATATTCACCAATCCATCCCTAGAACGAGCTCTGTTGTTAGTTAAGTTGTTCATTATTATCAGTAAATAATAGGATTTGCTTAAGTAAATTATAATATTTTTAGAAAAATTGGGCATAGTATCATAAAAATAAGTGCACCATATTATTTGAGATATCAACATGGGTATCATCAACAAGCTTTCGAAAAGACCTTTCAAGAAATGCTAACTTTTTTTTTAATGATTAACCTCTTAAGAGCGACATTTTAATGTAAAGTTATATATAGTATCTAATATTTTTTCATAGCGGTAAAAAATAACATATATCATAAGTTATTACCGAAAATTAAAATTCATAATATTGAGAACATTTCAAGTTTTCATAAAAAGACGATCAGTTATTTTTTTTACTTCTGCGTATAACCTAATGTAGACTACAAATATTAGATCTGATTTAAAGTTACTAACTAACACCTTACACCTTAAATGTCTTTTTTTATATTTGGCGACTTAAAACGCCCATCACACCCATTGGAACTGCGTTTCAAACAACTCTGCTGGTAAAGTACTTTTTTTAACATTGTCTTTTATCTAACTATTTTATATATTACCCAGACTCTTTCACCAGTTTTGGTTAAAATGGTTTACCTCTTCAACCTTCTACAGTAGATTGAATTCCGGTGTACCTTTTTCGGCGTTAGAATTCCGTCCAAATATTTTAAATTCAGACCATGTTCCAATTTCATGTGTTATCAAAGGTCATTTTCAACTAAATACAATTGCTGTTCTCCTGTACAATCAAGTTGATTTGCCAATCATCGGAGACTGGGTAGAGAACTATGGATACTTGCGTTGCAGATTACGCGGATTGGCTTAACAGTGAGTCCCTGCTGACTGGTAGTTAATATAGTATTAACTGATGTCATATAAGTAAAGTCATATGTATTTTATGCTTTTTACAAGCATTGGCTATTTTCCTTAAAGTAAAAAAAAGGCCAAACTAATTCCAGTACACAAAACTGGAAAAGATCCTTAAAGTCCAACCAGTTACAGACCAATTAGCATTTTAAGCATATTAGATAAAGTTGTTGAAAGAGCTATTCACAAAAGAATAGTAGATTTTTAAGACTTAAACAACATTATTATTGACCAACAGTTTGGATTCCGTAAGGAACACTCTACCATTCTCAAAAATGAGTTCTTTCACAAAACTTGTACTCACAAGGAAATATAATTTCTATTAGTGAAAATATTAAATACTTAGGTATAATCTTAAATAAAAATTTTTATTTAAACAACATGTTAAAATACAAATCAATAAGGTGTGGTTGCGCAGTGTATACCTTACTAAACAGAAGACCAATTCTTAATTAAAAAATCCAAAATATTATTATACTTAATGTGTATCAGACCGATTTTGACTTATGGCGGCCAAGTCTGGTATGACAAACCCGCAAAAAATCATAGAAAGAAGCTTCAAATCATACAGAATAAAAAAACTTAAAAATAATACACAACCTTCCCCGTAGATTCCCCAATGCCTTACTACGTTACGATTTTGAATATAAAATGATTAATTCATTTGTAGGGGACTTGACACTGTTATTTAATGAAAAATGCAGATTGTCTAATTTTGAAACTACCAGGCATGTTCTTAAATCCACATGAAATTTTCACTTCATATTTTTCAAAGCATTGTTGATATAAAATTATTTTTTACAAAAACTATGCCTTGAAAAACACTTAAGTGAAAATTTCGTGTGGAATTCAGAACATGCCTGTATAAGAAATTTACTAAGCAATCACTAACATTCTTTTAAAAAGAATGATTCTATGTTGGTGAATGGTTAAACAAATTTCATTATGACTTAAAAGTCTGTGTAAGGTTTTTTGAAATAATCTTTTCAATAACAGCAGATGAAATTGTTGTAGCACTTTGAAGTAAATTCTCATACTATGTATTTTCCTAATTTATTTTAAGTTGATTTTTAATAAATTTTAATAATAATAATAGCTTAATTTTTTTCTTATTTTTCTCTGTCATCCCAATATTTGTCTTTTTTTTTGTATTGGAGCTACTTCACTAAGCTAGATTAAGATGTATAGTAAAGGGTATATTAGATTCGACATAGCCGCATATACCATTCTTACTTGCTTCTTATTAATTCCATACTTCTGCTATTTAAAAACTTAATTCCTGTTGTAGAAGCTGACATAAATAAATAAATAAACTGATAAATTATTATCCTTTACCTTACTTTATGTGATCAGTAATATCTAGAAGCATTAGCTAAGTATTGTATCCTTTACGATAGGCATATTGCTTTTCATAGATAATAAGAGAAACCGAAATAAAAATTTGTTCTCTTTAGACAGCACAGGGATAATGGAAATGTGTCTAACATTCTCTCATCTATCAACAACTTTTTATTTTGAGTAGGAAAAATTGACGTAGTTAAAATTTTGTTAAAAGGGCTTTGTATATAGTTAGAGACAAATTGATATACAGTGATGGACTTAAGTATAGGCACAACAGCCATGTATCATGTATAAGGAATATTTTTTATATTAATATTGCTAGTAATCTATTACAGTCTGGTGTATATTTTAAGACTGTAGCAGTTTTATTCGCGTAGAAAGACGAATTAGTCCGTTGGCAGATAAAAAGTGCAAAAAGTTCTAAAATACAATGGACAAAAGTATATGCACACTTCCTAAGGCATCTATCCCTTTTTTTTAATATTAATAATCTGACAACAATTTTACATTTGAAACATGCTGTAATATTCCGATATTAATTTTTATTCATTTAAGTAACTGTACATCTAGCTTAGTGAAGTAGCTCCAATACAAAAAAAAAAGACAAATATTGGGATGACAGAGAAAAATAAGAAAAAAAATAAGTTATTATTATTATTATTATTATTATTAAAATTTATTGAAAATCAACTTAAAATAATTTAGGAAAATACATAGTATGAGAATTTATTCTAAAGTGCTACAACAATTCCATCTGCTGTTATTGAAAAGATTATTTCAAAAAACCTTACACAAACTTTTAAGTCATAATGAAATTTGTTTAACCATTCACCAACATAGAATCATTCGTTTTAAAAGAATGTTATTGATTGCTTAGTAAATTTCTTATACAGGCATGTTCTGAATTCCACACGAAATTATCACTTAAGTGTTTTTCAAGGCATAGTTTTTGTAAAAAATAATTTTATATCAACAATGCTTTGAAAAATATGAAGTGAAAATTTCATGTGGATTTAAGAACATGCCTGGTAGTTTCAAAATTAGACAATCTGCATTTTTCATTAAATAACAGTGTCAAGTCCCTTACAAATGAATTAATCATTTTATATTCAAAATCTTAACGTAGTAAGGCATTGGGTAATCTACGGGGAAGGTTGTGTATTATTTTTAAGTTTTTTTATTCTGTATGATTTGAAGCTTCTTTCTATGATTTTTTGCGGGTTTGTCATACCGGACTTGGCCGCCATAAGTCAAAATCGGTCTGATACACATTAAGTATAATAATATTTTGTTTTTTTTTAGTTAAGAATTGGTCTTCTGTTTAGTAAAGGATACACTGCGCAACCACACCTTATTGATTTGTATTTTAACATGTTGTTTAAATAAAAATTTTTATCTAAGATTATACCTAAGTATTTAATATTTTCACTAATAGAAATGATATTTCCTTGTGAGTACAAGTTTTGTGAAAGAACTCATTTTTGAGAATGGTAGAGTGTTTCTTACGGAATCCAAACTGTTGGTCAATAATAATGTTGTTTAAGTGTTAAAAATCTACTATTCTTTTGTGAATAGCTCTTTCAAGAACTTTATCTAATATGCTTATAATGCTAATTGGTCTGTAACTGGTTGGACTTTAAGGATCTTTTCCAGTTTTGTGTACTGGAATTAGTTTGGCCTTTTTTTAACTTTAAGGAAAATAGCCAATGCTTGTAAAAAGCATAAAATACATATGACTTTACTTATATCACATCAGTTAATACTATATAACCTACCAGTCAGCAGGGACTCACTGTTAAGCCAATCCACGTAATCTGCAACGCAAGTATCCATAGTTCTCTACCCAGTCTCCGATGATTGGCAAATCAACTTGATTGTACAGGAGAACAGCAATTGTATTTAGTTGAAAATGACCTTTAATAAAACATGAAATTGGAACATGGTCTGAATTTAAAATATTTGGACGGAATTCTAATGCCGAAAAAGGTACACAGGAATTCAATCAACTGTAGAAGGTTGAACAGGTAAACCATTTTAACCAAAACTGGTGAAAGAGTCTGGGTAATATATAAAATAGTTAGATAAAAGACAATGTTAAAAAAAGTACTTTACCAGCAGAGTTGTTTGAAACGCAGTTCCAATGGGTGTGATGGGCGTTTTAAGTCGCCAAATATAAAAAAAGACATTTAAGGTGTTAGTTAGTAACTTTAAATCAGATCTAATATTTGTAGTCTACATTGGGTTATACGCAGAAGTAAAAATAACTGATCGTCTTTTTATGAAAACTTGAAATGTTCTCAATATTATGAGTTTTAATTTTCGGTAATAACTTATGATATATGTTATTTTTCACCGTTATGAAAAAAAAGGTCTTTTCGAGAGCTTGTTGATGATACCCATGTTGATATCTCAAATAATATGGTGCACTTATTTTTATGACACTATGCCCAATTTTTCTAAAAATATTATAATTTACTTAAGCAAATCCTATTATTTACTGATAATAATGAACAACTTAACTAACAACAGAGCTCGTTCTAGAGATGGATTGGTGAATATGATAAGAATCTTGGCCAATCAAAGAAGTGGTATTAACTTGAGAAATAAAATTTACGAGTTTCGTTTTATTTTTGAAGGCTTCGGCATGGATATAGTTTGCGTATCCGAAACATGGTTTAAACCTGAATTTACTGATTTATCGGTTTCTTTATCGGGGTATAATATTAGTCGGCTTGATACAAACGACTACGGTGGTGTGGCAATTTATGTGAGAAAAGACATTGCGGCTAAAATAATTAGTAAATCTTCAGATTCTAATGGTGACAAAATTGACACACGGGCTAATTTAATAGATTATTTATTGCTTGAGATTAGTTTCGTGGGTAGAAAATTATTATTGGACTGTTTCTCTAGACCAAATAATTGTACTTGTTTCGAACAATTTGTCAATACTCTTTAGACTTTTACAGTGCTTATAAAGACGGCATTATTACAGGTGATTTTAATTCAAACGTCTTACCTGATTCTCACCTAATAGATAATCTCCAATTTTTGGGATTTGATTCACCAAATAAAACTAATGCTACGCATTTTACCATGACTAGTAGTACACTTCTGGACCTTTTCTTTGTAAGCAATCTCTCCAAGGTTTTACTTTATGATCAGCTATCAGCCCCTTGTTTCTTACGCCACCTCAGTTTTATCACGTTTAACTTTGATTTAAATGTAACTCTGCAAACTATTACTTATCGTCGTTTTGAAAACATAGAATATATTCTTTTAGAACAGGAATTTTGTAACATTGATTGGGGTATGGTATAGAACATTACTTCTGTTGACGATCGAATACATTATTTGCAATACAATGTAAACCATTTGTACAATCTCGGCGTACCCCTGAGATCAAAGACCCTAGATGGACATAGTAATCCTTGGTTTTCTCAGGATATTAAGCTGGCAATCTGTCAAAGGGATTTGTTATATTCGCGCTGGAACCGTTTTAAAACCACAGAATTGCACGAATCATACCGGATCGCACGCAAGGCGACGAACAGGCTAATTAAGACAGCCAAATTCAACTACTGTTGCGACTAACTCTAAGAAAAAGTGGAAAACAATTCACGAAATTGGAATTGGTAAATCCATCAATCGTGAGTCTTGCGGTATTATTGCAAATGATCTAAATAAACAATTTTTTAATATCCCGGTTGTTACACCTACCTCCTCTATTGCTTCTCCAGTGCTTCTTTATACAATAACTTTTATTTCACTAATGTCACCCGGAATGATGTGCTCTCTAGTCTATTGTCAGTAAGGAGTTGATGGCATTGATCCAAAGTTTCTTAAGATTCTCTTACCACAACTTGCTCCCATTATAACATTTGTTTTTAACAGGATCTTGACTACAAACTTTTAGCCGAGAATATGGAAACTTGCGAGAATCATCCCAATAAAGAAATCTATCTCTGAGTACAGACCAATAGCAATCCTACCGTTCCGTTTAAAAGGTTGGTTCATGATCAGGTAACTTGCTACCTCGAAAATAATACTATTCTTTGAAGTTGTCAATCTGGATTTCGTAAAAAACACAACTGTATAATGGCCGTAGTGGATGTTTCGGAAGATATTAGATAACAAGTTGATTGTGGCAATGTTACTTTCTTCGTACTTTTGGATCATTCGAAGGCTTTCGACGCAGTAGATCATAACATAACGTAATAAATTACAACTTTTTCATAAATTTTCATCCACTTTTGCCGATCTGATATTTTCTTATCTAACTGACAGACATCAATTTGTTGACTCAGGTCCCTCAAAATCAACTTCTTTACTTTTAAATCGAGGTGTTCCGCCGCAGTGTTCAATCCTGGGCCCGTTACTGTTTTCGCTTTATATTAATGATCTGCCAAGCATACTCAAACATTGCAAAGATAGACTGTATGCTGACGACGTGCATCTCTATTTAATTTATAATACAAGATCAGTTGACCAATGTGTGAGAATTTTAAATAAAGAACTGCATCGCATCTTCAAATAGGCTACCGCTAATGGCCTAGGGATAAATCTCAATAAATCCAAATGTTTGATTATTAAGAAGCATTTACTTAAACTTGATTATAATACTGTCCTAATCATAAATAGTCAACAGATTGAGATTGTTAACGTTGCTAAACAACTGGGAATTTACTTTAACAGCACCCTCACTTGGTCTAGCTATACTAATTTTGCCTGTGGGCGTGTGTCTTCTATGTTAAGAAATCTTTGGCAAAGTCATTATTGCACACCTATAAATATTAAAAAACTTATCGCTAAAACATATGTAATACCAATTTTTTTGTACGGTTGTGAATTTTTGCCAGTTGTGATAGTGTTAGCAAAAGGAAACTTAATATGACGTTCAATAAAATAGTTCGTTACGTATAAAGCTTAAGAAGATTTAATCGTGTTTTTTTATACGCAAACAAGCTCTATGGCATGTGTCTTAATGACTATTTGAAGATAAGGATTTTAATCCTAATGCATAAAGTAATATACACGCGACAACCCGAACATCTTTATGGGCGATTGAACTTTACTTTTCAACCCTTAACAGGGGTAAAAGATTATTTTGTTTTAGATACAGTTCTCAGATATCTGAATGCCAATTCTTTGTTAATGCAATAAGTCTCTGGAACGATATTCCCAATTGCATTCAAGTCATTAGTAACGCACGTCAACTGAGGAGAAATATAGTTAGTCAATTTTTAAAATAGTTTAAAGTGAGTTTTACTTAACTATGAAAATAATTTTGTTCTGATATTATGATTTTTTAACTTTCATTGTTATTCAGGTCTTGTGTATGGAACATCGTGAATAAATAAAAATTGTACTTTTTCATGAAAAGTACAGGAGCCAAATACTCGGAAAATATGTGCAAAAGGCAATTTTTTCACTGGATGTTTTTTGCTTATTTTTTAGTTGTCTATTGCCCCGTATAATTGTTTTCTTTATTGAAATTACTTTACTGAACTAAATTTGTTCCAAATGAAATGGAATAATTACAGGCTGGCGTGGTGTTTTGTCCGCTACCTCGAAAGACAATGACAGCAATGAGGAAAAAAGTATGAATGACTAAAAATATCAATTTGCATTTCGTAAGCATACCGACGGTTGTGGTTCAAAAAGCAAAAACAAATGTACAAGACGTGGTGCAGAGAGAAGAACAAAGAAATGCTATGAGTTGTGGTGAATTTCGCACTTTTATACTTCTAGTATAGTAAATAAAACACATATAATAGGAATATTATATACGTAAAACTAAATCAGAAAGCTTATATAGCATACTAGGCTTTTGTTTAAAGGCTTAAAATTGCTTTTTTTTTCTTATTTCCCAATAGTAATGTTTTCCGAAATAAATTTTGTTAACTCCAGCTCCTAAGAAATCAATATTTGTAAATGATTTTCAACTGTTAAAATAAAGGTTTCTTCTTTCGATAAAAAATGAAATATTGTGTTTTAAATTAAACCTTACAAATTAAACACGGGTTAGACTTGCTAGGATACGGGTAAAAGAACTAGCTTAAATAACAAACAACGCGTTTAGAATCAGTGCCTAAATGAACTTTCTCCATCTGACTCAATTTCCATTCATTCAGTGACAAGTTGTCCTGAGAGATAACGGCAACATCTACTTAAAACTGAATACTTATGGTTTAAGATAATCGGACTTGTTTCGCAGGTAAATATTGTACTGTTGTCATACCTTTCTGTAAAAACCGTCGCCACTGTTTATTTGGTATGTTTGGCGAGAGCTTTCGATGTGAGCATAGTTTTCAAGCCGCGTTTTGATTAGTACTGGTGAGATAGGGTTAGGTTTTTGTTGCATAGATAGTGGTGGTTCAGGTAGTTTTGTCCGTTAGGATGGTGTCTATTAAAATGGTATTATATAGGTAGATTGCCTGGTATCTATCATGTTTATTGCAGGTATATAATTTTAATATTTCAGTCTTTTGTTATTGTGTGGGTAAGTGTGACCATCTGTGGGTGTTTTCCGTTTGTAGGATTGTTCTAATAATTTTAGTAGTGTAAAAATTATGTAAGAGGTTGTATTTACCTGTTCCTTAATAATATCTCGTGATTTGTATGTTTCCCTATTTTCAAGAATGTCCAGTCTTCGTACTTTTTTACTTGGGTGTGTTAATGTCATACATTTATCTATTTCCCTAGGCTCGTGTTCATGTGTGTTAAGGTGTATTACGAAGTTGGAGTCTTGTCTTTTCCATTTATATGATCGTTTGTGTTCTGTGAACCTTGGTTTTAATGTTTGTCCAGTTTGTCCAATGTGTGTATGGTTGCAGGTGCACTTAAGACCGTATACTCAGCTATTGTTAAATTTATCGGTTATTTCCGTTGATGTATTGAGATTGTTTCGTAGTGTTGCTCGTTTTTAGTGCTGTCCGCAAACATTCTTTCTGAAAAGGGTTAGTTAATCTAAATATTTCTGGTCCTGCGTAAGTAAAAATGTTTCGTCGTGTTGTTTCGATTGTCTTCTTGTTTTCTTTCTTCTTGTTTTTAGTGTTGTATTGTCTAAGTAATTTGTCGATAGTAGTGTAGTTGTAGCCGTTATTATTAGCTATAGTGTAAATTGTGTCGAGTTCTTTGTTATATTTGTCTGGAGAACATTTAGAACAACTAAACGTTAAAACACTAATGGAAAAACGTAAAATAACTCATTATTTCAGATACGTAGACGACATAATATGTATCCTAGAAAAGGACAACGCTAAAGAAATTCAGACGGATTTAACAACAACATATAACAAAATCACATACACAATGGAAGAAGAGCAAAACTGAACTTTATATTATCTTGGCATAACAATAACACGAAGAATTGACTCCCTAAACTTTGACATATATAGAAAACCAACCACAATAAACACAACTATACATAGTTCCTCAAACCATCCCACCTAACATAAATTCGCGGCATTTAGACATATGATTCACAGACTTAAGACAATCCCACTTTCTTTAATAATAAAAGACTAAAATATTAAAATTATATACCCTGTATAAACAAGACAGATATCAGGAAATCTATCTGCATAATACCATGTTAATAGACACCATCCTAACGGACAAAACTACCTGAACCCACCGTTATCTATGCAAGAAACACCTAACACTATCTCTCAAGTACTAATTAAAACGCGGCTTGAAAATGATGTTCTCACATCGAAAGAGCTCGCCAAACGTACCAAATAAACAGCTAGTGACGACGGTCTTCACCGAAAGGTATGACAACTGAATACTTCTACTTTACGCGTTTATAAATTTTTTTAAATGGCAAATTAGTAATAAAGTACTTTCAATTTGTGACTTGTGTTAGCGTGACTTAAAGAAAGGCTCGTACAATTCAGGCTCAGGGAGAGTAAGCTGGTGTGTATCAATAAACAAAGATTTTTTTCTTTCGATAAAATATGTAATATTGTTCTTAAATTTAAGCTTACAAATAAAACACGCGTTAGACTTGCTAGGATACGGGTAAAAGATATAGCTTAAATCAAAAACACGGGGTTTGGAATCAGTGCCTGAATAAACTTTCTCCACTCGACCCAATTTCCACTCATTCGGTAACAAGTTGTCCTGAGAGATAACGACAACGTCTAATTAAAACTCGTTCTTTGAATACTTCTACTTAACGCGTTTATGAATTTTTTGAGTATTCTTTTTCCACCGTATAGCAAACTAGCAGTGAAGTACTTTAAATTTGTGCCGTGTTACCATGACTTACGGAAATCTCAGATATGTCAGGCTCAGTGAGAGTAAGAAGATGTGCATCAATCAAAAAATGACCGCGATTTAAGGAATGGACATCATAAAGACTACTCGGGCAGAAACGCTTCGAATTTAAAGATGCTTCTATTCAAGTAAGAATGGCTGTTAACTCATCAAACGTAAACTACATAGCGTTCGATATCTTCCTTAATTGTGTCTTGAAATTTTTTGACACCACCATTCCAGAGACCATCCATATTTGGTGCCCCTGGAGGTATAAAACTCCACTCTATCGCACACAAGCAAAAAGCTTCACCTTTTCAATCCTTTATTTCGAATGATCCAGCAAAAGCCAAACTGTATGTGGGCCTTGAAATCATTGTTATTTCGGGTTCTAGCGAAGCTGGCCTGTTTCTTTTTGGAAGAGTATACAACTTTAATAATTTTGAACTGTTCATGGATAAGATTCGTAAAGATTAGTGTTTTAAAAATCTATTCGAATAAGGCGCATCCGCAAAGCCTGTCCAACAGAATCGTACATTTATGAACATATCGCACTAAAAGCTTTGGAAACCAGCCTCAAATGGCCCCATTTTTGGATATTTTTCATTGTATGCCAGACCTCTTGTGCTTGTACACGGCGTCCGGTCGTTCTAATAGCCCATCCGAGTCTATAAAAGGGTTTAAAGAAGGTAGGAAACTTTTTGCGGGTAGTAGTATACCTTTGACCTGACACATAGGAAGTTAACGATTTAGTAGAAGTTGTACCTCCGATTAGATAATTTCTAAGGTTGAATACAAACTGTTGCGCCAATAGAGAAAGCGCAGCAACCAAAACCACTATGTAATAACTCTAATTGGTGGGAGTAGATTTAAAAATCTTTTCAGTGCTTATAGATTTTGCACTAATTACTTTGGGCATTTATATTTTGGTTTTGATAACTAATGAGGCCCTCTCCACCATAAAAAATTGTTTACTAAATCACAAGCTAAAAATCCACCAATTTTCTACTTCAGTGAGACTATCTCTGGAATCAATGTGAGACCACTGCTTAATTCCGACATAGTTTGCAATAAATTTAACTCTACAGTGGAGTCAGTCAATAAATATTTTCTTATTCTCGGAAAACTTTTGCTGACCTTTAAATGAGTCCACCATTTTTTCAAATAACATCGCTCCACAGAGTTCTAATTAGGATAAGGTCTCAAATTTTATTGGAGCTACTTTTGTTTTAGACGCAATTAATTGCATTCAATTGTCAAAAAATGCTGGCCATTAAAGGAACGTAAAAGTGTTCAAGCACTAATCCTAGTCTGTCTCGGCCTTCCTAATTTTCAGGAAAGCCAGCCGGCGAGATCAAATAATTTCCATATTTTAGACAAGACATTGCCTTTAGTGACCTTATTTAGTTTAGGCTGCGTTACGAGTTAAAACTAAATATCTATCATTCTGACCAAAACACTTAAAAAAATCGGCATCGATTAGAATATTTTCCAGAAGACACATTATTAACGAGGAATGAGCGAATAACGATGAGCTCATAACATTACATATCAGATGCAGCAGGAATACATACAAAAACATTCCTTGAAACGTGGAATGACTGATGGATAAGAATTTGCCTGTACATTTTTCTATATCGGCGTTAAATGACATTAAAATGACAAAATCTCCAACGGACAGTTAAAGTAGTATGATCCGCTTGAAGTTTCGGGCTAGGATACAAGATACTCTTAAAGTTAAGCCACTTGTAGATGGATTTGAAGCGTTTAATTCCACTTATATTTTGGTAGTAACACTGTCTGGCCTATAACTGTGTGATGAGGCATATAGTAGCTCGTAGTATCATATTCGGTTTCTATTTTAATATACAGTTTTTGCT
The DNA here is from genome assembly GCA_937654795.1 of Cistogaster globosa. NCBI lineage: Eukaryota > Metazoa > Arthropoda > Insecta > Diptera > Tachinidae > Cistogaster > Cistogaster globosa. The sequence continues at coordinate 70,900,991 of OW569404.1, read as the reverse complement.
TCAATTAAATATTAAAGTTATTTTTTACATTATTAATACCATAAAAACGAGTAGTGTTTCTTTTAAATTACTAAACTTGTCTTCAGTGCAATTTTATTGTTCTCACGATTAAATACATCAAAAAAGCAATGGATGTTTATGAACCGATTCCCAATTTGAAATGAAACACCAAATTTTACAAAAGTGAAAAGCAAAATGTTTATTTTGTCTTCCGAAACATATCTTTATAAATCTTCTTTATGCGTACAAACACAAACTCTATTTTAAAATAAAAAAATTGTAAACTTTGCAGTAGAATGAGGGCAGCACGAAATTGCAGATTATTTTTAAAAAAAATACCAAGGATAATTGCTACACTCAGAAATAATATATTCTTTCTTCTGCAAATGTGCGAATATATGTATGTACGTGGCAATCAAATAACTTTCTCGTTTCCAAAGGAATGAACTATATGCCTAATTTGCCGCTGAAATTTTTTAGAGCATAATTCAATGAAAGTTACACCAAGCATTTTTAATCATAAACAATTCGTAACATGTCAACAACAATTTCTTTTAGATTTTCTTGAGTGCATTTTTTTTTTTTTTTAATTTTTAATACTTCCGATGATTATGTGCTTTCATCGATGTTTCAGTAACAACTAAAAAAACATAAGAATGTGTGTAACTTTAGCTAGCACTATTGTAATATTATATAAATTAAATAAATGTTGCATTTTGCAGAATTTGTCACTAATTTGTTTTTTTTTTTATTTCAGATAGCATGTCAAGTTTGAACATTTTTGATGAAAACAGTATTTTCAGTGCAAGAACAGCGATTCTAAATCCATCCGAACCATTGAGTTTTACACATAATGAAGAGTTGATTTCAAATCAGTCATGCTGTACTGCAGCACCTAACTTGCCAGACTTAATCAATGGTAAGACAATTAATTTTTTATAGAAATAAAAACTATGGTTTTTAGCGATTTTTTTATTCTGTAATTACAAATTGTCAATATTTTTTTTTTCTTTTACCTAGGCATTGATGGCTATCAAAATACTACAAATGGTAAATATAACAAACGAAAGAAACTAGAGACAAAAGTCTTTAGGAAAAGAAATGTACGTCCTAGCTAGAAAAAAATTTGCTATTCAAAATTTAATTAATATTATTTATGAATAATTTAATTTTTTTTAAAGCCTATAAGAATAATAATTTTAAAACATAAAGTATGTCAATAATGTTGACACAAAACAAATTCTAGTTTTATCATATTTCGTATAAAAAAAACGCTTTTTATTTTATAAAATATAAAGTTTTTTATATTTATTATAATTATTTACGCTATTTGTAAAAGTATAAAACAAAAAACACAATTTTTACAAAAACCAGGGTAAGTATATGCCCACTCACTCATACTACACATGAGTGAGAATCTGCTTTGTTTTTTTTTCCTGGCCGCTCATGTGAGAGTATGTGTGCTTTTTTTCTTTTTCATCAAATGATAAATTTTTTGTTTTGCACATTTTACTTTGCTCATGGATGAGAAATGAAAACATTTTATTTTGCTCATCCTCATGTGTGAGAAATTTGAACATTTTACTTTGCTCATGGATGAGAAATGAGAACATTTTATTTTGCTCATCTTCAAGTGTGAGAAATGTGCATATTTTATTTTGCTTATTCTGAAGTATGAGAAATGTGCGCTTTTTGGCAGAAACATAATAAAAACAACTAGGTATTTCGAAAAACATATGAAAATTCCTAAGAAAATGAAATTTGTATTTAATTGTACGTTAGATTTTAAGTACATACATATTTTTGTATATTTATTCATTACGTTATTACCGTTTTATATGACATTACTTTAGTAAATGAAACTTTGTTATTAATAAAAAGTTTTTTTACGACGACACTCAAAGATGTAGCTAAATATCTTTTGCTGTAAAAAAAATTTTTTTGCTCTTTATTCTGTTTTAAAAGTAGAAGTTCACTTTTTATTAATGACTCATCAGTGAAAATGTGCAATAAGTAATACTTTAAAAAGTGAGGATTAAGCTTAATAATTTATTTATTTTCAACTACTTAGCAGGAAGAAATTATATATTTTTTGTTGTTTATTGTTATCATAATCTAATTTATTTTCGTCTAGGTTTTTTGCCTGTCCAATTGTTTTTTGGTGTTTTAATTTGCACGTTTATTTGTTGTTTTTTCGGAATAGTACATTCTGCTTTGCTTGTGAAACATTTTTTAACGAAAAGTTTTTATTATATACTACATTCATATTACAAAGTATAATTTGGCTTTCTTTATTTATTATAGTTTTTACACATCTTGTTCATAATTTTGTTCTACACTTATATTATATGGTTTTATTTCAAAATTTAGTTTCGTTATTAATAAATTATATAAGGTATTGTTGTTTAATTTGTTTCTTAAATTTGTTAATGTACGTGCTAGTGCACTAAAGGCACGTTCAACTGAAACTTGACTTGCTTGCACTGCCAGAGCTACTTTCAATACTTCCGCAATATCCTTATCCAAAGGGTAAAGTGTAAAATGTCCCAGAATGTCAGTATCAAACGGGATAATTTTTCTGTTACACAAACGAATTAGTTTTTCTCCGATTGTTTGTACACTGTCATTATTTTTCGTTGTGTTAACGATGGAGCTTCTAACACGCTGTTGTAGTTTAGTGTAAGCCGATTTTGATGTTTCAGGTATTTCAACACTTTTTTCCTCTTCGCTGTGTACAATATTTTCATTGTCCTTTAATCTTTGCATTTTACACATTATATCGAACGTTTTCATCAAATGTTCCTAAAGTAAATAATAAGAAAATAAAAAATTTTACATTTTTGTTGAACGTTTTAAAAACTAACTAGTGCTTGTGACTTTTGTTGATCTAGTATCAGGGGAGAGTTAACAACATTAAACCTTGGGTCTATGTACAATGCAGATATAAATTCATTCTTCAAAAGCGTTTTCTTTCTGTTCTGCATAGATTCATGTAGTCATGAAGCTATAGTAGTTGGAACTTCTTCAAGTTCTATTTCAGAACATAGCCAATCTCTGTAGAAATTACTTATAACATATTGCTCCTTCTGCAGTAGCTTCGTGCATTTGGCCAGAAGTGCAAATGATGTCACAAACGCAATCACAAAATCCCAATTCACGCTATGGCTACTTATCGAATCAAGCATTTGCGAATCTATGAAATCCTTTAAGTTCATTAAAGATTTCAGCATTTCAAATACTAAGTTCCACCATGTACTATTTTCGAGAATTGGTAATTCCTTACAAACACCACTGGCACGTATTAGGCTTTCGCACTATTTTGACTGTATTTCTGCAATCAGCTATTTGTGTTTGCATGGACTTAGGTACATTACACTGTACAACACACAAAAAAATTACAAGGTCCGGGCTATAAACTCTGATAGAGGAGAAAAAAAAAGATACGTGTATCGGCATTTTGAAAGTTTACATCTGAATTTCATTTGAGAGGGGGTTAAAGTTTCCTAGCTCCGGCACATTCATATTGTTAAACGGCATAAGAAACCATGTGACACTTACATTTTAGGTATAAAATGTGTTCAGCAAATTTATGTAAAATGCTACGGAGAACATTTTTGTAGAAATGTTAACCCTCTAACTCCTCAAGATATGGGTCTTTTTTGTCTTTCTTTTGAAAAAAGAGCAAAAAACACCATTAAAACAGGGTTTTAGAGGGTTAAAATGTTCCACAAAAATGTTACCCGTTAAATTTTACTATAAGTCCCTGAATACACCAAAATGGAAAATTCAACCATAAAGTCAGAAATAAGACGCAACAAAAGAGAACTTAGGGTTAATTTCGCATTTATTAAGAATTTTATTTTAAAGCAAATCTGGATAGCATTAATTACATTTTTATGTAGCTCTAGGGAATTCCACTTCATTATCATACAATGTCCAGAATATTTCAGCGATAAGCGAATGAATGCTTTTACCTTTATAGCGTTCTTCAATGGGTACGCATGTCTGATGAAATTTTTCTCCATGCTCATCAGATTCTGTTGACGACTGGTTCTCAAAGTAATCCATATGGGAATTTAAAAAATGAATTTTTGTTGACATATGAACGCCTAGTTTTTCAAAAGCTCTAAGCATGGCGTCTACGTATATTCGAGCAGTAGGACAACGATTTTTGCCTAAGACATTGTATATCACTTACTTAATGCTTTTTCACGCATCAAACTTAATTGGTGGGAGCGTTTCGTCGAAGTAAGCGTTTAGCATTAGCTTTCTTTTATCTGGACCAAGAAAACACCTGTTCGTATGAAACCAATTTTAAGACTTTTAACAATCTTCTTTAATCTTTTTCTTCTTCTCTTTTAATCTTTGCTTCACTTAATCTTGGAAACATTGTTTTCAGAAAATTAAATGCTGATCTATTTATATCCAGACATTTAACAAAGTTTTTTACCACACCAAGTTTGATATGCAATGGGGGTAAGAGAATTTTTTCAGTTGGTACCAATGCTTGACAAACGATATTGTACTCTACTAATGTTCCCTCAGCTCTCAACTTCCATTGTTTTTTAGAATATTGGTCACCCTTCCATCTGCTATCCCAAGTGCATAAAAAGCACCCGTACTTAACGTATCCGGCCTGCATACCTGAAAGGAAACTAGCGACTTTTAAGTCACAGCAGATCCGCCACTTATGGTCTTCATATTTTACGGAGTCCAGTATTAGCTTTCTAGAATCATAGCTTTCTTTATTGGTCATTCCGTAGGCAATTGGAATTGGATTTTTGGTATTATCGTAACACAGAAGTACAGCTTTTAGACTCTTCTTCGATGAATCAATAAATATACGCGAGTCCTTGTGGTTATACTCAAAATTTATTGCATTCATTATTCCTTTAATATCGTTGCAATAAGCAAACGTGTTATCATCGTTTACTGAAAAGAATGGCAGAAAGCTTGATGCTTACGAAAGCTGGTAACATTGACACCAGTTTCAAGTAGATGAAGACCTTTTAAATCTGCAGCTAAAATTTCTGATTTGTTTTTTTACAGATTCAGTCTCCGAGCCAATGCATTTAAATGCTCTTGAGACATTAATATTGGTCTTGGGATAACTTCAATTCCTGTGCAATCACTATCTTCGCAATAAAAGATTCCTGTTTCAGCGATGGTTCCATCAACATAATGACTGGTACTTCGAAGTTGTAGCACAGGTACTGGGAGTTCATCAGAATGCGGAACTGGCAGCATGGCTGATGGTACGGTTTTGTATACAAAACTCTTTCGCCTATATCTATTTAACTTTAATATGGAAATATTTTGGCACACGTAGCACGTAGCGTCATTATGTTCACCTGGATCTAACCACCGCATAGGAATACCAAACTGCATTGAATTTCGTTGACCTTCAGCGAGAGTTCAAAAACAAAACTATAGTTTTAGAACAAAAAAAAATTATTTGCCTTTGGACCACAAAATTAAGCCATTATAACAAATGCGACAGCAATGCTTCGGAGTCCACAGTTCATCCGAAAAAACTTCTAGCTCAAAATACTTTTTATAGATGTCTTTAACTTTACTATTGAAAAACGCAACTTTATATTCCGGTATAGTATGTTTACCCCAGATATAGCAAAACAAATCTAATTTTTTCAAACAATTGGACATTTTTGCCAAAACAAATCTTACACGTAAACTGAGTTTCTTTCTTAATTAATTTAGTATTACTATGAGATGGTCAATCTTTTGAAACTTGAATGCAACAGATGCTGTTAACAAAATCACTTGAATATTTTAACGGACAAGAAAGCACACAAAAAGGGACTCAATTTGCGTAAAAGAGGAGTTTTTAACTAAAACATTTTTATTTTTAGTGTTCAATAACTACCTAGTTCTATTTATAATATGGAAAACATCGATAATTTTTATTGCAGTAATTCATACATAAGTATTATTTAACCTTTTTTAACATTCCCAAATGCAATTTTAACAGATTTTTTACGACCGCAATTATTACCCTCTGCACATCACATTTGAAAACATTTTCAGTTTCAAATCAAATTATTTACCTATTGCAATACCACTGATAAATATTCTAGTACCTGGTTTTATTTAGGGACGTTCCCAAATTTTTGAAATTTTAACAACCACAATTACTAATTACATTATTTTGTACATCCAAATTGACCTGATTTATTATACAATTTAATTGCTTTTTCAAATTTGTTATTCTAAATGAAACATTTTCCTTTTAATGTTCAATTGAAATTTTTTTTATATTTACCTGTTTTTTTTTTTTTTTTTGGTCTATGGACATTCTGTGATTGGTTTTTTCTAAAACAGATTTTTTAAAACCACAATTATTATCCCTTTCCACATGTAATAAAATCTGGTTTATAAAAGGGCAGTAAGTAATAACAATTTTCGTAAGATAAAGGTAAAAGCATTCATTCGCTTATCGGTGAAATATGCTGTACAATGTGTGATAATGAAGTGGAATTGCTTAGAGCTAAAAAAATGTAATTAAGGCAATCCAAATTTGCTTTAAAATAAAATTCTTAATAAATGCGAAATTAACCCTAAGCTCTCTTTTGTTGCGTCTTATTTCTGAGTTTATGGTTAAATTTTCCATTTTGGTGTATTCAGGGGCTTATAGTAAAATTTAACGGGTAACATTTTTGTGGAACATTTTAACCCTCTAAAACCCTGTTTTAATGGTGTTTTTTGCTCTTTTTTAAAAGAAGGACAAAAAAGACCCATATCTTGAAGAGTTAGAGGGTTAACATTTCTACAAAAATGTTTTCCGTAACATTTTACATAAATTTGCTGAACACATTTTATACCTAAAATGTAAGGGTCACATGGTTTCTTATGCCGTTTAACAATAAGAATGTGCCAGAGCTGGGAAACTTTAACCCCCTCTCAAATGAAATTCAGATGTAAACTTTCAAAACGCCGATACACGTATCTCTTTTTTTTTCTCCTCTATCAGAATTTATAGCCCGGTCCTTGTAATTTTTGAAAAATTTGATTTTGTTGTACAGTGTCATATGCAGCAAGATAGATTGTGTAAGCTGCGCACCTAACAACTGATAAAACTGGTGTTAATGTCTTCTGAATGTTTTCATATATTTCCTTAGTAAGATCAACATTTTCATTTGTGTAGATCCTGAAAAAATGCGCTAAATTTTGCAACATTCGCTTCATTATCTGTTGTACTAGAATAAATTTGGCTCAACTCAATGTCATAAGTTTTAAGGCAGTTTAAAACTTTGTCTTTTAGATATGTCGCCTTATGTTTCTTCTCTAGTTCTATTATGCCTATAAAACATCGACAATTGTTAATATTAAATTTAAATGCATATAAATTTTAACTCTGTAGTGTAGCAGTTGTGCTAAAAAGCAATTTTAAATATATTTGAAGGTTACTTACCCGATGTGTTTATGTAAATCTTTAAATTTTTCATATATTGGATATTAACAACTAGTATGAAACGTTCCATTCTTGCCGCAATGTTAATTTTTAGGCAGATCATTCGATTTTTAACTCTTTTTCTTTTATTTTCCCTAATTTGGTTATTGCTGAATCTAACACTTTCAGAATATTTTTTGAATTTAAATTTGTGTTAAAGGTATCTTCGTATGGACTCAGTAACGTTCTGAAAAATTGCCGTTCATCAAATATTCTAAGCGGAGTGTTTTTTACCGTCAGTAAGCCGGCGCAACATTAAAAAAAAGTGTTTTTGTTCATATTTATTTTAAAAGCAATGTTCCGCTTTTTAACTGTTTACATATATGTATCTACCATACCTGCGGATAAAATGTACAATTTTACAAATTTTTTCTGGACTAATTTTACCAAGAACATTTTGGATTTACTAACAACACTAAGAAGTGAATGGTTTTGCTTAATAATATTGTATTCAATAATTTAGTTTTTTCCTAGCAATTAAACAGTAATATAAAAATACCAAATACACAAGAAAATCTCTAAAAACATGAACAAAGCAGAATGCACCATTCCAAAAAAAACAAAAAAAAAAAAAAAATAATCGTCCAAATTAAAAGGCCATAAAATCAATTGGACAAGCAAAAAAAAAAAAACAAAAACGAAAGTTTAATCCTCACTTTTTGAAGTATTACTTATTAATAGTAATTCATATAAAGTGAACTTCTACTTTTAAAAAAGAATAAAGAGCAAAAAAAATTTTTTTAAAGCAAAAGATATTTAGCTATATCTTTGAGTGCCGTCATAAAAAAATTTATTAATAACAAAGTTTCATTTACCAAAGTAATGTCATATAAAACGGTATTAACTTAAAAAACAAATATACAAAAATATGTATGTACGCAAAATCTAACGTACAACAAAATACAAATTTCGTTTTCTTAGGAATAAGCAAAGCAGGTTCTCACACATGTGCAATCAGTGAAAATGAGCAAAAATTATGAGCAAATACTTACTCTAAAAACATAAAATAAATTTTAAACAAAAACAAACACTACTCGATTTTTTTTTTTGATGTCAAGAAACTTTTTACACAATTGTTGACATTTTTGTTAAAACTAAATAACTAAAAAAAATACATTAGAAAATTTGAGTATTTTGTTTAGCCATCGTTTGCATCTATCACGCATTGCAATTTCTTTTTCATAGAACTGATTAACTTCTTGAGGTCGTAGTTGGATGATATATTTTGCAACTCTTCTAAAATATGTTTTTTTAAGCAGTCATATTAGATGGCTGGTGTTTAGCAAATCTTTTTTTAAATAAACTCACAAATTTTCGATAGGATTTCAATCCGGACTTTGACCAGGTGTATCAATGACTTTGCCGCAATTTAAGGCAACCACATCCGTACCATATGTGACTTATGTTAGGGATCGTTATCTTGATAAAATTTTAATACAGACATATTCTGTCTTATAAATCCAAATTTCTTAGCACTATTAACTAAATGGGTCTGCAAATGCTTCAGTGTTGTCGCGCATCCGTTGTTGTTTCTATGAAAGCCAAGTTACCCATTCTCTTGCTGGATATGCACCCCCAAATCATCACAGACATTTTTCTAAATTTGACTGTAGGAATGGTGTTGCGGTTTTCTAGAGATGTTAGGGGCTTTCGCCATACTCTATATTAGGCCCATCGTTGTAATACAATATTATTTTTGTCTTGTCGCAAAATATGACATCGTCCCAATAGTCAGCCGGATCCGATATATTCGTAATGGCGAAGGAAACACGCTTCTCTATATTTTTTAAAGAGAGTAATGGTTTTTTAACGTGCAAATCTTGAAGAGTATTTGTTCTTAACTATAGTCTGTCGAACTATGTCATGGCAAACAACTATTTCGCACTCTTCTTCAAGCTCCTTTACGAGTGCGCTTGTAGAAATTCTAGGGTTTTGTACAAATTTTCGAATAACTAGGTGATATGCTTCTTTATATATTTAAGGCTTAGGACCACCTCCACACTTTAACTGCAATCTACCTTCGTTTTCAGCTCGAATTAAGACATTGTAAATGGTCTTTCTTTCGTACTACCGAAAATCTCTCCTGAGCACTTCACCCAATTGGTGGTTGTAGTAAATCAATTGAATCACGTCGTACGATAATCTTTTGCCTAGCATTATTTACCTACAATAATTTTAAAAATGACACGAGTACTGAAAATTTTTATCGTCAATTGACATCAAATATTGCAGAAATATAACAACGTACGTAATAGGTAATGGTTAATTAAAGTTTATCGTAAAGTGCAAAAAAGAAGGAAAATGTGTTTTGTGTAAAGAGTTTCTTGACATCATAAACATGGAGTAGTTTTTGTTTTTAATTTTTGTTATGTTTTTGTAAAAATTGCTTTTCCTACCAAATATGAAAAAACTAAAATTTTTTATGTGTCATGATTGACATACTGTATATTTTTTAAAGTGAATTAAAATTATACAAAATTTTATAATAACTTTGAGAGCTTCACAAATCAAATAGTAGTACGCATTTAGTTTTTTTTCGACTGTTATTTCTTAGAAATTGAAAAAAAAAAAAATTTAGAACAATTCCATAAAAATATAAAAATTGTCGCACTTTACGCGTGTGGTTTTATAAAGGTGTGTTTAGACTACGTGTGCAAGTCATACAGAATGTCAAATTGTTATTCTTATGTAATTTCGGGCGTATGCCAGAATCAGTCTTTTACATACGGTTTATAATTTTCATTTTCAAACTTGCATATGTTACGTACATATGACATAACCTCTTGTCGTTGAAAAGAAAATTTAATTACTTAAAACAGTGATATCAAATATTCTAATTTTGTAAGCAATAAATATTTACAACTTCACGATTTAAGTTTAAGCACAAGGCTGTCTTTCCTTATTAAAATTGCTATAATATTTATTAGAGTTCTGCACTTAGGTACTTGGCTAAGTTCGTTTAAAAGAAAAACTCAAAACTGCATGTTTTCAGGTACGTGGCGTTGTTCGTATAAAGTACATCTCACCAATTGGAATGTGAAATTATTAATCGTCCTGATAAAGCAATTAACATACAACTCAAGTGCATGCATAATATGTATTAAAGTATGCAAGTGTTATTGATAAGTTGTAAAAAAGAAACATATTTCAAAAATTTCCATTGAAGAAATAATTGTTGTAAACAAATTCGTTTTACCATATGATTATTAAAAATTCATAAAAACTATTTTTTTACAAGAAACCTTGTAAAATTTTACTTGAAAATGTCGCTATTATTATTTGTTTCTTTTACGTTTACATATACAGCTGCGGTCAATATTAATATTATAGCACCACGCACAAATTTACATTGACTCCGTTTACACCTGTTTAACTATTGGGCAGATTCAACACAAAACAAAATAATAAATTCTTTTATGTTAACGGTTTATTATCATAAAAAATTATTTGGTTTTTTTCAACAGTTTATAATACGCTAATTAATATGAACAGAAAACTTAAAAACTATACAGACAAAATAATAGCACCTCAGTTCATTTTTAAAAAATTTTTGATCTTTCTTAAAATAAATCAATAATTTTATAGATATCTTTTAGATAAATGAATTGTATGGTTTCAATACTTTTAACGTGCCCTTTGTTTGCTCTTACCGCGGCACAATGCTTTCCCATGGAATCTACTAAATGCTGGCGTCTTTCAACTTTGATGGAACTCCAAATTTTCTGCACTGCCTCCAGGAGCCCTTCAACGCTTGTTAGTTTTATTGAAGATACACCTCTCTTTATGTCCGTCCACAAATTTTCGATAGGATTCAAATCTGGGGACTGTGCAGGCCACTCCATTTCATTGACATAGTTATTTTTGAACCGTTTTTTTGCCATTTTGCTGTCTTTGGGGTCATTGTCTTGCTGGAAGATCCACACCAGCGGCATTTCGTGGGAAGCATACGGCAGCATAATTTCATCAAGGGTTTTTACCTAAACCGATGAATCCATAACGGTTTTGATTTAATAAATAGGACGAGAAGCAACGCCATACCATAATACTATGACCTCCATGTTTGATAGTTTTTGTTGTGAATTGTCGCTTGTATTCGCTCTTAGGAGGCCTACGGACAAATAATCAGGAACTCTTTCCACCAAAAAGAACAATTTTGGATTCGTCAGTCCATAGCACTTTTCTCCACTTTTGCTTTGGCCAATTTAGATGTGCTTTAGCAAAAGATATCCGTTTTGCAACATGGTTAGAGAAAAGAAGCGGCAATTTTCGAGGACTACAGGCATTAAGGCCGGTGTCTCGAAGTTTAGGCGTATAGTTTCCATGCTTGCCGGCACATCCAATGTTTTTTTTTTTAATTCCGTAGCTTTCATAAAGGGATTTGCTTTAGTCATCCATACTAACTAATCCTTTTACGTTTAAGGGTGACAAAACTCGCTTCCTAACACGGGATTAAACTTTTTTCTCACATCTTAGGGCATTTATTATCATTTTATTGGAACAGCCTAGCAATGCACTTATTTGGGAATACGATTTACCCTCCAATGCAAATTCACGTTTTTCTGCGAAACAATGCTTTCCGCGACCCATAAATATATAAGGTTTTTAAAATTATTAAACAATTCAATAAAAAATATATTAAAAAATGTTTACTTCGGCTGACTTCCAAAACGTCAGTTGCTTTGTATTCGAACAATGTATTGTGTTTCATAATGCCGTGGTACTAAATTTTTACAAGGTATACCATTTCAAAATGCCGCAAACAAGTATTAGAAATGTTGCAACCGAGCAACTAGCGCATCATTTTCCAAATTGATGCTTTGTTTCGCAACTTTGTATATGAACAAGATCTAAATACCGCAGCAAAACTGTATACAAACTTTGTATTAATACATTTTGGAAGTCAGCCTTCCTTTCACTATTTTATTAAATTATTAAATTTTGCAACATTCGCTTCATTATCTGTTGTACTAGAATAAATTTGGCTCAACTCAATGTCATAAGTTTTAAGGCAGTTTAAAACTTTGTCTTTTAGATATGTCGCCTTATGTTTCTTCTCTAGTTCTATTATGCCTATAAAACATCGACAATTGTTAATATTAAATTTAAATGCATATAAATTTTAACTCTGTAGTGTAGCAGTTGTGCTAAAAAGCAATTTTAAATATATTTGAAGGTTACTTACCCGATGTGTTTATGTAAATCTTTAAATTTTTCATATATTGGATATTAACAACTAGTATGAAACGTTCCATTCTTGCCGCAATGTTAATTTTTAGGCAGATCATTCGATTTTTAACTCTTTTTCTTTTATTTTCCCTAATTTGGTTATTGCTGAATCTAACACTTTCAGAATATTTTTTGAATTTAAATTTGTGTTAAAGGTATCTTCGTATGGACTCAGTAACGTTCTGAAAAATTGCCGTTCATCAAATATTCTAAGCGGAGTGTTTTTTACCGTCAGTAAGCCGGCGCAACATTAAAAAAAAGTGTTTTTGTTCATATTTATTTTAAAAGCAATGTTCCGCTTTTTAACTGTTTACATATATGTATCTACCATACCTGCGGATAAAATGTACAATTTTACAAATTTTTTCTGGACTAATTTTACCAAGAACATTTTGGATTTACTAACAACACTAAGAAGTGAATGGTTTTGCTTAATAATATTGTATTCAATAATTTAGTTTTTTCCTAGCAATTAAACAGTAATATAAAAATACCAAATACACAAGAAAATCTCTAAAAACATGAACAAAGCAGAATGCACCATTCCAAAAAAAACAAAAAAAAAAAAAAATAATCGTCCAAATTAAAAGGCCATAAAATCAATTGGACAAGCAAAAAAAAAAAAACAAAAACGAAAGTTTAATCCTCACTTTTTGAAGTATTACTTATTAATAGTAATTCATATAAAGTGAACTTCTACTTTTAAAAAAGAATAAAGAGCAAAAAAAATTTTTTTAAAGCAAAAGATATTTAGCTATATCTTTGAGTGCCGTCATAAAAAAATTTATTAATAACAAAGTTTCATTTACCAAAGTAATGTCATATAAAACGGTATTAACTTAAAAAACAAATATACAAAAATATGTATGTACGCAAAATCTAACGTACAACAAAATACAAATTTCGTTTTCTTAGGAATAAGCAAAGCAGGTTCTCACACATGTGCAATCAGTGAAAATGAGCAAAAATTATGAGCAAATACTTACTCTAAAAACATAAAATAAATTTTAAACAAAAACAAACACTACTCGATTTTTTTTTTTGATGTCAAGAAACTTTTTACACAATTGTTGACATTTTTGTTAAAACTAAATAACTAAAAAAAATACATTAGAAAATTTGAGTATTTTGTTTAGCCATCGTTTGCATCTATCACGCATTGCAATTTCTTTTTCATAGAACTGATTAACTTCTTGAGGTCGTAGTTGGATGATATATTTTGCAACTCTTCTAAAATATGTTTTTTTAAGCAGTCATATTAGATGGCTGGTGTTTAGCAAATCTTTTTTTAAATAAACTCACAAATTTTCGATAGGATTTCAATCCGGACTTTGACCAGGTGTATCAATGACTTTGCCGCAATTTAAGGCAACCACATCCGTACCATATGTGACTTATGTTAGGGATCGTTATCTTGATAAAATTTTAATACAGACATATTCTGTCTTATAAATCCAAATTTCTTAGCACTATTAACTAAATGGGTCTGCAAATGCTTCAGTGTTGTCGCGCATCCGTTGTTGTTTCTATGAAAGCCAAGTTACCCATTCTCTTGCTGGATATGCACCCCCAAATCATCACAGACATTTTTCTAAATTTGACTGTAGGAATGGTGTTGCGGTTTTCTAGAGATGTTAGGGGCTTTCGCCATACGGCAGCATAATTTCATCAAGGGTTTTTACCTAAACCGATGAATCCATAACGGTTTTGATTTAATAAATAGGACGAGAAGCAACGCCATACCATAATACTATGACCTCCATGTTTGATAGTTTTTGTTGTGAATTGTCGCTTGTATTCGCTCTTAGGAGGCCTACGGACAAATAATCAGGAACTCTTTCCACCAAAAAGAACAATTTTGGATTCGTCAGTCCATAGCACTTTTCTCCACTTTTGCTTTGGCCAATTTAGATGTGCTTTAGCAAAAGATATCCGTTTTGCAACATGGTTAGAGAAAAGAAGCGGCAATTTTCGAGGACTACAGGCATTAAGGCCGGTGTCTCGAAGTTTAGGCGTATAGTTTCCATGCTTGCCGGCACATCCAATGTTTTTTTTTTTAATTCCGTAGCTTTCATAAAGGGATTTGCTTTAGTCATCCATACTAACTAATCCTTTTACGTTTAAGGGTGACAAAACTCGCTTCCTAACACGGGATTAAACTTTTTTCTCACATCTTAGGGCATTTATTATCATTTTATTGGAACAGCCTAGCAATGCACTTATTTGGGAATACGATTTACCCTCCAATGCAAATTCACGTTTTTCTGCGAAACAATGCTTTCCGCGACCCATAAATATATAAGGTTTTTAAAATTATTAAACAATTCAATAAAAAATATATTAAAAAATGTTTACTTCGGCTGACTTCCAAAACGTCAGTTGCTTTGTATTCGAACAATGTATTGTGTTTCATAATGCCGTGGTACTAAATTTTTACAAGGTATACCATTTCAAAATGCCGCAAACAAGTATTAGAAATGTTGCAACCGAGCAACTAGCGCATCATTTTCCAAATTGATGCTTTGTTTCGCAACTTTGTATATGAACAAGATCTAAATACCGCAGCAAAACTGTATACAAACTTTGTATTAATACATTTTGGAAGTCAGCCTTCCTTTCACTATTTTTTACAAAATTTTGAAAAGTAAATTACAAAAAGCCTACTGGTGCTATTTTAATAAATGCACCAAACGATAAGTGTTGACAAAAGATATTCTATAACTAATTAAAAGTTACGAAATTTGACAACAAATGCACATACTCTGTAATAGCATAAAAATGTAACTGTTTTTTACACTTAAAAAAATAATATAATAAATAGGTGAGGTTTTTACATCTTTCGAATCTGAATATGTATATACAAATATTTAAAAATTATTATATATGAATTAAAGCCAACTTTGTTATCAATATATATATATATATATATATATATATATATATATATATATATATATATATATATATATATATATATATATATATATATATATATATATATATATATATATATATATACCCAAACGTTTAAAGTTATCAACCAAGGCAATAATTTGACAATCAACAGAGATATTCAACGTTAAATTAGTACTGCCAAACAAATAGCCTTAAGGTACGGTTACACTTGATAAACATTTGCCCGAAATCGTCAAATATTTGCTTGCCGTAGTCTGACCACAAAATATTTATTAGGAGTAAACAACAACACAGCTGATTTTGGGCAAATAAAATTATTTTCCAGCAAACACAAAATGCTTCTAATGTGAACATAGTGTGACCACTCGATGGCAAATATTTGACTCATTTTTAGACAAAAAAATATTTGTTCTTACAAATATTTGTAAGAAAAAACACAGGCAAACAACAGCTGTATCATCAATGCTGCTAAGTATTTAAACTAAATAATTAAGTTTCGGGAAAAATCGCATAAAATTACAAATAATAGTATTAATGAAACGCATATTTTTCTAGTTATATATAATTAAAGTTTTTATATATAATTTGGTATATCTCGACATTTTCGCTTTTGAATGAACTACGGTTTCAAAATTTTACGTAAAAAAATTGTTCCATTCCACGTTATAGTTTTTAAAAACCTGAGATACAGTTTATTGTTTACTTTCCGGAATCGGAAATATAATATTAAAAAACAAATAGTTTTTTAAAAACTGGAGGACAATTTAAATTTAAATTTCGGCATATTCATAAAAAAAAATAAAATAACTTTGAAATGTGTTTTGTAGCAAATTTTCTTTTATAAATTTTTTGATAAATATTGGTTTTAAATAGAGTCCATGCAAATTACATTAACATTTAAAAAAAAAAAAGTTTTTTTACAACAAAATTTCCTGGTCGACAATAGATAACTTTTTTTCGAAACATATATTACGATTGCTATAATATCCTTTATTATATATAAAATATAAAATTTTGGGGATATATTACTAAAAAATAAGAGTTCCAAACGTAACTCTTGTTTTTATTTTGAAATGCTATGCTAGAATAAACTTAAACAAAATTTTCCTTACTTCTACCGATAACAAGTAATCCTGTTAGAAGCTATTAGTTCGGAAATTGTAGAGATTTGTAGTTATAAACTATATGTCGTTATATTTCTGAACACAAAGCTCTGATTATAGTGAAATGTATTTATGTTGTTTTAAAAATCTTATTAATGAGATTAAATAAGACCAGCCACGGGCTTTGACATTTATAATCAATGTAGATTAGTTTACAATACATAACCTAGAATTTAACTAACCTAAATTATATATTTTAAAAATTCAACTTTAAATTAAATTTATAAATCACTTAAACTGCATGAAAAGCCCGGCTGTATGCAGAACCATCATCACCCGAAGCGTGAGAACAAAGCTAAGAATCCGTAGTTTAGTCCATGACACTCTTAACAGTGCTTAATAACTTTAGTGATAATCCATTTTAAACACCTAAATTATTCTTCCAAAACTTTCGATTTGCAATAAAAAGAGATGTGTTCCATAAGTCATAAGCTAAACACTTGTTTTACATCTGAATGTGAACTGAATTTTCCATTAATACATAAAATGCGCTTAATTGTAAGTAATTACGCAAGAGTTGTTAAAGACCCCGGTAGATTCTATCTTCCGAAATTGGAAATTGTCCCAATTAAAATTTTTTATATATATTGCCATATTCATAAAAAAAAATTTGCAAATTTGTCATAAAATACATTTAAAAACTATTTTAGTATTTTATGAACACGGCAGTTACAGTTTGATTTTTCGTCAAATTGTCTTTTTATTTAAGCGACTTAAAAAAGATTATTTGTCTACACTTATATAAAATAAACAAATCTGCCGCTGTAGATTGAAAATTATATTAAATTAAACAAAAATTTGTAGAAATTGTAACTAAAAAGATGTAATACATGCATAATACAATTTTTTATTTAGAAGTGGAATCTAATTTCTATTTTGGGTTTTCCCTTTATCGTTCTCTTCCCTGAGAACAACTATTAGTGCTTCTTTATAGCATGAAAGATGAAAAATTTCACATTTTTGCATGGCTTTGTTTACTTCTGACTTTCAAAAAATTCATAAAATTTTCTTCTGACATTGCCAGTATGTACAATAATTATTTTGGTTGTAATCTGTAAACGTTAAACATGTGTGTATATAAATATAATGCCAGCCTCCATTAATTGACTAATGGTAGGAACACAACTGGGACGAACGACGAATTTTTGGTCGCGAATATTCGTCGTCAAAAATAAAACACATTTGCTTATATGAAAATGCACACAATCATGACGTCGGACGAAATTCGTCATACGCGGCAAACTTTGCAATAGGTTTATTTCTATTTCTTACGCCGACGAACGACGAACAATTCAGTAAAATGTGACCATGTTTGGTTTTAGTTTCGAAGTAATTCAGTAAGCAAAGTTAGTTTACTTAAAAAATTTATTTATTTGTATCTTATAGCATTAAATGTAAGTGCACAAGTTAGTAATTAAATATAAAATTAGTTTTAGTTGTGTTTTTATTTTAATATTTTATTTTATTTATTTTAATATTATTTTTTTATATGGTCTCCCTATCAACTCACAAAAAGTAAACAAAAGTAAAAAAGTAAGAAAATTTTGTCCTCGTTGTTGTGCTTCATACTACGAACTTACACAACGAAGTTTTAATGACAAATTCGTCGTGATGGACGAAATTCGTCGTTCGTCCCAGTTGTGTTCCTAGCATAATTTTTATAGTTTATTGCCATCAGCGGTGGATATTTTCTTTTTATATTAAAATCTGGAATTTTACTTTTCGTGTATAGTATAGGAAAAGAATCAAAGCTTAATTTGGTACTTTAAAAAGGAATCGCATAAAGTTTGCCCAGATAGGATAGATTTTCCTTCAGTTGTTTATTTTTGTTCAAACAATAACCATTTGAGATAAATGGTGGAACCTTGGATTTTTATAAATCAATTTAAATTTGGTTCATTTTTCAATTTAAATTTTACAAAGAAAAATTATTTTCAAATGTAAGCGGACATTTTCCAAAGAAAACAAAAAAAATAGATGCTGACAGAATGTAAAGCAGCATTTTCAGGACCGCCAAATCCCTCATCAGCATTCTCCGTATCTATCTACCTTAGGTTGTGTATATTAATTAATTTGGTTAGACGAAATTCACACTCAACTCAAAGCATTACTGTGTTGTTTACTTACAACACGTCTTAAGGTACGGTCACATTTGGCAAACATTTGCCTCAAATTTGTTTTTTCTTGTTTGCCCTAAATTTTTTGAAAACAATACAAAATTTGTTTTGTGGTCACACTACGCACATTTATTTGCCTATTTTTGTTTGTTCAAACAGTTAAAAAATAATGACAAATAAAATATGGGCAAACATGTTTGATGTGCGGTCACATTTAAATAAATATTTGCCTTAAAAATATATTTGATCAAACTGTAAAAAAAACATAAATTTATTTGCCTTGAAACTATTACAGATGGGATGTCTTCATTGGCATTTCATTTCTTCAGCATTATTACGAAATAATTGCAAAGAAAATATTTAAAATATTATTGAATTGTAAAAAAACTAATAACAAATGGTAAGAAATGATTACTCCTATTAATTTTTTATGTGCAGTACAATATAAGTTGAAAACAAACAAACAATAACCATTTGAGATCGAAACAAAAATAAACAAGTGAAGGAAAATCTATCCTATCTAGGCAAACTTTATGCGCTTCCTTTTTAAAATACCAAATTAAGCTTTAAATTTTTTCTTATACTATACACGAAAAGTAAATTTCCAGATTTTGATATAAAAAGAAAATATCCACCGCTGATGGCAATAAACTATAAAAACTATTCAAGTAATGGAGGCTGGCATTATATTTATATACACACATGTATAATGTATACAGATTACAATCAAAATAATTATTGTACATAATGGCAATATTAGAAGAAAATTTATAATGAATAACTCCCACGTATGAAAGTCACAAGTAAACAAAGCCATGCAAAAATGTAAAATTTTTTATCTTTTATGCTATAAAGAAGCACTAATAGTTGTTCTCAGGGAAGATAACAATAAAAGGAAAAACCTAAATAGGAATTAGATTCCACTTCTAAATAAAAATTTGTATTATGCATTCATTACATCTTTTTAGTTAAAATTTCTACAAATTTTTATTTAATTTAATATAATTTTCAATCCACAGCTGTTGATTTGTTTATTTTATATAAGTGTAGACAAATAATATTTTTTAAGTCGCTTAAATAAAAAGACAATTTGACGAATAATCAAACTGTAACTGCCGTGTTCATTAAATACTAAAATAGTTTTAAAATGTATTTTATGACAAATTTGCAATGTTTTTTTATGAATATGGCAGTATATATAAAACATTTTTAACTGGGACAAATTCCAATTTCGGTATATAGAAGAAAAACACTTGAATCTCACCGGGGTTTTTAAAAATTGTTGCGTAATTACTTACAATTAAACGCATTTATATGTACTAATGAAAAATTCAGTTCACATTCAGATGTAAAACAAGTCCTAAGACTTATGGAACACATCTCTTTTTATTGCAAATCGAAAATATTGGAAGAGTAATTTAGGTGTTTAAAATGGATTATCACTAAAGTTATTTAGCACTGTTAAGAGTGTTGTGGACTAGGCTATGGATTCTTTACTTTGTTCCCACGCATCGGGTGATACTTGTTTTTGTTCTGCATACAGCCGACTTTTTTTGGCTCTTTATGCAGTTTAAAAGATTTGTAAAATTAATTTAAAGTTGAATTATTGGAATGTATAATTTAGGTTAGTTAAATTTAAGCGTGTTAAATTCTAGGTTATGCAATGTAAACTAATCGATTTTATTCATTAAAGTCAAAGCACGTGGCTGGTCTTATTTAATCTCATTAATAAGAATTTTAAAACAACATAAATACATTTCACTATAATCAGAACTTTGTGTTCAGAAGTATAACAACATACACAGCCCAATCATGAATGTTATCACGGAATTTCTTTCTCACAGGAAAACATTTTCTCGAGGTAAAATTCCTCCAATTATAAATTCCCTGGGAACAAAAAATTTGAAGGGAGCTATTTTCCTTTTTTACATATAATTTCTCTTTCATAATACCTACTTTTTTCCCCGAAATTTTTCACTTTCCGCAGTCAATAAAAAGGGGACGTAGTTTCTGTTTATAATTGGGTTAATAGTTTATAACTACAAATCTCTATAATTTCCGAACTTAAAACAGGATTACATGTCATAGGTAGAAGTAAGGATAATTTTATTTAAGTCTAGTCTAACATAACATTTCAAAATAAAAACAAGAGTTACTTTTGGAACTCTTTTTTTCGAGAAATATATCCCCAAAATTTTATATTATATATAATAGAGGATATCATAGCAAGCGTAATATATGTTTCGAAAATAAATTATCTATTTTCGACTAGGAAATTTTTGTTGTAAAATAAACTTTTTTTTTTAAATGTTAATGTAATATGCAGGGACCAATATTTATCAAAAATTTTATAAAAGATAATTTGTTACAAAATATTTTTCAAAGTTATTTTAATTTTTTTATGAATATGGCAAAATTTAAATTGGGACATAAAGTCCTCCAGTTTTTTAAAAACTATTTTTTTAAAATAATATATGTATTTCCGATTTCGGAAGATAAAAAATAAACTGTTTGTATCTCACCGGGGTTTTTAAAAACTATAATGTGGTATGGAACAATTTTTTTTACGTAAAATTTTGAAACCGTTTTCCATTCTAAAGCGAAAATGTCAAAATAAACCAAATTTTATATAAAAACTGTAGTAATATATAACTAGAAAAATCTACGTTTCCTTTAAGTTTTCATTTACCTTTTCTTTTAAAAATTGCATTTCATTATTACTATTATTTGTAATGTTGCGCGATATTTCCCGAAACTTAATTATTTAGTTTAAATACTTAGCAACATTGATGATACAGCTGTTGTTTGCTCGTGTTTTTTCTTACAAATATTTTGTAAGAACAAATATTTGTTTGCCTAAAAATGAGTCGAGCGGTCACACTATGTTCACATTAGAAGCATTTTTGTTTGCTGGAAAATAATTTTATTTGCCCGAAATCAGCTGTGGTGTTGTTTGCTCCTAATAAATATTTTGTGGTCAGACTACGGCAAGCAAATATTTGACGATTTCGAGCAAATGTTTGTCAAGTGTGACCGTACCTTTATACATTTGTTGTTTTTTGTACTAAACCTTCGGTATAGGCACGAAATGCAAATTTTCCTCAAAACATTTTAGATGCTGTTCTAGTATCATATTAACTGTTGCTGAGTTAGGTATGAGTGTATATGCTTTGTGCCTTGCGTGTTTTTAAATTATTTCTTAATTTTTTCCCAGCCAGGGGTTGAACCGTGGATTTTTATAAATTAATTAAAATTTTAATTTCGGCCTTTGTTCCTGAAAATGAAAATGAAGGGGTAACCCATTTTCTTCCGTAACATAAATTAATAAAGGCATATTGGAACACTTACAGTGAAGTCGCGGTAATGTGAACATCCAATATTATGAACTATCCACTAATGTGAACACTCAGTTTTTTATATGGGCGCTCTAAATAGTGAACAAAGTTTAATGGCTCTAAATAGTGAACATATTTTTTTTTGGGGATTTTTTAATTTGTAGAAGCATTTATTATTTTATGTTGGGAATCCCCGAATTAATAAAAAAAACCATAGTATGCCATTACATATTTTAAAGGTGTTTAATGCTAGTCGCTTTATGTAACTTGTTGCGGTAGGTTCGTGAATTTATTTTTAAAATTAGTGTCTAAAAACAGTCGAAAGTTTTTATCCTTAAATGAAAAATGCGAAATTTTGGAATATTTAAAAAAAGGATCGAGTGTTACAGTGTTAAGTAAAAAGTATAAAGTTGCAAAATCAACGATATGTTCAATAAAAAATAAAAAAGACAATATTTTAAAATGTGTGAATAATACGTTTTATGGACCCGGAAAACGCAAAACATTACGATCTTCAGAGCTTCCAAAAATGGAAAAATCGCTCTATAAGTGGTTTATTTGCATGCGGAATAAAAACCTCCCTGTAAGTGGGTTGATGTTGAAAGAGAAAGCCAAACAAATTCACAAAAATATAAGTGAAAACGGAAATGCCTTCAATGCTAGCGATGGGTGGCTACAAAAATTTAAAAAGAGATACGGAATTCGGCTCGTAAATCCTTTTAAAATTAAATTGAAAGCAAAGATAGAAGATTTGGGTTTTCCAATGATCAGTTGTATAATGCCGATGAGCCTGGTCTATATTGGAAACTTCTCCCACAAAAGACATATGCAACATCATTGGAGAAAAGCGCTCCAGGTGCAAAAATGGAAAAGCAAAGGATAACATTTTTATGCTGTGCAAATGCGTCAGGGTCTCATAAAATAAAACTTTTAGTAATAGGAAAATCGAAAAATCCTCGCAGTTTTAAAAATTTTATCTGTCCCGTGAACTACAGAAATTCAAAGTCTGCTTGGATGACTTCTTCCATTTTTAAAGAATGGTTTCACAACTGTTTTGTGCCAGAGGTAAGTAAACATGTAAAAATAGTTCAATTGGGATTCTTACTGTTTTATTTTTCATTAAGGTGACAGATTTTTTAACGAAGAAAGGATTACCAGCAAAAGCTTTACTCCTAATAGATAATGCCCCATCCCATGCACCAGAATGCGACCTTAAATCCGAGGATGGTTCCATAGAAGCTATGTACATGCCTCCAAATGTAACGGCTCTGATCCAGCCAATGGATCAAAATGCAATTAGAATCACCAAACTTCATTATAGGAACAGTCTTCTGGCAACAGTTATTGCAAAAGAAGGGGATTTGCTTGAATCGATGAAAAAAATCACACTTAAAGAAGGAGTTTTTATTCTAGAGGCATCCTGGAACCGAGTTGGTAAAGAAACTTTATCTAACTGTTGGAAAAATATTTTGAATATGGTAAATGATGAAGACGATCCTGAATTTAATGTTCCTTTGAGCGTTTTAAAAGAAAAGTTGCAATCAGAGGTCAGATCTTTAGAAAATACTGCTGCAAATCTTCTACAGACATTGTGCCCTCAGGAAGTATTTACTGCTGTAAACGTTAAAGATTGGATCAATAATCCTTGTGAGGACGTCACGCCATTTGATGAAAATAATTTAATTGAAGAGTCTGACGATGATGACGACTGTTTTATTGAAGCGCCTGAAAACAACATTAAAGCCAAAGAAGCTGTCGAAATTTTTAACAAAGCTGTCCAATGGGCTGAATTTCAAATGGTCGAACAAACTGACATTAAAGTATTGAAAAAAATCAGGGAATTGGCGGTAAATAAGCTGGTCGAACAAAAGAAAAAACAGAAAATAATAACCGATTATTTCCATATTCAATTGTATACGTATGTACCTAACTTTTTTCATTGTAAATTTTATTTATTTTTTTTCGTAATATTTTGTTTGTTTTTTATGTACATACTAGGTATGTACTCTTTATAAAATGGATTTTTAAAAACTTTTTATGTTCCAAATAAATTACAAAAAGTTTTTTTAGTAATCTTTGCATTTTCATTCCTTGCAGAAATGATTTTTAGAAAGAATAACTTAGTAATATATATAAAAAAAATCACAATCGAAAATGTGAACAAATTCGAAAATATGAACTACCTCGACATTAATTAGTTCACATTATCGAGAGTTCACTGTATATTTAAGAACGCATAGTTTTGTACGTAAGAATGATATTGGAGTGAATCTTTTTTTGTTTGATAGAAAATTGTGTCATCTATATTCATATACATAAAAAAGATAAAAAAATAAAACAAAACTTTTATATTTGTTGCTAATCCCGGAAAATACCGAAAAATTGTGGTCCAATTTAAGAAAAGTACAAATATTAAATAAGCAATAAAATTTTTATAAGATAAGCAAATCAAATTAAATTTTATTTGCTTCTGTAGTTGGTCAACCAAAATCAAGTAGCGAAAGATCTCAGCATTTTAAGTGTAAGGAAATTCCAAAATTCCCAAAATAAAGACCAAAAATCCCAAAATTAGAATTTTTTACTCTTTTGCCTATAAAGTCAACATATGGACGTTACAAGCTTTCCAAATCCTTCGAAATCGATCCGAAATAAGGAAAGCAAAGAATATTTTCTGCATCAGATGAGCGCTGGATTCTTAACCACATCAAGAAACACCCACAAATAAGTGCCCTAAAACTAAAAAAATTCGTTTTGGTAATGAGCACAAAATTAAGAATTTTTTTAAGATCGTTGTATTTGCGGATGAGTTTAAATTTAATGGTTTTCGTTCTAACGGACCATCTTATGTGTGGCGAAAACAAAACCAGGAGCTCCTTAAACACAATCTCAGACTTACTGTGAAACCTGGGAGTGGTTCAGTGATGGTGTGGGGCTGCATGTCGGCTGCTGGGCCAGGAAATGTATTTAAATATTCTCAGAAATAATTTACAGCAATCTGCTAAAAAACTGGGAATTTCTGACAACTTTAAGTTTTATCAAGATCCTAAGCACAAAGCTCATAATGTGAGGATGTGGCTTCTATATAACTGCCCCCATGTCATGGAAACGCCAGTCCAGTCCCCTGACTTAAATCCGATTGAGCACTTGTGAACTCATCTGAAAGAAAAACTAAATTCTACAACTTTTCAAATAAAGCTAAAATGGAAAATGCTATAAAAGTGGAATGGCTAAAAATTTATCCACCAATTTGCCGTAAATTGGTAGAATCCATGCCACGTCGGCTGTTAGCAGTCAACAACAGCAAAGGACTGCCTACTAAACATTAACCCCTAGATCAAATCTGATATTTTTTTTTTAATTTTTACAGAAAGTCCCAGTTAAGTTTAATATTAATAGTTGTTCTTTTTTGTTTTTGTTGTTTCAAAACAGCTCCCATTGAATTTTATAATTTTTTTTCTTTAGTTTGAAAGTTGCGTTAATAAATCTTTCAATAAAGATTAATTTAAGAATTACAGTTTTTATAATTTTTCGCTGGTGCTACATTTAGCTTAAACAGAAATAATTTTTTTTTTATTATTCCTTAAAAAAAATTTTTTTTGCTTATTAAAAATTTTGATTGATGGCCGTTTTCAGGCTAAAATACACAAAAATGCAATAATTTTGGATTTTTTAATTGAAAATCGTATAATTTTTAAGCCAGAGAAGATATAATCTTCAAACTGTTTCTAGAATATTTAGATTTTTCTCGCTATGAGAAAAAAATCCAGATACATTTGTTGAAAATTGTATCCAGTATTTTGAAAAAGCTGGACGACGGTATCGAAAAAATTTTAATTTTAAAATGCTTATAACTCCATCATTTTTAAACACAAACATACAGATTAAAGATTTTGTAGGTTTTGATGAGTCCTTTTGGACCATGTATAACTTTAACAAATCAGACGAAAATTGGAGAAACGCCAAGTGTTAGAAAATTTTTCAGGTGCGAGGTACCCAACTTTGAGACCAAATAGCGCCATCCCTGGAAAGTGCATATTACCCAGCTTCAAAACTTAAAACTTAAGCTCGAATACTCCTCTGCCAACTCGGCCTAGCTCTTTACAAATGGCTTAATTATTTCCAAAATATTTGTATTCTGCCCCGCTGTAATATGTCGGTTTTGTTTTCATTACATTTTATCTATACTAAATTAGTTTCGTCCATTTTGTCTAATTGAAATTTCGTATTAGTAAAAAGTTTATTTAATTTTATTTTATAATGAAATAAGCACTAGGTCAGTTTTAGAATAAAAATAAAAATATTGTTTATTATTTTATATTTTTTTTTTTTGTTTTTTTTTTCCTTCAATATTTCGCCATTGGGTGGCATCTTCAGGAAACAGGAAATAATATTATTAAACAAATTCTATGCTTTTCAAACACAAAAACATTAGTTCAATTGAAAAAATTTGTCAAATTAACTCAAAAAATTTTTCAAAAAACCAAGACAAAAAATTCAAACTTTTAAAAATATACATACTCATAAACGTTCAATACTCAAAAAACACACATTCAAATTTTAAATTTCAAAAAATAAAAAATACATAAAACATTATACCAAAGACAAACACATAAATTTACTTAATGAAAATGTTACAAACAACTAAGTTAAGATACATTATAATGTTCACTATTTTTTATGCACTAAATGTCTGTAACACTGCGCAACATTATCAGTATCAGCTTTAAAGTTTATTCTTTTTGTTGTTGGCACTTTAATTATTTGTAACATCTCTAACATATACCGACGTTTATAATTATTTTCTATATTTAAAACTGATGCATTTTCAAAATTAGGAAGATGATTTAATCTGGCACAATGGGAAGATAATGCAGTTTTTTGTGAATTATGAATGTCTCTATATCTCTGATCAGACTTATGTCCAGCTATTCTAGTTTTTAGTTGTACCTATATATACATTATTACAATCTTCATTATCATTACCATTACAAGGTATTTTGTATACTACATTTGACATGCCCCATTTTTGTATTCTATCTTTCGTTTTACTAAACAATCTATTTAAAGTATTATAAGTTTTGTATGCCATTTTATATTTTTCAGAATCAAAAATGTTTGATTTTTCTATCCTTTCTGCTATTTCTGGTACGTAAATTAAAGACTTGTAAACTTTTGTTGTTGTCACATTTCTTTTGTTACTTGCTCTTCCGTATATAAATTGTTTAAACAATCTGTTTATAACTTGCATTGGAAAATTATTATCGCTTAAAATCTTTACAACTCTATCCTTATTTCTTTTGTGAAACTCCTTATCACTTATCTTAAATACTTTTTCTATTAAATTCCTGCCCGTATTAATAATTATTCTCTTGTTATGTTTTGAATAGAAATTAATAATTCTTCCGGAAGCTGTCGGCTTTTGATACCAGTCCATTTTTAATTTGTTACCTCTTCTAATTACCAAAGTATCTAAATAATGGAGTTTAAAATCACATTCTATTTCTAATGTAAATTGTATACAACTATTAAATTTATTAAATGTTTCCAACATTTTCTTAATTCCAGATTCAGAAATAATACAGAATAAATCATCTACATATTTAGTCATTAATCTTGGCTTAATACTAAGTTCTTCAATGCACACGTCTAATAACTTCTCCATAACAATATCCGCCACAATTGGAGATGCTGGGGATCCCATTGGAAGTCCTTTTTGTTGCAAAAATATGTTTTCCTTATATTGAAAATATCTATTATCTTCTATACAAAATTTTAAAATCCGTAAAAATAAACATTTCTCCATTCTTGTATGTCCTTGTATCACGTCCCATTTTTCTTCTATTATATTTATCGCTAGGTCAACAGGTATACTCGGAAATAATGATACTACATCAAATGAAACTAATTTTTCGTCATTCTGAATATACTGGTTGTTTATCCTTTCTTTAAATTCTATTGAATTCTTAACAATATTTTTATTTTTATTCTAAAACTGACCTAGTGCTTATTTCATTATAAAATAAAATTAAATATAATAAAAGGTCAAAAAACATTAACATTTAATTAAAAAGTTTATTTGTCATATTTATTGGTTTCATCGCTAGTGTAAATTTTTCTTTATCATATATGTCCGAATCTTTTAATCTTTTCGATAGTCCTGGAATATAATCTTTTGATTTATAAATTTTTGTTATTCTTTCTTGGTCTCGGATGCGAGCTGATTGCAAATATTTTTAGTTATATAGTCAATTTATTTAGTGTTCGAAGCGGGTAATAATTTTGAATCAGTATATTTCTAATAACCTTTTTGTGTTTTTTAATGAAATTTTGGGTTACTAATGTCTTATGAAATTCGTTGCCGTGTTAGAAATTATATTTCTAAGGTTAGTCAATTACGATTCTATTTTTATCTGTTATTATTTATGCATCTAAGTAGTGCATTATTAGTTTCTTTTTCCACTGTAAATTGTATTTGTTTACAAAATGCATTCAAATTCTTTAAAAACTCGTCATTTTTCTATTGTTAAAATTTCTTGGTTTTTGTGCTCAATTTTCTTAAATATATAGAAGTGATATGAAAAGTTAACATTGTGCATTTTTTTATCCATTCCCTTAACCTTGCAAGTATCAGGTTGCTACAGTGAAGCTTTTGTAAATACAAAGAAAAGTTATTTCGTTAGCAAAAACCGCTGCATGGACTCAATTGGTAGTTGGCAGTTAAGAGGTATACAGAAATTATTAATACTACCTTAGGAACTCCGGCTTCAATTAGCCAGGTCAACTCTTGAAATCTCCTGTATTGTTAAAAAGTTACGATAGTGGGACAATGGTTTAAAGATAATTCTATTGAAGAATCAGCTAAATATCCTAGGGAATACCCTTTATGATTCCAAAACAAGTAGTGTAGATCAGTTTGAGTGTCATGCGTTGTAGTCTGTAACGCAAAGGCCTCCCAGTGTTGGGTAGCAGTCACAGTACTAACTTTCAGATATTGAAAATTTCTACCACTTTGCATTTCTTGATTTTTGAGTCTTTCGAGTTGGAGTTGTACCACGTTGTTCCCCACGCACCAAATTCATGGCAGTTTTGGCACCAGGTGGGTCTTGATGTATGTGGTTATTAAATTGTAAATTTTGCAAAAATTTTTTATTCCGCACAAAATAACTATTAAATATTTATAATTATACTCTGATTGAGAATTTAAAAAATAAAAGTGTAACTTAAAAAAATAAGTAAAAAACTTATTGTCAGAAGAATTAAAGTATTGTTTCGAAATATATTGTACAGGACAATTCCTTCGGGACAGGAACGCAAATTAAATTATTATTTTCCAAATGTTTACAATATCTGCAAATGTTCGTGTTATGTATGCATTTATATATTTTATTTATTGAAATATTATTCTGTTACTCCAATCACATTTCAATAACTGATTAAAGTGCTTTGTCCAACACTCAACGACTAATCTATTTATTCTAAATACTCTACTAAATGAGTTCTAGTATTCTCGTTTTGCATACCATTCCCATGAATTGCTAGTAACAAAGCAGCGAGTAACTGAAGATCAATTTCAAAGTGACCTACATGTGTGGTATTCTTTTAATGCTAAAAGTTTGTTTACTTGACTTATGCATGCAGAAAGTCTCCTAATAAAATATAAGCTTAGGTTAGAATAACTTCAAGAATAGTATTAAGACAAGAGTGGAGTTAATCACTTAATAAGAAATATTGTTAAGAATAGAAGCTGTTTTGGCGATTTACCAAAATTTAGAATAAAAACTATATAAAATATCTATGTTTAAGAGATATCAAATGGACACGCGTGATGAAATTAATAGGTATAGGTAGGAAAAAAAGAATCTATACATCTTTTTTTCGATTACTTTTTATATATTATTTATGACGTTGTTGTTTAGTATTTACTTACATAAGTAAGAAAAGGCTTGCTAAAACCTTAAAAACCTCGTCTTGTGGTTGGGGACAAGCGACACAGCACCTTAGGACAGGTTAGACATAAACCATTAGGTCTTAAAATTAATAAGTTACTTCAGTAAAATCATATAACTTAATTCTATATATTTTTGGATAAAAAGAAAATAATAGGTTTTTCGCAGCTTTTAAAATATACTACCCTGCCAGCATGAGTTTTTACGGCATTAAAATATATGTTTACTTTACATATAATGTACTGTAAAAAATTTATTGTTTTTTTCTCTGTGTTTTGTATTTTTGCAAAGTTTATGAACAGTACTTAAATTAGCACCATTGAAATTTTTACTACTATTTTTTGATTTTAAAATACTTATTCTTTTTTTAATTTTTTTTTAAATGAGAGTTTTCAAATATGGCAGCATGAGTTTCGTACTGTATAAAAAAATCCGTTATTTCAGCATAAATTCCACTTTTTAAGCTTGGATCTTTTAATTTTATAAAAAGATATAAAATTTTTAAAAACTTGTGGATAATATCGAAAAAAAAATACAGAATGCCGCGTGGAAAAGCTGTACCAATCAAAATTCGTGAACTGGTTATTTTAAAATGGAAAAGTGGTAAATCCTATAAAGATATTGGTATTGAACTAAATTTGCCAAAGTCTACTGTGCAATACATTTTTAAATCTTACAAAAAAAAAACAATTCAGTAAACACAAAAAGGAAAACTTTCCAGTATCACAAAACGTGATATTAGGACATTAAACTCTATAATAAAGAAAAATAGAAGAAGGACGGTAAGAAGTTTGGCAGTTGAGTGGTCTGCGGCAATAGGAAAGTGCGTTGGAAGAGAAGCCACAAGAAAACATTTGAAAAAATTGCAATATGGATTTTTTAAGTTTGGTAGAAACTAATTTTGTATTTTACCCTTACATACAAAAGAGTTTTAAATCATAGGTAAAGGTCAAAACTCTACCTGACTGTAACCCAAAAAAAAAAACGAATTCAATGCGCACAAAACAGCGGCAAGGATGTACGCAAAGGCAGTGGTACTCAATTATTTTTATTAACGAGTCCAAGTTTGAACTGTCTGTTGGGGATACCCGAAGTAAGGTTATACGAACTAAAAGTAAAGCTTACCACAAAGATTGCATTAAACGTTTCCCGGTAGCGTTATGATATGGGGCTGCATGTCAGCCAAGGGCTTAGGAAACTTATGTTTTATTGAGTCAACTCTAAATGCCTCTCGTTACATTGACATTTTAAAAGAAAATCTACTTCCGTCGTTAAAAAGTATAACTTCTTTTGGCGAGTACATCTTTCAGCAGGATGGTGCTCCGTGTCATACTGCAAAAATTACAAAGAAATGATTAGAAAACAATAATATGAATGTTCTGGAGTCGCCATCCTCTAGTCCTGACCTAAACCCTATTGAATCGGTTTGGGCTATTATGAGAAAACGATTGAGGTTTGATCCCCAAACAACAGTTGCAGGCCCTAAGAAAAAAAATACAGGCAATGTGGGAAACCATTACACCAGAAGAATGCCAAACATTTGTAAATTCTATGAACAAAAGAGTCACAGCAGTAGTTAATGCCAGAGGTGACGTTACTAAATATTAAAGTTAAATATTATACAGTACGAAACTAAAGCGGCCACAACTAGTGCCTTAGTACATTTAGTTGTTTGAATTTTTTTATATTTTTTATTTATTTATTTATTTATTTATTTTTTTTTTTGTTAGAAGTAAGCAAACAAAATGAAGAAGTTTTTGTTCCTTTTTTAAAAAATAAATTATGTTTTAAAAACTTGCAACTTTTTTTAAATTAATTAAATGCTGATCAAAATAAACAGGTTCATCTTTCATGTACGAACATATTATCAGAGAGTATGAAACTCAAGTTGGCAGAGTAGAATGTATACAACTATTTCGTCTGGAATTTTCAGTTTTTAATTTGACGAAAATATTAACCGTAAATAGGGCAAGCAAATATTTTAATTTTACAACAATAAAACTGCAAAAGTGCACAAAAAATGCAAGAAAATATTTCATTTTTAGTTAAATTAACTTTATTGTATACATAAGTTCTCTTACAAGTACTGTGTAAAACCAACATATGTAAAGTAAAGGAAAACCATATTTTTATGTTCGTTGATTATTATATTTTACCATAAACATAGTCATGCTTAAGTTACCAAATGTTTTATTTTTTAATAGTTAGAATAGACACCAGAAAAATGTAATGCAGCATTTTCTGGATCGCGTCGTCATTCATCATCAACGACGCTAGCAGTAGATATGGATCTATATATATTTCGGTAAGCTTTTTATCCAAGATTGACGCATGAACAAGATTGATAACTTTAAAAATGGTGTTACAATTTTCAAAATGACGAAAGTAAGTAAGAAGTGGAACGACGCATATAAAAAAATTAAAATAATAATAATCTAAAAAAAATATATTCTAATCAGATTTTGTTCTTAGTTCGAAATTAAAAGGGTATAAAAAATATTTTTATACTGGAGGAATTCCACAACAGTTTACATAAAAGCGTCAGTTTAAACATCTTAATATTCTACCACGGAAAATTCTTAAAATTTATAATCCCAAAAATATTTTTAATTAATTCTTAACTTTTATCATTCAGTATAAAGATGAAGAATTAGTTCCACCAGTTATAGTATAACAAAATTGGTAAACATTAAAATATTAATAAATTAAATTAGTTTTAAAATAAAAATAAAAAAACTTTATTGTTAGATTAACCCTTCTTTAATCCATAAAACATTTTCTTGAGGTAGAAGAGGTAATTTTAAGGAAAAAATTTGTAAAATAAAAACCGCCATTTTTGTTGTTGTTGTTGCTTAACAGATGTCTTCCATTTTTTTTATCGATTAGAATTGAGAAATCTACGCAACCTGCATGATTTCAAATAAACAGGAATAAGAGCACTTGTCTTCCCGCACCTATGTATAGTTTAATGTTTGCCTATTATGTTTAAAGAGTTCTTACCAATTACTATTAACAATTTTATATAATTTTATTTTTTATAAATTTATATCGTAATGCAACTAAATATACGCTTTGTTAACGTATATGAAAAAACCTTAGTGAAATGATGAAGTCTGTAAGTTACAGCAGCACTTAACACACTGCAAACAAACATTACTCGTACTACAGTAACACCATGTATGCCGTGTGACAATGCTATGCTGGCTCTACACGGACTTATTCTGCAGAATAATATTTTAAGTGTCTTAGTATATTAAATTACATACTTTTACTTTTGTTAAAAATATCAACTATGTTTTTCAAATTAATGTAACATATCGCCTCATATATTGGGAAAAGATATTATTTTAAAAAGTTTTAATAAGCAAATTTTGCTTAAACTATATTCACAAATGATTATTGGTATTTAAGAGTATTCAAACGATTAACCATGAATTTATTCAAGTCTATAGTGCGAACTTTCTGTTAGCATTTTTCTGTAAGCACAAACAGAAAGGTCATTTGTTTGTATATAGAAAAACAATTATCGAATATTTTGCAGCATATTTAAGGTAAGTGCAAACAGAAGCGCCATCTTTTTGCATATAGAACAAGTAAGAGTGCTATATTCGGCTATGCTGAATCTTATATAATCTTCACTAAATACAGTATTATTCGAAGCCTAAGCAACCTTTTTTACAAGGTTTTAAAATTCTTTTACTTTCTTTTTTGCTTCATTTATTTAAAATAACAAATATATTTCTTATAACATTATGTACCCACATTTTAATAACATAAACAAAAATTTTCTTTATTACTTGTAAGAAGTAATAAAAAATAAAACAAAATAAACCCCATGTATTACTGTTCGAAACCTAAGCAACTCTGGCTTTGTTGCATTTTTCTTTGCATAACAAAAAACAAAAATAATTAAAAATTTTAAAACAGTTATTTCAGTGCCGTTTTGTTTGAAAAAGAAAATATAATTTTTAGTGTTTTTTTGTTGCATTTGGACCAAAATACTAAAATAGGAGGTATGGCGCGTACCCGTTACGGATCATCTTTTAAATTAAATTTTGTGGAACTTTTTAATTACGGCCAATCTCAATTTTCTTTAGCTAAAATGTTAAACAAATCAATAGTTTTGCGTCTTATAAAAGAGTATAAAGCTACTGGAACGGTGGAGAAAGTTAATACTGGCGGGCGCCCTCGGGAAACTTAACTACAAACGGATAGAAAAATCGTCTGCTTAATTTAAAAGAAACCGTTTATTTCTTACAAAGATGTAAAAGATCTTAATCTCAATATTAGCTCAAGCACGGTAAGAAACCTATACTGACGAAGAAACATTTAAAAAACAGGTTTTCTAATTAAATTGCAACAAAAAATTTATTTTAAATTACTTTTATTTAACTGCAGGTTGGAATTTGCAAAAGCTTACTTAAATTGGACTGTGGCAAAGTGGAAAACAGTTTTATTTACGATGAGTCTTAATTTAACTTTTTTAATTAAGATGGAGTTTGCCACGTTCGGAGACCAAGAGGAAGGGGAATACATCCCTGTTTCTCGGGGAGTGAAGTTGTTCTCTTTATTTTAATATCAACAAAAATGGATCGACTTGTTTATAGGGACATTTAAGCGAATCACAAGCTTCCTTATGCTGAGTGGGAAATGCCACTTCAATTGGGTTTTCAGCATGATAATTACCCCAAACACTTGTCAATGTTGGTCAAGGACTGGATGTCTGCTAAAGGGATTCAAATTTTGGATTAGCCCGCTCGATCTCAAGACTTAAGTCCAATAGAGAACCTTTTCGGAATTTGAAGCGCATAGGCTGATGAACTGCCTGAAATCCGAGTGTGAATCAATACTAGCAGTAAAATTTACGAACCTTATAGAATCTATGCCAAAACCTAGGGCGGAAGCAATAAGAAATAAAGGTTACTATACGGAGTACTGAGAGTTGCTTATGTTTTGAATTGTAATTAATTTTGTTTTTATTTTTTATTACTTACAAGTATTGAAATACATTTTTAGTTGTTGTTATTAGAATAAAGTTACATAATGCCAAGAAGAAATATATATATGTTTATTTATTTTTACTTATTTACAAATTTATTATAATTAAAATTATAAAAATCAGAAGCTAAAAGCACTAGCAACACTGGCTATCGGCTTAATATTTCCTGAATAGGTATATGCACACGTATTCATCTGTTTATATATGTAATTACATATGCGTTTAGAAAGCTAATATTGGCGATTTTAAATTTATATTTTGTTATGCAAAGAGTTTTTTTTTTAAGGAATTCAAAGACTGTGAATATTATTATTAGTTGGTGTTTTTAGCAAATCAATGATGTTGGAAGATTTGCAAACCGATACACGTAAGTTTAATAGGGTCGGGCAGTCTGTCAAGATGCGAAGAACTGTTAATGGTGAAGAGCCACAGAAAGTGCAAAATGGTTGTCCAGTTTTGTTGATCAAATATTGGTAGGTAAGACGTGTATGTGTTAGACGTAGCTTTGTGATGCATTTATTTTGTAAACAGTTGGTTGAAGATGACAGAATTAAGGGCTGTTTTGTGGGATTGAAGATCTTGTAGGGGTGATAGTATTTGTTTTCTTTGTTTTCTAAGGACATATTGAGTTTTTCGGTAGCACATCTGGCTAACATTTTTTTGGACTTAGGAATAAATAGATATGTAGGTTTCAGGTAAACTGCTTTTGCAGCTAGGTCGTTGCTAGGTCGATGCCAATGTGGCTTGGGATCCATAAAAGTTTAGTCTTTTTCTTCATATTTATTATTTGTTGTTGTATAGAAATAATTAGTTCATTCTTATTTTGATTTAAAGCAGCATCAAATACGGAACGACTGTCTGAGCATATTATATATTTGCTGGGTGAAACTTGGCACAGTTGTAGAGATTCAATTATTGCTACAGCTTCAGCTTCAAAAATGGTTGTATTTTGGGGTAATAACCCTGTTTTTAGCGTACTTCCTGTTCCATCAGAAATGGCAAAACCAACGTGTTTTGTTGTCTTTGAGCCGTCTGTAAAGGCGAATAGCCAACCATTCTTCTTGTATTCGCTGTACAACTCATTAAATAAAGATTTAAAAACAATAGGGTTTGTATTGTTTTTATCAAAATTTTCAAAGCTTTTTAAAAAATTGTTTGGTTCAAGCAGCCATAGGGGGCGAGATACCAACGTTGGAGAATATAGACTTATATTGTGTTTTTTTGCAGTATTAAGGATATCGCATAGGGTTGAAGGATACTTAAGTTTTGTTGTCCTCTTTTTTAACAGGCTTACATCTTGATAAAGCAGTGATGAGCTGGCGCAGCTGCTAATGTGCAGTAGACGGTGCAATAGTCTATTGGAACGAACACGGAGGGGTTCAAAACCACCTTCTGCCTGCATGATCGTGATTGGGGTAGTGCGGAAAGCTCTCAGACTTGTTCTAATAGCCGCATTTAGAATATTTTCAATAGTTTTAAAATTTGTTTTGGAAGTTTTATTGTAGATTACTGGTCCATAATCGATTTTTGACAATATAATAGATTTCACTAATCTTAGCAGAGTATTTGTGTGCATTTGGCTTTAGCTGATGATAAATATATAACAATATTTAATCTGCTAGTTAAATCTTTTTTTAAATAATTACAATGCTGCTTAAAATTATATTTACTATCAAAATTAAGACCTAAAATTTTACAATAGTTTACATTTTGAATAGTAAAGTTATTAAAATTTATATTTATTTCATCACTGTTACGTTTTTTGCAAATGTGCAGATGACATGTTTTTTTCCAGGGAGATCCCTGCACCAGAAGTTTTTGACCATCTGTCAATTTTGTCTAAAGTTTTTCGAAGTACTTGGGAAATTTTTCCATTTTTTTGTTCTTTTGCTATTACGTAGAGATCGTCAGCATAGATGCAGTGATCGACTATTATCGATTTTTAAGAGACGGCTTAGGTCGTCGAAAGCAATTATAAAAAGAGTTACGGATAGGGGCGATCCCTGAGGAATGCCAATATCTAAAGAAAAAATATTTGAAAAGGTGTCATTGATAAAGACGCGAAATTTTCTTTTTGTAAGAATAGATTTTATGAAGTCAAACATTTTTGGTCCATTTGACCATTTGAACAGTTTCTGAAGTACGACATGAATTCCTATTCTGTCAAAAGCTTTAATGAAGTCAATAGAAAGTATCGAAGTATGTTTTCTTGAAGAACGATTTTTGCATACAATGTGGTCAAGATACAAAAGGGAATCGATAGTGCTGAGACCGGACTGAAAACCTGTTTGGTTATGCGATAGGAGTTTGTGCTTTTTAATAAACCACGTGAGACGCCGGGAAACCATTTTCTCAAGTAGTTTTGCAGTACATGGGAGTAAAGATATAGGTCGGTATGAATCTATGTTTTCTATTGGTTTATTGTTTTTGTGTACAGCTATCACTGAAGCTGTTTTAAAAAATTGGGGAATTGTGCCCGAATCAAATATGTTGTTAAAAAGATTAAGAATACGGTGTTTGAAAAATTCTTGTACCTTATCGATCATAGGGTAAGATATATTGTCCAGGCCTGAAGTTTTCTTTTTAGATCTTCTTAGGATATATATTAATTCTTGAGTTTTAAAAGTAGACTCTATATCCATGCCTCGAGTGAAGCAAGTTGTTACGCCAAGAGAAGCAAGCGTTTGTGACTTTGCTGAAAGTCATTTGAAAAGTTTGAGTCATTGGAGTTTTGGGACCAATGTTTAGCAAAAGTCTAAGATATATCTTTGGCTGATGTTATAGTATTATTGTTAGAGGAGAGAAAGGAAATAGTACGGGGAGTATAGTTTCGTGTTATTGAAATTCTCTCCAAGAAGACTGTTTTTTATCCCTGAGATTTTGCAGTTCGAAAGACCACCAAGGAACTGTTTTTGTTTTTTTCTTATTAGACGTTATTCGTTTGCCGAAAGCTTAATTATCTTTCTTATGGAGGCAGCCTCCTTGTTGACATTGGGAGATGCATTACATTTCTGGTTGAAATAAAACATTTTGTTGCGGTAAATTTCCCAATGGGCTTGTTTGGTGTTGAATTTAGAAGTTTTTAACGGTTGGTGTTGAGAATCAATCAGAAGTTGTGTCATAATGGGGTAATGCATGAATAATAATGAAGAAATAACCAATATAATCATTGGAAATAAATGGAGAAGAGCCATTTTTACATTTTGTTTCTTGCAAGCAAATTATGTCCGGTTTTTTTTCGATATTAAAAGTTGTAGACTAGTGTAATTATTAATAAATCCTCCGATGTTCCACTGCATAATATTAATAACCATTACAAAACAAAAATTGGATAAGATTTTTTTTTTTTTTTTTTTAAAGAGAAAAATTATGGTACATCTACCTATGTAGGTATGTACTTACATATTGATTTAAGTAAAATGTTGTTTTGTTTTATTTTCTTTGCTATTTTATACTTGTTTTTGTTTACATCTAACGATATTTATGCCAGAGAGTCTGACATATCATCGTCAATTGCCATAAATTGTATTTGTTTAACAGGAGTTTCGGAGTCAGAGCTGGCCTCTGAGATATTGGGTATTCTCTGCGGAGACAAATAAATGTTGTTGGTAGTTGAATTACCAGAGAAGTTTAAGTTTTTTTTTGTTGGTATGGATTAAAGACAATTCGACTAAATTTTGTTATTGGTGTCTTTTTGTTTGCTTGTTTCTTATTGTTTCGATTGTTTTATTAAATTCTGAAGTAATGTTTTTAATGTGATCGGTGCGAACGGGGGAACGGTTTTGTGCTTTTTTAGTTTTTTGTGCATTGGAATTTGAAGAAAGGTTTATTGTTGCTGCTTTAAAATAATTAGTGGTAGGAATAGGTATATTGGCTGTAACAGCGGAGTAAGAAGTGGACTGTGTTGTTGTATTTGAATTTTTTTTTTTTTTTTGTAAATTGAAATAGCATCACGCATTGAGCATTTTTGTTTTGTTTTAATTTTAATAATATCTTTTTGTTGAATAAATTTTTTACATTTGTTGATTTTCAGAACAGTTAGCACAAAATGTACAAGTACAATCGTTTGGGGAGTGGGGAGGAAGATTGCAGTTAACGCAGGATG
Source organism: Cistogaster globosa (assembly GCA_937654795.1). Lineage (NCBI taxonomy): Eukaryota > Metazoa > Arthropoda > Insecta > Diptera > Tachinidae > Cistogaster > Cistogaster globosa. The sequence continues at coordinate 70,861,716 of OW569404.1, read as the reverse complement.
GAGAGTTGTTGCACCGTTTCATTGTGTGCTCTAACAGTTGGCAGTTTTTACATCTCATCGGATTTGGAATATATTCACGCACTTTTACTTTGTACAATGAAATGTCAATTGATTCTGGAAGATGGTATAAATCAAAAGTTAAAAGAATAACTCCAGACGGTATTTCTTTTTCATCCACTTATCTTTTATATTTATAAATATCTACTACTGACTGTGAGCTTAGCTCCTCTATGATTTCCTTACACGGAAGTTTTGTCAGATATGCTGCATAGATGGTGCCTTTAGTGTAATTTAGTTGTTCATGTAGCTTGCACACAGTTGGGCACATGCCAAACTGTTCTTTAGATGCGAGAAACTTACTGGCAGTTAGGTTGTCTTTTACCAATAAAAGTAATTTGCTATCTCTTAATTGAGAAATAGAAATAACGTCTTTACTAATAAGATGTAGTGCTCTATGTATAGCAAAACACGAATAGTCGGACAAAGGTTTTTTGTCATCAATTGCAGCGACAATTATGTATTTTGGGTTGTTCGCTTTTTGGAGCTGAAAGAGTAGGGAAATCGGTAGGAGATCTCCCTCTATCACTTTTTTTCCTTTTGCTTTGGGGACCACGGTCAGCTAGCAATGCAAACCGATTATCCCCCAAGAGGGGGGCCCGGGGGCCATTGTGAATAATTATCAAAATTAGAGCAAGCACTTAATATTTGATCACTTGTTGATAAAAAATACAAAAAAATTTTGTGTCTTTTTTTATTCTTTTTATTTTTTTTTTCTTGATGTTTTTTAATTTACAAGAGAATATGCACTACACCTGATGCGCTAAAACAATACAATCAGAATTATGAACTGTACTCGTTGAGTGCTATTCGGAGACTGTGATATCTATGTTATTTTAAATAAATGAAGCAAAAAAGAAAATAGAAGTCTTTTATACCTTTATAAAAGAAGTTGCTTGGGTTTTAAACAATACTGTATGTAAATCTAGTTTATTGAAGTAACTCCAAGCCAAATTAAATCAAATAGTTGGGTAACAAATAAGTAAAGAATAAGAAAAAATAAGTACTATACATAATTTAACATCAAATTGTCATCGCCTCTTAGTAACTTAAACATTTTCTTCAAAAACTTTTAAATGAGAACCATATTTATATCCAAAAAAAGTAAGATTTCCTATGAAAAGTACAGAGGCCCACAACTCGAAAAATGTAGGCGAGCGCCAATTTTTTCACTTGATGTTTTTTTCTTACTTATTAATTCTCTATATATATAGGGCGATATTTGTTGCTTCATTGTTCTAACTGATATAGAAAAATTAGAGGCAGGCGTGGTGTTTTGGTCGCTGCCTCGAAGGAAATGGACCTTGCTGATTGATAGCAATGAATAGCAAAATATTCGAAACATTGTCTGTTTGGTTGGCGTATTAAAAATTTCTCTAGCTAACACGAACTGAAAAGCGAACATCGCTCAATCGACTTCGTATGTAATTGGTCGTGGTAGTCTATTCAAAATTTGGGTAATATTTAACCATAAGGAGAAATATCTACCCGCGTTTCACATTTCATTAAAACTAGTTCAGTCGTTAACAAATAAACAAACAAACTTTCAAAATAGATTTATAATATATGTATATTAGATTTTTGTTTGTTTACTATATACATTTCGGGTGAATAATTTTCATATACTTTTTTGTAGTTGCTAAAAAGAGAATACATTTTCCGTTAATAGCTATCCACAACAGTGACTTTGTAGTTGCTCGTTGGAAAAGTTGGGTTGCCAAATATTTTTACTCGCTGATATTTTGTAATACTGACTTGTCAACTTTCGTATATAACCCGCACGTTGCTGTTCATAATATACCTGATTATCTGATGTATTGGATTAAACACTTCGGTTCTTGCACTGAAACACCGTCGATCAACAATTTTGTATTGATGATAGTAATTTAGAGTTAAACTCATTACTTTCTCCGCCTTTTTTTTAAGAGAAATAGCACTTCAGGCAATAATGCCTATTTAGTTATTTTCGCAACCGTGCTACATTTTTTTAGGAAAGGGATGGATGGGAGATAAGACAGGTGGTAAAAAGAGAAAGATAGATATAGCCATTGTATTAGTTATTTTACTTCGCCGGCGAATATGCTATGATGAGGTACCGACGAAGGAGGCTGCATGTTTAATGTTAATTCTGAATATGTATTAATACCATTTAACATAAAAACACATTTTTATTTTTTGGTTGCCGCAAGGGTTGAACCCTGGCTAACCAGGTTTGTAGTCAACGTGTTTACCACTTTGACTTCCCAGCCTCAATATATCAAAACATATATTATATATGTATATATATATATATATATATATATATATATATGTATATATATATATATATATATATATATATATTGTTATGTATTGCCGAAGTAAACTTAAACAACGTGCTTTCCTTTTGCTGACAAAAATACTTATGTCTCTTTATTAATTCATTTTGACATAATACAAACTAACTACAAGAAGGCGTTGCCAGATCACTTTACTTTTATAAATATCCAACACTTCCCTTCTTAAATATCTTATAAAACTAAAAGACTAAAACTAATGATGAATTCAAGTATTTCTTCATTACAATTCTTATATACATTTGCAGTTACAGCTAATTATATTTATTACACATTTTTTTGTTTTTAGGCCTCTTTAATCATTTTACCGCATTTCCACGGTCTAAGTTTTCTTTGTAATGAGTCTTCAGTAGAGTTACCAATATTTGCATTGCGTGAATCATTTATTATTCTACGATTTTCGATAGCTACACCTTTAAGTGTCCCAGCTTGACCATCTTGTACATTGTCTTTGTTTGCCTTATCAGCCTCATTATTGATTACTTGAACATCTTCCTCTGGAAGGCTTTCATCTACCGACTGTGTATCTTAGCGATCATTTGCATTCAAACTTTTTATTTGATCAAGATGGTGCTTAATATTTTGATTGTTATCATTTATAACACACATATAAGACTGCGTGCCTACCCTCTTTTTAACTGTTGCGGATGCCCATTTGGGCTTGTTTTGATCTCTATAGTCTCCTATCAAAACTTTTTCTCCTTGTGAAAACTCAACATTGCGTTTTCTTTTGTGATAACGTTGGCTTTTTGTTTGCTTTCTAAAATAAAACTTTTCGTTGAGTCTGGTTTCAAAAGACTAAAACGAGTTTTTAACGTTCTCCCTAAAAATACTTTTGCTGGAGATTCTTGAGTTGTACTGTGTTTTGTAACACGATAATCAATAAGAAATTTGTTAATTATGATATCTAAATCAGGTGTACTGTTACTTGATAAATTTGCTATGATTGATTTTTTATGGTTTAAACAAAAATTTCTGCCTGGCCATTTGTTGACGGATGGCCTGGTGCAGTTAAAATATGCCTCACATTGTTTGCTTTCAAAAACTGCTGAAACTCTTTTGACATAAATTGTCGTCCATTGTCACTAACTAAAGTGTCAACCAAACCATAGCGACAAAAGAGTTCCCTGATTTTATTTATTGTAAAGCTGATGTAATCTCTTTAGTTTTAAAAATTTCTACTCACTTAGAATATGAATCTACAACAATTAATAAATAAAAGTTTTTGATAGGGCCGGCGAAATCTACATGGATTCTACTCCACACTGCATCAGTGGGTTCCCAATAAATAAGTCTACTCTTTTCAGGACATGCACAGCAATTATTTACAAGCTTCTCAATGTCTTTATCAACGGCAGGCCACCACACATAGCTACGTGCTAGTGCCTTAGTTTTAATTATTCCGAAGTGTGATCTATGTAACTCATCAAGAACTAAACTTCTTAATTTTTGCGGTTTTAATGTTCTATGACCCCATAAAATACAATCATATTCTACGGATAGTTCGTTAGCTTTTTCGCGAAATGCAGAAAACTCTGGTGTCTTTAAATTTTGAACTGTACCCCTGTTAATACTATCAGCTAGTCTAGACAAAACTGGGTCTCGCCTAGTTTCTCCTGCGATGTCTTTGAAATTTAAGTGCAGGCTATTATCTTTTTGAACAAAATTAATATTACTTTATTCTTTTGTATCTGGTACTGTTTGATTTTGAGGCATTCTTAACAGCTGATCAGCATTATTAGAAGCACCTTTAATATATTCTACTGTATATTCAAAGCCTAAGAGGGTAAGTGCTCATCTTTGAATTCTCGCTGATGCCATTGCAGGCAAAGCTTTGTTTTCACCGAAAATTGTTATTAAAGGCTTGTGATCAGTGCGTAATATGAATTTGTTGCCCAACAAATATTGCTTAAGCTTAGTTACGGAAAATATTATAGCTAATGCTTCCTCTTCTAGGGTACTGTAGTTTCTTTCACTTTTTGATAAAGACCTCGAGATAAAAGAAACTGGTTTTATAGAACCATCAGAAAATCTGTGTGAAAGTACGCCAGCCACTGCATTATTGCATGCGTCAGTTGTCAAGACTATCGGTAAATTGGGATTAAAGTGCACCAGAATTTTATCAGAAGTGATTTCCTCTTTCAACTTTGATATGCCTCATTACAAGATTTATCCCAAACAAATTTTGAATTCTTACGTAAAAGTTTATAAAATGGTGCCATTTTGCTAGCAAAGTTATTTACAAATTTCGAATAATAATTAATCATTCCAATAAATGCCCTCAATTCAGAAATATTATTTGGTCTAGGTGCATTAATTATGGACGAAACTCGTTCAAAGTCATTCTTTAAACCATACTTATTAATAGTAAAACCTAAGTATGAAATCTCTTTCTGAAAAAATTTGTATTTTCTGGCGTTAAGTTTAAGACCAGCTAAGCTTAATTTATTTAAAACAGTTTTTAAGTTCTGGACATGACTTTGAAATGTTTTTCTTGTGACAGTTACATCGTCCTGATATACCACTACACTAGATACATCCCTTAGTAAATTTTCCATCGTTTTTTGAAAAATTGGTGTCGCGGTCTTAATACCAAACGGCAAACGTTTCACTTTTAGGATCCCGATGTGAGTACTCCAGGCACACAGTAACTGGGATTCCTTATCGAATTTTAACTGATTATATGCATTAGACAAATCAAGTTTCGTGAAAAGTTCACCCCCTAGAAGTGCTGAGAAAATTTCCTCAATACGAGGTAAAGGATATTTAAAATCTTCCAAAAATTTATTTAGTGTGACTTTATAATCCCCACATAACCTTATATCTCCATTCTGTTTTAGAATGGGAACTAATGGAGTCCCCCAATCTGAATTGTCTACTGATTCTAAAAGTCCTTGTTTTATGAGGTCTCTTAACTGTTCCTCAATTTTGCTTTTCCAAGATAATGGTAACGGTCGCGGTTTGAAAAAAACAGGTCTGGCTTCCTTTTTTGTTATTAGCGAAACTTTTGCACCATTATAAACACCTAATGAATCACTAAAAATGTCACTGTATTCATTTTTTATTTGCTTTTCAATTATTTCAAATTTATCATTTGCATTAATCGCATTAACTTGTGTCAACTCAAAATTAAAATGTCTTAAAAATGAACGACCGAGTAATGGAGGTGTCTTAGTTCGTGTTACAACTACAGGGATAATTTTTTTCACCCCTTGATAATCAATAATGGCTTCAAACTCACCAGCAATTGGAATATGATCGCCGCAATACGAAAAATAAGAGGTTTTGCATGGCTTTAACAAATTTTTCTTACTGATTTTTAATAAAACGACTCTGGAATCAATGTACAAGGTGCTCCTGTGTCACAAGTGGCTTCAATTTTAACTCCGTCAATTTTTATCGGTAATCTGTAAAGACCCATTACACCTTTTTTGGCATTTCTAAAAATAGAAAAAATAAAATCATTACTACTTTCATTACAAATCTGATTATCAAAATCTGACGCATAATTAATTTTATTATTTTTCAGTCTGCACACTGCCGCAAGGTGTCCAATCTTTTTGCAGTAATGACACTTGCTGTCCTTAAATTTGCATTGTTGTGATTCATGATTTCGCCACCCACAGTGTACACATGTTGTCTTTTTTTTGCCACCAGCTTTGTTGTTATTTTTCCTACTTGCGTTAACTTCACCTTAACAAAGTTTATGCTGTCTCTTTCACACTGGTTGGAAGACGAATTATATTTCGTTTCAAAGATTAATGCCTTTTTCAAGGCGTCCGCCAAGGAAAGGCCCTCATCCTCCTCGCAGAAGCGTTCAAACATTTTATTTGGAAGACCCATTATAAACTGGTCAAGCACGCATGCTTCTAAATGATTAGCAAATTTACAATCTAGAGCTAACTTTTTCACTGTAGCAAACCTACTAGCGATAGACTCATCTTCGCCTTTGTATGAACTGTAAAACAGTTTGCGTTGTTTAAAAATAATCTTCGGCGGTGTATAGTTTGTCTCTAAAATTTCACATAGGTGCTTATAAGTCTTTTGCATTGGAGACTCTGTGCTGCATAAGCTGTGTAAAATGCTGCAAGCCTCGGCAACAATTAATTTTAACAATATTGCCTTTTTCATATTGTCATTAGCACAATTAATTTCACACAAATGAATATCCAATCGTTCCTTCCATAAGACCCAGTTATCAGAATTAGGCGAAAATTCGCTAAGACCATGTGATTGCATGAATGTGAACATACTAGCGTTGCTGATACTTGGTGTTGCTTGTGTCATCTTGGAACATACGATTCGTACACACACTTTATTTAAGCCTTTAATTTTGCTTCACGAAACATGTAGTTATAATATAACCTTATTAGTTATTGTATTGCCGAAGTAAACTTAACAACGTGCTTTCCTTTTGCTGACAAAAATACTTCCGTCTCTTTATTAATTCATTTTGACATAATACAAACTAACTACAAGAAGGCGTTGCCAGATTACTTTATGTTTATAAATATCCAACATATATATATATATATATATATATATATATATATATTATAACGTAAGTTTCCAGGATACCACAGTCAAAACCAGAGTTCATTTAGTTTTTGTCCGAAACAAAGGTTTTATTTATTATAACTATTATTAATTTTATTAATTTAAGAATATTTTACAATTTTAGGATATAAGCAAGGATATTTTAGTAAATAATATTTATTTAACTTTCAATATTTTTTTTTTTTTTGACTAAGTCAAAGTAATATTTCACAAGGAGGATTACAATTAATATTTTATTACACAGGACCAAATTTATCTTTTTTTAATGACTTGTAAACCACGAGAATTCAGTACCCAAGATTCGAACCCGACCGCTTGCAACTGGACCTCACAATCGGACTTCACTGGACTATGCTCGACTTCCCTTTCTTCATACAAAACCAGTCGTTATATACCCTCCTGCAATACCCTACGGTTGTAATGGTATTAGTTCTAACTGTCCCCGGTACCACCACCAAACCGCGATCTATGGCCACAGAGACCACCAGTGTTCCTCTGCACTACTACTACGTTAAATACTTATATATCAGTGCCTGGAACCTATGACCGCAATGATCACTAGAGTTCCTCTACACTACCATTATGTTGACTACTACTAAATCAATGCCTGGAATCTATGACCACAATGATCACTAGGGTTCCTCTGTACTACCACTATGTTGACTACTACTAAATCAATGCCTGGAACCTATGACCGCAATGATCACTAGAGTTCCTCTGCACTACCACTATGTTGACTACTACTAAATCGATGCCTGGAATCTATGACCACAATGACCACTAGAGTTCCTCTGCACTACCACTATGTTGACTACTACTAAATCAATGCCTGGAATCTGTGACCACAACTGGACCTCACAATCGGACTTCACTGGACTATGCTCGACTTCCCTTTCTTCATACAAAACCAGTCGTTATATACCCTCCTGCAATACCCTACGGTTGTAATGGTATTAGTTCTAACTGTCCCCGGTACCACCACCAAACCGCGATCTATGGCCACAGAGACCACCAGTGTTCCTCTGCACTACTACTACGTTAAATACTTATATATCAGTGCCTGGAACCTATGACCGCAATGATCACTAGAGTTCCTCTACACTACCATTATGTTGACTACTACTAAATCAATGCCTGGAATCTATGACCACAATGATCACTAGGGTTCCTCTGTACTACCACTATGTTGACTACTACTAAATCAATGCCTGGAACCTATGACCGCAATGATCACTAGAGTTCCTCTGCACTACCACTATGTTGACTACTACTAAATCGATGCCTGGAATCTATGACCACAATGACCACTAGAGTTCCTCTGCACTACCACTATGTTGACTACTACTAAATCAATGCCTGGAATCTGTGACCACAATGATCACTAGAGTTCCTTTGCACTACCACTATGTTGACTACTACTAAATCAATGCCTGGAATCTATGACCACAATGATCACTAGAGTTCCTCTGCACTGATACTGAGCTGAGGTGTAGCTGTCTGATCTCTACGACAGCTAAACCCCAACTGACACCTTGATCAGTTGTACCTATCTTTAATAGCATACACATACAAACAAACCTCCTCCGTGTGAGTATAAGTAAGTGAGAGAGTAGCTGAATTCTCTTGGTCTTGCATACTCTTAAATATTAGCAACAACAATAATGACAACAATGAATATGTATGTAATTTACTATGGTATGCCTTCAACATTAGTACAGTGGGATGCAAAATATAGCGGAAATTAATTTATGTAAATATTGCTTATATTTATTTTAATATATTGTTATTGAAAATTAAAATAAATGAATGGATAAATTCGGGATGCTAAATACAAGAGCTATAATAGTTTCTGTTGCTATTTAATAAAATAAGTATGTAAATTCAGTTATTATAATTAAGTCCAAATATAAAATAAGTATGTAAATTCAGTTATTATAATTAAGTCCAAATATGTAACAATTTACTTCGTTACATCTCCCTCTTGGTTTCCTTTTTTTTCTTCACACGTCCATGGCTTCGTTACTCCTTGGCTTGGGAAAAATTAGTTTTTCACCCTCATAAATTAACCATACGCAAAGGGATCGGCGAATGCAAACTTAGATATTCATCGTGCTGATTTGGCGCATGAAGCGAATACGTTTCCCGGGGTCTATAGGAGTGATCGACCCTAGCACCTCCGGGACCCACCAGTGGCCTACAACCCCTTCCTCTTTGTCAATTTCTAAGTCTTTTACCAGTTGGGCTAGAACGTCCGGTTTCTTGATGGTTACTGCTCTAAATTGGCTTGCATCCAATACCGGTAGTAGTGTCACCGATTGGATTTCAATAGCCCTTCTCCTTTTCGAGTCCTCCCGCTCTAGCGAATCCCGGAATCGTTTGAGACTGCCTTGGAATTTATCACCTTCGTCCATTGTAGTCCTCAGCAAAATGCAGGTGGGTTAGGTGAACGGTTACTACTCGTGGTACGGCTTTAAATCTTTAATGTGTGCAGTGCCCTGATATTCACTGGAGTCGTTGTCTGTAAGGCGAACTATGACCGGTGAGATATATTCAGCGACTTTATAGGGACCTTCGAACTTTGGTGCGAGCTTAGCAGCAAAGAAATCAGTAGCCTTGGACAGTACCCTATTTTTAACTAAAACCAAATCTCCTTGTCGGGGTGACCAATTCCTTCGCCTTAAGTTATAGTGCTTGGCCTGAGCGAAAGATGCACGGCGGAGGTTATCTTCTAATAGTTTGAATATCTCCTGGAGAAGTGAGTGTTTTTTCTCGGGGTGTATATTAATATCTGTGGGCTCGGATTGAGTTTTTTCGTTAAAGATGGTATGCGGAAGACGTAATTCTCTGCCTTGCATCAGATATGCCGGACTGAAATTGGTGGAGCCTTGTTTGCTGGAATTAAGTGCTAATGACAATTCAGGTAGATGTTCATCCCACTTACGGCGGTTTTCAACGGTAGCTTGTGCTATCATTGTCTTTATAACTCGATTCGTCCTTTCGGTGGGGTTCTCTTGGGGTGAATATGGTGCTGTATACTGCTGCCTGACACCCAACGAACGGAAATATTTCTGGCTCTCGCGACTAGTGAACTGAGTCCCGTTGTCAGTGAGTAGTTTATATGGGGTTCCGAAACGTGCTAAAATTCTTTCCCTGAAAGCTTTAATGAACGCCTTTGTGGTGGTCTGTCTAACCGCTACGAATTCGGACCACTTACTAAATTTGTCGTAGAACACAATTAGGCTGGTGTTGCAATGACTGGACCTCGGTAAAGGCCCAGCAAAGTCAGCGCAAACAGTGTGCCATGGTTGAGAAACGTGGGAGGTGTACATTTTCCCAGCAGGGAGTTGCTGTTGTGGTTTATAGCGTTGACACACACCACAATTCCGCACATATCTCGCGATGTCGCGGAACATACCTGGCCAACAGTACAACTTCGTGACTCTAGCTGTGGTTTTGTTAATTCCTAAGTGCCCCGCTGTTATGTTATCATGACATTCAAGAAGGACGCGATGCCTCTCCGATTTCGGTATTACTAACTTCCATGGTACTGCATCTTGCTCATTTCGTGCACTTGAGTCATAAATGTGACGCCGAAGGTTCCCATTACTGTCAACCTGGTAATCAGGTAGTTGTTCTGGGTTGTTCTGTACTATCTTTAATTTGTTTATGAACCATTGGTCACCGTGGCAGTCATCGCGAGTAAGAGTTTGGACCGTGGCGCACGCATCATTTTCTTGTTTCACTGGATTTCTGGAGAGGGAGTCTGCGACAACATTCAATTTTTCTTTTCGGTATCGTATCTCGTAGTCAAATTGCATCATTTCTATGGCCTATCCTGCGATTCTCCCTGAAGGGGACTGTATGGAATTCAACCATTTTAATGACTGGTGCCTCATCTTGCGAATGTCCCAAATTATCGCTAGGCATTCCTTTTATGTGACCGTGTAATTTTTCTCAGGTGTGGAGAGTGTTCGACTGGCATATGCAATTACTTTCTCAACATCTTCAAACTCCTGTGTTAACACTACTCCCAGACCAACGTCACTGGCATCGGTCTGTAATACAAAGGGACGCGTAAAATCTGGGCACGTGAGAACGGGTGCTTCTATTAGACTTTGCTTGAATTTTTTAAAGGACATTTGTTGGTCATCTTTCCATTCCCACTTCTTGTTCTTCTTCAAGAGATTGTTTAGAGGACTCGTAATAGTTGAGAAATTTGGTATGAACCGACGATACCACGCGGCGGTATTTAGGAACGATCTTAATTCTTTTAGCATTTTTGGTGCTGGCAGGGCGACGACAGCGTTTACTTTTTCCGGATCGGTGTGAATTCCCTCTTCGCTAACGACGTGGCCCGAGTATCGAATTGTCCTCTGGACGAAGGTGCATTTTTCTATATTTATACGAAGATTGGCTGCCACCAATCTATCGAAAACAACTGTGAGGTTTTTTAAGTGCTCTTCCAGGGTACTGCCGAGAACTACAATATCGTCTAGGTAAGCAAAAGCAAATTTGTCCAATTCGGATCCGATGATAATATCGAGGGCTCTTTGAAATGTTGCTGGTGCCGAATGTAGGCCGAAAGGCATTACTCGCCACTGAAATAAACCCCGGCCAGGCACGGTGAAGGCGGTGTACGATTTACTCTTCGGTGCCATTGGCATTTACCAATACCCGTGACGAAGATCGATAGTGCTAAAGAATTTGCTATTGCGTAATTTTTCTAAGATGGCGTTTATTTGCGGTATAGGGTAAGCGTCCCGGATCGAATTTTCATTTAGCTGGCGATAGTCTACACAGAGGCGCTACTCATCGTTTTTCTTCCGGGCTAGAACTATTGGGGAACTATACGGACTCTTCGACGGTTCAATTCGGCCTTCTCGGATTAACTCGTCAATTTGATCGTGTATGATCTTTTGCATCGCTGGATTTCGTGGATAATACCGTTGACGTAGTGGTCGAGTATGCTTCATTACAATTACATGTTCCGTTATATTGGAGCACCCCTGAATTGCCTCAAAGCGCGCTATCTGTTTTTCTAGGTATAACTGAACTTGTTGGTTTATAGCACTCTCTTCTTGGGAGTCATCGCAGGACCTTAAAGATCTATTGCGAGCAGTGTTATTTGATAACATACCATTTCTATGTTGGGTGGCTGGAAGTATGTGAAGTTCGGTCCCACTTTGGTGGAAGAAGTTCATACCAAGTATGACTGGATCAAGGCTGCTCTTTGTGACCAAAAAGTTATGCTGATAAACGACGCCATTAAATTTAAGCCAAATATCGGCGGACCCTTCAACAAATATCTTGGATTGGTCTGCCAACAACATGGTATTAAATTTTGGTAATTGCATGGTAACTTTTAGTTCTCGAACTAGTGACAAACTGATGCAAGAATGTGTTGCCCCCGTATCTATCACAGCATGAATATTTTTATTTCGTATCGAAAGCCAGGCTCTTAAGCGGTAATCATCATTAATAGGTAACACAAGTGAGAACAATTTTCGGCTTCCGTCCCCTCGTTGCTTCAAAACGGACCTCCTTGTGAGTTTCCCGATGCGCGTCGGCAGCAATCTATCGTCTTTGTACCCCTTTTCCCACAGTCCCAGCAAAATACGATTGGTTTATTGGAACAGGATGTGCGCCTGTGGCCAGGTTCACCACAGCGGTAGCATAGGTTTGAACCGCTCGTAGTAGCTAATGCCGTTTGTAATCGATGAACATTTTTCTTTTGTGCTGCCTCTTCAGTTTGGATACTTTCAAACTCTTATGCCCGAAGAATCAGTGAACGTAGGCCCGAAAAATCATCTCTTTTAATGTATAACTTGTATTCTGCACGGCAATTTGTATATATTCTATTTAGTTGCTCTTGGTTAGATAAGCCCGACAACCTCATCAAGGCTTGCAACGCGGTGACGTAATCTACAAACTTTTCTTCAGCCTGTTGCTTTCGAGTGCGTATAGAGTCTTCCAAGTTTTCAAAAAATCTTGGTGGTAGGAAGAATAGTTTAAAATCTTCATAGAAATCACTATAGGTTCGCCACTCATCTTTATTGTTTCGGTACCAGGATAACGCGTCACCTTTTAATAAATTGGGCATAAAATTTAGCAGTGACTGGCGAGATATTGAATAGCAGGTGGCCAGTTCATTGATTCTTTCTATGAAATTTATAGCGTCTTTTCCGCCATCATACTTTATACCCCATTTACGAACGATGTCACATACCTCAGGATAATTTCCGGCATTAGTTTCTGTTGTCTTAGAAAATTTCGCTGGGGAGCATGCGCGTGAACCTTTTCCAGAAACTTTTAACTCTTTCTCTGAACTCTCTGTCATTGATCTTAGCCTCTCAATGAGTGCCTCGTGTTCTTGAGGAATCTTATCTTCATCTAGGTAATTCCGCAGCCGGCATCGCATTTCCTCTACGGTGCCATCGCCAGTTAATCCCAGTTCTTTCAGACAACTGGCAAGTACGTCTTTCTTTAAGTAGTTGATGAAAGCACGGCTCATAGTTGCGATTTTCCTTGCACACACCGATTATGATTATGATTATATATATATATATATATTTTTTTTTATTTATTTAAGTTTTTTTCTCTTTTTTTTAAATATAATTGTTCAAGTTTATTTAATTTTTTATAGCTAAATATATTATAAGAGCTGTTTTTTTCAACTATTTTATTTATTTATTTTTCTGTCCAGGTGCTTTTAAGTTTAATATGATTTATATTATTATAGAGTAAATTTTCATCAATAACATATTGTTAACAAATTTTACACCAAACGTCCTTTTCTCAATTAATATAATTTTATTATATTTTTTTTTAAAGTCCCTGCTCGGGCGCCATTTATAACGTAAGTTTCCAGGATACCACAGTCATACCAGAGTTCATTTAGTTTTTGTCCGAAACAAAGGTTTTATTTATTATAACTATTATTAATTTTATTAATTTAAAAATATTTTACAATTTTAGGATATAAGCAAGGATATTTTAGTAAATAATATTTATTTAACTTTCAATATTTTTTTTTTGGCTAAGTCAAAGTAATATTTCACAAGGAGGATTACAATTAATATTTTAGTACACAGGACCAAATTTATCTTTTTTTAATGACTTGTAAACCACGAGAATTCAGTACCCAAGATTCGAACCCGACCGCTTGCAACTGGACCTCACAATCGGACTTCACTGGACTATGCTCGACTTCCCTTTCTTCATACAAAACCAGTCGTTATATACCCTCCTGCAATACCCTACGGTTGTAATGGTATTAGTTCTAACTGTCCCCGGTACCACCACCAAACCGCGATCTATGGCCACAGAGACCACCAGTGTTCCTCTGCACTACTACTACGTTAAATACTTATATATCAGTGCCTGGAACCTATGACCGCAATGATTACTAGAGTTCCTCTACACTACCATTATGTTGACTACTACTAAATCAATGCCTGGAATCTATGACCACAATGATCACTAGGGTTCCTCTGCACTACCACTATGTTGACTACTACTAAATCAATGCCTGGAATCTGTGACCACAATGATCACTAGAGTTCCTTTGCACTACCACTATGTTGACTACTACTAAATCAATGCCTGGAATCTATGACCACAATGATCACTAGAGTTCCTCTGCACTGATACTGAGCTGAGGTGTAGCTGTCTGATCTCTACGACAGCTAAACCCCAACTGACACCTTGATCAGTTGTACCTATCTTTAATAGCATACACATACAAACAAACCTCCTCCGTGTGAGTATAAGTAAGTGAGAGAGTAGCTGAATTCTCTTGGTCTTGCATACTCTTAAATATTAGCAACAACAATAATGACAACAATGAATATGTATGTAATTTACTATGGTATGCCTTCAACATTAGTACAGTGGGATGCAAAATATAGCGGAAATTAATTTATGTAAATATTGCTTATATTTATTTTAATATATTGTTATTGAAAATTAAAATAAATGAATGGATAAATTCGGGATGCTAAATACAAGAGCTATAATAGTTTCTGTTGCTATTTAATAAAATAAGTATGTAAATTCAGTTATTATAATTAAGTCCAAATATAAAATAAGTATGTAAATTCAGTTATTATAATTAAGTCCAAATATGTAACAATTTACTTCGTTACATCTCCCTCTTGGTTTCCTTTTTTTTCTTCACACGTCCATGGCTTCGTTACTCCTTGGCTTGGGAAAAATTAGTTTTTCACCCTCATAAATTAACCATACGCAAAGGGATCGGCGAATGCAAACTTGGATATTCATCGTGCTGATTTGGCGCATGAAGCGAATACGTTTCCCGGGGTCTATAGGAGTGATCGACCCTAGCACCTCCGGGACCCACCAGTGGCCTACAACCCCTTCCTCTTTGTCAATTTCTAAGTCTTTTACCAGTTGGGCTAGAACGTCCGGTTTCTTGATGGTTACTGCTCTAAATTGGCTTGCATCCAATACCGGTAGTAGTGTCACCGATTGGATTTCAATAGCCCTTCTCCTTTTCGAGTCCTCCCGCTCTAGCGAATCCCGGAATCGTTTGAGACTGCCTTGGAATTTATCACCTTCGTCCATTGTAGTCCTCAGCAAAATGCAGGTGGGTTAGGTGAACGGTTACTACTCGTGGTACGGCTTTAAATCTTTAATGTGTGCAGTGCCCTGATATTCACTGGAGTCGTTGTCTGTAAGGCGAACTATGACCGGTGAGATATATTCAGCGACTTTATAGGGACCTTCGAACTTTGGTGCGAGCTTAGCAGCAAAGAAATCAGTAGCCTTGGACAGTACCCTATTTTTAACTAAAACCAAATCTCCTTGTCGGGGTGACCAATTCCTTCGCCTTAAGTTATAGTGCTTGGCCTGAGCGAAAGATGCACGGCGGAGGTTATCTTCTAATAGTTTGAATATCTCCTGGAGAAGTGAGTGTTTTTTCTCGGGGTGTATATTAATATCTGTGGGCTCGGATTGAGTTTTTTCGTTAAAGATGGTATGCGGAAGACGTAATTCTCTGCCTTGCATCAGATATGCCGGACTGAAATTGGTGGAGCCTTGTTTGCTGGAATTAAGTGCTAATGACAATTCAGGTAGATGTTCATCCCACTTACGGCGGTTTTCAACGGTAGCTTGTGCTATCATTGTCTTTATAACTCGATTCGTCCTTTCGGTGGGGTTCTCTTGGGGTGAATATGGTGCTGTATACTGCTGCCTGACACCCAACGAACGGAAATATTTCTGGCTCTCGCGACTAGTGAACTGAGTCCCGTTGTCAGTGAGTAGTTTATATGGGGTTCCGAAACGTGCTAAAATTCTTTCCCTGAAAGCTTTAATGAACGCCTTTGTGGTGGTCTGTCTAACCGCTACGAATTCGGACCACTTACTAAATTTGTCGTAGAACACAATTAGGCTGGTGTTGCAATGACTGGACCTCGGTAAAGGCCCAGCAAAGTCAGCGCAAACAGTGTGCCATGGTTGAGAAACGTGGGAGGTGTACATTTTCCCAGCAGGGAGTTGCTGTTGTGGTTTATAGCGTTGACACACACCACAATTCCGCACATATCTCGCGATGTCGCGGAACATACCTGGCCAACAGTACAACTTCGTGACTCTAGCTGTGGTTTTGTTAATTCCTAAGTGCCCCGCTGTTATGTTATCATGACATTCAAGAAGGACGCGATGCCTCTCCGATTTCGGTATTACTAACTTCCATGGTACTGCATCTTGCTCATTTCGTGCACTTGAGTCATAAATGTGACGCCGAAGGTTCCCATTACTGTCAACCTGGTAATCAGGTAGTTGTTCTGGGTTGTTCTGTACTATCTTTAATTTGTTTATGAACCATTGGTCACCGTGGCAGTCATCGCGAGTAAGAGTTTGGACCGTGGCGCACGCATCATTTTCTTGTTTCACTGGATTTCTGGAGAGGGAGTCTGCGACAACATTCAATTTTTCTTTTCGGTATCGTATCTCGTAGTCAAATTGCATCATTTCTATGGCCTATCCTGCGATTCTCCCTGAAGGGGACTGTATGGAATTCAACCATTTTAATGACTGGTGCCTCATCTTGCGAATGTCCCAAATTATCGCTAGGCATTCCTTTTATGTGACCGTGTAATTTTTCTCAGGTGTGGAGAGTGTTCGACTGGCATATGCAATTACTTTCTCAACATCTTCAAACTCCTGTGTTAACACTACTCCCAGACCAACGTCACTGGCATCGGTCTGTAATACAAAGGGACGCGTAAAATCTGGGCACGTGAGAACGGGTGCTTCTATTAGACTTTGCTTGAATTTTTTAAAGGACATTTGTTGGTCATCTTTCCATTCCCACTTCTTGTTCTTCTTCAAGAGATTGTTTAGAGGACTCGTAATAGTTGAGAAATTTGGTATGAACCGACGATACCACGCGGCGGTATTTAGGAACGATCTTAATTCTTTTAGCATTTTTGGTGCTGGCAGGGCGACGACAGCGTTTACTTTTTCCGGATCGGTGTGAATTCCCTCTTCGCTAACGACGTGGCCCGAGTATCGAATTGTCCTCTGGACGAAGGTGCATTTTTCTATATTTATACGAAGATTGGCTGCCACCAATCTATCGAAAACAACTGTGAGGTTTTTTAAGTGCTCTTCCAGGGTACTGCCGAGAACTACAATATCGTCTAGGTAAGCAAAAGCAAATTTGTCCAATTCGGATCCGATGATAATATCGAGGGCTCTTTGAAATGTTGCTGGTGCCGAATGTAGGCCGAAAGGCATTACTCGCCACTGAAATAAACCCCGGCCAGGCACGGTGAAGGCGGTGTACGATTTACTCTTCGGTGCCATTGGCATTTACCAATACCCGTGACGAAGATCGATAGTGCTAAAGAATTTGCTATTGCGTAATTTTTCTAAGATGGCGTTTATTTGCGGTATAGGGTAAGCGTCCCGGATCGAATTTTCATTTAGCTGGCGATAGTCTACACAGAGGCGCTACTCATCGTTTTTCTTCCGGGCTAGAACTATTGGGGAACTATACGGACTCTTCGACGGTTCAATTCGGCCTTCTCGGATTAACTCGTCAATTTGATCGTGTATGATCTTTTGCATCGCTGGATTTCGTGGATAATACCGTTGACGTAGTGGTCGAGTATGCTTCATTACAATTACATGTTCCGTTATATTGGAGCACCCCTGAATTGCCTCAAAGCGCGCTATCTGTTTTTCTAGGTATAACTGAACTTGTTGGTTTATAGCACTCTCTTCTTGGGAGTCATCGCAGGACCTTAAAGATCTATTGCGAGCAGTGTTATTTGATAACATACCATTTCTATGTTGGGTGGCTGGAAGTATGTGAAGTTCGGTCCCACTTTGGTGGAAGAAGTTCATACCAAGTATGACTGGATCAAGGCTGCTCTTTGTGACCAAAAAGTTATGCTGATAAACGACGCCATTAAATTTAAGCCAAATATCGGCGGACCCTTCAACAAATATCTTGGATTGGTCTGCCAACAACATGGTATTAAATTTTGGTAATTGCATGGTAACTTTTAGTTCTCGAACTAGTGACAAACTGATGCAAGAATGTGTTGCCCCCGTATCTATCACAGCATGAATATTTTTATTTCGTATCGAAAGCCAGGCTCTTAAGCGGTAATCATCATTAATAGGTAACACAAGTGAGAACAATTTTCGGCTTCCGTCCCCTCGTTGCTTCAAAACGGACCTCCTTGTGAGTTTCCCGATGCGCGTCGGCAGCAATCTATCGTCTTTGTACCCCTTTTCCCACAGTCCCAGCAAAATACGATTGGTTTATTGGAACAGGATGTGCGCCTGTGGCCAGGTTCACCACAGCGGTAGCATAGGTTTGAACCGCTCGTAGTAGCTAATGCCGTTTGTAATCGATGAACATTTTTCTTTTGTGCTGCCTCTTCAGTTTGGATACTTTCAAACTCTTATGCCCGAAGAATCAGTGAACGTAGGCCCGAAAAATCATCTCTTTTAATGTATAACTTGTATTCTGCACGGCAATTTGTATATATTCTATTTAGTTGCTCTTGGTTAGATAAGCCCGACAACCTCATCAAGGCTTGCAACGCGGTGACGTAATCTACAAACTTTTCTTCAGCCTGTTGCTTTCGAGTGCGTATAGAGTCTTCCAAGTTTTCAAAAAATCTTGGTGGTAGGAAGAATAGTTTAAAATCTTCATAGAAATCACTATAGGTTCGCCACTCATCTTTATTGTTTCGGTACCAGGATAACGCGTCACCTTTTAATAAATTGGGCATAAAATTTAGCAGTGACTGGCGAGATATTGAATAGCAGGTGGCCAGTTCATTGATTCTTTCTATGAAATTTATAGCGTCTTTTCCGCCATCATACTTTATACCCCATTTACGAACGATGTCACATACCTCAGGATAATTTCCGGCATTAGTTTCTGTTGTCTTAGAAAATTTCGCTGGGGAGCATGCGCGTGAACCTTTTCCAGAAACTTTTAACTCTTTCTCTGAACTCTCTGTCATTGATCTTAGCCTCTCAATGAGTGCCTCGTGTTCTTGAGGAATCTTATCTTCATCTAGGTAATTCCGCAGCCGGCATCGCATTTCCTCTACGGTGCCATCGCCAGTTAATCCCAGTTCTTTCAGACAACT
Source organism: Cistogaster globosa (assembly GCA_937654795.1). Taxonomy (NCBI): domain Eukaryota; kingdom Metazoa; phylum Arthropoda; class Insecta; order Diptera; family Tachinidae; genus Cistogaster; species Cistogaster globosa. The sequence continues at coordinate 70,842,128 of OW569404.1, read as the reverse complement.
GGCAAGTACGTCTTTCTTTAAGTAGTTGATGAAAGCACGGCTCATAGTTGCGATTTTCCTTGCACACACCGATTATGATTATGATTATATATATATATATATATTTTTTTTTATTTATTTAAGTTTTTTTCTCTTTTTTTTAAATATAATTGTTCAAGTTTATTTAATTTTTTATAGCTAAATATATTATAAGAGCTGTTTTTTTCAACTATTTTATTTATTTATTTTTCTGTCCAGGTGCTTTTAAGTTTAATATGATTTATATTATTATAGAGTAAATTTTCATCAATAACATATTGTTAACAAATTTTACACCAAACGTCCTTTTCTCAATTAATATAATTTTATTATATTTTTTTTTAAAGTCCCTGCTCGGGCGCCATTTATAACGTAAGTTTCCAGGATACCACAGTCATACCAGAGTTCATTTAGTTTTTGTCCGAAACAAAGGTTTTATTTATTATAACTATTATTAATTTTATTAATTTAAAAATATTTTACAATTTTAGGATATAAGCAAGGATATTTTAGTAAATAATATTTATTTAACTTTCAATATTTTTTTTTTGGCTAAGTCAAAGTAATATTTCACAAGGAGGATTACAATTAATATTTTAGTACACAGGACCAAATTTATCTTTTTTTAATGACTTGTAAACCACGAGAATTCAGTACCCAAGATTCGAACCCGACCGCTTGCAACTGGACCTCACAATCGGACTTCACTGGACTATGCTCGACTTCCCTTTCTTCATACAAAACCAGTCGTTATATACCCTCCTGCAATACCCTACGGTTGTAATGGTATTAGTTCTAACTGTCCCCGGTACCACCACCAAACCGCGATCTATGGCCACAGAGACCACCAGTGTTCCTCTGCACTACTACTACGTTAAATACTTATATATCAGTGCCTGGAACCTATGACCGCAATGATTACTAGAGTTCCTCTACACTACCATTATGTTGACTACTACTAAATCAATGCCTGGAATCTATGACCACAATGATCACTAGGGTTCCTCTGCACTACCACTATGTTGACTACTACTAAATCAATGCCTGGAATCTGTGACCACAATGATCACTAGAGTTCCTTTGCACTACCACTATGTTGACTACTACTAAATCAATGCCTGGAATCTATGACCACAATGATCACTAGAGTTCCTCTGCACTGATACTGAGCTGAGGTGTAGCTGTCTGATCTCTACGACAGCTAAACCCCAACTGACACCTTGATCAGTTGTACCTATCTTTAATAGCATACACATACAAACAAACCTCCTCCGTGTGAGTATAAGTAAGTGAGAGAGTAGCTGAATTCTCTTGGTCTTGCATACTCTTAAATATTAGCAACAACAATAATGACAACAATGAATATGTATGTAATTTACTATGGTATGCCTTCAACATTAGTACAGTGGGATGCAAAATATAGCGGAAATTAATTTATGTAAATATTGCTTATATTTATTTTAATATATTGTTATTGAAAATTAAAATAAATGAATGGATAAATTCGGGATGCTAAATACAAGAGCTATAATAGTTTCTGTTGCTATTTAATAAAATAAGTATGTAAATTCAGTTATTATAATTAAGTCCAAATATAAAATAAGTATGTAAATTCAGTTATTATAATTAAGTCCAAATATGTAACAATTTACTTCGTTACATCTCCCTCTTGGTTTCCTTTTTTTTCTTCACACGTCCATGGCTTCGTTACTCCTTGGCTTGGGAAAAATTAGTTTTTCACCCTCATAAATTAACCATACGCAAAGGGATCGGCGAATGCAAACTTGGATATTCATCGTGCTGATTTGGCGCATGAAGCGAATACGTTTCCCGGGGTCTATAGGAGTGATCGACCCTAGCACCTCCGGGACCCACCAGTGGCCTACAACCCCTTCCTCTTTGTCAATTTCTAAGTCTTTTACCAGTTGGGCTAGAACGTCCGGTTTCTTGATGGTTACTGCTCTAAATTGGCTTGCATCCAATACCGGTAGTAGTGTCACCGATTGGATTTCAATAGCCCTTCTCCTTTTCGAGTCCTCCCGCTCTAGCGAATCCCGGAATCGTTTGAGACTGCCTTGGAATTTATCACCTTCGTCCATTGTAGTCCTCAGCAAAATGCAGGTGGGTTAGGTGAACGGTTACTACTCGTGGTACGGCTTTAAATCTTTAATGTGTGCAGTGCCCTGATATTCACTGGAGTCGTTGTCTGTAAGGCGAACTATGACCGGTGAGATATATTCAGCGACTTTATAGGGACCTTCGAACTTTGGTGCGAGCTTAGCAGCAAAGAAATCAGTAGCCTTGGACAGTACCCTATTTTTAACTAAAACCAAATCTCCTTGTCGGGGTGACCAATTCCTTCGCCTTAAGTTATAGTGCTTGGCCTGAGCGAAAGATGCACGGCGGAGGTTATCTTCTAATAGTTTGAATATCTCCTGGAGAAGTGAGTGTTTTTTCTCGGGGTGTATATTAATATCTGTGGGCTCGGATTGAGTTTTTTCGTTAAAGATGGTATGCGGAAGACGTAATTCTCTGCCTTGCATCAGATATGCCGGACTGAAATTGGTGGAGCCTTGTTTGCTGGAATTAAGTGCTAATGACAATTCAGGTAGATGTTCATCCCACTTACGGCGGTTTTCAACGGTAGCTTGTGCTATCATTGTCTTTATAACTCGATTCGTCCTTTCGGTGGGGTTCTCTTGGGGTGAATATGGTGCTGTATACTGCTGCCTGACACCCAACGAACGGAAATATTTCTGGCTCTCGCGACTAGTGAACTGAGTCCCGTTGTCAGTGAGTAGTTTATATGGGGTTCCGAAACGTGCTAAAATTCTTTCCCTGAAAGCTTTAATGAACGCCTTTGTGGTGGTCTGTCTAACCGCTACGAATTCGGACCACTTACTAAATTTGTCGTAGAACACAATTAGGCTGGTGTTGCAATGACTGGACCTCGGTAAAGGCCCAGCAAAGTCAGCGCAAACAGTGTGCCATGGTTGAGAAACGTGGGAGGTGTACATTTTCCCAGCAGGGAGTTGCTGTTGTGGTTTATAGCGTTGACACACACCACAATTCCGCACATATCTCGCGATGTCGCGGAACATACCTGGCCAACAGTACAACTTCGTGACTCTAGCTGTGGTTTTGTTAATTCCTAAGTGCCCCGCTGTTATGTTATCATGACATTCAAGAAGGACGCGATGCCTCTCCGATTTCGGTATTACTAACTTCCATGGTACTGCATCTTGCTCATTTCGTGCACTTGAGTCATAAATGTGACGCCGAAGGTTCCCATTACTGTCAACCTGGTAATCAGGTAGTTGTTCTGGGTTGTTCTGTACTATCTTTAATTTGTTTATGAACCATTGGTCACCGTGGCAGTCATCGCGAGTAAGAGTTTGGACCGTGGCGCACGCATCATTTTCTTGTTTCACTGGATTTCTGGAGAGGGAGTCTGCGACAACATTCAATTTTTCTTTTCGGTATCGTATCTCGTAGTCAAATTGCATCATTTCTATGGCCTATCCTGCGATTCTCCCTGAAGGGGACTGTATGGAATTCAACCATTTTAATGACTGGTGCCTCATCTTGCGAATGTCCCAAATTATCGCTAGGCATTCCTTTTATGTGACCGTGTAATTTTTCTCAGGTGTGGAGAGTGTTCGACTGGCATATGCAATTACTTTCTCAACATCTTCAAACTCCTGTGTTAACACTACTCCCAGACCAACGTCACTGGCATCGGTCTGTAATACAAAGGGACGCGTAAAATCTGGGCACGTGAGAACGGGTGCTTCTATTAGACTTTGCTTGAATTTTTTAAAGGACATTTGTTGGTCATCTTTCCATTCCCACTTCTTGTTCTTCTTCAAGAGATTGTTTAGAGGACTCGTAATAGTTGAGAAATTTGGTATGAACCGACGATACCACGCGGCGGTATTTAGGAACGATCTTAATTCTTTTAGCATTTTTGGTGCTGGCAGGGCGACGACAGCGTTTACTTTTTCCGGATCGGTGTGAATTCCCTCTTCGCTAACGACGTGGCCCGAGTATCGAATTGTCCTCTGGACGAAGGTGCATTTTTCTATATTTATACGAAGATTGGCTGCCACCAATCTATCGAAAACAACTGTGAGGTTTTTTAAGTGCTCTTCCAGGGTACTGCCGAGAACTACAATATCGTCTAGGTAAGCAAAAGCAAATTTGTCCAATTCGGATCCGATGATAATATCGAGGGCTCTTTGAAATGTTGCTGGTGCCGAATGTAGGCCGAAAGGCATTACTCGCCACTGAAATAAACCCCGGCCAGGCACGGTGAAGGCGGTGTACGATTTACTCTTCGGTGCCATTGGCATTTACCAATACCCGTGACGAAGATCGATAGTGCTAAAGAATTTGCTATTGCGTAATTTTTCTAAGATGGCGTTTATTTGCGGTATAGGGTAAGCGTCCCGGATCGAATTTTCATTTAGCTGGCGATAGTCTACACAGAGGCGCTACTCATCGTTTTTCTTCCGGGCTAGAACTATTGGGGAACTATACGGACTCTTCGACGGTTCAATTCGGCCTTCTCGGATTAACTCGTCAATTTGATCGTGTATGATCTTTTGCATCGCTGGATTTCGTGGATAATACCGTTGACGTAGTGGTCGAGTATGCTTCATTACAATTACATGTTCCGTTATATTGGAGCACCCCTGAATTGCCTCAAAGCGCGCTATCTGTTTTTCTAGGTATAACTGAACTTGTTGGTTTATAGCACTCTCTTCTTGGGAGTCATCGCAGGACCTTAAAGATCTATTGCGAGCAGTGTTATTTGATAACATACCATTTCTATGTTGGGTGGCTGGAAGTATGTGAAGTTCGGTCCCACTTTGGTGGAAGAAGTTCATACCAAGTATGACTGGATCAAGGCTGCTCTTTGTGACCAAAAAGTTATGCTGATAAACGACGCCATTAAATTTAAGCCAAATATCGGCGGACCCTTCAACAAATATCTTGGATTGGTCTGCCAACAACATGGTATTAAATTTTGGTAATTGCATGGTAACTTTTAGTTCTCGAACTAGTGACAAACTGATGCAAGAATGTGTTGCCCCCGTATCTATCACAGCATGAATATTTTTATTTCGTATCGAAAGCCAGGCTCTTAAGCGGTAATCATCATTAATAGGTAACACAAGTGAGAACAATTTTCGGCTTCCGTCCCCTCGTTGCTTCAAAACGGACCTCCTTGTGAGTTTCCCGATGCGCGTCGGCAGCAATCTATCGTCTTTGTACCCCTTTTCCCACAGTCCCAGCAAAATACGATTGGTTTATTGGAACAGGATGTGCGCCTGTGGCCAGGTTCACCACAGCGGTAGCATAGGTTTGAACCGCTCGTAGTAGCTAATGCCGTTTGTAATCGATGAACATTTTTCTTTTGTGCTGCCTCTTCAGTTTGGATACTTTCAAACTCTTATGCCCGAAGAATCAGTGAACGTAGGCCCGAAAAATCATCTCTTTTAATGTATAACTTGTATTCTGCACGGCAATTTGTATATATTCTATTTAGTTGCTCTTGGTTAGATAAGCCCGACAACCTCATCAAGGCTTGCAACGCGGTGACGTAATCTACAAACTTTTCTTCAGCCTGTTGCTTTCGAGTGCGTATAGAGTCTTCCAAGTTTTCAAAAAATCTTGGTGGTAGGAAGAATAGTTTAAAATCTTCATAGAAATCACTATAGGTTCGCCACTCATCTTTATTGTTTCGGTACCAGGATAACGCGTCACCTTTTAATAAATTGGGCATAAAATTTAGCAGTGACTGGCGAGATATTGAATAGCAGGTGGCCAGTTCATTGATTCTTTCTATGAAATTTATAGCGTCTTTTCCGCCATCATACTTTATACCCCATTTACGAACGATGTCACATACCTCAGGATAATTTCCGGCATTAGTTTCTGTTGTCTTAGAAAATTTCGCTGGGGAGCATGCGCGTGAACCTTTTCCAGAAACTTTTAACTCTTTCTCTGAACTCTCTGTCATTGATCTTAGCCTCTCAATGAGTGCCTCGTGTTCTTGAGGAATCTTATCTTCATCTAGGTAATTCCGCAGCCGGCATCGCATTTCCTCTACGGTGCCATCGCCAGTTAATCCCAGTTCTTTCAGACAACTGGCAAGTACGTCTTTCTTTAAGTAGTTGATGAAAGCACGGCTCATAGTTGCGATTTTCCTTGCACACACCGATTATGATTATGATTATATAATATATATATATTTTTTTTTTTATTTATTTAAGTTTTTTTCTCTTTTTTTTAAATATAATTGTTCAAGTTTATTTAATTTTTTATAGCTAAATATATTATAAGAGCTGTTTTTTTCAACTATTTTATTTATTTATTTTTCTGTCCAGGTGCTTTTAAGTTTAATATGATTTATATTATTATAGAGTAAATTTTCATCAATAACATATTGTTAACAAATTTTACACCAAACGTCCTTTTCTCAATTAATATAATTTTATTATATTTTTTTTTAAAGTCCCTGCTCGGGCGCCATTTATAACGTAAGTTTCCAGGATACCACAGTCATACCAGAGTTCATTTAGTTTTTGTCCGAAACAAAGGTTTTATTTATTATAACTATTATTAATTTTATTAATTTAAAAATATTTTACAATTTTAGGATATAAGCAAGGATATTTTAGTAAATAATATTTATTTAACTTTCAATATTTTTTTTTTGGCTAAGTCAAAGTAATATTTCACAAGGAGGATTACAATTAATATTTTAGTACACAGGACCAAATTTATCTTTTTTTAATGACTTGTAAACCACGAGAATTCAGTACCCAAGATTCGAACCCGACCGCTTGCAACTGGACCTCACAATCGGACTTCACTGGACTATGCTCGACTTCCCTTTCTTCATACAAAACCAGTCGTTATATACCCTCCTGCAATACCCTACGGTTGTAATGGTATTAGTTCTAACTGTCCCCGGTACCACCACCAAACCGCGATCTATGGCCACAGAGACCACCAGTGTTCCTCTGCACTACTACTACGTTAAATACTTATATATCAGTGCCTGGAACCTATGACCGCAATGATTACTAGAGTTCCTCTACACTACCATTATGTTGACTACTACTAAATCAATGCCTGGAATCTATGACCACAATGATCACTAGGGTTCCTCTGCACTACCACTATGTTGACTACTACTAAATCAATCCCTGGAACCTATGACCGCAATGATCACTAGAGTTCCTCTGCACTACCACTATGTTGACTACTACTGAATCGATGCCTGGAATCTATGACCACAATGATCACTAGAGTTCCTCTGCACTGATACTGAGTTGAGGTGTAGCTGTCTGATCTCTACGACAGCTAAACCCCAACTGACACCTTGATCAGTTTTACCTGTCTTTAATAGCATACACATACAAATAAACCTCCTCCGTGTGAGTATAAGTAAGTGAGAGAGTAGCTGAATTCTCTTGGTATTGCATACTCTTAAATATTAGCAACAACAATAATGACAACAATGAATATGTATGTAATTTACTTTGGTATGTCTTCAACATTAGTACAGTGGGATGCAAAATATAGCGGAAATTAATTTATGTAAATATTGCTTATATTTATTTTAATATATTGTTATTGAAAATTAAAATAAATGAATGGATAATTCGGGATGCTAAATACAAGAGCTATAATAGTTTCTGTTGCTAATAATAAAATAAGTATGTAAATTCAGTTATTATAATTAAGTCCAAATATAAAATAAGTATGTAAATTCAGTTATTATAATTAAGTCCAAATATGTAACAATTTACTTCGTTACAATATATATATATATATATATATATATATATATATATATATATATATATATATATATATATATATATATATATATATATATATATATTTATGGGTTCATTATAGATGCCAACTGAAGTTTAGTTGCGTTGAATACTGACATGCAACTGGCAAAATAATTCATGTTATGCGTGTTAACTCCATTTAGTTGCTGAGAAGTTATCGAAAACTTTATTTTGATAGCTCAGCAAATAAAAATAAATGTAAACAAGGAAACAATGCAATAAAAAACAAATTGGGAGAAAATTAGCTTAAAAAAAAGTAAAAGTAGTTAATACAAATTTGCCAAAATAGTAGAAAATAGTAAAATAGTAGTACTAAACTAAAACAAAAAACGCGAGCAATATGAGATTCATTTTTTAAAATGTTAAGTTCAGTAGAGCTGTTTTTCGATGACCAAGAAGTCTGTGTGTATACATAAATATATACAATTAACCTTATAACCTTTAGAAAAAGTCTTCAAACTAAACATTTACCATGAATTTTTGGTTTATAAATAAATTTGTAACAAGCAGTGCACACGACTTTGTTAGTCATTTCTTATTATCTTAAAAATAAAATTTCGAAAAAGTTAAGTGCTTTCACATTTGTGTCTTTGTTCTTTTTTCAAAATGAACCGAGGTTCTAGGGGACCTCCTCACAAAATTGTAACTAAATCCATCTAGCAGATTTTACGTGATGCGATTACAGACAGACAGATAATATTTAAAAAAAAAAGGTGCAGAAATGATTATTAGATATTGGCAATAGATATTAAGTACATGCAATTAAGAACAATGCAAACATACAAATTTTAAATATAAAAAAGAAAATTTACTATAATTTAATGTAATTTAAATATTACAAATGATTAATGTTAGTTATAAAAAAGTATATGTTGGGGAAAATAAAATAACTTATAGATAGATTGAAAAATGTATATCAGCGTAATTAGTTTTTGGTCACATGGTTAAGCATTTTTTAACTGCATTGCATTGTCTAACAACTGAAGTTGGTTCCATAGACAAATCAGATACTAGCTTCTACATCGTATAGTGTTGAGTTTCTTTTCTCGATTGGATCTTGAAAACTGTAATATTTGAAAAATATATTCAGGCTATTTTGTATAAATGATCTTATGCAAAAGAAGAAGTGGTACCGTGCACAAGTAACAAGTTATCAAAAAATAAGTTGAATATTTGTTCTGAATAGTCCGAGATACCACTGTAACTTTTTTTGACAAAAAATGTATCTAGCAACGTTTTTGTATGTAACTTTGAGTCAAGACCTACGTAAAGCTCACATCCGTATAAAAGTGTGAAATATTGAGTGTTGTATAAATTTCCCAGCATCGCATGAGTTTTTCCACAAATTATGTTGTTCAGCTTAGTTCCTCATTAAAAGGTTTTTGGCATGTGAAAAAATTTCAGTTGTTGAATCCCCAATAAGTAATGGCGACAAAAGGTATGTATACGGGATTTTTCTGATTAGAACTGTTTTCGACTTCCTTGGATTCATGCTAGGACCATTAGCAGAGGCAAATTTAAGAACGTTTTCAAGGTCTTTTTAAGTTTGCATCTACAATTATCCATGTGTGGTAACATACAGCTTAAATGAAGCTGCACGTCATCAGCATACATATTTTTTTTTACAATGATTAACCTCTAAGGGTAGATCATTCGAAGATATCGTATACAATAACGGACCAAGAATCGAGCCTTGAGGAACAGCTCTACTCACAGAGCAGATGCCTGATATTGAGCCACCTTGGTGACCTGATTGACTTTTGTTGCATAGGTAAATAAGCTTTACTGCCGTTGCTGAAGAATTGAATATATTTTTCAACATATAGCTAAGAATAGAATGATCAACAGTATCAAAAGCTTTTGAACGACCAAGCAACACTAGAAATGATACCATATTTACGTCCAATTTTGACCTCAACTCCTCCGAGACATCGATTATTGCTGTAACGCAGCTGTGCCTACGTCTGAAACCAGATTGCCTATTTGTTAACAATTTGCTTCAGTTCATTTGTTCACTCATTTGTATATGAATTAACCTTTCGAAGACTTCGGACAAGTATATAAGTATTGTAATAGTCCTATAGCTACTATCAGCTTTTGGTACTGGAATTATCTTTGCGTGCTTCCATATCGAAGGGAATACAGACGTTGTTAAGATCGTATTGAAAAGGTGTGTTATATATTGCAAAATTTAGTTCAAAAATAGTGTCAAAAATTTAAGATGCATTTCATTATATCCATCGCACACTTTAAAAAGTTTCGAGAACATCTGCTTAGGTGGAATTTGTAAACTCAAAACGTATCATATGTCGGTTTCTCACAGCATTTTGGCTATCAATTATATTTCGTGTATCATTAAAATTTATGTTCGAGTTCGGCGTCGGTATATTTGAAAATTCATAATATAGCTAGTTTATATCAATCGTGGGATCTGGAGTAACAGTTTTGTCTATCATATCTCGATTTCTATTTTTAATTCTTTTTTAAATTTAAAACCGAGTTTAATTTACTTTTATAATAGTTGTAATTGGCCTTTCTAATTTTTAAATTAATATTTTTCCTACATGACTGAAAGAGCTGCCTCAGTTCATTAGCTCTGAATCTTTTCTAACTTTCAAATGCAATATTTCTCTGGTTTATCAAGACTTTGATTTAATTAGACAACCAGGGTTTTGTGTTATGGCTCAGCTTCCTAGCCCTTATTAGAACATGTTGCGCATAAATACGCTGAATGTTATCGTGCAAGGATATAGCCTCTTCATCTACACTTGGTATAAAAAATACATTGTTTCAAGGTATATTGCACAAATCAGTTTCTAGCACAAACATATCTATGTTTCTGAAGTCTCTAAAAGTTATAATTTGTTCTTGTCGCAGTATTTTAAAATTATAAGAGAGTAAAATGAGATAGTGTTTCGAAAAAAGTGAGGCCGATAGGTAGTCATATAACAGTAATTTAGAACGGGCGCAAACAAAAAAAGATAAAGTAGAGTACTAGTACTAGTAGTAAAATGAGTAGGCATAATTTGGTTTATAAGGAATAAACCAATGGCATTCATATATTATATAAGCTCTTATTGACTAGAATGTTTGCGTTAAATTTTCCAGTTACAACAATATTTCTGTAGCCTAAGAGTAAGGGAGGATATATGAAAAAAAGAGCGTCTATATCGATATTTTTGTGGGGTCTGTAAACTGTTCCCAGTAACAATTTTTGACGATTACTCTTAATTTCAACAAACAAATATTCTATTTTTGTAAAATGTTCGTCTTGGTTAAAGTTTTTACATTAAAGTTTATTGCAACAGTTCAGCTGCTATTGAGAGTTTGCAACTTCAATCGGTCTTATCCATAGGTCTGTAGGGCGTAAATTTGTTGGTCTATTTGGAAAATTAAAAATATGCAATGTGTCGTGAGGGCTTTGGAGGCAGGCTGGGCCCATTTTGGACTTTTATTAAAACAAATTATAGAAATTACTTCACACTTATCATAAAAACATTGTTTTAGTTAAAAAGCCAACCCTATTTTACACTTCAAAAAAATTTGTTTTTAATGACTATTTTAAAGAACACTCCTAATCGCAGTTAAAACAAGAATCACTCTAGTTTTTAAAATATTGGTGCGTAAATGTTAATGAAAATAACGGTTTTATAAAGATTAAAAACAAACAATAAGTATACAGTTACAATTTAACATGTAACAACTTCTTAAAGAGAAATAACGACAGTAAAATGTGGAAAATTATATTGGCTCTATTTTATGGAACACTACTGTATATCAGAAGTGAGCAATATTTTAGTACCTGAAATTAATTCTTTGTGTTTGTAGCATCTCTGGTCACTACCGTTAACATATTTGTACACAAGCAAGCAAAGATTTTTTCAAAAAAATTTTTGTACTAATTATTTAGTCAAAAACAATTTATGGCTGTTATGCCTATTCCCAACAGAACATATTTAAAAGATTGTTTTGGGGAAAATCTGCTACCTTTATCTATTTGACGATAAAAAGTGAAAATCGCTTTTACGCTAAAAACTTACAAAAAAGTGTTTTTTATAGGAAAATGAACTTAAATTAAATAATTTAAATCGAGTAATCGAACTAAAAACATCATGAAAGGCTATGTGGGTCTTGTTTCTCTTTACTAGTAAGAGAAATTGTTACTTGCAAAAACTCTACACACACCTGTTCTCTTTTACTTTACACCTGCAGGAAACTTGTTTTTTTTTTCAGTAATTTAATAATTTAAAATATTTTTTTTTTTGCAAGATATTAACTCTTCATTATATTTGAACTTCCGGTAGTTACGCAGACGTGATGTACAGTAGTACTTTTGGCTCTAGTGTAATTTTAAGTGGCAAACTTGAATTATTCATTTTAATTAATTTTTATTTTTTATTTTTAAGAATGGGAAGAAGCATTAAAAAATGTTATGAATAAAACAAGCAAACAGATGGAAGAACAAATTCAACAGAATTTACAAAAAAGACAACAACTTCCCATCCAAAGTCATTTAAAGCATCACGAAAACGACCTCCAAAGATTTCAAGAACTTCATAAGCCTGCTATTAGTGTTTTAAATTTAGGTACATCTCAGTTAAGCGGAGCTCAAACTGGTAAATACTCACTTTTTTCAAATATTTTTGCATTATTTAATAACTATGCCATTAATTATAAAACTTAAAATTAGTTTGGGTTAACAGTTAAAACAAAAAATTTTACAAACTGTAATTTATGAACAGACAGGTTTGAAAATTAATTGAATATATTAAACTCGAATATATGATTATAAATTAGTTGCCAAGAGTAGCCAAGATGAAAAATTACACATAGTGAACGCACAATTAAAAACATAGCTGGACATTTGCTTTTAAAATACTAACCTTAACAACCCTTCCTATTGATTTATATGAATTAAGGAATCTTCTATTATTTGACAATGAAGGAATTAGTTTTTGCTTAGTCGATATGCTGATTAATCACCTAAAATGATTCCGTTCTGACTTGGACCCCAGCCGTTTTCCATTCTGCATAACAAACAATTTATACACAAGAAGTGAGAGATGTGAATACTTCAACGCCAATTTGCGTAGAAGTATTAGAATTGTAAATTAGGTCCACAAACCACCATAAAGGAAAGGAGGGATTACCATGCCAATCAAAATAGCTTTTCCAGGTGCATATAATTTCTTGCTGGTTTTCAATAGCAAAATTATCGAAAGTTGATTTTAACACTGCCACGGATGGACAGACGGACAGATGTACTTCGCTCAATCGAATTCGCTATGCACAAAAAGTCAGAATATTTCTACTTTATGGGGTCGAAAATAGATATTGTAGAAATTACAAACGGAATGACAAAATTAGTATAAAAACAATATGTTTATCTAAAATTCATTAGGTGCCAAGTCAGGGCTATACGGCGGATGACCCATTAATTCGACGTTTTGGCCGGTCAAAAACGCTCTGGTTTGAGCCGAGGTGTGAGAGCTCGCATTGTCATGGTGAACAATGATTCGTCTTCTCTTGTTGGTTTTTCGAATTTTTCCGATGACTTCAGGCAAACAAATTGTAGTGTACCACTCAAAAGAGACCGTCCTACGTTGGTCAAGCGGAACAGTCGCCACATGACCAGTTTTGCCGAAGAAACAGGCGAACATTTGCTTCGAAGTGCTTCTTTCACGAACAACTTTCGTTGGATTTCGCTCGTCTTTGAAGACCCACACGGTCAATTGTTGTTTTGTTTCGAGCTCATACGCATAGATCCATGATTCGTCACCTGTGACGATCTTATGAACGTCTTTTGAAGCACCGCAATCGTATTTTTGCAACATTTCTTTGCACCAATCGACACGAGCCTTTTTTTGAGCGACTTTCAATTGTGCGGGATCCAACGAGAACAAACGTTTTTTACGGCGAGGTGTTCATGCAGTATCGAATGTATGCTGGTGGAAGAAATGTCCAAGGATGTCTCTATCTCTCGGTATGTTGCATGTCGATGTTGCATTATGAGTTCACGCACGGCATCAATGTTCTCTGGCACAACAGCCGTTTTTGGACGACCTTCACGGAATTCGTCTTTAAGCGAGCTTCGGACACGATTAAATTCATTATACTAATTTTTCACAGTGCTATAGGATGGTGCTTCATCGCCATACTATGATTTTAGTTCATCAATGCACTCTTGTCGTGATAATCCACGTCGAAAGTTGTAAAAAATGATGGCACGAAAATGTTCACGAGTTAATTCCATTTTTTTCTATATTAATTTTTTCAAGTCACTGTAAACAACACAAATAATGGTCGTACGTCAAAACGGTATTAGTACGAATTTGCGTAAAAATGACAAACTTTCCAATGGAAATGTCAGATTGCACTTGGCAGCACTCAGTGTTGGCAGGCCAGAAATATATATAGCAGCCCTCGTATTATCATAATGCTGTTTATAATAGTAGATATCTCAAAAATCTTCATTCGTTTAATAAATCCGAAATTTGTGATATGTCAATTGTTCCTGATATTGTAGTAGTGCATGAAACGTGGTTCAACAAAAATTAAATTGGTCTATATATTATTAATGGCTTATTTATGTAAATAAACAAATAAAATACAATCTTTTATCGAGGTGGAGTAAGGATTACGATATGTATATCGTTACCTGAAATTATAGTCGACAATAATTAATTTTAGTCGTAACAATGTACATTATAATCGTTTAATTTACTGTTAAAGAATTCACTTTCTTTGGTTAAAAATGCACTATGTATATTTAAAGGTGATTTTAACATTATTTTAACATAACTCTAGTCGTTATCTATTGAATACTTTCGTAACAGACTATTTTAGCTAATTTCATAACTTTAATAAGAAGGCCTAAAAGTAAAACTTGTAATGACTGTGTCTTTAGTAATATTTCAAATCCGCTGTTAGTTCACTATTCAAAATTTTCTTTCGGATCACAATTTTATTTTTTGTCGGGTAACAACAAATTTACACCCACAAGGAGACAAATCTCGATCTTAAGCCCTGTAACGACTACAAAACTTGGAACACTTTTTATGAAAGTTTATGCATTGCATTTCAAAATGGTAACGATTCTGGTTGTATATGTGAAAGCCTTGTTAATATTCTTTCTATGGCTGCATCAAAATATATTACTTGTGAAACAAAAATCACAAATATAAGGCAAAAAGTGAGCCCATGGATTTCTAAAAAATTCATTTCATTGATAACGTATAAACATAAATTATTAAAAGCACGAGTGAAAAATAATATAGAAAAATGTTAAGGTAAAAAAATGGGGATTTTTAAAGAGCAGATTGAAAAAAGAAAAAAGAAGTAAATGGAACATATTGCTACGGACAGGTTGGTCCGGCGAAGTTTCGGCCTAGCTCAATTTTTCTCATCTCAGGCGTTTCCAACCCTTCTTACCAGCCGCGTATCCGAACACTTAAAAATAGACAAAAAAAAAAAAAAAAAAAAAAAAAACTGACAGAATTACACACACAGCATACCACACAAAGAATTTGGAGACAGATGGTCGTCTCTTTTGCCCTCCCAACCATGTCGTAGAAGCTTTCATTAAAAATGTGGAGGTTGATGAGGATGGCTTCCAAACGGCTATCTTCACCAAGCACAAAAAAATGGAACCACAAGTACTAGCACTTTGTAATAAAGAAAAAAAAAAAACGCAAAAAGTTCGATTTTTAAAATGGTATACAAAGAAGAAAAGTTACAAATTCACTTTCCTTAAATTTATTTACTTGTTTAACAAAATTATTTAGAAAAAATTACAATTTAATTTTAAACAAAGCCAAGTTTTTTAATAGCGCGAACGACTACTACAATTTTTATCTTATCTCTAAGAAAAGGAACTCGATTCTTCCAATAAAAAATATCTTAACGAAAAAAGGAGTTAAGAAAAATCGTTGATGATCTCAGCGCCCCTTAGACGTCAGCAACTATCATCTTGAGCCAGCGTTGGGAACCTTTCATTTTCAGACATCAACATCCCGGCCGCCTTGCAGTACTGCAATCTGAATCCACACCAAATTTTATCTAGTTAAAAAAAGGAAAAAAAAAAGAACGAAAAACTAAAGGCTATCTCCCCAGATTTCAATATCCAAGTTCGGGGATTTTATTTTTATTTATTAATTACAAAAAATTACAAATTAAAGAAACAGTCTGGTACCAGAGTCCATCAGTCCATCTTGACATCCAGTAGCACAAACCCAACGAAAAAATAAAAAGTATATAGAGGCTATTAAAAATATAAAATAATTAGTCCAAGTAAAGGGTTCAAAAAACCAAGAAATCAGTAAATACTTTCGTACGACGTTCATGGAGTACATGATCCAGATATCAAGTATCCGAAAATCGAAAATTGCGCTAGTGGTTTTCCCATCGAGCCACCAGATACACCATTTCTAATTATTTTGGTGTACACATCGCATCCGAGCTTTATCTGGACTGGAGCCGACACGAAAAATTGCGGGTCCGCCAATTGAAAGCCGGGAAACTCATCCGCCATTCTTCCGTCAATTGATTTTGACGGCGTTCCGATCTTAAAGCGCCTTCTTACAGTGGCATACGTTTCCACTGTCTCGCTGCTGCCATGATTTCCTCTTAAAATCAGCAAACATTTCTCCGTCTGTCCAACGCAAACTGTTTTGGCGTGAAGTCTCTTCACTACTTCATCAGACACAACTGAAGTCTCCAAGCCAAAATCAATTAGTGCTCGCTCAAAAACATACCGACTGCCTACTACAATTTTAATAATTGCGGTCGGTTTCAGCAAAACACTTTCCGTTATCTGGTATCTGGGTAACGAAACGATATCTCGAGATCTTCTTTCCCTAACTTCTCTTCTTCGTGCAGTTGCTTTACGGTTTCCTGGGTTAACAGGAACTAGGGCTCGAGACGAACTAGGTCTTTCGCCCTCCTGACCATCGGACGAACGAGGTCCCCTAGCTAAGTCTTGGGACTAACGAGGTCCTCTACTTATTGGGCGGGTGGACGAACTAGGTCCCTTTTTAAGACGCTTTACATTTTTGGCCTTTTTTGAGCTAGACGAACGAGGTCTTATGCTCGACTTATGCAAAAGCGTGTGATGCATATCACCGCAGCGCTTACATTTGCCCGTACTATCACAAGTACGCCAGGTATGGTCATGGCTCAAGCAACTAGCACAGTATTTATAAATTGAAACTAGCTGCATCCGCTCTTCAACATCTACTTGCAGAAACTTCTTACAAAACCGTAGTGGGTGACTCTTCAAACATATTCGACAAACCATTTTGTTAGCGCGATTTTCGGTATACTTTTTTGGCGAAATCATGATACTGAAAAAAAAAATTAAAACACAGACTAATAAGTTGGAAGTACTATTAACTTCACAAATGGTCTAGTAATTTTGCCACGCTCTGTTTTCAATTCTACAACTCTGACGTGGCCACCTTTACCTGGATGTAACCTCTCTACTCTACCCATGCGCCATTCATTCGTTGGCAAGTTGTCCTCACGAATTACAACAATATCACCAACTTCTAAATCTTTCTGCAAAAATTTCCATTTATGCCGCTTTTGAAGATCTTTCAAGTAATCCTCCTTCCACCTGGCACATAAACGCTGATTAAGTGCCTTAACGCGCTGCCATCGATTAGTAATTGACAGCGGTGACTCTGTAATGTCTACTTCAGGTGGAGATAAAAGTGGGCCGCCAATAAGAATATGACCCGGCGTTAGAACATCTAAATTTTCAACATTTTCTGTTAAAGGGCACAAAGGTGTGGAATTTAAACAAGATTCTATACGCGCCAGCAACGTCTAAAATTCCTCAAAGGTATATTTTAGATTCCCAGCAATTCTTTTAAAATGATGCTTGAAGCTTTTCACGCCAGCTTCCCATAAGCCCCCCATATGAGGCGCACTAGCAGGGTTAAAACGCCAGTCAAGGCCGTGCGGTCCATATTTTGCATTTACCATACTACCAGTGATTCGAAGAAATCCACGAAATTCTGATTTAATGACCTTTGAAGCACCTACAAAATTCGTGCCGTTGTCCGAATACATTTTCCTTGGAAAACCTTGTCGAGAAACAAATCTTTCAAAGGCTGCCAGGAAAGCTGGAGTTGACAAACTACTAACAGCCTCCAAATGAATCGCTTTTGTAGCAAAGCATACAAATAAGCAAACGTAACCCTTTGTAATCTAACAAGCCCGACCTGTATAATTTTTAATATCAAAAGGCCCCGTAAAATCTCCACCAGTGGTAGTAAAAGGCCGAGAAATCACCGTTCTAGAAGAGGGAAGGGCTGCCATAATTTGACTCTGCGTTGCCTTTTTCTGCAAAGTACTAATTTTACAACGACCTATTACTGTCTTGATTAAATTTTTAGCATGCGGAATAAAAAATTCAGTACGTTAAACTCTTAACATCAACTGATTTCCACCATGCAACGTAATTCGATGAATAAAGTCAACTAATAATTTGGAAAATCGACAACCTGGATGCAATACTATAGGGAATCGCTCATTATACGTCAAATTTGGAGCGTTTGCCAAACGCCCGCCTACACTAATTATTCCCTTATTGTCTAGAAAGGGAGACAACTTTAACAGCTCTCCTTCTAAAATTGGTTGATCATTGGACAATTTATAATATTCTGTAGCAAAAAAGGCTTTTTGAGATACAATAATCAATTTCTCTTTAACTGATTGAATCTCCGTTGAAGTAATTTCCGAGCCTATAAAATTATCCTGACGCTTTAAAATGACCTTCCACCCTCGGACTACAAGCGCCAAGACACGCAAAGCTCGCGAATAAGAGGAAAACTTTTCTAATAGATCGTAAAACGATTTGAAGTATACAAAAAATACTTGATGTTTACGCTCTTCTTCCTTGGTTCTAAGATCGCCGACAGAAACATTATCCCATCGATCGGAAGAAGAACAGACCCAAGAAGGTCCATGCCACCAAAGCTGGTTTTCGACAAAGTCCTGCGTCCGCACACCCCTACTTATCAAGTCGGCAGGGTTGTCCTTTGAGCAAACGTGTCTCCAGCTACTTTTCTCAATTTTTTCAATAATTATTGATACCCTGTTTGCTACAAAGGTTGTCCATGTACTCGACGGTTTCTGAAGCCAAGCTAGTACAATCATCGAATCGGTCCATGCATAAAGTTTTGTACGGTTTTCATCACATTTAAAATCGTTTTTTATTGTATTTATCAAATCCGCTAAAAGATAAGCGCCACACAGTTCTAAACGCGGCAGAGAAATAGTTTTCAAAAGAGCTACCCTAGACTTCGCCAACAACAAATGGGAATGAATAATGCCATTTTCGTTCAAAAGCCGTACATATACACAAGCCCCATACGCCTTTTCTGAGGCGTCAAAAAAACCATGAAGTTCCACATTACTGGAAGGTGTAAACCCTACCCATCGGCAAATTTTTATTTTATCAATGCCGCTATAATCATTTATAAATTGAAACCATTTTTGGCTACTATCGCCGCATAAGTTTTCATGCATATCTGTTTTCTCGCTCCAAATTTGTTGCATTAACATTTTTGCAACTACGATTATCGGCCCTAACCATCCAGCTGGATCAAAAAGCTTCGCGATAATAGACAAGACTTTTCGCTTTGTAAAATTTTTCCTTGCAGGAATAAGAGAAGTTTCAAAATAAAATTCATCAATCTTTGCATTCTACCTTATGCCTAATGTTTTGGTATTGCTGTTGTCGTTAATTTCTAGAAAATTACGATTCAAAAGAAAATCAAGGGGTAAATCTTTCAAAATACGTTCATCGTTTGAGGTCCATTTTTTCATCGAAAATCCAGCTGATGATAGAGCTAATCATAGTTGATCACGGGCTTCAATCGCTAAAGAGATGTCATGCGTGCCCGCCAAAGCATCATCTACGTACATCATACGACGCAAAATTTTTGAAGCTAGCGGCCATTTTTCCTCAACATCACTTGCCAGTTGCTGCAACGTCCTTATCGCTAAATATGGCGCGCAATTTATCCCAAAAGTGACGGTTTGCAACTCAAAATCCTTTAAATCATCAATTGGCTGGCTGCGAAAAACAATACGCTGAAATTTCGTCTGTTCTGGTTCCACTAAAATTTGGCGATACATCTTTTCAATATCCCCTTTAAAAACATAACGAAAAAATCGCCATCTAATTATTAGCAACATTCAGTCATTTTGTAACACAGGTCCGGTAAACAAGATATCGTTAAGACTCAAACCTGAAGACGAACGACTTGAGGCATTAAAAACTACCCGGACCTTTGTAGATAAACTTTCAGGCTTAAAAACCGCATGATGTGGTAAATAAAACGTTCCCGAAAAATCCGAATTTGCTTGCTGAATCTGAACCATATGATTTAAAGTTTCATATTCGGTAAGAACACCATCATAAGTCGCTATAAGAGCCGGTTTCTTTAAAAGAGAAACCTCATTTCTAAAAAACTGTTGTTGTGCTTTTTCACGAGAACATCCGAGTCCACTATCAACTAAATATTGTGGCTTAAATGGCAAAGAAACTACATAACGCCCACCCACATTGCGTCTCGTAGTGTTCTTGAAATGCTCTTAACAATATTCCTCCTCAGGTGTGAGCTTAGAGACCCTTGGAGGTTCTTCCAGAGCCCAAAATTTCTCCAGCTGTTTATCTAGGCCCACCTCCGTATGATACGGAACAACTGTTGTAAAGGATCTCTTTTTACAATCAGCAAGAGCACCAGTCAAAATCCACCCAAATATGGTTTCCTGAGCTATCAAATTGCCAAGAATGTTTCGCTTGACGCCATCTCTCATAATTTTAGAGTAAATATCAGCGCCAATGAGCAAATCGACTTTACCGCTTTTTGCGAAATTCGGATCGGCTAATTCCAAACCTACTAACGACGACGATTGGGAGATATTAACTGACTCAGTTGGCATATTTCCCGTTAATTTAGGCAGTACTAAAGCTTCTATATCTAGTTTTAAATCACTATTAAATCAAGAGCTCAACTCAAAAGAACAAATTTTCTGTACTGAACCTGCTAAAGCATTATTTAAACCAGCAACTTGAGCGCTAATTCGGCTAACTGGCAAGTTAAGTTTCTGTTGCAAATTTTCGGAAATTAAAGTTGCCTGTGAACCTGAATCAATGAGCGCTCTTGCACAAAAAAATTTCACCATGAGAAATTATGTTCACAACAGCAGTTCCCAGAAGAACATGTCGCGAGGTAACAGCAAAGCAGTTTTGAGATGTAGATTTTCGCAAAGCTATCTGACTCGAACTAGGCCCATCATTTTGGCTATCATTCACAAACTCCCTATGAAGCAACGAATGATGTTTCCTTTTGCATGCAGAACAACTAAAAGTGCTTTTACAGGCGCTCAATTTATGTCCCTCAGTTAAACAATTTATGCACAAATTACACCTTTTAACGACTAAAAATCTTTCGCCAGGGTTCATTTCTAAAAATTTAGGGCAGGTTCTTAGCAAATGATCCCTTGAGCAACTAGGACATTACTTTTGCTTGATAAGTTCGTACTTTTTTATTAGAAAAATAATCTTTTTTATTTTGTGAACAATTATTTTGAGAGTGAGAAATATTTGCTGAGAGACTGTGTCTACTAGAGCTGGGTCCTGTGCTATAAACTGTGGGATTTGCCTTTATACCAGAAACAGTTTCGAAAGATTGAAAACGAGATGTAAGAAAGACATCCATATCTTTCCATTTTGGAATTTCTGTTTTGTCAATAATTGATTGCTCCCATAACGACAAAGTCAAATTAGGCAATTTCATAGAGCACAGAAAAATAAAAATCGAATCCCAATTTCCTATATCAATTTTATGTAAACGCAGCGCTGAAATACAATTATTTATATCTCTTTGCAACCGTTTTATTTCATCAGCTGACTCTGATTTGACCTCCACCAAGTTAAACAAGATTTTTAACTGAATGTTAACAAGAATCCTCTTGTTTTCGTACCTATCCTTCAAATTTTTCCATGCAGTCTCAAAACCTTCATTAGTAAGGGGGGATTTTTTCACGATGTCCAAAGCCTCATCCCTAGTGTTTTGCCTAAGATAAAATATCTTTTCAACTGCAGTTAATGAGGTACCGTTAATATATACTGCCACAAACATGTCTCTAAAGGCTGGCCAAGACTGATAATCACCATAAAAAGGTTCGGTGGTACAAGGTGGTAGCCTAATATGATGATTTGGAAAAACAGCATCATCATTAAGGTTAGATACACAACGAGTAGAAGATAACGTGGTGGAATTAGGGCCATTAATAAACGATCGGGCCAATTCACCCATTAAAGCAGCACAAGTAATGTAAGCCAATTTACATTCCTTAAAAAGAATCTTAGCTGCTTCAAAATCTTCCTCGGAGTCAGCATTATCACTTGCAGTCGCAAAGGTTTCATATGACACCCTTACTTTTTCCCACAAGGTTTTGAACTCTTCCTTTTCAAGTTCAGTTGTAAAAGACGTTTGGTTTGGCTTGTGAATTTCATTAAAATCACCTTCAAACTCAAGAAGAAGTGCCGCATACTTCTCAAACGTGCTCAACTTAGCAGATTTTACCATTTTGTTTTACAAATTTCACAAATAATCAAAATAAAAATGAAATAAATCGATTTGGAAAAATATTCAAGACTTCCAACCAATAACAAATTTAGTTCCTCTTGGAAGTATTAAAATATGTACGTAAACTAATTTAATAAATTATATTATACACAAATGCAGCACAAAAAATAAAGAAATTATTCGAGACTATTATATTGCGTGAAACAAGCAAATTATATAATTCGTGCTATTTTCCTGCACAACACTGTAAATTTCAAAAATGCACCACTTTCCGCCAACTTATTTTAATATCAAACGTCAAAATTGAGAAAAAATATCAATAAAAATTTTTATCTTTTATAACAAAAATATAAAAGACAATTGGTAGCGCCCTAATGTGTACAAGAAAACACAAAATATTTTATGCACTACTTTTTTCTCAAAAACAATAATAAATAAAATGCAATATGTAATATATTTACTACTAAACAAATATAATTAGTAAATTTATAATTAAAAGAGTAATAAACTTACTTCTTTTAAATCTATACAAATTTCTTTTATGTATGTATGTATTTATGTTCACTTTTGTTTTGCCTTGTGGTGGTTGTTTTCTATTATTTTATTTATATATGTATGTACATATGTATTTATTTACATCCAACCACTCTTTTTTATTTCTTTTGTTTTGTTTGTTTCACAGCGCCCACACACTTTTAAATATGAAATTAAATAAAAGTTAATTACAAATTATTGTAAATAAAACAAAACAAATAAATTAAATGTAAAAAAATAACGCGAAGAAGAACAAATCAACTAATAAAGGGAAGTGTTCAGTTGTTTATAGTTGCAGAATTAAAAACAGGGTGACTCGAAGTTAATTATTCGATTGTGGCTTTGCTAATTTACATTCAAAGCTTTTATTTAATTTAAAGTAAATTTTTTTTTAACAGAAAAAGCAGAGCACTGTTAAAGGCAATTTTTCTTGTATGTTTAACAAACAAAATGGCATAAGAAAAATGTAAAAAAATAAATGAAAGAATTGTCACCTTAATTTATCCAATTATTTTTCAATAAACTTGGGGTTCCACCAACAAATGTTCCAAATCCGGGTTGAAGGACCAAATAAAAATGTGGAGGTTGATGAGGATGGCTTCCAAACGGCTATCTTCACCAAGCACAAAAAAATGGAACCATAAGTACTAGCACTTTGTAATAAAGAGAAAAAAAACGCAAAAAGTTCGATTTTTAAAATGGTATACAAAGAATAAAAGTTACAAATTCACTTTCCTTAAATTTATTTACTTGTTTAACAAAATTATTTAGAAAAAATTACAATTTAATTTTAAACAAAGCCAAGTTTTTTAATAGCGCGAACGACTACTACAATTTTTATGTTATCTCTAAGAAAAGGAACTCGATTCTTCCAATAAAAAATATCTTAACGCCCCTTAGACGTCAGCAACTATCATCTTGAGCCAGGGTTGGGAACCTTTCATTTTCAGACATCAACATCCATTAAAATCTTTTTCTAATGGAATTTAAAAATAAAAATAAAGAAATGAATAATTCGATTAAAGACAAAAATTTAAAAATGTGCAAGGAAATTAAAAAAGTAATAAAAGGAACAATTTGTACCAAATGTCATATGCACAAACACTAAAAAATAAAGTGATGTCAGACGTATCAAAACAAGTCCCATTAATAATAAAGCCAAAAGAATAACAAAAAGTAGAAAAAACTAAAGAAGAGTTAAATAAAGTTAATCCAGTTAATTTAAAAACAAAAATGTTAAAAACAGAAAGAATGGCACGTTAGTAATACAATCTGAAAATTAAATTAAGCAAAAAAAAAATAAATAAATAAATAAAAAGAGCTATACAAAAGGAAATGGATGAAAAATATGAAATAAAAATTCCCAAGGAAAGTGAAAAGAAAATAATTGTGTCTGCTTTGTCATTTAAATTTGATGAAAATGAATTAATAGATAAAATTAAAAAGCAGAACCCTATAGTGAAGACAGGTGAATTTAACGTGATAAAAATGTTTGAATAAAAAAGGAATAATAAAATAGTATATAACGCTAAATTAAAAATTGACAATGATTCATATCGTAAAATTACTTAAGAGTTAAGAATTAATGTTGGATGGGAGAAATGTAGAGTGTTCAATGAAACCGAAATATTGCAATGTTTTAAATGCAGAGGATTTAACCATTAAGCAGCAGTAAAAACAAAGAAGTAAAAATTAATGTCATGGTCTACATAATTGTAAAGAGTTCAATAAGGAAACGTTGTGTGAAATTTTCGAAGACACACTTGACGAGATTGGTGAAAAAAATTGTGACATTATAATTGCGGTAGATTTTAATGTGGACTGGTTAAAAGAAGGAATATATAAAAGAAGAATAGAAAACGTAATAAACAATAATTTTCTTAAACAAATTGTAAATGATAAAGAGTTGTAAATATAAAGAATTATAGAAGGATCGAAACATAATTGACTACATCATAACAAATATGCCGAACATATAAAAATAGTGACAAAAACCAAATATTAATAATAATTAATTAATAATTAAGGTAATAATTAAATGCAAACAATGAAATTTAAAGCAATACAAAGTAATTGAATATTCAAAATATAACAAACGTGTGGTTAGAGCACGTAATAAATATATATAAAAGAAATAATATTTATACTAATAGCCTTTTCACACTTACAAACATTTTTATTAAATGCATGGAATATGTTGAAATTATGAAGCAGTCGTTCACTGTACAACATCTAACATCAACCATCATTGAAGCTGTCAAAAAAATTAAAACCACATTTTCAAAAAAATTAAAATAGAAATGAATTTAGAAGAACAGTTATTAACTGGATTAATTTTTAATTTGCAACATGAAAATTTACTGGTAATGCAGTGTATAGAATCAGTGAAAAATTTAGTTGAAGAAGAAGATGATGAAGACATCATACTAGACGGTTTTATGCCCATTTCCAGAGGAATTTGGATGTTGGTAAGTAACCAAGCATTGAACAATAATTGCTATGGTTGTAAAAGAATTTTTTTAAGAATCGCTACAGCACATTTTGGGAAAAAGACGTCCTAAATAACAACGACGCATTCTTTAGGGAAGCATTTCGCATGGAAAGGAGTTTGTTTTCAATACTGGTGCAAAGGTTAAAATTGTTGCAGAAAAAGGACACAAGGTTTAGAATAGCTATACCGCTAGAAAAACGTATTGCTATAGCATTATATACCTTAGGTTCTTCATCCTAATACAAAACTATTGGAAATCTTTTTGATGTTTCAAGTAATAGTGTTTGTAACATACTGCATGAACTTTGCAAAGCAACAATCGAAGAACTAAGTGCTGAATATCTTCCAGCCGACTTCATAACATAGGCAAAGGTTGAAGAATGCGTAAAGGGATTTGAAGCCATTGGTTTCCCGCAATGTTTAGGCGCACTTGGTAAGTGCATACATATCTACATATATACTAAAATATGTAAGTAAATAATGTATGTATCAAAAGATGGATCTCATATTGAAGTCAAGCCGGCAACTAATGAAGCTATAGACCATTATAACTATAAGGGATGGTACTCAGTAGTACTATTTGCGTTAGTGGATGTTCGGTAGGATACTCTAACATATGCCTTGAAACTATCAATAAGCTCCACTTTTAATTATAGGTTTTTATATGTAAACGTTGGATGCCCAGAACGCTGTAACGATTCGCAATTTTACCGCCAATCACAATTAAGCAAACTAAAAGAAAACGCAAAAGATATATGCGGTGTCCAAGTTCCGGTACTTCTCATTGGAGATTCAGCATTTAAATTTTCTTCAATGCTTATGAAGCCGTATCCATTTTCAACCTCAGCTTCTAAAGTGCAGCAAGTCTTCAACTACAATTTATCGAAAGCTAGGCGTGTAGTTGAGGATGCTTTTGGTCCTCTAAAAGCTAGATTTCGGCGTATTGGCAAGGGTTTAGATAATCATCCTCGATATCAAAGCAAAATCATAATGTGTTGTTGCATTCTTCATAATTTTTTAAATTGTCATAACCACAACCACAAAGTAGTAACATATCAGCCGATTGGTCAGCGCCTGCAGAAAATATACGGAAAGCAATTGCAAAATTTATATGTGAAAGAGAAGATTAAGTGTTTTTTCCATTTGACAAGCTAGCGTCTTGTGTAAAAATAAATAAATGAAAGTAGCAAAGTAAATAAAACCAGATTTTATCAATTTCAATTTTTGTCTATATTAAAAAATTGTTATTTTAGAATAAGAAAAAAAAAAACATACATATGTATGTAAATAGAAATGTATAATAAAAATGAAACTTAAAAAACAAAAACTATTAGCATTTAAAAAAATCAACAAAGAAAAAAACAACAAAAGACAATTCACATTTCAAATGTTTGTGATTTCTATATACATATGTATGTATGTAAATATGTACATAAGAAAAAATTAAACTACAAAAAGTAACTTTGTAAGTTGTCAACACAGTTAATAACAATATTGTGTACTTTAAATATCAGTCCATCTTTTTTTTTATAATATACAATGTATGTATGTATATGAAAAACAAAAAGAAATTATCAGATTTCATTTTAAATACAAAAATAAAAAACGAAAAGGTTTGCAGATTTTTCAAAAAACTAGAATTAAGCTGTAAATATATGTATGTAGGTATGCACAGTGTGGTTTCACTTTTTAGTCTTTAAGATTTCTAAAAGTTTTGACTGGATGTCGGCATTTTGAGAAGAAATGATATCCAGTCTCTTTACCATTTCCAAAATTTGTTGTTTTTTTTTTTTTTTTTGTTCTCTTAGTACTTCCAAATACTCCCGCGCCAATTTTATCAGTTCTGAATTGGATCAATTTTCCTTTTTTTTTTTGGTAGAGGCTGTTGACTCACTTCCAAATCGCTGGGGGCATAGCTGCTACATCGATGTCAATTACTTCCGTTTCGTTGATCAAAGTTGAAATATCTGCAAGTAAAGCATTAACATTTATAATAGTGGGAGTGGGATTATGTGCAACAAAAATATTACTTACCCGTACTCTCATGCATTAACAATTCAATGTTATGCTGCTTGAATGCCCCTACAATACTATGAATCTTATCATAGTGGACCCAACTGGACGGTGAACCACCTGTTGGACCAATTTTGTTTTTTTTTTTTCTATCCTTAAAAAGCACACATTCATTATAAAATTTGTATCTTAGGCGCAAATTACTTTACTTACTTATATTTTCATGTTAAATTATCAATTTTTGTTCGAATGTCAGGCCAAGAACATTGGAAGCCCGATTCGTGTAAGGATTCTGCAATTTCCTAATACACATGCGAATTTTTTCGCGACCCCCTCAATTCGTCGCCTTTCTCTTCCCACAGATCTATCAACAAATTTTCTTTCAAATCCGTCCAGGAGATTCGCATGGAGGTTTTCATTTTACTGTAAATAAATTTATGTATGTAATATTTAGGTATGTATATACATATGTATATGCAAAAAGTGTATGTTTGCGAATTTGAAGCAAATATTAATTCACACACATATAAAAATAGAAAATATGTACTTACATGAATTGCTCATTTTCCAATGCCCCAAAATGAAAAATATAATAAAAGAAAAAAAAAACTACTTTCACAGCACCACAAATTACTACCGCCAAAATTTAATAATTTTTTTTTTTTTTCATTAAATGTCAAAAAGTTCGGTGATGCCACACCAATTTTTTTTGCCATTTTATAGTGATGACACTAAAAAAACCAAAGGATGTTGGGGGGAACAAAATGATTTGGGAACATTTAATAAAGATGTTGAAAAATGTTGAGCGCTCAGTCCTATACAATTCTAATGGAGAAATTTTCAACATCTTCGCAAATTGATGTATGTAAGTGTGAAAAGGCTATAAGGCGAATATTCTTAAAACGTGCTTTGAAGTCGCAATTAAGAAATTAGTAGTTAAAAAACATATAATACAAGAGAATAATTATAGGTGGTTTAATAAAGAAATAAGAAATTTAAAACAAGAAAAAAATAAATAAATATAGAATATGAAAAATAACGAACATAAATTCAGCATGGAACAATTACAGTATAATAAGAATTATTTATAAAAAAAAGATTATTGAAGAAAAAAACAAGCACATCAGCCCAAAAATAAGCAATGCCAAAGATCAAAAGCAAATGTGGAAAAAACTATAGATGGAAAAATTTAATATACAGTTAGGAACTAAAGTTTAAATACACCTCAATAATTCTATGTTTCAAGAAAAGTAAACATTTAAGAAATACTTAAAGTATGCAGTTTTATTTAGTTTCATAAATAACAAAAAACAACAACGAAAAATATTAACTTCATGAAAACCGTAAGGGTAAAT
The DNA here is from genome assembly GCA_937654795.1 of Cistogaster globosa. NCBI lineage: Eukaryota > Metazoa > Arthropoda > Insecta > Diptera > Tachinidae > Cistogaster > Cistogaster globosa. Next base: position 70,813,237 of record OW569404.1, on the reverse strand, counting down.
CTTACAATAAATATAAAATGCAGCATACAAAATTTTAAATACATCTTGAAAAAACAAAGAACTCTGTTTCAAAGTACAGTTATATTTTACAGTCAGGGAATAAAGTTTAAATACACCCCAATAATTCTATGTTTAGAGAAAAGTAAACATTTAAGAAATACTTAAAGTATGCAGTTTTATTTAGTTTCATAAATAACAAAAAACAACAACGAAAAATATTAAATTCATGAAAACCGTAAGGGTAAATCTCACAATAAATATAAAATGCAGCATACAAAATTTTAAATACATCTTGAAAAAACAAAGAACTCTGTTTCAAAGTACAGTTATATTTTACAGTCAGGGAATAAATTTTAAATACACCCCAATAATTCTATGTTTAGAGAAAAGTAAACATTTAAGAAATACTTAAAGTATGCAGTTTTATTTAGTTTCATAAATAACAAAAAACAATAACAATAAATATTAACTTCATTAAAAACGTAACTGTAAATCTTACAATAACTACAAAATGCAGCAGACAAAAGTTTAAATACATCTTGCAAAACAAAGAACTCTTTTTCATTTCTTCAAAACAAAGTACAGTTATATTTTATATTTCGATGAAATTCTTTTATTACAAGCCAGCACTTGCTATTAGCAGCATTCTTGCCCGATTATTGGTGGTTTTTTTCTTGAAAATTTTTGGCAAAGGTAAAGAAATTGAGTCCAACATTAAATATTTAATAATAGCACATTTTAACGAAGGAAAATCCTATAGAGAAATAGGAAAATTATTGAATTTGCCATTTTCAAGTGTTTAAAATATAATAAGAAAATATAAAGAAAATGGTTCAGTTGCAAGTATGCACAGAAGTGGTCGTCCGAAAAAAGTAACCAATCATGATGTTTACCACATCGTAAGAGAAGTGAAAACAATGCTCTTTAAAAGCAAAATTTAGTTCCTACAGTAAAACATGGAGGTGGCAATGTAATGGTTTGGTGAACTATTGGAGCAGCGGGGGTTGGAAATTTGGAGTTTATTGGAAAGAAATTTGCAAGCATGCGTCATTTTTTTTTTTTCAATAGATAGATATTTAGCTCAGCTTTACTCAGTTTTAATTACATTAAAATTGATTGAGGACTTTTTTAAGAAATCAAGGTCAAAGTTGAAATCTTGATTTTTTGGAGTGAAATATGAATTTAATGTTTTTTTTTTTTATTTACATATTAAAAAAAATTATTATTTGGAACTTAATAATAATTATTATTATTTTTTGAGATAATGGAATTTTTTTTTAATGTTCAAAAAAAATTTACCACTCTAAAAAAAAAATAGTAAAATTAACTGGAGATTTTGCTGTTACTACAGAAAAATTAATATTATTATTTATTTGATAATTTTAAAAACTTTTTAAAAATGAAAACTGCAATAGATTTTAATAGCATTTGTAACAATGGTAGGTTCTATTTATTATTATTTTTTACTAATACTATGTTTTTCGTACATTAATAACAATGAAAGGCAATTATAATTATTATTCATTTGACACAAATTGTTTGCAAATATTCTCTATTTTGTTCTGTGCCATTTCTGTTCTTTAGTAGTTTTTAGCTTCTTAGTCTAAATTCCGATGTTCCACTTTCCATTGATTTCGAATATTGGAGATGAACGTTCTGACGTTGCCAATAATAAATAAATAGATTTTCATTTGTGGAATTTCGTGAAATTTTTCTAGTATGGTGCTTTTTATAAAATCTATAATTCTTGTTTCTTGTTTCTTGATCTCTAGGTCAGGCAGGCGGCTGTGTTGCCACAGCCCACTTGGGTCCATTGATTGGTCCCTTTGTGTTAAGTGGCACCAAATAATCACCCTTATTCTGTTAGGCAACATCAACACAAAACGGCGTCGTTTTTCTTCGTTTGTTGTAAATCGATATTCCCCTTGTCAATATTGTCATTAATCGATGCCTGTCGCCATATGTTTGGTATTTTCTAAGAACGATTGATGTTGATGTTTCCGTTTACTTTTTTGTCAGCATTTTTGGTGTTAAGTTGTGTTGTGCGCGAAAAAAATTTGTAAAACTTAAACAAGTATATTAAACAAGAAAATTTATTATTTGGAATCTTTATTATAATAATTTACTTTAATTGTGCTTGATTCCTTCAAATATAAATATTTAATGATACTGTGGGGAAAGCAGTAGCGAAATGGCCATATGGATATGCTTTCCCCACAGTAATACATAATAATAAATATTTCATGAGAATATCATGAAATATTTATATTTGAAGGAATCAAGCACAATTAAAGTAAATTAATTAAACAAGTATATGTATACCAATATTTAAAATAAAAAGAAAATGGAAAAAATAAAAATTACTAATCCCTGCCAATTTGAAAAATTAGTGGAAGATTTGGAAAAGAATCCGTCTCTTGCCACAGGGTTTCGCAGGGGCACAGTTCCTAATGATTTTAAGGAACAGTGGGAAAGTCTTGCTACTGCACTAAATGCTCTTGGCCCACCAAATAGAACTGGTGATGGATGGCAAAAGGTACAGTTAGTCGTATAATACAAATTTATGATTAATGAACGATTTTTTTACAGATTTGGCGAGACTTAAAATTTAAAGTAAAAAAAAATGGTGACAAACAAATTAGAGTGCAAAGCTACTGGCGATGGTGTTTTTAAGCAGCTAATAATAAGCCGTTTAGAAGAATCTGTGGCAAATCTGCTACAGTTTCAAAAACAAATAAACCCTGAGGGTATGGTCCAGGGAGTTTTAAATGATAAAGGCGAACTCCCAGAGCTTGAAGAGGGTTTTATGTGTAACCTACCTAAACCGCCTATTACGGTAAGCCATTTTGTCCCAGTAGGACAACCTACTTGCGGTTTAATACTATTATATCTTTTACAGGAAAAAGCTCCCGCCAAAAGTACTGAAGCCGTTACAACACCAGTAGTAAAAATGGTAACACCATCAACGACAAGAATCACAACACCAATAGAAACCACCTCGTGCCAAAAAGAAGATCTTTCTGAAAGAAAAAGTTCCTCCAGGTCGAAAAAGAGTCAAAGTCCAATAGAACGCCATGAATTGCTTCAAAAGCACAGTAGTGATCAGGTCAGGCTATTGACGGATATATCTCATTCGATGTTGTCAATGAAACGTAACCTACGGGACATTAAAGAAATTGAAGAGAAAAGACTTAAAGTAGAATTACAAAGAAAGAAGACTAATTTGAATACCTTTATATTTAAGTTGTTTTTTAATTGAATTTTTTTATTTTTTGTTAGCATTTTTTTTTTGTTTTGCCTTATACATATGTACATCTATATATTTTTGTTCCTTATGTTATATATGTTTTATTTTTTTAACGTTTTTTTTAATACAAAAATGAATTACTTTGTTCTTATGCTGTATATTTAAGTTTAGGTTACATATTTGACAAAACTTTAAAAGTGAAATTAAAAAAGACTGAATTATAAAAAAAAAAAACTATTTTGTTTGCTCTCTTATTTTTTTTAGCATTTTTTTGTCTTATTTCTTATCTATATATTTAGGTTCCTTTATTTTTAAGTTTTTTTAATAAAAAAAGTGAAATAAAAAAGACTGAATTATTTTAGAGGAAACTGTTTTTTATTTGCTCTCTTATTTCAAATGCTTCAGCACTTTGAATAGTTTCAACATCATCGTGTACTTCAAATTCATTTGGATTATTTTCTGCATCCTTATATTCAATACCTAAACCATATTCAATGCAAATGTTGTGGAGTGCAGCACAAACATTTGTAATTTTGGTTGCTTTCGCGGGTATGTAGTGGAATTGATGAGCGCCAAGAAGACAACGAAATCTGTTTTTTAGTACACCTATGGTTCGTTCTATCATATTTCTCGCCTTAGCATGCTTTGAATTAAAAATAGCCTCTGCACTTTCAGCACCAGCCGAGCTGTATAGTGTCATTAAAAATGGTTCTCAAGTGGGTAGCCTGAATCAACTAAGTGTAAAATTTGTATATCTAAGTATGTAAATGATATTTAGCAAAAGCCGTTTTAATTTTACCTAACAGCCACGAATTTCGATCACCAGAGTTATAACGTGCTTGCAATACTCGTTTTGAAGGACTTACATTCCAAATTAGTGCATCATGAATATAACCTGGGTACCGAGCATCCAAAAATCTGATTCGCATTTTGTGGTCGCAAATCTATGTAAATATGAAATTTTTTTAACATAAAAAATAACGAAAAAACATTTTAACTTATAATCATAGCATTTAAGCTAAAAAATCCTTTACGTTTGAAATAAAGATGTTGATCTTCTTTTTTTGGAGCCACAATTTTTATATGAGTCCCATCCACACACCCAATAATACCTGGAAAGTCGGTTTTTTGAAAAAGTGCAATTTCGCTTCATTTTTCCGGCATCTGTCATGTTAAGGTTTATCCATATCGGACAAACTTTATGTTCCAATACATCCAACGTCTCTGACAAAACCTTAGACACCACAGGCTGTGACAAACCCAGGTTAAAATCATTTCCGACACTCAGCTGGTACGATCCTTGGGCGAAAAATCGTAATGTTGCTGCCAGTTTAATGGTGTTCGGAATGCCTATAGCTCTCTTATTTTTTCTTAAATCAGGTTCTATGATTTGCAACACTTGATGAAACGCTGTATTGTTCAGCCGGAAATGACTTTCAAATCTTTAAAAATGAACAAAATTGGATACTTGGAATAAATTACTTTTATTCATAACTTACTTTACATCAGGCAATTCAAATATTCTTGACTTCTGTCATAAAAGTCTTCTCTCTATTATTAAATTTTATTACTTTCTTCATCGCTTGAATCAGTCTCCGATATAAAAAATATTTTTAATTTAACTTTTAGACTTTTCAATTTAATTGTTTTTTATTATTTTTTTTTAATTGTTTATATTTTATTTATTTATTTATTTTTTTTTTTGTTTTACAAAAGTAAAATTTTCCACAACACAACACAATAGAAAACAAATTAAATCTGCTGACTCAAATATTAGGTAAGTGTGTTGTATTTTGTTTACATTATCGATAAACAGTCAACGTCGTCATTAGTTTGTGAGGGAATTCCAAAATAGTATTGATGTTGTGTTAATTTGATGTTGTCTCAAAATTGACGCCTACGTTGACGTCGCCAAACAGAATAAGGGTGAATATTTAATTATATCTTCTCCATGATAAAGGATTTTGTGAACTGTTGCAGACATATTTCTCCATGGGCAGTTGGTTGTATACATGTTTGTAGTTTCCTTAGCAAAACCTCCAAATTATCCAGAGTCAATTTCTTCATTGCACGCAAGTACTAGGATTATTTTAAATCTGACTACATCATAACAAATATGCCGAACGTACCTGTTAAAAATAGTGATAAAAACCAAATACCAGACCACGAAATAATTGAGATAAAATTAAATGCAAACAAAAAAATTTAAAGCAATACAAAGTAATTGAATATTCAAAATATAAAAACGTGTGGTTAGAGCACGTAATAAATATAAATACAAGAAATAATATTTATGCTAAGGCGAATATTCTTAAAACGTGCTTTGAAGTCGCAATTAAAAAATTAGTAGTTAAAAAACATATAAAACAAGTGAATAATTATAGGTGGCTTAATAAAGAAATAAGAAATTTAAAACAAGAAAAAAATAAATAAATATAGAATATGAAAAATAACGAACATAAATTCAGCATGGAACAATTACAGGATAATAAGAATTATTTATAAGAAAAAGATTATTAAAGAAAAAAACAAGCACATCAGCCCAAAAATAAGCAATGCCAAAGATCAAAAGCAAATGTGGAAACAAATCAAAGAAGTAGTCCTTAAAAAACAAATACCTGTGATAAAATCTGTGATATTTAATCAAATAGAGCAACGGTTCTCAAATAGGTGTCCGCATTAAGAACCGAAAAAACAGTGTTTTCAAAAATAATAAAAGTTTTATTTTGATCTTGGGCTTCAGATGGGTCCGCGAAAAATAATTAGTTTACTAGGGGTCCGTGAGCAGGAATTTGATATCTATTTTATAGTGAAATTATCAAATTGCTAATCAATTAAACAATTATTTTGTAGACAGTATTAGTAGATATGCAATACCTAAATATAATTCTTGTGATATATAAAAAACTCAAACTTCGCTAAATAGATATACAAGAGCTAAAATATAGTTGCATAAAATTGAAAAAAAAACGGATTTTATTAGAGTGTCAATAAATATTATTCTAGATAATTGGGACATTTTTGGCAAAGTATTACTATATATAACCAACCAATCTTTTAAAACAGGTATTTTTCCTAAGTCTTGGAAATAATCTATGGTCACACCTATAGAGAAACTAAAAAATACAAATAAATGCGAAGAACTTAGACCAATCAACACATTAAAAACTTTTGAAAAGATAATTGAAAAAGTTGTTAAAGGACAATTCGGGAAATATATGGAAGAAAACAAATTATTCTCTAAATATCAATCAGGTTTTCGTAAAACTTATTCGTGTGAAACAGCATTAAATTATGTAATAAACAGGTGGAAAAAAATGATAAGAAAAATAAAATTAAAGCACTATTTTTAGATTTCAAAAAAGCTTTTAAAACTATAGATGGAAAAATTTAATATACAGTTAGGGACTAAAGTTAAAATACACCTTAATAATTCTATGTTTCAAGAAAAGTAAACATTTAAGAAATACTTAAAGTATGCAGTTTTATTAAGTTTCATAAATAACAAAAAAACAACAACAAAAAAATATAACTTCATGAAAACCATAAGGGTAAATCTCACAATAAATATAAAATGCAGCATACAAAAGTTTAAATACATCTTAAAAAAACAAAGAACTCTGTTTCAAAGTACAGTTATATTTTACAGTCAGGGAATAAAGTTTAAATACACCCCTTTCTTTTATTATAAGCCAGCACTTGTCATTAGCAGCATTCTTGCCTTATTATTAGTGGGTTTTTTTCTCGAAAATTATGGGCAAAGGTTAAGAAATTGAGTCCAACATTAAATATTTAATAATAGCACATTTTAACGAAGGAAAATCCTATAGAGAAATTATTGAATTTGCCATTTTCAAGTGTTCAAAATATAATTAGAAAATACAAAGAAAATGGTTCAGTTGCAAATATGCACAGAAGTGGTGGTTCGAAAAAAGTAACCAATCATGATGTTTACCAAATCGTAAGAGAAGTGAAAAATATTCCAAGAATAAGCGCCCTAAAAATTACAGATGATATCGCTAATAACTATAACAAAATGTTCACCTAAGAACTGTTCAAAGAGCATTGCGAAAAAATGGATACAAAAGCCGAGTTCCCCGAAAAAAGCCACTGATAAGTAAAAAAACAGTAAACTAAGACTGGAGTTTGCACATAAGTGTAAAAACAAAGACGCTGTGTTTTGGAGAATAGGTCTATTTACAGGTGAGTGCAAATTTAATTTGTTTGAAAGCGATGGACGTGCAAAAGTTTGGCGCAAGCCAAACAATGCTCTTTAAAAGAAAAATTTGGTTCCTACAGTAAAACATGGAGGTGGCAATGTAATGGTTTGGGGAACTATTAGAGCAGCGGGGGTTGGAAATTTGGAGTTTATTGATGGCATAATAAACCAACATACATACAAGATTATATTGGATAGAAATTTGCAAGCATCCGTAATTTTTTTTTCAATGGATAGATATTTAGCTCAGCTTTACTCAGTTTTAATTACATTAAAATTGATTGAGGACTTTTTTTAAGAATTTAAGGTCACAGTTGAACTCTTGATTTTTTTTAGCTTTTGGAGTGAAATATGGGTGTATTATTTTTTTTATTTACATATTAAAATAATTTATTATTTGGAACTTAATAATAATTATTATTATTTTTTGTGATAATGGAATTTTTTTTAATTTAACACTCAAAAAAAATTTAACACTCAAAAGAAACACTCTAAAGTAAAATTAACTGGAGATTTTGCTGTTACTACAGAAAAATTTATATTATTATTTATTTGATAATTTTAAAAAACTTTTTAAAAATAAAAACTGCAATAGATTTTAATAGCATTTGTAACAACGGTAGGTTCTACTTTTTATTATTTTTTACTAATACTATGTTTTTCGTACATTAATAACAATGAAAGGCAATTATAATTATTATTCATTTGACACAAATATTGATTGCAAATATTCTATATTTTGTAGTGCTATTTCTGTTCTTTAGTAGTTTTTTTGGCTTCTTCATCTAAATCCCAATGTTCCACTTTCCATTGATTTCGAATATTGGAGATGAACGGATCTGACGTTGCCAATAATATATTAAATAGATCTTCATTTGTGGAATTTCGTGAAATTTTTCTAGTATGGTGCTCTCTTTAAAATCTATAATCATTGTTCCTTTTTTCTTGATCTCTACGTCAGGCAGGCGACTGTGTTGCCACAGCCCACTTGGATCCATTGATTGATAGAAATGTTAACTTATAATTTAATCCGTTTCTTAGAGAATCGTCACTGTCGACAACATATGTGTTTATAAATATATCTTATATTTCTTTACATCCAATCACTTTTTCATTACCAGCAAATTTTAATTTCAGTTTCAGACTCTCAAAATTGTACCAAAAATTACTTAATAGGTCCCGATTTTTGTCGACAATCAAATTATCGCCAATTCCAACAATCGAAAGAATCATCAAATGCTAATGGTATGCAAAGTTCATCGTTTGAAACAAATATGTCAAAATTTTTTGATTTTCACAAGCATCAACAACAGAAGCTTCAAACCGTAAGTAAAGTTTAAATAATTTTTTTTTTAATTTATTGTGCAATTCTTTATACAAAACTAACATGTTAAAAAGTGTATGTATAAAATGTCATGCAACCTCTGTAAAAATGCTATTTGTTAATTTCCGAGAAAAAAAAACACAAGTTATGAAAAAGTGGGACGCGCTCCCTTGAGTAGTTAACACAAGTTCGTTCTTTAAAATATAAAAAGGAACTGCCAAAACTTGAGATCCTAAAAATAGTAATTGTTTTAATAAGGAGGACAAACATAAAAATTTAATAAATAACGCATACAATGAATGAAGAAAGCAGTTAAACTTAAGCAAAAATTATATTTAAAATAAAAACGCAATATAGTGGACGCTCAATATAAGATCGCATCAGTAGGAAACACGAAGATAAATATGCATTTACATCAACTGACGCACGCAATAATTTTTAGTGGCTTATATATATATATGAATGCAAGTGTTTAATATTACTCCATTATCTTTAGTGACCACTTTGCTTAAAGCCTAGTTGAAATAAATGTATGTTGCTTTGACCGTCGTCTCCTTCGTAGCTTTGATACTCTTTGAAGCATATATCGTTGCAAAAAAATTTTACGATTTAAAACGCTGGTCTTTGCAACAAGCGAAAAACATGCAATTTTGATACTTTGCAATGTGCAATTGATCCACTCTGTAATTTGAATCTAAAGAAAAAGTTTGGGACGCGTAATGTAAAAAGCATGTAAACTGGAACAGATTTTCTTTTGAATCTACAGAGCAGACCTACATGTTAAGCATCACTTTTTATTGCTTCAAGAGTGGACATGAAGGACACAAAAAAATTTTGGATTTATACAGCATATATTTAGCAGATTTTCGTCTTAAAAAAAACATAAATCGCAAACTATTATCAAAGCTGTCGATTTATATAGGGCATATAGTGCAATACCTTCCGGTGTTCGTAAGGGTGAGTTTTTGGTTATAAAAAATACCATCTTTTTAGAGAGCAAAGAAGTTTTTAGAAACAAATACCATTTTGTTTTTTTTTTTTTAATTTAAACAAAGTATTTGATATAAAAGAATTTACCAGAAAACTTCAATTCACTGAGCTCTAAAAGTATTAAATAACACGTAATAATTGTAATGTCGGTAAATAAGAATGGAGGAAAATAAGAAGAACAACTTTAATGTAATACAGTTGTTTACCCTCTATTTGTAATATTGATTGACATACGAGAAGCGCTGCCAGATTGTTTAGTTATTATCATTAATTTATTCAATTTATGTATGTTGGACTTATGGTGGTTTAATCAAACTGAATCTTGTTTTCTGTGTTCTCTTCAGACAAGGCCTTGAAGGTGTCTCATTTGTTGTACAATGCTTTGCATTGCGAAAGAGTGCTAAAAATCGACAGATAATGGTATCCAAAATAATATGATGATCTCATTTAAGATTAGCATTAACAGATTTTTTTTTATATATTTTACAAAATCTTCAAGCTGGCCATTTGTCGCAGTATGACCCAGAGTTGTTAAATCATGTCTGACACTATTGAGTTTAAAAACTTTTGAAACTTTTCTAAAACGAATTTTCGTCCATTATTGAACACATACGTGTCTATTATACCATATTGTGAAAACAAATTTCTCAATAACAAAGCTGGATAAGACCTCTACCCATTTTGAGAACGGGTCAATGACTATGAATAAATAATGGTTTTTAAAAGGGCCTGCAAAGTCGGCATATACACGACTCTATTCTGAATCAGTAGGCTTCCAGGAAGTTAAGGCCGGGGCACGTAGAATCCGCCATACGTTGTACTTCAACGTTTTGACTGAAAACAAAGTAACGACGGATAAAGTGGACACAATGAGTACTTTTTTGATGGGAAAAATCATCAAAACACAGCAAGAGCGAAAACAAAAGAAGAAAAAGCAAATGATAGCAGTGCAATGCAAAAGTTTAAGGTTGCCTAACTTTCGTACTTAACGTTAACGGAGACGTCCTGATTATAACAACACTCATTAGAAAACATGTATTTTAACTTACTTGTCAGTTGAAAAAGATAAAGTAAAACTTATGACGGATTCAATGTGCCCCGGCCTTTAGAGCTTGCTTTTTTCGGAGGTAGCCTGAAAGTCTTGACAAGGAGCTAAACTTCTAATTATTTTTTCAATGACATTGACAAATTTAGGATACCACTTGTAAGATCTTGTCGAAACCGTGGTTTTGACGAAGCCCAAGTGTGAAATTTGCACTTACTTAATTGAGTTGTGATCACAACTTATTTATTTGTAACTGCTGTAATAATTCCTGTCTAAATTTTGAAATAAATTCTAGTGCGTTCTCGTTTTTAATTCTTAAAATATGCTCTGGAGTTTTCCGTAGACTGAATTAATCTGTTAGAAAACCTAAATAGGTTACTTCAAATTAAAAATAAATATATTTGTTTTAATTTAAACATAACAGATTTTCAACATGCTTTTGAAAGATCGACGCAGCCGTTTTGTCGTCAAATGGAAGACGTTTGACTCTTAACGTGCCATTATGTGTACTCCACGAGGAAAATTGTTAAGAGTTAGAATGTAAAACGTATGCATTATAAGCATTTAGCATATCCAGCTTTTTATAAAAGTGGCCTCCTTTAAGTGACGCGAAAATTTTCTCTATACGTCGTAAGGGATACTTTACATCGTTTAAGTATTCATTCATAGTAACTGTTGCAAACAACGCAACTGCAATACAATTGTTTAAAAATAATTTGTATTATTTTATTGCTCACTGTAAGTTTTATATAAATTTCATATAAACTGCCTTTAAAAACGAGAATTCTTTTTCTCTTTGATATCTCATCACGTAAAATTAGTTATTACATAAATTCGGTTTTAAGAGAACAATTAGTTTGCTTGTTTACTCAAAGCTTTGTTACCTGAGCTTGATTTATTATACCCTTCACCACAAAAAGTGGAAAAAGGTATATATAGAAGTTTGTCATTCCGCCAAGGCAAACTTGATTACACAAAAAAATAAATACGTCGATCGATCAGACATATTGTCGAAAGAGATGCTATTGGAAATCAGCATTATCGGTCCATGTCCTCTACCTCTAATATTTTCATGTTGTTTGAAACAATTAAGTAACTCCAATTAAAAAATAAATAATTAAAATAAAATTAAAAAACATCGATTGAAGAAATTGGCGAGCTCGCCCATATTTTTTCGAGTTACGGGATTTTGAAATTTTCAAATTTTTTAAAATATCAATATGGGTATCATTTTAAAGCTTTTGAAGAGGTCTTTAAGGAAATACTAAAATTTTTTAAAAATTCTTAACCCATTAAGAGCTGATGTCACTTTTATGTAAAATTATATATATATGCAGTACCTAAAATTTTTTATTTTCTAATTCTCTGTCACCCCAATATTTGCTTTTTTGATTGGAGTTACTTAAATAAACTATAGTTACATAGATAGTGAAGGGTATATAAGATTCGGCATAGCCAAATATAGCACTCTTACTTGTTTTTCTATAAAGTTATTGTGTACATTCCATTATTCTATATAATGAAATATTTTTACATTTAATTTTTACATAACGTAAAAATTATATTTCTTTAATCTTGCACTTTTGTTTAATTCATGAACTGTAAGAACATAATTTTCTATTTCAATTGAACTTGAGCATTCAAGGACGAAAGTTTATATTAAATAAAACGTCTTGACTAAAAAATCGAAGTTTCTCCTTTTTTCTAAACAGTAACTATAGTTTGCGTATATTCTTAAATCGCCATTTGGGTTAAGGACTGGAACAAGAAATGTTCCTCAATCAGAATTATCAACGAGTTCTAAAAGATACATTTTGATTATGTCACGCAATTTTGTTTCTATTTTGTATTTCTAAGCGAGTGGGAGGAATTGCGCTTTGCAGAAAATTAGAGTTGTATATTCTTTCAAGGACAAAGATACTTCACTGCATTGATACTGGCGTAGTTCATTGCTATAAACATTTGAATATATTCGTTTTTATTGTTTGTCAATTTTATTAGAAACGCTATTATTAACTTTCAAGTTTACTTGCAATTATTCAAAGCCAAACGTGTGTGGAGAAGTTATACCAAGTAGGGGAATTCGAAACACCAATTTTTAATATCTTTGTAATCTCTAAATATGAAACTAAAGGGTAGTTCTCACCCAATATATTTATTTTGTTACCTTTAAAATAACGTAAGGTGGTGGTACAGTTCACCAAAGTTGATAAAGTGAATTCGCATCTTGTGCAATGAATAGAATATACGAATTTAGCAAGCAAAGAAGCATCACATTGGCGAAAATAACCATATTATTATATAAAAGCTAAAGGTAATAAATAGATACAGTGAGGTGCACAAATGAGTACAAGTTTGTTCTTTGAGCTCTTTTTATGTCATAGAAATAAAAGTAATAAAGTAAATTCAATTTTTTTTTTACTTTATTAAGTATTATGTTCTTAAGAAAACAGAGTAAAATTCAAAAATAAAGCAAACCAAAACAACTCCAATGTACTCAATTTAGCACCGTTGAAAAATCTTGCGGAATACGAAAAATTTGAATACTTAATTCAAAGTCCTTTATTTTGTAAGACATCATTTACGCGATTTGGCATACTCCAAAAATTTCTTTTGGAATATACTTCATTTTGTATCCGCAGCTAAAGCTCGATCAAATTGGTAGGGGCTGATTGGTACTGTCCTAATGGTCTCTTTCCGATTGACCACAAATTCTCAATTGGATTGAGGTCGAGACTTTGCGATGGCCACTGCGTTAATTGAAAATTTTGCTCACCAAGTCATTCTATCACGATTTTAGACGTGTGTTTTGGATCGCCATTCTACTGAAAAATTACTTCTTCTGCAGGATAGGCGCTCTTATCTACAGAATCGGAAAGAGGAGTGTGCAAAATCCTCAAATAGTCTTCTTTCTTCATAATATCAATTTTTTGCAGTGGTCTAAGTTCCCACCACGTAAAGCAACCCCATACCATCACGTTTCCTCCATCGTGCTTTACAGTTTGCTTCACATGTCGCTATTGAATTTTTTCATCAGGGGGGCGTTAGCAATATTGTTTACCTCGGATTGGAAATGGTTGAATTTGGATTCGTCTGACCAGATCACACGTTTTCGGTCGTCTATTGTCCAAGTTGCAAGCTGCAATATAACCAATCTTGCGAAGGGCTCTACATGCCGCCCACCGACTAATGGGTTTTCCGATTCCTAACGAAGCATCTTTTGGTGTTAAAAACGTATCTCTTTCCATTAGTTAAAAGTTTTTCACGACCTCTTCCTTGAGGCTTGGGAACAACGGAACACCGTTATTGTACTCTTATGACCACCTGGTAAAACAGCCTCCTCAGTCATGTCCCGGATGCTCTCCTCGGTGGATTTTGAAGGTTTTTTCATTATTTATTATTGTTAAGTTTTTTTTTTGATTTTTGTTAAAAAATTTGCACAATGTTTTACCACATGCGATTTAAATAATGTCGAACTTATGTCTTCTTGAAAAGAAAAGTAATAAAAAGCAAAAAAAAAATTAAAAATAACGGTACTTTTTCATTTCTTTTCTTCAAATTCTTCATAGAATGCAGATGTGTAAAAGTGAGTACATAATTGTTATATTTTTTTTTATTGTTTATTGTTTTGGATTTGCTTTATAACTTTCATATTTATGAAACAAAAAGTGCTCAAAGTACAAAAATATAATCATTTGTGCACCTTACTGTAGGTCAAACTACATCACTATTTAATTTCTAATTTCAAGTTTGCCACTTGTTATAGAAGACTAAGCAATAAAGGTTCTGTGGAAATTTCAATCAACTGTATACAACTGTTCAACAGTTTGGTCATATACATCAAATAACATCAACTATTGTTACACTCTATAAACTATAATTTTAAATAATTATACTTCTTAATACACCAGACAAAGTAGTGGACATTCAGTTTAGTTTTCAAGTGTTTGTATATAACGGTACAAAAGATACGGCCGTACAAGTCAATTTACTCCAAATATGGGAACACCCATTAATTTCTAAATTCAAATTTTATACTTGGCAATAAATGTTCTTTGTAAATTTCAGCTGCCGGTTTATAACGGTTTAAAATTTTGGCTTCATACATCAACTATTGGAACACTCTTTAATTTCCTAATACAAGTTTAATACAAGTTTATTAATTAAAGCGGACTTAGCAGTAAAGGTTCTTTGTGAATTTTTACTATGCATCTGCCTTTAACAGTTCAAAAGTTTGGCCACCCTTCAATTTATAATTTTTACATAACGGTCATAGTCATCGACATCCTGTCCTCCGTTTGTTCATAACGGTTCAAAAGATAGACGCACAGATGTCAATTTACGTCACCGATAGAGACACCTTTTAATTTTTAAATTTATTTTTGTATTATGTTTTGCTATTGGGAGCTATAGTTATAAGCACGTTTTACAGTTCATAATACACTTAAAAAACATGTACACATCTTGTATGGGGACACTTTTTAATTTAAGATAATGAACTGTTTTTAAAACGGTTTTTTTCATTTTTAAAAAAATCTTTACTCCCATATTAATAAAAAATAAAATTAGTTTGAAATGTATTCTATGACAAAATTTCCAAACAAATTTGTCCTAAAATACATTTCAATTCTATTTTATTATTTTATGAATACGGCAGTAAATGTTTAACTCCTAGAGTATGTACCAACAATTCGCTTTAGACAACGACGCTGACGAATGTCTTAAGAATAAAGAGCATATTAGAAATATAATAAAACTAAAAAAATATTATTATACATACATATATTACTTTATTAATTAGATCTTTATTTATATGTTATATTTATTGTTAATTTAATTAAATTATAACGTTGTATCTTTCATGTGTTCACAAATTGTTAGTTGTTTTTTTTCCTTTTTTTCTGAATAAAACATAAATTACAAATTTATATATTTTGACGATTATTCTTCTATTTTTTGGCGAATTTTACCCATTTCTATAAAAAAATTTTTTTTTGTTTTTTTCAATAAATATTTTAATTAAAAAAACGTATAAATATTGTGGACATAAACAATCAATAAATCGTGTTGGCGATTTTGGCAATTTTGGCAATTTCTGACATTGATTTTAGTGAATTGAGTCAAAAAGATTTTGACAACCCATAAATAAAGTGTAATTTAATGGGTGAGAACAGTAAAAAAGTTCAGTAAAATGAATGAATTACATAACGATGTTAAAAAAATAATTGGTATAAAAATCTAAGCAAAAATAAATAAAATGAACTAAAGATAAAAGAAGTTTTGTAAATAACTTTATTGGGGAATGCAACATGAAACCTTTTAGTTACAAATATTTTTGATATTCAAACCCAAAAAGTACAATTGTACACCAATGGCATATTTAGTCCAATTAAGGAATCTCCGCAGTTTTAGTAAGTACATATGGCTCATCATTAGGAAAAAGGGAAGTTATTCAAATATATAACCAAAAAAAAAAAAAGTTTAATTATTACATGAATTTAAAATTAGAAGACGCTTTTTTTAATGAGTATTTCTTAAATGCTATTGTATTATGCTAACCAAAACTGTTGTTATTACAACACTTACTTTTTCCGAATGTTAAATCAGTAAACGGCTAACTTAATACTACAAAGATCCCCGCTATGACAAGGTTACTTTAAAAGATGCTGTCCACAAGAAGACAATATATGGTGGGTATACTAAAAGCAGCTTTTAATAAAATGAATGTTATAAATGTCATCTCCTTGCACTCAATCTAGGTAAAGTATTTCTCATTCCAAAGGTACCAAGCTCAATAAAATTGATAACTTCAAACCGAGTTCAGTGCTACGCTACCTGTTGTTAATAAAATTTTCGAAAAAAAAAATATTTATAATCAGTTAACCATTTCTCTCGAAAGAAACAATATAATATATAATCCACAATTTGGTTTTCAGAAGAGCACAGGAATGGAGGAAGCAGTGGTCAACATTGTAGAATTGGATTCTGGATTTTTGAAAACGGGAAAAAAAATTATCGCATTCCCGGGATTTCCCGGTATTCCCAGGAAAAAAAATTTTTTAAGGAAAAAAGTATTTAATGAAAAAATATTAAAAAAGTTATAGTAAATAATAATAATAAAGAATATAAATAAAAACAATTCAGGTGACAAGACCTACATATGTATATTTGTACTCCATAACGAGAGATAACAAAGATAAAAATACTGAAATAGTATTTTATAAATTATATTTTTTTTTATATATATGATTTTAGAAATGCATTTCACAATGCACTAGACATACTGTTAGTTGTTTTCGTTGCAAAATTTTTTTTAATGAGTTTTAAAGATTATCTATGTCCGTGTTTCAAATGTTAGTGGTTTCGAATAACTCAAAATTCTTTTTAAGCAAATAAGTTCTATTTTATATCTTACTAGCAGTGCCCACGACTTCGTTCACGCATCATTTCTAATTATCTTAAAATTAAAATTTAGAAAAATGTGTTTTTAAACACTTGCTGTAGAGTTCTGTAAACAGTGTTAAAAATTGTCCATCTACAAAAATTAAATGTACTGACAATTGTTTTAGTACCATTATACCGATAAAATTGGGTGACTACGTTGATATCTTTAGTTTTTATTCAAAATGACATACTTAAATAAAAAATAGTATCCTATATTTGAAACTAAATCTAAGCGACTTCCTTACAAAATTTTATTCAAACCCATCCAGTAGTTTTAACGTGATGCGAACACAGACACAGACAGACAAAAATTCTAAAAATAGGTGTTTTGTATTGATTACCTAATACACCAACATCAAAATTTTTAAAAAATATTTCATGTACAGATGTAGTAGAATTCACAAGAAATTAGATATTTGAAAATTTTTAAATGTTACAACCAAAATGTTTGAAAAACAATCATTGTATTTTTTTTTTAATGCTAATGATTTTATAATTCCCGATTCCTGGGAATTTAGCCAAAATTTGCTCGGGAAATTATGGATAGCTTTTCCGGAAGCACGTTGTTGCTAGTGAAGTGTTGGGTTCCATAGGACCTCTCTTGTTTAAGGTTTTTTAAAAACGTAGGGTCGATTTGAAAGCTCGTAAGACTGAATGTTGGACGCTTACGCACAGACGTTCGACGGAAAATGGTGCTTCATCTGTAAGTATCGGTGGTATAAATATCAAGGAATCACAAGGTCTTAATGTTCTTGGCATGAAAATCTAGTGTGATGTTCAATGGACTAAACATATTTTTCATGTCTCAAAAAAAGATTTCAAGTGCCTCGGCTTTAAAACGGTGTTAAAGATATTTCACTCCTTCTAAGCTCCTTACTATTTATACCACATACGTTCGGCCGAGAATGGAGTACAACTCTCAACTATCTCCTCAACATCAACGCAGGGTTGTTTTTCGCTGTTTTACCGATACTACAATAGAATGTGCTCTAATGAGATTGGGAAACTCGTTGCCGATATACGTAGGTTTTTCGCACAACACGCTTTTGATTAACAGCTCATCCATTTGTAGTCGATTTGCCAGTAAATAGCACTTTGCATTTTACAGAGAATTCATAGTTGTTCGAACAGTTTGTACGTAGAATCACTCCCTGCTTAGGTCTTCCTGTCACCTTTAATGTAGGAAAATTCAAATCGAACGTCCAAAAACACTACTCGTTCTATCCTCCATTCAATAACCTAATTTTCATCCATATGCAACGTGTGTGAAGAGTAATACGTCAAATTAAATACGCATGTGATAAATATTATTCCCATACATGTAGAACGCATTGTGTAGGTAGTTTTGGGCAGTTTTAGCACATATAGTAATTTGGGAAATTAAGGTAACAGAGTTAACTCCAAATGAATTTAAGAAATTATTTACATATAAGACGCCGATAATAAACTAAGTGCAATCTTATGTGTGATGGCTTCTGTGAGGGGTTTTTTCGTTGTGCCTAAACCCTTTGATCTCAAATAATCAAACCTTTTGGAAAATCAAGGGTGAAGACAGTGCTATTTAACTGTTTACACAGTTTATTCAAATTGAGTTTGAGAAATATTTTATAAGGCACAGCAGTTTTTATTAATGCAATTTTTTTAATTAATTTTTCTGTGTAGTTGTAAAAGTTTCCGTTTTAAAATACTTCACTTCGTCTTCATTGCAAAGCACAGTGGCGTGAAATAAAAAATTTAATCCAATTTTCTCCGAAACTAAAAAAGATAACCTACACATGTAAGCACATTCTTTATAGATATTTTCAAGGACTAATTAAAATAATCTTAAATTTTGAGTTAAAAATAAACTTTTTATGACATTTCCAAAAAATTATATCTCCGATGTACCCATCTTTAGAAGCCCCCATTACCCTACTCAGAAACACCTCCGTTTTGCCTCTCTGAAATTTCATTAAGAATTTCATTTCCAGGGGTTCATGAGATAACGAATTATGTCCAAAATAAATCTTTTTTAAACCAATGTGAAGTGTTTTATTTACCCAAATGGTATAAACCAATTTCTGGTCATGTTTAATTTATATTAATGTAGCCATTTTACTATTTATCATAAACGTGTTAGGAAAAGAAAAATTTAAATAAGTATAACATATTCCGTACAAAATTGTTATGAGTTTAACTATTATAACTACTTTATTTTCGGGGGGTAGTTTACAAAAATTCTAATTTACGTTTACAAAACCATCAAGTATTTTAAAGGACGTACGTTGGGTGAAGTGAAGTCCGATATTACGTTTTTCAAATTCACCAAACTCTGCTCCTGTGAAAATCGCTATTGGGTTAAAAAAATGACGTCTAGCGGCTGATTGTAGGAAATGTACCGAGCAGACAGTGGTCGATTTTTTTCCCATACCAATTATCAAATATATTTTAGAAAAACTCGGTAGATGTATTTGTTTCGATATCTTTGATCTTATCTACGGTTTCCACTGTAGTGCATGCATATTGAAGAGTACAAATGCATACTCTGATTTAGTTCAAGTGCAAGCATACAATGTATTGGGTTGCACTAAATTATTACAAAGTGTTACTTGAACCAACCTTATATTTGTTTATATTTGTGTGTGTTGTTCATGGAGTAATACTTTCAGTTTGCTTGTCACTATTGTGCAGTAAGTCACTTTGGAAATCTGACCTAAGTAATGGGAATGCAGAACAAGCGCCAACTATAACAGAGTTCATGCATGTTTAATACAACAAAGTATGTTGAGTGTAATTTTTTTCTAATTATTTGAGTAGAGTTTAAGTTATTGAGTGAGTTCAGAAAGTCACTCATAGGATTAGAAAATGTATAGTATATAAGAACAAAGATTTGTATGAGTAAACAATCAATCTTATTTTTGATCATAAAACATAAAGAACGAGTTCTTCTTTCTTTACATGGCGGTCCTGCCAGTCTGAACATAAAGCGATAAAAGATTCTTTTAAATTTAAGCATATCCTGCTTATTTAGAAAGGGAAAATTAATTGCTTAGTCCAGAGAAAAAGAGAAGGATAAAAACATACACAGCTTATACTTAGTTTTATCCTTTTAAATAAAAAAAAAACATCAAACGCAATAAAAGTTCCATGAAACCCACATTAGAAAAGATATTGGAGGAACTCCTTGAGGCCGAAAAGCGCTGGGCAAAGTTGTTTTCAGAGAACAAGGATGCAACAAAACTAGTAATACTAACAGTTGGACCAAAACCTTTACGGATCCGCGAAGAGAAGAAAATCGAACCCAAATTTAAGATCTTTCTCCTACCAAACGTCACAAAACTAGATGTGGAGCCTTGGCGAAAGCAAAAAAAGAAGTATTAGTAATTATTTCCCAACTCTCCTATGAAGAGGATATGGGGACGAGGCTAATTTTGGAGGGTAAAATAAAAACCCTGAAGAATATAATTAAGAACATCAAAAAGGAGAATAAGAGGAAAAGGAATGAAAAAATAAAAAAAATTTTATTAAGAAAAAACAAGGATAAAAAGAATATAAATAAATAAAAGAGAAAATAGTACATATGTATAATGCTAAATAGGAATTTTATAAAGTTTGAAATATTAATAATTTTAGTACTTTTATGTATTTTATTATTAAAATATATAAAATATAGGATTTGTAGAGGAAAACTTAAGTTATCTAGAATCGATTAAAAAATATTGTTCTACATAAAAAAAAAATAATAAACATTAAAACAAAAATAAAAATTTAAGAATATATATATAAAGAAGAATATAATTATAACTTTATAGGTAATTGGTATGGATTCAATTTTAGAAAGTCTACGGATACTAATATCGAATGCAAAAAAATCATTAAATAGACCGTATTCAATAGACACTGTATCTGTTAAAAAAATAGAAATAAATAACTTAAAAGAGGATTTCTTAAGATTACAACCAACTGAAAATCAAAAAGAAGAACTCAAAAACTTGAAAACAGAGGCCTTAGATTTATTGGAGCAACACTCTATTAAGAAAACTAGTATAGACAAGAAAAAAGCAATAAGTATGGCGAACATGGAAATTTACGAATTGACAGCGATAATTAAGTTAGTCCCAATTTTCGCAGGAAAGAAGGATGAATTGAGAGATTTCATCAAGAACTTAGAAATAGTAGCACAAACCATACCGGTGGAAAAACAAAATTCATTTTTTAATTTCATATTTAATTCAAGATTAGATTCGAAAGCACAAAATAGGATAAAAAAACGTCAATTCCTAGAACTATTAAAGAATTGATTATTGCCTTGAAGAGTGCATATAAATTGATTAAGAATTATAATAGCATTTTGAACGAATTGACAAGTATAAAACAAAGGGGTGATAATTTGCTTGGTTTTGCCACAAAAATTGAAGCCTGGTATCTGAATTAAATGAGATACATATATCTGAA
The DNA here is from genome assembly GCA_937654795.1 of Cistogaster globosa. NCBI lineage: Eukaryota > Metazoa > Arthropoda > Insecta > Diptera > Tachinidae > Cistogaster > Cistogaster globosa. The sequence goes on along the minus strand of OW569404.1, from coordinate 70,791,534 downwards.
GAAGGCGAAATGAATAGAATTCCCATAATAAACTCGAACGCGAAAATAGCATATGATGCATTTGTAAATGGACTTTCAGATCCACAGATAGTATCACCCATTGATGCTAGTAGGGTTAAAACATTCGTGGAAGCTTTGGAAATAGCCGAAAATTATACATCAACGTCAAAACAGAGACAAGTATTTTTTCAAAATGTTAGACCTACACAGAATAGACGCATTGAAAATACCACATGTAGGAAATGCGGAGAAACACATGGCTGTAAATTTACAACAGAAGAAAAGGAATGCTACAGATAAAAAAAAAACTAAACCACTTCGGCAATATGTGTTTGTCAAATTCTAATACTAATAATAACAACTCAAACAACAGAAATAACAATTCCAATTATAGAAATCAAAACCATAGAACTAATATTAATACTAACAACAGGAACTACACTAGATCCAATAGGAATCGTAATGTAAACCATATTGAGAATCAGGGAAACTACCTGATCCCGGAGACCATACGTCAGGAATCTACGGAAATAAACATGTAATTACAACAATAATTTATAATATATCATATTACCGCAGAAATTACGTAAAACTTAACGTTTTGAGTACAAATTATCCTTTAACATTCATGATAGACACAGGAGCTGATGTATCCCTGTGTAAGGAAAATTTTGTATGTCATTATGATGAGGATCCAGATGATTATTGCAGCTTAACTGGAATCTCGAAAGAAGTCATTAAATCTATAGGTTCCACAAATATAAAAATTAAAATCAAAAATAATGAAATTCAAAATCAAATACAACTAGTACCAAATGATTTTCCAATAAGTACGGATGGAATACTTGGTAGATATTTTTTCTCTAAGTATAAATGCAATACAGATTATGATACGTATACAGTACGTTCATAAATAATAGCACATTTGCTAATCTGTAAATTAATAATTCATAAAATTTTAACAGGACATGCTATAATTTTCATCTCTTTGTGTAAACTTTATTAATATGTTCTCTTTTCAAAATTGACCTCATTTTACACAAAACTCTCAGGAACTACAAATACCGTTATCAAAATTGCTTACATTTATATATTTAGCATACTTAAGCGTTCAAATTGTATAGCACAAATGCAAAAAATTCTTTGTATAACAAAGACTAAATAACAACTTCATTTATTTATTTAACAAAAACAATAAAAGAAAACCTTTTAATAATTTATTAGACCACCTTTCGATTTAATGCAATTAAATATTCTATTTTTCATAGAACTTGTTAATTTTTTCAGAACAGCCTGATCCAGTGCCTCCCATTCCTTGAAAATTGAATTTTTGAGCTCATTAACACTCATGAATTGACGATTGCCAGCATAAATTCTCCTGACGAGAATTCGCCATATGTTTTCTATAGGGTTCATATCTGGAGAGCAAGAAGGCCATTCCAAAATATCGACATTATTTGAGCTTAACCATTCTTTTGTAAATTTGCTGGCATGGCAGGCTGCATTGTCTTGCTGGAAAATATATTTCTTATTTATATTATTATGTAAAAATGGCAATAAACTGCACTTAAGCAATTCACAATATTTTTCACTATTCGTTTTGGTTGGTACGATTTGCAACTCCAAACAGCATTCTTCAGTAAATGCACCCCAAATCATAACAGAACCACCACCAAAGTTTCTTCGTGAGAAACATTGGTGTTCTTTTCGTAAGTCACGCCAGTAACTATTATTGCCGTCAGGTCCATCTAAATTAAATTTTTTTTCATCTGAAAAAATTATCATTAAAAAGAAATAAATAAGTTAACCATTTTATAACTCAAAGGTGTTAAATAACTTACATTTGACCAATTTGTATTCATATTATTTTTGCAAAACTCCAAACGTGCATTGATATGACGTTTCAAAAGGCGAGGAGCTTTTTTCATTCTCTGTTTTTGAATATGTTTGGAAGAGTTTAGAACATTCCAAATGGTCGTTTTGCACACTTTGTTGGAAACGCATGCAGCAAGTTGGTTACAGCTTTTGGTACTGTTGCTTGCTGTCCTTAGAATAAGACTGCGCTCGCGTTCATTTAACTTTTTTTTTTCTACCACTGCTTTTATTTTTGCCATAATTTTCAATATTTGCCAAATAATTATAAACAACCTTTCGACTTCTGCAGATTTGAATTGCAATTTCAGCTTTCGACGCACCAATTTCTGTCAATGTTAAAATTTGACCTTTTTCAAATTCGCTAAGTACTTTTTCGCATGGCATTTTGCTTATAACTAATATTTTTAACAAAACTGAATGCAGTATGTTGTTTTAAAACGGTAGTTTTTTTATACAAAGAATTTTTTGCATTTGTGCTATACAATTTGAACGCTTAAATATGCTAAATATATAAATGTAAGCAATTTTGATAACGGTATTTGTAATTCCTGAGAGTTTTGTGTAAAATGAGGTCAATTTTGAAAAGAGAACATATTAATAAAGTTTACACAAAGAGATGAAAATTATAGCATGCCCTGTTAAAATTTTATGAATTATTAATTTACATATTAGCAAATGTGCTATTATTTATGAACGTACTGTATATTGGCATTTACTATCCACAATGAGACTGTAACACTGCCTATATATGATTACGTATTTTCTGTTAATCATGTAAGAATACCACAAAGAAGTTAAATTATAATACCTTTTAAAATTAAATTAGATAAAGACAGTGTAGTAAAAAACAGAGAAATTATAAATGGTGTATATTTGGCGAATGCGATTGTGCCCAAAGAAGGAAATCAACATATTAAATTACTAAATGTTACAAATAAGCCTGTAACAGTGAAAAATTTGAAAATTGAAACTATTCCACTAAGTAAATATGATGTATGTTCTATTAATGTAAATACTAATAAGAACAAAAACACAGGAGAATGATTTGATAGACTACTGGAGCGTTTAAAATTTGATGATTTGAAAGATACTGATAAACAAGAACTTTTGAACATATTGCGTAGGTATCAATCAGTGTTCCATATGGATGATGAATATTTAACTACTAGCAATTTTTATAAGCAAAAAATAAATCTTCCTGATAATAGTCCTGTATATATAAAAAACTACCGTTTGCCGCAAGCCAGTACTAAGGAGATAAATGCACAAATTCAAAGATTGTTAGAAAGCAATATAATAGAACCATCTGTAAGTCCATATAACGCACCTTTATTACTAGTTCCGAAAAAGGTCAAACTGATCTAAAGAAGTGGAGATTGGTAGTTGACTTTAGGAAACTAAATGACAAGATAATAAACGATAAATTTCCATTAACTCGTATTGAAGATGTCTTAGACAAATTGGGTAGAGCCAAATATTTTTTAACGTTGGACATGACAATTTCATTTCATCAGATTGAGCTGGAAAGACAATCTCGACCATATACAGCTTTTTCAACATCAAATGGTCATTACCAATATACCAGATTACCGTTTGGATTAAAAATATCATCAAATAGTTTTCAACGTATGTTAACTATTGCTTTGTCTGATTTGGATTCTGAAGCATTTCTTTACGTGGATGATATTATCGTCTTCGGATGTAGTCTAAACCACCATAATTCAAATTTACTTAAAGTACTTCATCGTTTACAAAAGTATAATCTAAAACTCAATGCAGATAAATGTTGTTTTCTAAAACCAAAAGTGATATATCTTGGTCATCTTATAACTCCAGATGGCATAAAACTAGATCCTGAAAATTTTGAAGCAGTAACTAACTATCCTGTGCCAAATAACGCTAATGACGTATGAAGATTTGTGGCTTTTTGTAATTACTACAGAACAGAGCTGTAAACGAATGATTCATTTTTGGTTTTTAACTCACCGTGAATTAAAATGTTTGAATGCATTCATCTGTTCCAAAAAATGAATTGAATTTAAATTTGAATGCATTCACAATGAATTTGAATTCTTGAATTCACTTGGCCACACAAAGTTAATGAATTTAAATTTGAATGAATTTATTATGAACAAAATTTGTGTGAATGCATTCCTTTCATCAGCCAAAAAATGAATTAGAATCTGAATTGATGTATTATGAATTTCAACGTCGTGAATGCATTACTCGCCATCGAATTAAATGAATTAGAATTTGAATGCAATTATTGGAAGGAAAAATATATTGAAGGAATTCATTTTTTTTTACAATAATTCTTTTAAGTTGAAAATTATACAGTGTGTGTTTTACTACGTCGGCCATGACATAAGCTGCAGAAAAGTTAACGGGTGTTAAACGCTGTAGAAAAGTTAAAAGGTGTTACAAAATTGACGTGATTTTTACGATTATAGTGTTATCTTTTGAACTATAAAAGATAAAAACTTGAAATTTACGCAGTGTGTGTAACTACATCGGCCATGATAAACGCTATAGAAAAGTTAAAGGTTGTTGCAAAATACACGTGATTTTTACGATTATAGTGTTATCTTTTGAACTATAAAATATAAAAACTTGAAATTTACGCAGTGTGTGTAACTACATCGGCCATGATAAACGCTATAGAAAAGTTAAAGGGTGTTGCAAAATTGACGTGATTTTTACGATTATGTGTTATCTTTTAAACTATAAAAGATAAAAACTTGAAATTTACGCAGTGTGTGCTTTTACATCGGTCATGATAAACGCTATAGAAATTTTAAAGGGTGTTGCAAAATTGACGTGACTTTGACGATTATAGTGTTATCTTTTGAAATATAAAATATAAAAACTTGAAATTTACGCAGTGTGTGTTTTTACATCGGCCACGATAAATGCAATAGAAAATTTAAAGGGTGTTGCAATATTGATAAAACGCAGTGTGTTACTACTTATGTTATTAATTATTTACCAAAAAAAACCAAAAATATTTCATACCTTCGCAAATCGTTTACATTTTTTAAGAAATAAACTTTGTTACAGTTTCCATGACAAATGTAAATGTGAGTGAAATAGAGAATGTACAATAAAATCTGTCTAGTATTTAAGGTCGGTATAAAAGATAAAAACTTGAAATTTACGCAGTGTGTGCTTTTACATCGGTCATGATAAACGCTATAGAAATTTTAAAGGGTGTTGCAAAATTGACGTGATTTTTACGATTATAGTGTTATCTTTTGAACTATAAAAGATAAAAACTTGAAATTTACGCAGTGTGTGTTTTTACATCGGCCATGATAAACGTTATAGAAAAGTTAAAGGGTGTTACAAAATTGACGTGATTTTTACGATTATAGTGTTATCTCTTAAACTATAAAAGATAAAAACTTGAAATTTACGCAGTGTGTGTTTTTACATCGGCCATGATAAACGCTATAGAAAAGTTAAAGGGTGTTACAAAATTGACGTAATTTTTACGATTATAGTGTTATCTTTTAAACTACAAAAGATAAAAACTTGAAATTTACGTAGTGTATGTTACTACATCGACCATGACAAACGGTATAGAAAAGTTAAAGGGTGTTGCAAAATTGACGTGATTTTTACGATTATAGTGTTATCTTTTGAACTATAACAGATAAAAACTTGAAATTTACGCAGTGTGTGTAACTACATCGGCCATGATAAACGCTATAGAAAAATTAAAGGGTGTTAAATAATTGACGTGAATTTTACGATTATAGTGTTATCTTTTGAACTATAAAAGATAAAAACTTAAAATTTACGCAGTGTGTGTAACTACATCGGCCATGATAAACGCTATAGAAAAGTTAAAGGGTGTTGCAAAATTGACGTGATTTTTACGATTATAGTGTTATCTTTTGAACTATAAAATATAAAAACTTGAAATTTACGCAGTGTGTGTTTTTACATCGGCCATGATAAACGCTATAGAAAAGTTAAAGGGTGTTGCAAAATTGACGTGATTTTTACGATTATAGTGTTATCTTTTGAACTATAACAGATAAAAACTTGAAATTTACGCAGTGTGTGTTTTTACATCGGCCATGATAAACGCTATAGAAAATTTAAAGGGTGTTACAAAATTGACGTGATTTTTACGATTATAGTGTTATCTTTTGAACTATAAAAAATAAAAACTTGAAATTTAAGTAGTGTATGTTACTACATCGGCCATGACAAACGCTATAGAAAAGTTAAAGGGTGTTGCAAAATTGACGTGATTTTTACGATTATAGTGTTATCTATTGAACTATAACAGATAAAAACTTGAAATTTACGCAGTGTATGTTTTTACATCGGCCGTGATAAACGCTATAGAAAATTTAAAGGATGTTACAAAATTGACGTGATTTTTACGATTATAGTGTTATCTTTTGAACTACAAAAGATAAAAACTTTAAATTTACGTAGTGTATGTTACTACATCGGCCTATAGTTCAAAAGATAACACTCTAATCGTAAAAATCACGTCAATTTTGTAATTCCCTTTAACTTTTCTATAGCGTTTATCATGGCCGATGTAGTTACACACACTGCGTAAATTTCAAGTTTTTATCTCTTATAGTTCAAAAGATAACACTATAATCGTAAAATTCACGTCAATTATGTAACACCCTTTAATTTTTCTATAGCGTATATCATGGCCGATGTAGTTACACACACTGCGTAAATTTCAAGTTTTTATCTGTTATAGTTCAAAAGATAACACTATAATCGTAAAAATCACGTCAATTTTGCAACACCCTTTAACTTTTCTATAGCGTTTGTCATGGCCGATGTAGTAACATAAACTGCGTAAATTTCAAGTTTTTATCTGTTATAGTTCAAAAGATAACTCTATAATCGTAAAAATCACGTCAATTTTGCAACACCCTTTATTTTTTCTATAGCGTTTGTCATGGCCGATGTAGTAACATACACTGCGTAAATTTCAAGTTTTAATCTGTTATAGTTCAAAAGATAACTCTATAATCGTAAAAATCGCGTCAATTTTGCAACACCCTTTAACTTTTCTATAGCGTTTATCATGGCCGATGTAGTTATACACACTGCGTAAATTTCAAGTTTTTATCTGTTATAGTTCAAAAGATAACACTATAATCGTAAAAATCACGCCAATTTTGCAACACCCTTTAACTTTTCTATAGCGTTTGTCATGGCCGATGTAGTAGCATAAACTGCGTAAATTTCAAGCTTTTATCTGTCATAGTTCAAAAGATAACTCTATAATCGTAAAAATCACGTCAATTTTGCAACACCCTTTAACTTTTCTATAGCGTTTGTCATGGCCGATGTAGTAACATACACTGCGTAAATTTCAAGTTTTTATCTGTTATAGTTCAAAAGATAACTCTATAATCGTCAAAATCACGTCAATTTTGCAACACCCTTTAACTTTTCTATAGCGTTTGTCATGGCCGATGTAGTAACATAAACTTCGTAAATTTCAAGTTTTTATCTGTTATAGTTCAGAAGATAACTCTATAATCGTAAAAATCAAGTCAATTTTGCAACACCCTTTAACTTTTCTATAGCGTTTATCATGGCCGATGTAGTTACACACACTGCGTAAATTTCAAGTTTTTATCTGTTATAGTTCAAAAGATAACACTCTAATCGTAAAAAACATGTCAATTTTGTAACACCCTTTAACTTTTCTACAGCGTTTATTATGCCCGATATAACACCCGTTAACTTTTCTGCAGCTTATGTCATGGCCGACGTAGTAAAACACACACTGTATAATTTTCAACTTAAAAGAATTATTGTAAAAAAAAATGAATTCCTTCAATATATTTTTTCTTCCAATAATTGCTTTCAAATTCTAATTCATTTAATTCGATGGCGAGTAAATGCATTCACGACGTTTAAAATCATAATACATCCATTCAGATTCTAATTCATTTTTTGGCTGATGAAAGGAATGCATTCATAAAAAGTTATTTCATGATGAAATTCAAATTCTTATTCATTCATTTCGTGTGGGCAAGTGAATGGCGATCAAGAATTTTAATTCATTGTGAATGCATTCAAAAATTAATTCAATTCTTTTTTGTGTGGAATGAATGCATTAAAAAAATCACAATTCAATGCGGGAATGTTTCGCAGGAATGATTCAAAAAAGAATCATTCGTTTACAGCTCTGCTACAGAAGATTTATTTAAAATTTTGCTGATAAGCTAATATTTAAATAAATTATTAAAAAAGGGTCAAAAATTCGATTGGTCAGAATAGTGTCAAACATCATTTGAAACTCTTAAGATGAAACTAATAAGTCCACCAGTTTTACAATATCCGAAATTTGACAAACCTTTTATCCTAATAACAGATGCATCTGATTTTGCATTAGGAGCCGTATTGTCACAAGGTGAATTGGGGAAGACAGACCAATTTCATATGCAAGCCGTTCATTAAGAAAGAAACAAAGCGGTTATAGAAAAAGAATTACTTGGTATACACTGGGGTATACAACTTTTCCGCCCATATTTGTTTGGAAGAAAATTTATAGTTGTGACTGACCATCGTCCACTTGTCGCACTATTTACGCACAAAAATCCTAGTTTAAAACTGACAAGAATTCGTTTGGAATTATCTGACTACGATTTTCAGATAGTTTACAAAAAAGGAAATAACAACACAAATGCAGACGCGTTATCAAGGATAGAAATGATTTACTTAAAGATATGATACCATTAAACATTGATGTAACAGTTAAAAGAACGCTGGTGATAACAAGAGGAATGAAGAAAAAAGAGACGCAGAACAAAGAGAAAAATAAAGAAGCTTCTCAAGTTGAGCCTGATCAACTCAAAATGTGGAAATGTACATATATGAATGATATAAGACGCGCAGCAAAATTAAGATTTATATTAGAAAAAAGGTTAACAAAAGAAATAGAAATTAAAGGCAACAAAAGTCTAAATGAAATACAGGTGATATGTAGCGATAATCCATATTATATAGATAATATCTTGGAGAAACTTCTATCAAGCCTAGAGAAATTGAATTACAAGAGTTATGCACTCAAGAGAACTGATAACATATTCAGTATTATAAGCCATGAAGGTATGAAAAATAAAGTTAATGAAAGCAAACAAAAGACGTCAAAAGTCTTCAATACAATGATCCTTAGAAAATAATAAATGATGAACAGAAGCAAGAATTAATAATGTTATATCACAATACACCATGCGGAGGACATTTCGGTGTGCGTAAAACACTGCTACGGTTAAAACAGAAGTGCATATGGATAAATATGTACAAAATGGTAAAGACATATGTATCAACGTGTGATTTTTGTCAAAGATACAAACAAATGAAACACACTTAAGAACCATTACAAGTTACAGATACACCAACACAGACTTTTAGTACTATTGTTATCGATACAGTTGGACCTTTACGTCCATCGGGGAATTATCGATATATATTAACAATGCAATTTGAATTATCAAAATACATAATAGGTGCCCCAATGGAAAAAAAAAGAAGTTAAGTCAATAGCAAAATGTATGACAGAGAATCTTATACTAAAGTTTGGACCATTCAAGATTTTGAAATCTAATAGAGGTACGGAATTTATAAATGAATTGATGAAAGAAATTCATGAACTTTTAAGAATAGAACAGAAATTTTCAACGCCATATCATCATGAAACTTAGGTACTGTTGAAAGAAATCATCGTGTTCTAAATGAATACTATTTATCCTTCGTGAATTATGATAATTGGAGTGAGTGGATTCCTTATTATTCATTTGCATATATTATAACTCCACAACTCCACATATAAACACTAATTATTCACCATTTGGACTAATTTTTGGAAAATTGCCTAGTTAACCAGGTGAACAGATAATGAAAAATGACACGGTTTATAATTATGAATATTACGCAAATGAAGTAAAAGTTAGACTGAAAAAAGATTACTTCGGAAAGTAAAAGAAAATAGAGGTTTAGATTCCCTAGACAAAACTACTAGCATTGATATTAAAATAGGAGATTTAGTTTTACTGAAAGTTGGAAATAGTAAAAGGAATGAATCACCATATGAAGTAATTTTCATTGATAATTTAAATGTAACTAATAAAATAAAAAACAAAAACAAAGTTGTACCCAAAAATTTATTAAAAAAATATAATGAAAAATAATTATAATCATTTGTACGAAAACTGTAGATTAAACAATAATAAGCTGTAATAAAATATGTAACAAGATATTTAAAAAAAAAAGAAAAATGCCACACAAGAAAAGGAAAATATATATATAAATTTAAAATATAAATAAAACTAAATTTTTTTTTTAATAATAAGCAATATGATATGTATGGTACACACTATTTTTTATATATATATACAAAAAAAAAATTTATATTAACATAATAATCATGAAAATACCACTTGAAATTGCAATTGCAAACAAATTGTACGATTTTTTTGTGGGTAAGGGTGTAGTGTATGCATATTGTAGAGTACAAATGTTCAAGTTCAAGTGCAAGCATACAATGTATTGGGTTGCTCTAAATTATAAATAAGTCACTTTGGAAATATGACTCAAGTAATGGGAGTGCAGAACAAGCGCCAACTAGAAAACAGTTCATGCATGTTTAATACAGCAAAGTATGTTAAGTGTAATTTTATTCTAATTATTTGAGTAGAGTTTAAGTTATTGAGTGAGTTTAGAAAGTCACTCATAGGATTAGAAAATGTATAGTATATAAGAACAAATATTTGTATGGATAAACAATCAATCGTATTTTGTTCATAAAACATAAAGAACGAGTTCTTCTTTCTTTACACCACCAGTTGAAACCGAAAAATACACATTTAGTCAAGGCGTAAAAAATTTCTTAAGTGCGAGGTACCCAACTTTGAGCCCACATAGCGCTATCTCTGGAAAGTGGATGTTACCCAGAACCAGAACTTCAGCTCAAGTACTCCTTTGCTATGCTTATGCCACATTATGGATCAACCGCCCAAGCCCTTTACAAATGGCTGAATTATTTCCAGTGTGCAGTGGCGTTTTTAGGAAAAGGAACCTTAGATTGACTACACTTTTTAAATGACCGCAATTTTGTCAGCAGCCTAGTGATATATGATTAGTTTTGTTAGTATTTCAGCATGAATAGGCGGACGCTTAGAAATGCATGTCGTCAGCCCAATTAATTCGGTTATCTATTGAACTTGCAATACATTCTCTTTAAACGATAACACGCATCGTCGTACAGTGCGTACAAAAGGAGTTATTGCTGATGTAAGGCGTAGTGTAGGGGAAGAGCCGAATGAGTACATCCACCATCGGGCTCATGAACTGAATATGTGTCCATCCACTTTATTAAAGATTATGCGAAAAGATCTCGTTTGTGTGCTTATAAAATCCAACTCGTTCAAACTTTGTAGCCAATGGATCACTAAGCATGTATTCGGAAAGTGATTTTTATAAGCGAATTTTTTTTAGCGATGTAGCTTACTGAATGGCTACGTCAATAAACAAAACTTCCGTATTTGTGGTTATGATAATTCTTAATTGCATGTTGAGACACTGCTACATCCATAAAAACTGACTTTTTAGTGTGCTTAGTGAACTGGTGGAATCATTGGTCTTTACTTCTTTTATAACGACGCTGCACAGTGGGGCAGAATCAATATAAGAAAACTTAGCCGCTTGCAAAGTACTAGGCCGATTTGTCGTATCTAGCATGAGCATAGCACAGGAGTATCTAAGCTTAAGTTTTGAAGCTCAGTACCAAGGCAAATTTACTATCAGGTGGTGTTAATAGCACAGCATTTTTTTTTTTTTTTTGACCTAAGAAGCTTTTTCTGAGCATGCCTTAATATGGCTCACGCCATGACTCACAAATATGTGTATGTGAAAAATATAAGAGCTCTATCTAAAAAGTATTTTCTGAAATAAATTAAGAGATCTTTAAGATGAAGTAGTTAAGTAGAAAAAAGGCCTCATTTCCGAAGATTTTCGAATGTACTCCTTATGAGAGTGAAATCTCCGAGAAATGAGTCAGTAAAGTTTCCTTTCTGACTCATATGGTTTGCTGGGATATTAATTCTTTTACATTTTGCTTTAAATATGTCAACCGCTTTTTGAAGTTTCGAGACAGCAAAGCAAAAACAAAATCCATGTTGTTTGTTATTGTTGTATTTGTTGTCGATTTGCTTCCACCTAGTAAATTAATTCACCTTGCTGAGTACCATCCAGCTTCAACGTTTGGCGCTGTGTGGTTCCAAACTTGAAATGCTTGGAATTTCTTCAACTTCTGTCTGAATTTTAAAATTTATACATGGACATAAAGGCCTAGTAAAATTCTACAAAATGGTGCATTAACCTGCATTTTTATTTTTAATTTCCTGCCGTAGTTAGCGAGCAAAATTTCAAATATTTAAAAAAATTTAAGTTTATATATTTTCTGGCCTAAAAATTACAAGATTTTCCATTTAAAAATCCAAAATGATTGAGTTTTTGTATATTGTTGCCTAAAAGAGAACATCAATTCATTTTTTTTAAGAAAATTTTTTTCTAATTTACTGACCACTTGCATAATAACACTCGCTGCATTAGTGGCGATATATGGCCACAAATGTTAGAAAAATTAAGCGAAAATTGGACCTCCAGCTTTGACTACGTCTGAGCCATCCGTGGCGGCCATATTTTAAAATAATGCCAAAATATTATATTTTTAATAAACTAAATTCCATGTTAATTTAAAAAGTGTATCTTTGCGTTATTCCCCTTACTTTTACTACAAAAACGTATTAAAACAAAGCTTTTATGATGTTAGTCATAAAACAATATAGTTTACAACATTAATAATTCACATAATTTACTTTTTAACTTTACTATAATAGTTTTCTGTTTTATTATCTTAAAGAATTTGCATATATGCGGCCAAAATAACATTAAGGGGACAGTGAATGAAAATTTCCATATGATGCCAACATTGGAGTACAATACCCTTAATTCACAACTGATGGATCAAAGTTGTAAGTATGACTAAAAACCTAAACACTTTTTTATTTATTATTCATCAGGAAAACAAATCTTTACATCAACATAAATTAAATAACAAATTTATGATAATTTTTTTTAAACGTTACATAATTAAAGTACACAATTATCATTATCATATAAAAAAGTTCTAAAACAACTGCAAAGTTCTAAAATCATATCCTTATTTATTAAATATCTACAAATATGAGCTACATTAAAACGTTACTGTAATATACATACTCTTCAAAGAAAAGTCTCTTTGTCTGTTACTACTGATAATGAAGTCGCGGTAAAATAAATAATTATAATTACTATTTTTACTTCCTAAATGTCTATATTAAACACACGTGCACACATTCCTCTTCCTTTTACTTCTCTTTACACTTTATATACGTTATGTTTAATTGCTTAAAAGTAATAGAAAACAAGTACCCTTCACATTGTAAGGAAATCTGGTTTAGTGAAGTAACTCCAATCAAACCAAAAAACAAATATTAGGATGACAGAGAAGTAAAAAATAAGAAAAAAACATAATTCTAAATAAAAATGTCATCGACTCTTAATGGGTAAAAAATGAAAAAAAAATTAGTAATGTTTATCAAATCTCTTCAAACGCTTTTTAATGACACCGATATAGATATCTTTAAAAAATATGGTGCATAATCGTTTTTTTTTTTTTTTATGAAAAGCTCAGAGTCGGAAAATGTGGGCGAACGAAAATTTTTTACGTGATGCTTTTTTCCTGAAAGACATGGACCGATCTTGCTGGTTTTCAGTATCAAAATTATCGATAGTTGATTGCAACACTGCCACGGACGGACAGATTTACATCTTTCGATCGACGTCGCTATGCATAAGAACTCAGAATATATCGTCCCCTTAATAAAACAATAGTGTATAATTATTTTTCATTTTCGAAATAATGGAGTTTAAAGTTTTTGTATTATTAGACATCTGGAAAACAGTAATATTTCAGAAAATATTCGATGTTTTTAAGTTGTCGTTTAAATATGTTGTGGAATAGTCAGAATACTAGTAGATGATATTTCGTTCATTTACAAGTGCTTTAATTGCAAATAAATAGGATTCAAAGTACAATGATGTGACTTAGACTTGTGTATGGTATAAACTATTTTATTTGAATCTGTTACGCCATTTATCACAAAATACTTTTAAATTATCAGACGAATGTTCATGCAGTAAAACAAAGTATTTGTGCTTAACAATCAATTTTATTTATAATTCACAATAATTTTTTTTTCTTTTTTTTTGGTATTTCAATGAAGCAATTAACAGCTTTGCAATACAATTTCAACACGGTTTTAATTAATTAAAAAATACAAGAGTAAAAGGCAATATTCGTCAATATTCATTTACAGAAATATATTCCTCCACATTAGGCTCATCCAAGCAATTTTTAATTCCCCCGGATTAGAAATTAGAATAGAGAGATTAAGATAAAAAAGAAGAAAATTCCTTGGGAATTACATTTTTGGTACACAGCTCCTTCAGATAATTGTATTTTCAGGAAGATACGGTAAGCTGTTGCTTAAATTTAGGGCACAAGTCACAATTGTAAGTGGTTAATTTCTTTCTCTTTCTTTCAATTGTTTTCCACTCGGAGTCCCAAGTCTCTTTGTAGAGCAACAAATTAAAATTATATTTTTCCACTTTAAATATCTTAATCTAAAATCAATTTAATTTCGAAAGTGCGCCCTAATCTGCTGAACCATTTTTTGAGACCATAAATATCGTACTGGGAACATTTTTTGCACAATGTATGGTTGTTTTCTGCGGGCTAATCCATTATTTTTACAATGTTTTTATAATCACGTACTAGCAAAAGCACAATTGTCCTGTTTATGTCTTCTCTCAGCAAATTCGACAATTTATCAAACAGTTGACATTAACAGTGAAAATAAGTTTAAGCTATTTTTTTTTGCGTCAACCGTAGACCAAACAGAGAAATTTTGTATAATATATAATATAGTGTATATGTGCCATTCGGATTGACTTCAAATAAAATATTGTTAAAAAATACTGTATATTAATATACGTAATTTTCGATTTCACTTTGTTATGATATTTTTATATAATATTTTTCTTTGAATTTAACTTTAGAGTAACAACTAATTAAAACACCATACCTGCACTTATTCAATTATTAATGACAAAGTTTAATCACAAAATTATACGCTAATATTTCAATTGATCGTTTCACCCACATTGTGGAAGTAAAATTTTACCAAATTTTGATGAAGTAGATGGCGTAAAGCTCCTTAAGTTTTGTTCCAATAAATGTTTTCTTACTGTGGAAGAACTAATCTAAAGTTCAAGCTCATTCACTATGTCTTTCGACGAAATAAATGGATTTTTTTAACTAGACGAAAAATTTTCTGGTCTATTCGCTCAGAAGTTTTTCGAGGTCGCCCACCGCTATTGGCTTCCTCTACTTTCCCAATAGCTTACTACTTTTTTATAAGTATGGATTTATTGATTTATTAATATTTAATTGGTTTGCTATAGCAATTTAGGACTTACCGTTATTAAAAAGTTCAATAATCTTTAGCTTAAAAGCTGATCCATAACATGTTCGCGTCATGGTTGCACTTCTAAGAATTAGTACTGCTGAAATGCATAAAACCAACCAAAATTATTTTTTTCAATAGTGATCATAACGGGACTAAAATTTTTGTTTAACATTTTTGTTGTTGTTTTAGTTAATATTTCGCATCAAATGCAACAATGTAAAAGTTCCTTAGGTTCCGAACAGCGAATTTTTAAGTTAATTTTTTTTTTGTTTTATAATTTCTTTCAAAGACATAAAATGTATTTTTTGTTGTTATTATTAGTATGTAAAATAATAAATAAAAGGGAAATTTTTCATAAATCTATTTAAAGAGAACATATACGAACATGAGTATTTACTGGGGAAAAGTTGCTTAGGTTGCGAACAAAACTGTATATAAATATATATATATATATATATATATATATATATATATATATATATATATATATATATATATATATATATATATATATTTATATATATATATATATTTAGAAATCGTACACCATATGCCTCGCAACACGATTGTAATTTCTTATGCTCTACTTAAACCTTTAACCTTTAATAAACCGCACAAAACTCAGATCTAAATTTGCCTATTGCCTGTGACATAAATTTATAACCTTTACGGTACCTTTACGTTTAGAGGGTTATTCTTTATTAAATATGAAAAATTTATTATGGCCATATGGATATGCTTTACCCGCAATAACACATTTCATTTTGTAGTTAAAATAATGATATTCTCATGAAATATTTTTATTTAAAGGATTCAAGCACGATTAAAGTAAATTAATAATTGAATTTAATATAAAATTTTTGTTAAGAAAAGTACAAATAAGTATATTTATGCTGGAAATAAGTAGAAGAAGGAAGACTACATATTTTTTATATAAATCTTAAGCAATGAAATGACAATGACAGAATTTAACAAATACACTAAAAGAACATACGTTTACTTGCAGAAATTCATACAAATTTCAACAAAGCAGTTGTAAAGCAGAGCGCTGTTCGTAACGATATACAAAACCTAAAAGTTGAAATTTTTAGCGATCTCCAAATTCGGTCCGACAGTTCCAATTTTTGTTATACCCGCTTCTTCTGGTAAAAGAAATAGCTGCGGAATTATATGATAAAAATAATCCTTCTGCAAATCCATTCTAGAAGCCAATCTGTACGATGCGATGTTTTGAACTTGCAATTTCTTGTAACCATTTAAACCAAATATGAATTTCATTGTTTCATGCATACAGTATTGTTGTAAATTTTTAGTAAATTAGGATTAAGGATGCTTGTAAATTTAAGATCAAATTATTTTCGTAGGTTGTGCTAATGAACAAAGTTGATAAATAATTTAGTAATAAAAAAAATACCAGCTGTTTAAATAATTCCTGACAATAAAAAAACTATTGATATATTTTTCCATTCACATTTTCCCACTTTTTTTAGTCTTGCTAATTTTGAAAGTGCGAAAGCACTGTCATATATTGATTGACTAAGTTAAATTACATATGACAAAAGTTAATTACTGACTTAAAAATTTAATTGCCTACTATCATATTTTTTTATTTTTTTTTTTTTTTTAGAAAATTGAAATAAATTAATTTTAGTTTGAAATTGAAAAGAAAGATATATAAAGAAATAAATAATATTTTTCAAATGTTCCGTTTTATATTGACTACTGGGCTTCATTGGCATCCATGGCGGTTCGTTGGCCTCTTAGGGTTCGATTGTCCGTTTCGTGCGTTTTTTGCGCCATATATTTAAAACTAAATAAGCCCACTTCGGGACATGACAAATTTAAACCATCGGCAAGTTCTTTTTATTTCTAGAATTTTCAAAATTCTATATTATGACGATTGCTCTTTTCAAGCTCTAAAAAACGCAGCTAAGCATATGAATTATCTGTTATTGTTTAGGAGTTATTTGGCTGTTAAAAAAAATTTTTTGCCTTATCTGTTAATACATAATTACATACAAAATTATTGTTGTTTTGTTTTATTTTTCTTTTAAGTTTACACACGTACATATACATATGTATTGTTGTTATTTTTGTGTCTTTTAAATTTTGCGTTATCAAACGTCACCACATTCTTGGTTGTCTGCATTTTGTGTGCACTATTATTTTTGACTGCTCTAAAGGGTGTATTTAATTACAATATTACTTAAAACCTGTACACTTATTTGCGTGAAAACTTGACGTGGAATTTATTGCTTTGTCAACACGACACTTTAAACTATAAAATTTTGTGTATAAGCTTGAAAATTAAAATAATAAAATCACTCTTTGTTTTGATATTAAGAAGAAACCACCTGCAGTCCTTTATTTAAAATAAGGCGCCTCGGTCAAAGTGCCGTTTGTCGCAAATGAGAAAAAATTTACCATTCAGTTCAGTTTAAGTCATGAAATTGCACATCAAATTAAATTTTGTGGCAATTCGATCAAAGTGCCGGTTGTTGGTATACAAATTTGACAAACGAGTTAAACTAACATTTTCTTTGTGTAAATTTTTCTTTCTAGCTGACTGTGGTAAGAATGCTGCAGTTTAAATGTTTAGTGTTTACAAGGGCGTCTACTACCGTTTTGTATTTTTGGTTTGGAATGGTATACACTTCGAGCTATTTGCTAAAGTATTTTATTACCACTAGTTCATATCGGCTTCCAGCATTACTTAAAGGGAACGGACCTATGATATCAATAGCTATCGGCTAAGAAGGGGCACCTACGTTGCATTGCTAAAGCTTGCACCAACTTTGTTTTGGAACCTTGGCTGAAATGCACTGGTCGCAATTAGCTATCCAATCGGCAACAAATTTTTGGCAGACTACCCAGTAAAAGTTTTCTATAGTTTTTCTTATACATTTTTAGAAAAATCCGCTAATATTTAGTTTAACTTTATTCTAAGATCAACTTAAGTTTAGATAGTCGAACTGTTAGAGTTGTGTAGATACAGGGAAATAAAACATAGCTTTTTATGGATGGTACAATTTCCCCCTTCTAAAAATTATAATTTAGCCAATATTAAATATAAAAAAAATTGGTCTCGTAGCTTGACGTCTTATAAAGGATGAACAACCAAATAAACAATAAACATATTCACTTTAAATATTTATTTTATATTATTAAATACTAATCACATGAAAAATTAATCTAATTAAAATGTTCAAAATTATGATCATGCTATAATTATTTCATCATGGGCGTCATTATCTGTATCAGGAAGAAGTAGTTTAATAGTATCTGATGAAAAAGACTTTTTATCTTTCATGTTTTTTGTGTATTTAAGCTTAAAAAAGGGTCACTGCTCAAAAATAACCTATTAAGAGCAATTCGATTTGTATCGATTCTGCTAAATTTTCGCGAATACTTAGCAGAATATAATCTGAAGTGCTTATAACTAGCCGCAGCAGCTTCTTCTGACAATTGTCCCATGGGCAAGATTGCTTGCTTTATTACAGTACTGCCATGAATTAGAATTTTTTGCATCGTTGGACTTATGGGATGCCAATTGTAGAGCTGCACATACATTTCGGCTGTGTTATATGCATATTCATAAAATATTTCAACATTAATGCGGTGCGCGCTAGTCATTGTTTCCAATATTATATTCAGGCGTTTGATTAGTTCTTCATTTATGCCAGTAATTTTCGAAAGAGTTTCTTGATCCGAAAAAAATCTTCCTGATGCGTTGCCATCATTAGTGTTGCCATATCCTGGTTTTGGAATATCTACAAGTAGCCCCATCTCTTTCTAAGCCTCTTCTGGATGATTGTATTTCTTTCTTTAACAAGTGCTTTATCTTTATTGCTCCTTAATTGCCACTTTTGAAGTGTCAGTTTATATGAAAGATAAAGTATCGATTCTAAAAAGGTTATCCGTGCGTGTAAAGTTGATAGCCCAAAATTCAAAGCATCAGGGTTTTCAGGAAGATTTTGCCGCAATGTGTTAAATTCTTTTGAAATTTGTCCGCAAATGTGACACTTCATTGTGGATTTTGTGTGCGTTGCAGCATTACAGACTTGCATCGACCATTGTCAATAGTATCGTGTGTTTAATTTATGCAATATTTCCATTACATGGTACTTCACTTTTCTTTAACAGTTGAATTTAGTTATTTATGTATTTTATTTCTTGCTTTGTAATATCAGTAGTTTCGTGCACAAAACGGATTCGAATTGGTCTACACAACCTAGTTGAGGATGGTGTTGGATTTCACCATATCGTTTTTATTTTTTCATTAGCTATTGTCATTAATTTAATTGGCACACAACTAATTTGAAATATCTTAGTATCACTTTCGTTTTCATTTTCGAATTTTTGCTTATAAGATAATTAGTGCGATCCATCACAGCCCCATTTGCTTATGAGTTCCAGAAACTTAAGTTCTTCATAATCCAACTGCTGTGAAACCTTATTAAGATATGTAAAAATCGTGTTGCTGTGTGGTCGAGAAGAGATTGCAGCGTCACTTCCGCTAATGTCTCAATCACGGTTATGGCATCGTCACTGGGATATCAATTTTTTTTTGCATTTTTTAGCAATGAGTAGCAGGGATACACATTTTTTTGGCATTGTATAACATTTCATATTGGTTTTTCGTGAGATCAGGATTTATAAACAATGCTAAAGCACCCTCCGCTGAAAGTTTATTAACTTGGTTCACCTCGGAGGTTGTTAACGATCGCTTGCAAATTTTTGCTTTTGTTGGAGATCGTGGTATATCCATTATTAATTTAGCCGCATCATTATGTCCTACTGCTGTCTGGCGTATTGATGCAGCAAATGTGATCTCCTCTGTTGTTAATTGCTGACGAATTTCTTGCATTTTTCTTCGTTTTGTTCTTTCACTTGTTCATTAAATTATTTTGTTGGTCGCCCTAAAGATGAACTAATAAATTCCGGTATTGTCACAGTTTCTTCCAGCCATCTAGCATACTTGCTTTTCGTTGTGCTAAACCCCAATATCTTTTAAAACAATTTTTAAAATTTATAACACACTGCTTTACTACTTGTATATCCCCATCTCCTTGGCATTCTAAAATCGTACACAATTTCCTAGCTGAAAACTGCAACTTCTCGTCAATGGTTCTAGCATAAGATTCCTGTACTATTTGGAATAACTAAAATCCTGTGTAAATTTTTTCCATGTTGTCTCTCAAAATTGCAAAACTCTTTAATAATAATTTTGCGCAATAAGCCATGTATGTACGAGGGCTGCTCTATATATTTCTGGCCAAATAGTGAAAATGCGAATATTTATAATCAAAAATGGTTTTATTGTTTTTCAAAGTATTCTCCAGCATGATTTGTACACTTTTGCATGCGCTTAAACCAGTTGTCGAGGCACTTTTTCCACTCCGATTGAGACACCTCTAAAACACCTTGAACACTTCAACAGCTTTTTCTGGCGGCGAAAATCGTTGACCACGCATTTTTTTCTTGATGTGCGGAAACAAGAAGAAGTCATTAGGTGCCAAGTCAGGGCTGTACGGCGGATGACCCATTAATTCGACGTTTTGGCTAGTCAAAAACGCTCTGGTTTGAGCCGACGTGTGAGAGCTCGCATTGTCATGGTGAACAATGATTCGTCTTCTCTTGTTGGTTTTTCGAATTTCTCCGATGACTTTAGGCAAACAAATTGTAGTGTACCACTCAGAAGTGACCGTCCTACGTTGGTCAAGCGGAACAGTCGCCACATGACCAGTTTTGCCGAAGAAACAGGCGACCATTTGCTTCGAAGTGCTTCTTCCACGAACAAGTTTCGTTGGATTTCGCTCGTCTTTGAAGACCCACACGGTCAATTGTTGTTTCGTTGCGGGCTCATACGCATAGATCCATGATTCGTCACCTGTGACGATCTTATGAACGTCTTTTGAAGCACCGCAATCGTATTTTTGCAACATTTCTTTGCACCAATCGACACGAGCCTTTTTTTGAGCGACTTTCAATTGTGCGGCATCCAACGAGAACAAACGTTTTTTACGGCCAGGTGTTCATGCAGTATCATTTGTATACTGGTGGAAGAAATGTCCAAGGATGTCTCTATCTCTCGGTATGTTGCATGTCGATGTTGCATTATGAGTTCACGCACGGCATCAATGTTCTCTGGCACAACAGCCGTTTTTGGACGACCTTCACGGAATTCGTCTTTGAGCGAGCTTCGGACACGATTAAATTCATTATACTAATATTTCACAGTGCTATAGGATGGTGCTTCATCGCCATACAAAGATTTAAGTTCATCAATGCACTCTTGTCGTGATAATCCACGTCGAAAGTTGTAAAAAATGATGGCACGAAAATGTTCACGAGTTAATTCCATTTTTTTCTATATTAATTTTTTCAAGTCACTGTAAACAACACAAATAATGGTCGTACGTCAAAACGTTTTGAGTACGATTATGCTTAAAAATGACAAACTTTCCAATGGAAATGTCAGATTGCACTTGGCAGCACTCAGTGTTGCCAGGCCAGAAGTATATATAGCAGCCCTCGTATATTTTTCAAAGTGCATTTTTCCATTACTTACTTAATAACCTGAATCTTGGGTGCATCTTTTATATACCTGCACGGTTTTTAAATATAATTTTGATTTGTAGCGCATTTTAATTAGATACGTACATATCTAACTATATTTTCACAAGAAATAAAGTGTCCTGGAGACGATAAAGTATATAAAATTGGAAAATAAGATAAAAATATAAGGTACAAGAAACGGGATCACCCATCTTTTTTGCGTTATGGGCCTATGAACTTTTATGATAAACTGCGCTTGTGTATTTCAATTCTTAACGTATCATATATGGACAGAAATTTAGAAGGGAATAAAAAACCAGCCTAAAACTAAAGGATTATATAAGTGAGTATAGCTATCCACTGAAAGCTTCACGAAAAAAGTGTTTTTTGCAGTGAAAACTTTCAGATTTCATTGTATACGCTTCTACTAAAGTGCAAAAGCATAAAGCTTCCTTATCGTTATATTTTTGCCAACACGGCGCAAGGTAACCACATGTTATATCTCATAATATATTGTGCATTTAGATATGATCTCCTTCGCACAGTGGTCAATTTCGCGAGACAGCGGTCAAAACTTTAACTTTTGACCGGATTTGTATTTTTTTACGCAATTTGTTTTGTTCAATAGAAGGGACTTTAGGTTTCAATTTGCGTGTTCAAACGTAAAAATCTACTGATAGGAACGTAAGTAATGTGGAGTTAAAAATGCATTTTAATTTTTTGATGAGTTTCCATGTAAAAGCTGAATATTTTGACATTTTAAATAGGTATTTTTTTTATAATTTCTTATTTTCTTCAATCGTATCTTACAACCAATACTTATTTATTATTCCTAAACTTAATTTTGGTCAGAAAATGCAAACATTTGTCTCCAGACATTTATTTAGTCTCAATATTCACAGGGGCCAAAGGTTGGTTTTTTGGAAGAAAGCTAATTCTTGTGAGGATTAAACTTAAAATTAACACTGAAATTCCCAACAATATCAATACCATTTGGATATATTATATACAGAACACAACATCGATAAAATTTTAAGTAAACTTTTACTATTGATTTAAAGTGCACATATATTTTATTTAAATGTATTAATTAAAATTTATACTAAAATTAGAAACAAATTATAATCTTTAAACTAGTATTAATTAAACAATATTAGTAAAAATTTCTTCCAAATAGCTTTGATTTTCATTTTACAGTAGTTGTTTAGCTTCTTCATCTAACTCTAATGAGGTTGATTTCCATTTTTGTCGAAAACTGCACATATATGGGTCTGATGTGCACAACAAAATATAAATAAGATCTTCGTTAGTACAATATCTGGAAATTTTTCTTGTATTGTTCTCGCGAAAGAATCTGTAGTCTTTGTTCCTTTTTTCTTGCGCTTGTTCTGAGAGATTTCCAATTGGAAGCATATTGTGCTGAATTATTTGTTCACCATGGAACAAAATTTTGTGAACTGTGGTTGGCATATGTCTCCAAGAATATTTTTGGTTATAAAGGGTTGCTGTCTCCTTAGCGTACTCACCAAATTTTTTTGCATCTATCTTTTTGCTACATGCTATAGCTTCTAATATAATTTGGAATCGTCGTATTAAATCATAATCTAATCCAGTTAAACAAGCTGCAGTTTCTGGATCGGAAAAAAATCTCCTTGCTGTGTGTCCATCATTAGAATTTCCTTCTCCTTGTTTTGGCTGGTCAATTATAAGGCCTATCTCACGGTATTTTCTTGAATTTTTTTTTTTTTTTTTGTTTTTTTTGCTTTCTTTTTTCCAAATTTTCTTTGTTGTTTCTCACTGTTTCGCCTAACGGGCCAAATTCCAAATCGTATCCCAGTTTAAGAATATGCTCCATAAAACGAATTCTAGCATGAAGAGCTGACATTCCAAATTCATATGCTTCATTAAAACTATCGTCTTCTGTTGGTGGTTGGCTCAAATGACTTGATGTTTTTTGGCATATGGTGCAGCTTGACGAAGACTTTGTTTCGGTTAAAGCTTGTGCAACTTTTCCATCGATCATTGTAAGTGACATTTTAAAGTTAACTTCGATGCATTGGTCATTAAATTCAAATATCACTGGTTGAAGTTCTTTAATTTCATCTGTTATTTTGCCAACTTCTTCAGTTATGACATCTCAAGTTTCTTTTTTGTAAGCTAAAGTTTGGCCTACAAAATTTTGTTGACGAGGGAATTTTATTCTTCCATACATCTTTCTCTGCAGCTCTACTAGTTGACGGCTCTGAACCAATATAAGTTTTTGTTAAACGTAATGGAACGATAAATCATGAATAAATTGGCATCTGATGAATTTTCCGCATTACATTGTTTGTATTATTTCTGGCCAGAGGAGTCATCACATCCCATTTAGAAATTAAAGTCATGCTGCAATTTTTAAACTTCTTTAAATAGTCAGCATCAAGTGTCTTTAATAATCGTTCTGCAGTGTGGTTAAGAAGATCCTGCAATTTTATTTTTGCTGAACTTGAAGTTACACTAATAGCAGTTCGTGAAGGTAAACAATCTTTTTTGGCAGAAACTATATCTCGATATGATGGAAAAATTCTACAATTTTTTTCATTGGTTCCAAAAATTGTGCAAATGCATCTTCTGGAGTAAATTTATTTTCTTCAGTTGGTGTCGGCATACTTTCTAAAATCCTTTTTGTGCGTCTGGGGCTTGCTTCCACTATTTTTTCAATGATAGCAATTTTACTCTTTAGTTTTCGATGGTTGAATTTGATGCAGAAATGAATCCTTTATGATGCTACAAGAAACTTCTTCATTGATATGTTTAAGCTTGCGTCTTCGTGACCTTTCACTACAATTATCAATTGGCTTTGCTGGTCGACCACCTTTTCCAGTTTCCGTGGTAGTTACTGATGGCTTTTTAAAAAAAAGGGTTAATTTTTTAGCCATTCTTGGTTGCGTGAGTAAAACAATTTCTTGTACCGTTTTCTTAAAGTATTTAAAAAGTGTTTCATTTTTAAGTTATGAATTTTAATTTCTTGTTTGTCGCATATTTTGAAGAATTGATTATTCATTATATTTAAAATAATGTCGTTTTCATCTTTCCGTTCAAAATATGTATCAGATAGAACACTATAACTGAATTTAGCCATTGTTTAAGCAATAATGAAGAAGAAAAAAATGAATGCATGGATTAATATACGATTGCTCGAAGTTTCAACATGATCTTTTTTACCTCTTTGAAACACAATATAACAGGTACTTGGTTTTACCGGTTATTTCCATTGGTTTTAAATTTGTTTGCAATTTTCAGGTATTTAAGTTGTGTAATATTAGATGGCAATAAAATTATTTTTTACCTGTTTCAAATGAATTGCTAGATACCACATAATTTGAGAGTTAACAGGTACTGGCAATAATACAACAGGTACTTGGTTTTACCAGTTATTTCCATTGGTTTTAATTTTATTTGCAATTTTCAGGTGTTTACGTTATGTAATATTAGGTGGCAATAAAATTATTTTTTACCTTTTCCAAATGAATTGCCTGATGCCACATAATTTGAGAGTTCTATTGTCAACAGAATTATTTTTTGGATCAATAAGAACTCTTGTACAAAATTTCATCAAAATATATGCATAATAGCCACTTTCACATACAAATAACTTCTCAAAAAATATGACGTTCATTTGTATCGAATATCTTACCTTGGGTCAGAAAAATTGCTGTAGCTCAAAAAGTGCAGTCCCGATGCATGGACATGTATATATAGGAATGTAGGGGAGAGCTAGGACTACAAAATAGTAAATTTGTGTTTTGAGTCAGCTTGACTCACAGGAGTTGTGCTCTATGAAGTAGGAAATTTCCGAGAAATTTTACTTTTTTAAAAAAAATATTTAAATTGTTCTGAAAACAGTAGAGCTTTAATTTTACCAGTAATAGGAAATAAGTTAAGTTACAACACAAAATTTACTTCGTCCAAAAATCTTGAAAAACAAAAAAGTTATGATCATTTAAACTTAAAAAATTAACTAAGAATATCATAAATTTACTAAATTCTGAAAAAATTTTGGACTACCCTGATTTCAGTGAAATAGTTGAAATAGTAATTTTTTGGCTCCCTAGGTTTACTACTGTCTACTTTCATACGAGTCTAATAACTTTAAAATCGGAGAACAAAAACCAAAAGGAGTTTTTGCCGCTATCTCAAAATATTGACCACGGTGCGTCGGCAAATTAAATGCTGCTTCGATTTCTAAACTTTACTGGAAACTCTAATATTCATTCTAGTTCTCACAACGAAACTAATATGAATAAAGAATTGTTATAGATTAAGGTATTCATAATCTTAACTAGTGATAAAGAAGTAGTATTAAAAATGCGTAAAAAATATTTATTTTTTAAATTTTTTAGTGGTTTATTTTATCGTTTTTTTCTCGGATATTTAGCGGTTTATAGCATTTTTTAAAAGAAAACCCAGTTGGAATTGGTTCAATAATTTTAGCAATACTGGATAACAGTAACAAAGTCATATGTACATCATTAAAGAAGATCATCAAACACACGTAGACATAGATTTACAACATAGTTTACATTGTTCTAAAATGTATAAATAAATAATAACTTTTTTATACTTAAAAATGACATAATAAAAAAACGCACATCTCAGCGCTGTTGTAAAAATATTATCTTTTGCTCATTGCTTCAATACAGAATCAATTCTCGCATTCGAGCAATTTATTTTCATAAACAAATTATTAATCAACTTCTAATTCTCTTTATTTTAAATAATTTACTAGTGGTATACGAATAGAGAATTGTGCTTACTTGTCTGAGAAATTCCAAAGATAAAAAAATAAATGTAACTATTTTTGTGGTGTTATAATCAGCGTTGCCAGAAAAATTCTGGCTGTTGTCTCCAATTTGACTCATAATTTCCCCAAAAATCCCCAATTTTAAAACGTGAATCCCCAATTTCGTTCCCAAAAAGAAATAAAAGTATCTTTATTAAAAACAAAACAATAAAAAAAACTTTTTAAGTTATTGTTTCCGTATACATTCATATGTCATTAATTTTAATATTTTGAACTGAATGGTAAAGGGGTCTATATTTTACAGAAATAAAGTATAAATATCTTACAAATTAAAAGCGGTGTATCCCAAACTCACGAGAATATAGTACGCTGAAATAAAAAACATGTAACTAAAAAATATTCAGAATTGTTTGAGACATGAAAGTCAATAGATAAACAAATTTTAAATGTTTTGTTAGTTACACAATTTTTATTTTAGCTGACTACATGTTCTTATAATAAAAGTCAAGTTGGTAAATGTAGAAATCAAATGTTTATAAACGTTAATTTAAGTAACAAAGTAAAATTAAATACATAAACGGACAAAGAATATTTTTTTTTTCAATTCGCTTTTCATAATAGTTTTTCTGAATTAGAATTTAAGGATGAGAAAATATATTTTTTATATAAATAAATATATATAAATGAAATATAGTTTTTCTAAAACTGCATTACTTATTGGCATAATTAATAGATGTAACACAGAGGCGATTTCAAGGAAGAAATAATTTCCAGCATTTTCTTCGTATGCGTAAACTATTGCCCAAAAGCCAAAAATGTCTCTTGCATTAGAAATTTTGTGTGCTTCTGCAAATAACCATGCGCAGTTTTATTTCACTAGCTTTTGTAAGTAAAGTTTTGAGTCTATGGAAATTTTTTTAAATTCTATAAACGGTATCAAATTTATTTATGTAATTTTTTGAAGAGTTTGTAATTTGTCGTATTTTCGGTGAATTTTTTAAGCTTTTCTTTTGCTAGCACGAATAAGTGTTCTGAACAATTTTCGTTAAAATCAATTTATTAACAATTGCACGTTTTATGTAGGTGTTTGCTTAATCAATATGTAATATAATAGAGAGTCCAGGAAGTAGTTCCTTCACAATAAATTCGACAGAGTTGGGGATTGATTTTTCTGGTTTCGAGATGCATAAGTTTAGTGAATGGCAAACGCATTTAACTAATTAAAAAAAACTATTTTGTCTTTCAAGGAAAACAGAAAGAGACTTTCTTGCGCCTCACATATTGATTGCACCAACTGTGCCAATGGCAGATAAATGATTAAGAACTAAACCAATGTTCATAAAAAAAATGATAATTCCTCTGCTGTTACCTCTGCTTCTACTTAAATGCACAAAAAACTTTGTGATTATTTTCACCTTTTTTTCGTTAAAGTACCGAATGCAAAGTGCCATTCGTTTAGCTCGATACATCCGATGACTTATCAATCAAGAGTACTTACAGGTATTCCATTAACATTAAATATTAACTATTTTGATTAAGCAGGCACTATAACAAATTTTATTATTGCCTAACATTTTGATTCATGTATTTTTAGCGTTATGGCATTATTATTACTTTGCACTCTTATGAAAATAATTCACAAAGATGATCAGTTGGTATTATACTAGAATGTGTAACTTTAATTTACGTAGAAAAATATTTGAACTACTATCAAGTGTCTATACATATAAGTTTATATCCTGATGCTTTTAATATGTTAACTCGACTACACCACAGTAGCATAGGTAAAAAATATTCAAAATATTAAATTTAATGCCTGTAAATCAAACAAGTGTCGATAGTAAAAAAAACTAGAAATGAAAAATTCCCAAATCCCTCCCTAGGAATTTCTGTCCCAAACTTATGTTAAAATTCCCAATTTGGGGATAAATCCTCTTATCTGGCTACGCTGGTTTTAATACGATTTTTTCTTTGTTTGTGTTTTGCTGTCTGTTGTCAAACACACACATATCTTCGTGTTATCTTTTAATATTCGGTTGTTACACGAACACGTGTTCGAGAAAAAAAAGCACATCCTTGCAAGCACTTTCTAGCGAATCAATACATCGTTTCTTCATGGGGCTTAAATCTGCCGCAAATAATATCCAATTCTAATCTAATAAGTATCACCAGTCAGAAAGAAACGTACAACTACAGTGATACAACTATTGGGACTCTATTTAGCGTCTCTAAGAAGGATTAAAATTTAGTATTATATTAGTGTCTTGTAGAAGTGTAGAAATGGTTTCCTCTTAAAGTATCGAAGTAATGAAATTCTGCTTTATCAAAACGGAAAATGTTAATTTAAACATAAAAGAAAGGTTTTAAGAAAGACAGGTTTAATTCAAATTTTAAGAATTTGTAATACAATGTAGAATGCGAAATACTATATAGAGATTAAAAAACAAGTATTTTGTGTTCAAATTTATAAATAACTAAATTTTTAACACAAATCTACTTATAGGTTAAAATTATTATTAATTTTTTTGTAATTTGTCTTGATATTTTTTATAAACTACACGTTTTTGTTTGTCACATTAATTAATACACTCATAGTGAAGCCGAAGCTGTGACCTAGAAGAGACCAATATTCGCCGCCTTAGCAATTTGTTTTTGTACATTTTACAGCAATCAACTTATTATCATCTGGTAGTTGAGAAAAAGTTACTCTTCAAATAACAAATTTAAGGGAAAATGTTTTTGTATTAAAATAACGGGTCTTGTTATCAAATTACCTTGTGGTAGAGACGAAATGGTGTTTGTTAGACTATTTTTTTTTTTTGTGTTTATATTAAATTGAGTTTTTAATCTAAAGAAGTAATGAAGAAGTTACTTTTATCGAAGAACACAATTAAAAAAACTGGCAGGAATGTGTCGTGTAAGGTAAAAACGCACATTTACGATGTATTTAAAGTTCGTGTCGTGTATTGATTGTATATAAGATTAAAACTTTTGCCGCTACAACAAATACATAACAGTATTATTGTTATACAGATCACATTGAATAACACTGTAATTTATACAAAAGACAAATTGAAAAGTATACTATCAGTTTAAGAAGTTTTAAATCTAAATTTATCTTTAAAGCCGTAACTGATTTTTTATATAATACAGTTTTTTATATATTGCATTAGCGAATGCTAAATAAAAAATAAAAAAATTAAAGGGTTTACTATCAGGTTATCTATTTTTGAAATTTTAATTTATTTTCTTATCCATAATGTAATATAGAAACATATACTTAAATTTTAAAAGTTTGTATATTAATATACAGACAACAACAATTAAAATTTAAGTTTACTGTATCTGAGAAATCGTGAAAAGCAAACTCTAAAATTTAAAAAATACAAAAATGGGAAATAAAAAATCGTCAAAATAGAAAAGCACTTAAAGGAAAAATGTGTTGAAGTAACGCGTTCCAAACTTAATTTCTTATTGGCTTTAGCTCTTATAATAAAGTACAGATATACACGACATGGCTATCACTTTTAAGTTCCGGTATACAAATTTTTGTAATTCAAACTTCTGCCAGCAAAAAATTTCAAAAAAGGTGATCGAGTGTGGAATTAAGCATTTTTGGTTTCCCAACTGGATTACCAACCTAATAATTTTAACAAGGCATGAAACTTTTAAAATCAATTATTGAGAATTGATTACATTGATTGCAAGAAATAATAATAATCATTAGTACGTATTTTAAGGTGTTCTTTTTTAACTTAAAGATTCATTAAAGTTCAATTAATACTCTTTTACTTGCGAACTAATGTGTGTTTTGTAAGCGAGTAACAAAATTTGGTAATCACAAAAGTAAGTCATCATATGGCAAGTACTTTTTAAGGTTATGCCTAATTTTTTGCTGGATTGTTATTCTGTTTTATAAAATATATTAAAATTCTTTGAGAGCTAGTAGCACTTCGACAAGTTTACTTAGTTTTAAATTGTTGAGATTTTTTCCAACACTGCAATTTGTTAATTTCTATTGGTTTCAATTGATTTTCACATATATTCGGAAGTTCTGTGATTATGCAATATTTACGAGTGTTTTGTTGTCCTAATAATAAGTGTGCGATATGTGACTTACCTGGAGTAATATCTAAAGCAGTTGAACACAAAATGCTTAAGCAATTTTATCATTCCCATTAGGGACATGACTTTTTAACAATTTTTTATTTAAATATTAGAATTGGCATAGTACAGTCCAATGGAGCTTATTTAAATAAAAAAAATAGTGTTCCAAAGAGTCTTTCAAGAAAAGTTTCCATTCAGTTGAAAAAAAAATTCCACAATCTAGAAAAAACAATAAAATCCAAAACATTTCCGTGGTAACTAGGATAAGGCTGACCTCATGGTACTATGTAAAAAAAATTATTTATACCCCTAATGAATATTACCGTATAGTTAGTACATACAAAAAGTAGTTCCTACTCGTGTGAATGTGTGCATTTATTATCCTTCATGTACATGTGTCGCTATTGAGTGTGGAAATCCATTTCTGGGGGTACAATATGATAAATGTTAACAATTTTTAGAGCGACATATTTTTATAACATAATTTTAGAAAAGAACACAAAGATGTCCAAAGTTTTATAAAATCAAAACATATTACGGTTGTTCAAACAATTATTAGAATTCTTAGTTTTTTATATAGGTTTTTACTCTCGTAACACTTTTTCCATTCAAATTAAATTTTTTACAAATCAAATTCAATTTTTTACAAATCAAATTCAATTTTTTAAAGCAACTTTAATTTTATTCAGAACAAATTAAATTATTTTCAACACATTAATTTTTTTATTTCAAATTAATTTTTTTTTTTTTTTAATTAAATTTCAATTTTTTTTTTAAATTCAATTTTTTCCACTTCAAATTAATTTTTCTACGAATTCAATGCAGAAAAATTTAAAAACTTTATTTTTCTTTTGTTCTGCTCTTATATACTACAAGCTGCTTTTTTATTATAAAAAACAACGGTTGAAACTGCTAAGAATGAAATCTAATTCCTCGTTTTATTTTCACTGATTAGTGGTAACAACCTTCAAACAGAGAGTTAATGAATGTAATAATAAAAAAAATATTTTGTAACGGTAAACATAACAAGCGAACAGTTGTTTGACTACTGAGTCAATTAGTTGTTAGATAAAGTGAAGTTAAAGTTCTTACACTTTTAAAGAAGTTCTCATTTTGTCACCATTATTAACCGGTCAGTAGAATCCGTCACACCTTAAAATTCCAACAATTATTATGTTGATATGACTATGAATTTGTCATTAGCTGCAACTGGAGATCAGCTACATTAAAAATTTTATATAGCAAGTAACTAAAGCTTATTCTCAATTTAATTTTGTATAAATAAAAATTATTTTTTAGGTAACTTGTGTTGAATTAAAAAAATAATAATTTGAAATTAAAAAAATTTAATATACAATAAAAAAATTAATTTGAAATGAAGAATATTCAATACCATTTGTGAAAAGTTTAATTTGTGTTAAAATAATTTAATTTGTTCTGAATAAAATTGAAATTACTATGAAAAAATTAAGTTTGGTTTGAAAAAGTTTGAATTTGAATCGAAAAATCGGTAATTTCAGAATAAAAAACTATATATTATTTGGTATTTCTTAAACAAGATTTTACCTAATAAATCAATTTATTGATACTATATTGTTGATGCATCTAACTAATATTATGATGCATGTAAGTAATATTATATGTATACAGTAGTTTTCGCTTATAGTTCACAACTAAAGTTGCACAATTTTTGTGGACTATAAGCGAATTAGGACTATAAGCGAATTAGGACTATAACCGAATTTCTTTTTAAGCCACTTTATGGACTATAACTTAATCCAGATATAATACACATTTTGGACTATATACAAAGTATGCAATTTCTTCAATAAAACCACTTTTTTTTAACAAAATAAAATTTTATTTAAAATATAAGCAAATATTGATTTAAATAAAATTAATAGTTTAAACAAAAACCTTAACATATTATTATTTATTGTAACTCAAATGCTTTAAAAGCTTATTGTACTAAAAAGTTGCCGGAAATCTAAATAAAAAAGGATGCCAGCTTGTTTAAAAAAAGGTATTAAAAAACAGGGTGGCCTATATGAAAGTTTTTTTCTATACAATATTAGCTATGCATGCAAAGAAAAGTTGGCCTTTAAACGAAAATGGACTATAGGCGAAGTGGACTTTGAACAAATAATTTGTATGAAATTCGAAAAAACCTGCAAGTGAATAGGACTGTTTTGGCTTACATCCGTTTTTGGCCTTTAAGCGGAATGGACTATAAACGAAAAGTACTGTATACTAATATTTAATTTTAGTTTAAACAAAAACTAATTAAATTTTGAAAAAAATTGGGATAAAAAGAGTGGCAAAAAAGCATTATAAATTTTTGTTTGAGTAAATGCTAAAAAAAAGCTTGCAAAAAATTAAAAAAAAACTTTATTTAAAGCAAGATATTATTTTTTGTAGGTTCTTTTACACCCCAACAACATCATCAGAAGCTAAAAGCCTTTGGTAAAATAGATGGAGCGGTAAATATCATTAAAAAATTAAATCAACGTATAAATGTTTGAAATTTTATTAATTTAGCTGTGTCAAACAACACTGCAGCAGGTTTCTAACCATAAAATTTCATCAATAGCAACTCAACCGAATCAGTATGCTCAAAATATGGGTTGTGATGATGATTTAGGTAAGCAAAAATTGTGTAACGGTTTATTTATTAGTTAGGTTATTATACTTGCACTATAAAATATGATACTTATTATTTTTTCATGCCACCTTAAATCTCATCTCAGTATATTATATTACATTATACCGTATTCTATATATAATAATACTTTTATTATTAAGTTATGCTAGGGTCGGCAGGCAGCCTACTTGGGTCCATTAGCTCTGATCCCTTTGTGTTACATGCGAAGTGGAAAAGGCAAAAAATGAAATAAGAAATAGTGAAAGAGTTGAGTATAGGTAAAGTTGGTCAGACTGAAGAGAACTAATCCTGTTTGGTCTCACTGATAAAATATCCTACTATTTTATTTTCGGTCTCTCATCAGACCGCTTTAATAAAATAAATGTTGTGTTTAAAGTAAATAACATATAACACACGACTGAATGCGAAATACAACAATTGATAGTAGTTTTCAAGATGCATTTAATTCCTTAAAGATTCCCAAGACACTGCTTCTGACCACTTTAATAAAATTGTTTTTTGTATTACAGCCAGTTTACAGATCACAATCTGCCGTTTAGACGCACAAAAATGTTACCGTTTTCCATCTTTGCGTTTTTACAACGCGAATATCATTTTTTTAACGTAACAAATGACAATTGTTTCTGGTTTATGTCAGTGTCAGTTTTAAAAATTTTACATATACATGTTTATTTGTGTTCCCAAAAGTAATTTAAAAATATTAAATAAAATAAACTATATGGAGCTTTCAGGAAAAAAAGGTAAATATATATTTGTGCGTTATAAAGTATGTGTTTCTTAAAAGTAAAATTTGTATGCATTTGCCAGCATCAAGATGACAATATGTCTACAGTTCCATTAATTAGTGAACTGTATGGAGGAATATCCTCATGTTGCCACAGGAACTCCCCAGTTTAGAAGCAGCAAAGCAGCTATGAAGCAAACGTGGGAGACGGTTGCGAAAAAGATAAATGCCTATAGACCGCCACCAACAAGCGCCAGTGAGTGAAAAAAAGTATGTATTTTTTTAAAGTGCTTTATAAAATTCCGTAATACACTCATATTATCTGTACAGTAAAATATTAATTTACGTTATTTTTAATTTTATTACTCATTTATTTTATTTCAGGTGTGGGCAGATCTTAAGTGTCGCCTAAAAAAAGAAATTGCAGATAATAATAAAAGTCCGCATAACACAGGAGGAGGGCCTTGTCAGGTAAACAACCTTAACCTTGTAACACATTGGGACCAACAAGCACTAGAGAAATAGTCCTACATGAAACTCCTCCTAGAAGAAGCCTTAATGTAGCAGTTGTTACTCCGACGTGTGCTGTGAAAGAACCACAGTCAGAAGAGTGTTTCTTGCAGGAGTGGGCTGTCTATAACGGGAGCCCACCAACAACCTCAAAAAAAGTAATACCAGAGTCGTATCACATGACAAGGCCCGAACCTCAACACCAAAACCAGAAAGCTTAACAAAAAAAGGAAGCGGAAACACACAGATAATGCCGCCGAAGGACAAGAACGGCTTAAGCTTCTGCGTCAACAATATGAAATTCAAGCGGAGACACTGGAAACAATTAAGTCGCAAGCCAAATCGACAAAAGAGTGCGTAGCAGCTATAAAGGAGAGAGGCATTACAAACGCAGTCCGTGACCGAGTCAATGAAGCTGATGACCAAAGCGATGTTTGATCTGGTAAAGCATTTTACAGAAGAAAAAGAGTAAAAAGGTGTAAACTTTATTTAAACAATTTTGTTAATTTTTTTATTAAAGTCCTTTTTTAATCTATAATTTTTATAATTTACATACTGTTTGCAAAACAGTCGTAGTTTGCAAAAATAAATTTAGATATTTTTATTCTATTCATGGTACAAAATGAAATACAAAGTACAAAAAAGTCATAGATTTAAGAAAATGAATTTATATAATTTAATATAATACTTATTTATTATAGTTTTAATAAATTTTTATCTAATTTTAGAAAAATTTTTGTCTTTTTATAAATTTCTTGCATTTAGTCTCTTATTGTCGTGTCATGTACTCATTAGAATTTTCGTCTGCTTTTTCCTCTTCATTCGGCTTATTTGTGGTTACAGGCTCATATTGCGGCCAGTTATTTTTGTAAATGATACACATACTGTGCAAAGCACAGCAAACATTTACCATTTTTGTCACCTTTGCTGGAGCATAATGTAGACCTCCGGAGCCAATTAAGCATCTAAATCGATTTTTTAGAACTCCAAAACAGCGCTCGATTATATTTCGAAGCCGACAATGTCTTTCATCAAACTTTCGTTCATGAGTAGCTGTTGGATTTCTGTAGGGCTTCATTAGGTATGGCTGCAATTTGTAACCACCATCGCCTACCAAAATACATAATTTTTAAATTAATAATAATGAAAATAAAAACTAATGGGAAAATACCTAAAATCCAAGTATTTTTATTTTTTTTTTTTTTTTTTTATTTTAAATATTCAGACTTGAAATAATGGTATGCCGCACTTTGCTTCCATATGAGTACGTACGTCATGATTATGACCAGGATATCTGGCGTCTAGATAAGTTATGATCATATTATGATCACATATCTAAAAATAGTTAAAAGAAAATAATGATAAAAGATATGCACAAATGTAGTATATTCATTTAAAATATTGAAAGTATACTTACTGCCATAACATTAATGCTGAAAAATCCCTTGTAATTGTGATATGAATGCATTGAATTTTTCCCCGGGGACTTGATGCGAATATGAGTGCCGTCAACACATCCTACAGCACCGGGTGTACCACCTTCATTGAAGAAACTTTCTTTAACAGTATTTTCTTCCTCTATGCTTTTAGCTAAAGAAATCCATTTGGAGCACAGATTTTCTTCAAAAATATCTAGGTATTCCTCGATTATTTTAGAAACTTGTGACTTGGACATTGTGAGGCCCATTCGGTGTCCACAGAAGATTGATACCCACCGGTGCCAAGAAACCTCAGGAAGGTTGCCAGTGCATTTATTGGCTAAATGTGGGTGTTCCTGTTTAGGGATCAACCCATCGAGTAGCACCTTGAAAATTTCTTTGCTAACGCGGAAGTTAGCTATAAAACTATATATATGATGGAAACTAATAAAGAATAATTTTTTGTATAAACAGGTTTATTACGTTTGCTCTGACAACTCAAACACATTTAAGGCATCTCTCAAGTTCCTTCTGGTTAAACGGGTGTCTTCCTTATCACTCTCGTTGGAGTCGTTAGAAAACGCAAGCTCAACAGATCCAAACATTTTGATTTCTAAAGCATAAATGAAGTTTTAAGGAGTTATATTGTTGGGCAACTGCCTATTATAACAATTTCTCTAATAAAACATCTACGTATACATATACTATAAAAATATTATACATACATGTAATCAGTACACTCACTCTTTTAAATTATTATTATTTTTTATTATTAAACTTTTTTATTTATTTATTTTTTAAACTATTTTGTTTGCACAAATTTGGTATACAGATGGATTGTTTGATCATTTTGTTTTGTTTATTAAACTCAATGTATATATGAAAAAAAGTAAATAAAAATATTAATTAATAAATTGGCAATAATACTACGATTTGACTCAACTTTTATTTGTTTGTTTTGTTTATTAAACTCAGCTGTTGCTTTTTAAGACCCAAAGCAGAGTTACCATCATTTAAGGCAAAAACAAAAAATGTATATGAAAAAAAGTAAATATAAAATATTAATTAATACATTGGCAATACTATGATTTGACTCAACATTTATTTATACGAAACACAACGTAAGTTAAACGAAAAAACCGGAACGTGTTACACGGACGCTAATTATTACGTATTCGTCCGTATGCTTTCCTGTTTCGTTTCGCTCTTGACGTGTTCTGTAAACAGGCTGTTAGACTTACTAAACAATTGTTAGAAATTTTTAATAAAAAGTTATACTTTGTAGAAATCTTCAGAAATTCACTGGCAATTAATCTCTTTGCTTTTAATCTTGTTGAGCATAATGTCACTCTGTACTGTAGTAACTGATCTTGAATTAAACAAATGTCATAACAGTTTTAATATTCTAATTAAAATAAGTAAAAAGTTGAATAATTTACGCCGTTCCGCATCACAATTTAAGTGAACAAAAGGGAAAAGTGGAAATGTTAAAAAAAATAATTGTTCACGATGAGAGAAAAAATTGTTCACTAAAAGCAATTTACTTTGGTAAAAAAAAGAAAACATTTCCTCGAAAAATTTATTCATGATAGTCTTAAAACCTACGCTTTTTTCTTATACTGTTAGTTTACTCCTTAATTATGATTCTAACATTGTACAAAAACAAACAAAAAAGTAATTTTATGTTAAATATACAAACAACTCAAAAAAAAAAAAATTTAATTTTATGTGCATGAAAATTTAGAATTTTTTAGGCTCATATTAAATTTTGACCCAGCCCCTTACAAATGGTGGAATAATTTCCAAAATATTTTGATTCTGCCCCATTGTTCACTTCTTCCTTGGCACAGTAGGCGTTTTAAAAGGAGAACATTTTTAAACTTTGATTTTTTTGTGCTATTTTCCCGATATTAATTATTGGAGGTGAAAGCACGTCTCGATGGCTATTTCGCTTCCGCTTAGCTCTTCAGAACCCAACGAGACGTGCTTTCACCTCGAATAATTAATAACGAAAAAAAATAGCACACAAAAAAATTTTAAGTTTAATTAATTTTGTTTTATATTCCCGTGTTTTAATTTTTTATTATTAAATTATTGCTAGTGCCTGTGCATTTAACAAAAATAAAATATCATAGTGTTTTGTGATGTGTAATTTATTGTTTTTATCTTTCAACTTCTTTAAAACTGTATAAGAGGAGCTGAGAAAAAGTCAGCCGTATACAGTGAATAAAAAAAAGTAAAATCAAAGTTATTGTTGTTTTTGGTTGAACTTTGATTTTTGTCTTTACATTATTGTTTAGACAAAAATCTTTAGTTCATTTAAAATAATTGTGAGAAGGTTCCTGAAGTTAAGTAAGCAGTAGCGAAATAGCCATCGAGACGTGCTTTCACCTCCAATAATTAATATCGGAAAAATAGCACAAAAAAATTTTAAAGTTTAATTAATTTAATTTGATATTCCCGTGTTTAAATTTTTAATGAGAAAATTTTAATTATGTACCAGCTACCTAGTTTAGCCGTTCGTGTGTTGGTAAACCATCGATTTTTTTTTTGTTTTTTTTTTTTTTT
Source organism: Cistogaster globosa (assembly GCA_937654795.1). Lineage (NCBI taxonomy): Eukaryota > Metazoa > Arthropoda > Insecta > Diptera > Tachinidae > Cistogaster > Cistogaster globosa. The sequence continues at coordinate 70,752,761 of OW569404.1, read as the reverse complement.
TTTTGTTTAAAATATATTTTTTTATTTTTCTTTTTGCAGGACTTTCGCTAGTGGCATATTGAAACTATCTTGTTATAATTTGTAACCGTTTTAGAAATCACAAATCATTTTCGAAATTTCAAAATTTCAACTGAGGTAGAGTTGAGTTGTAAACCGTTATAGGGTCATAAATCACTAAATCATCAAACATCGTAGAGTTGCTTAAAAACGTACGGTATTTTGTTTGCGTACATACACACAAACTCTAAAATAAATTTGGAGTTGTTCTTTGGGCAGTGCGCTACGTTACCTTTTTTAAAACACTACCTTAAATGTTCTAAACATTAATTGTACTAGCAACAATAATTTTTGTAGTGTTTTTTGTAATATATTTGATTAACGTAATTTTTTTTTATTTATTTAAGGTTTTGATCCATTTATAGAAACTCAAAAAGCATTAGCTGAATTGATTGACAATGACGAGGACCATAATGTAGGGACAACCTCTTTAAAGCTAATAAATCATAAGGGAGTTAATAATGTACATCAACCACATCAACAACATATGATTGAATATATGCAACGCTCACGTATGCCGCCTCCCGGATTTAACCACGTAAACAATTTTAGTGGATATGGTGTCGTTCCAAAAATACAAAACAGTAACGTAATGTCACTTATGAATTTATCAACTAACAATGCGTCCTCAACAGGTCCACATGTTCAACACCCTAATCATTTTCCAATTTCAAGCAACGCATGGGGTGCGCAGCTAGGTAACTATCAGCAGAACCTTAATGATCAACAGCTTCAAGCAAATTCAAATCAAACGCTTGTTAGTGGTAATCTGAAAGGTAAACTAACAACCAAAAATTGTACATGAATTTTGTTAACGTTTTAACTAAGGTTTTCACTTTTTCTAGCTTATACTGGCAACGATTGGACAGCTATGGATCCTGCAATACTTTCGTTTCGACAATCTTCTTTCCCACAACAAGCGCCTCAAATACAGCCTCAACAACAAGAACTGTATTTGCAGCAAGTTGCACAACATCAGCAAAGAACAGGTAAAAATTACAACATTTTTTGTTTCATGGTAATCTGTATATTTTTTTAATCTCCATATTTTTTAAATCTAACAGTACTATTTCATGTAGCTACCTTATTTAACAGAAATTTTAGAAAAGTAACTATCAGTAATAAGCTTCATAAAAACTGTTGTACCAAATATGTTCAAGGTCAAGTTTATTTTTACCAAAAATTCAATTAATTTATATGTTTTTGTTCTTTGTTGAATGCTTCTTTTAAATTTTTCCTTACATACTAAGTATTTTTCAGGCAATTAACTTGTTTGTACCACTAAACATACAGTGACACACAGCTTATTTGATACAGGTAATGTTAAAAAACAATTAATTCGATGATATTTGTATACACTGTTTAATGTATTATTCTCAACGACCTGATTACTATATTCAGTAGGAATCGCAATATATTCTTAATCGACAATGACATAGCCAGAGTTATCTTTAATTTTTTAAACCCTAATAGATTGTGCAACAAGTCCAGGCATCAAGTAAAACAAAACCATGGTTGCGACAAGCATTATGGCAATTCTAATTTGAATTAGATATTTTAGGACTCTCTTTTGAAGTAGCTGCTTCAACTTGATTCCGGCAATTATTAATATTCGTTACTCTATTTCTCTTAAAATTGCTGTTATATTTCCTAACATTTCTATCCATAAACATTACCACAAAATGTTCTCCATCGTTTTCTTTTTTCAAATTACTCTGCCCTTTTAAAAGGATTGTCTATTTTATTTAGCCTTTTATTTTCTGCGTTGATATATTTTATATTAACTGGATTCTCAATTTTTTTTTTCAAATTTGCGTTATTCAATCTAGTAATCTTTTTGTTTTGCATATCCATCAATGGTTGGGCTTTATTATAGAACATGTTGTACGGCTTTTTTCTTGTACTAGTAGTTGATAGTATGGTTGTAGGCAAAGATAGCTTGTTCGACGCTCATGTAATTTACTTCCTTATCACCTGATGTATTTATTATTCACAGCTTTTCATTCGACTTCTTATAAAACCTTTCATTAATGTCATTAATGCTGTGGCTGTTGTAGTCAAGGTGGTAAGCACGTTGACTACAATCTGGTTCGCCAGGGTTCAAACCCTGCGGCAACCAAAATACAAAAATGTTTTTTTTTTTCTGTTTAATGGTGTAAATACATATTCAGAAATAACATCAAACATGCAGCCTCCTTCGTCGGTAGTTATTCATAGCCTACTCGCCGGCGAAGTAAAATAAATATTAAAACGGCTATATATCTACCTTTCTCCTTTCACCACCTGTTTAATCTCTCATCTATCCCTTTCCTAAAAAGAATGTAGCACGGTTATGAAAATAACTAAATAGGAATTACTTAAAAAAAATGCTAGTCTTACCAGTCGTAATCTCTTAAACTATATTTAATTGTTGATTTTGATCGACTTTTAAAATTTTCGGCGGTCCCATAATATTAAACACACTCAACAGTGCTCGTTACGTTTTTAGCAAGTATAAATTTAAAACTTTCTCAGCCATTGTGACTAAATAAAATCAACTCATGCTAAATAACTCTCCCTATTCCATTGTCAAAAGTCGACAACAAATTTTTCGCAAGTTTCGTATATTGGGGGCGTCAGCTTAAAGGGAAACATACGAGTTATGTGATCGGATTTGCGCAAGTTGCACGAATTACATGCATTTATTATTTTTGAGATTTCCTTTACGTAGTTTGGATAATAATGTTTTTTGGAAAAATCCTTAACAACCTTTTCTATTTCCTGGTGTGTACCTTCCAAATGTAGCTCCATTACAATAGTTTTAAACCTAGAGTATTCTATTACCTTTTCTTACTCTTTAATTGTTCTCGTCAGTTCGGTATTGCCCGACTATATTAGGTCCTTATACACGTCTTGAAAACGAAGAAAGTCCGCGTTATTTGGATTTTTTTCTCAGCAAATGCTGCTTAATAATATTTTTAATGTCGTCACAACTCAATTCTCTGTAATGTATAGTTGTAACTGTATTTGAAAATACCTTTTGTTTGACAATCCCGTTAGCATCATTACTAAGAAGTCTTAACTGATTTCTAAATGTACTTAATGTCCTCTCGGAGATGGGAATATAATTAGCATTATCCTCTTCCGCTGAGTAAATGGTGGCCATATCAGAGCTTATATTTTCATTCATTATTGCATTCATCCATTCTTGTTCTGAAAAGGGCATCGGCAACATGAGTTTCTTTGCCTAGGATATGCTTAAAGTCGAAATCAAATTCATTAAGTTTAATTTTCCATCTCTGGAGTTTGGCGTTTGCCTCCTTAAGATTATGTAGCCAATGGAGGAGCTTATGGTCACTATATAACAAAAATTTTCTGCCAAATAGGTATGGGCGGAATTATTTTGTTGCCCATACCAAAGCCAGAAGTTCACGTTCTACTGTCAAATAATTAAGCTCATTTTCATTGAGCGTTCTGCTTGCGAAACATATTGGATTATCCTCTTGGCTCAAAACAGCACCAAGAGCAATATTCGAAGCATCTGTGGTTAGAGTAATTGTTTTGTCATAATTCGGGTATGAGAGAATTGGTTTCCCATTAATCATAATCTTTATTGTTTCAACTCCATTAATATATTCTCTATTATTGTAATTTATCTTATTTCTCTTTTTAAAGCAGGATGTCAAAGGCTTGGTAATTCGGGCCAAGTCTCTAATGAACTTTCTGTAATACCCAGCTAAACCCAAAAATTGTCTTATTTCTTTTTCCGTTTTTGACATTGGATATTTAATAATGGCATTTGTATTCCTAGGGTTTGGTCTCACCCCTCAGGCGACACCAAGTGATCTAAGAACTCGGCTTCTCGTTTCAAAAACTTGCACTTGTCGAGCTGGGGGGCTACTCTGTATTCCGATTCAAAAGAAAGCACTTTTGAAACGCAATGTATTAGCAATAGAAGTTCGAATGATTTTGTTTTCAAGTCGAAATACAGGGTAACTCCCCTGAATTTTTAAATTTGTCTCTTCCAATCTCTTGAGCACTTTTTAGAGCGATTCGACGTGCTCCTTCAGAAATGCACTGAACACTATAATATCGTCAAAATATATAAGGCAGTGCCTCCCTACAAGCTCTCCCATCACATTACTTATCAAGCTTTGGAAGGTTGATGGGGCATTTTTAAGCCCAAAGGGCATTTTTTTAAATCAAAATGGTGGTTTGCCGTTGAAACCGCCGTTTTTTTTCAACAGGGTCCATATCTATTAAATGGAAACCCTTGGTTATTTCGATCGTTCAGAAGTAGAGACACCTTCCCAACTTGTCCAATATGTCCTCCATATTAGGTATCTGCTATCTATCAGATATCGTTAGGTTAGGCAGGCAGCCGTGTTGCCACAGCCCAATTGGGTCCATAAATTGGTCCCTTTGTGTTACCTGTCAGAAGTGAAGGAGAAAAATAAACACATAGACAAAAAGTTGAATGAAGCTAGGCGTAAGAGAAAGAAATAAAAGAAAAAAAAAATAAAAGATGAAAGAAAGAAATCGCGGGTGTGAACGGTCCAGAGAAGATCCATGATAGTAGTAGAGCAGGATCCCGCTGGGAAAGGGCCAACTGGCCAAAAAGTGCGCTCATACAGCTGACTGAGACGCAATGTCCGGAAGTGGGATAGTAAACCACCCACTGCACCTCAAAATCTGATCTGTAGTGTGATTCACTAACTAAAAGGTGTTAACTTTAACCACACATTTTATTGTTTGCACTAACCACTATGTGATTCACTAACTTATTTATAGCCATGGTAAATAGTTTTATATTTCTCTCTACTCAAATTGATATTACACGGCAACTCTGCTAAGAGAAATGTTAAAATAGGAGAAAATAACAAAGAAGAGTACAAAAAAACAATACAAAAACCTTGTGATTAATAAATTTAAAATTGTTTTGTGCAAAGTAAGTAGAAAATTATAATATATTTTATTCATTTAGTAAATGCTTCTAAATTTTTAAGTAGAATTGGACTTGCTGGCGGTAAATTTAAAGAGCTTCATGGAAAATTGGAATGCGACAAGAAGTGGAGCGAATTGTCCGAAAAGCTAAATAGTCTTGGTGGGGCGGTAAAAGCGGTCAACCAGTGGCTTTTTTTATTTTAATTATTTTTTAATGAATTTTTTGCTTTGTACTTTATTATTTTTATTTTTTATTTCATTGAATGCTTTATCTTTTTATTTAATTTTTTAACGTTATTCACTGCCAGTGTACAATTTTTTTTTGCAATAATAAATAAATAAATGAATAAAGTTGTTTTATTTCACAAAATCATTAAAAAAGGGTTTTATTTAATAAAAGAGGCATATAAATAAAATGTTATAAAAACAATTCATATACATAATAAACAAACACTTTTTTAAACAGATTAAACCACACAAAAAATGCTGCTGTTAATAAACTACAGTTTGTTTTGCTAAAAATAACAGCTGACTGAAGCAGCTTTTTTTAAACACCAAAAGATATCGTTTAAAGTGTTAGTGAATAGCAAAATGGTTAATATTGTGGTTAACATTTTTAAACGAAACAATTGTGGTTTAAAAAGCATATTGAATCGCAAACTGATGGCAGACCAGCGCGGGGCAAGTACAGAGAAAGTGTTTCACAGTCTCCTCCTCTTCAATTAATGGTAGACCGATTCTACTAGCATGGGCTCCAAACAAGCAGTGCCCAGTAACCACAGGCACTAAGTCGTAGAGAGCAGCGTCGATACGCTGTCCACAAGCAGAAAGGGGTATGCCACAGAAGCTGTCAACGGCACCTTTCTCAAGCGCTGTCCCCCTCTTTGCTAGTTGATCGGCAACATAGTTGCCCAAGTTGTTCCTATGTCCCCTCACCCATTTTAGGGTGACTGTTGAAACCTCCGCCATCCCGTTAAGTGATGTCCAGCATTCAGAGACAAGTTAAGATATGGCAAGCACACCTCTAAGAAACATAATCGCTGCTTTGCTGTCGGTACAGAAAAAGATATCCCTATTGGACAGTACCTTAACCAGCCCTTTTAATAGCAGATATTTCCGCCTGTAAAGTGCTGTAGTCATTAGGGAGTCTGAAACACATTCTTATCCCAAATTCCTCAATACAAACTCCACCTTCCACTCTCATTCCCCTTTTGGAGCCATCCGTGTATACGTAGAGTGCCCTAGATGAGCGAGAGGGGCCTTCGGTCAAGTCGAAGAGAAATCTTCTTGTAAAGGAAGGTTCGGGAATACAATAATCAACAAGATCGGGAACTACGTCCGTGCTCTGAAGCACGGTAGCATGTCCCCAAATTCTATGGTTCCATGCACATATGAAATCAACCTAACGGCTGTTCTCAGTGCCACCCTTTTAGCCAGAAGATCCACGGGCAGCCAGTTGAGCATATCAATAAGCGTCCTTGTGGGCGTTGATCTAATGGCTCCGGTCATTAAGACCGTCATACCGCGCAGCACCTTGTCCAGTATAGAGACATTTGCCGCATTGTCTAATGCTTTCTACCAAACAGGAGCGCCATAGAACAGAATCGGTGTTATCATCGCTTCTAGAAGCCAATTTACACCCTTTCGGTTGATACTCCAGGTTTTGCCAATTGCCCTTCAACATACACACATTGTCGTAATGGCCTCTGATGCCCTAGCCTGGATATTCATCTTCCAGGACAGCTTACTATCCAAGATAATGCCCAAAAATTTTGCGCAGTTAGAAAGAATCAGTAAAACTTCATTCAGTCTCGGTAAACCAAAGGAAGGAAGTTGGTATTTCCTAAAGAAGAGAACTGTTTCCGTTTTGGTTGGTTTAACACTCAGTCCGCTCTTCCCCTCCAGATTGTCTAAAGCGCTGTTTCCAACCTTTGTCACACCGTATCAGCGTGGATCCCAGAAACTGTCACCGCCACATCATCCGCGTAGGCGACAGTCCAAGAGCACATGGAGTCTAAAACCATAAGCAATTTGTTAATAGCAACATTCCACAACAGTGGAGACAGTACTCCGCCCTGTGGTGTGCCCCTTGCCGCCATTATAGTCACATTTGCCGTGCCAGAAGTTCACATTATTATCCTGCAACTGAGCAAGCGTTAAAAGAACCCGATGGTCGACTGGTCAACTCCCAGCTCTCTGAGACCCTGGGTGATCGCAAGCGGACCGATATTGTTGAAAGCCCTTTCAACATCCATAAATGCTACCATGGTATAGTTTTAATGCTCCAGTGAGTACTCTGTTGTGTAGCTTTAGATTATGTAAACTGATCTCTCTACGTCTCTCTTTAAGTAACACTCTTTATATGATAGCTTTAAGATTTTATGTAATATCATGATTCATAAATAAACCAGTTGATTATAAATACTTCATGGTGTCAGGTGTGCGTGCCTAATAAAAAGACAAAAGAATTGCACAAAGAAATAGAAAAAACAACAAATAAATGCAAGCAGTGCACAAAATCATTTTTTAAGAAAGAATAAAAACGTAGTAAGCTGTAAAATATGGCAAACGACTCGGGGCTAAATGCATCAAATATGACTACTGGGTTAAGTCAACAATATACTTCAATTACTACATCAATAGCTCCAATAAATTTAAAGTCGTCCAATCTGGCAATAGAGTGGGCAAAATGGAAAACCCAATTTACAATTTTTTTACGCGCTTCAAATTTAGAAGAACAAAATGATAAACGTCTTGTGGCCTTACTTTTACACCACCTTGGTAATGAAACAATGGACATTTTTAATTCGTTTAATGTTGGCCTTGACTATTGACTATAAGAGTCTAGTTGCAAAATTTGATAACTATTTCCTACCAAAGGTTAATAAAGCAATAGAACGACATAAATTTTTTACTAGGAAACAAGATAACGAAGAGTCACTCGATGAGTATATGACATCGTTAAAAAATCTTAGCAGCACCTGTGAATTCGGTACTTTAAAGGATGAATTAATTCGAGACATTTTTGTATGTGGATTATCATCAAAATACATGCATATTAAAGAAAGACTATTGAGTGAAGGTGATATTTCTCTAACTAAAGCTATGGAAATCGCTAAAATAATATCAATGGCTAAAGAAAATTTAAATCAAATCAACGAAGTCAATAATAATTTTATAGGAGCTTTACATTATCAAAATAAAAACACTTCAAATGCCAGCACAGTCAAGCCAAATTATAATTATTCTTCAGTAAAATTATCGTCAAATTCAACACGTGGTTACCAGCAAAACTCGGTATCAAACATAAATTCTAAGAATTATTGCAGTCGTTGCGGTCAGCAGCACAGTAACCGTTGCCCAGCAGTTGGTGTAATATGTTATGTATGTCAAAAACCGAATCATTTCGCTAAAATGTGTCGCAAACAACAACCACAACAAACAGCAAGTAAATTTATAAAGCAAATCAATGCAGAAAATGAAGAAGATGACAAAGAAGAGGATCTTTTCATAGGAATTTTACATACTCAAAATAATAATAAGTATAACGAAAATAGTGTGAAAAAGAAAGTAGAGACTGCACATAACGAAATATGTGAGTGAAGCATTGAAACTACAGTTAATGAAAAAAAAATTCTCTTTCAAATTGACACTGGAGCGCAGGCCAATATATTGTCGGTACACACTGCAAATTGCTTGAATCTTAATGATTGTGATTATGTACATGTTAGTAAAACAAATATTTTGACCTTCAGTGGTGAAAAATTGCCTATCATTGGCAGTGTTAATTTGAAAGTGAATTTTAAAAACAAAGAATATGAATTACAATTTTTTATTATAAATATGAAATGTAAAAATATATTAGGTTTAAATACAGCTATGAAAATGAATATTGTTCAGTACATAAATGCCTTATTTGTCGATAAAATTTTTACAAATTACAAAGAAATTTTTTCAGGGTTAGGAGAATTGAAGAATAAATGTGAGCTTAGTGTTAAGCCAGAAATTACTCCCGTCATTGATCCGCCTAGAAAAGTACCATTTAGTTTGCATGATGAATTGAAGAAAGAATTAAATAGAATGGAAAGTTTGAATGTTGTTGTTAAAATAAATGAGCCTACTGAGTGGGTCAGTTCTGTAGTCATAGTAAAGAAACCAAACGGCAATTTGCGTGTATGTTTGTACCCAAGAAATTTAAACAAAGCGATAATGAGACCACATTATCCATTCCCAAACGTTGATAATTGCAAAGCGCAATTAAGTGGCTCCAAATATTTCAGCTCATTAGACGCCAACTGTGGATTTTGGATGATTCCGTTGACAGAAAAATCATCTAAGTTATGTACATTTAATACGCCATTCGGGCGATATAGATTTTTAAGATTGCCATTTGGAATTAGCGCTGCTCCTGAAATTTTTCATAGTGAAATGATAAAACTTTTTGGTGATATTGAAGGCCTCATTATTTATATAGATGATTTTTTAATTCACTCTCCTACAGTCGATGGGCATGACAAAATTTTAAAAGAAGTATTAGATAGGGCAAAACAAGCTGGTCTGAAGTTTAATAAGGAGAAATCGAAGTTTTGTAAAAATGAAATAAAGTTCATAGGACACATATTTAGTGCCAATGGAGTCAAGGCTGATCCCGAAAAAATTAAATCTATCATGGACATGCCAACTCCTAAATGCATTGCTGATTTGCAACGCTTTCTTGGTATGGTAAATTATTTAGGTGCATATATTAGTAATTTTTCCTCGAAAAATAAACATTTGCGTGACTTGTTAAAACACAAAGTGGATTGGCAATGGACTGAAGTTCATAGTAAAGAATTCGAGAATTTAAAATATGATCTTACCAAAGCTCCTGTTTTAACATATTTTGACCCAAATAGACCTCTTACGCTTTCAGTTGATGCATCAAAGTTCGCTGTTGGTGCTACGATTCTACATGAAAAAAATCCTATTGCCTACGCTTCTGCTTCACTTACAGATACTCAAAGAAATTATGCCCAAATCGAAAAAGAACTTTTTGCTATCTTGTTTGGTTGTACTAAATTTCATAAATATATTTTTGGTCTAAAAGTCAAAGTTGAAACTGATCACAAACCACTTGTGACACTATTTACAAAGCCATTATTTAATATTCCTGCCAGGTTACAAAGATTTATGCTACGCCTTCAGTGCTATGACCTAGAGGTCCAATATAAGCCAGGAAAATACCTATACATTGCAGACACTCTTTCTAGAGCGCCACTTAAGGAAAATGCTTTAAAGGAAATTGACAAGGATTTGACACTACATTGTGATTTACTGATGAAGGGAATAAGCTTGTCTGACTCTCTTCTTAGTGAAATCAAAGAAAACTTAGCAAATGATGAACCACTTCAGAAAGTGATTTCGTATGTACACAATGGATGGCCTTGCAATAAAAAATCTGTCGATAAACTGGCAATGCCTTTCTATAATATTAAAGACGAGTTAACTGTGGTTAACCAAATTCTTTTAAAAAACAATCGTATAATTATACCAAGTAATTTACGTCGCAAGATAATAAATAGTCTGCATGAAGGGCACATGGGTATACAACGTTGTCAGAACTTAGCAAAAAGTACTGTTTATTGGCCAAACATAAATCACGATATTTTTAATTTAGTTTCCAGTTGTGAAATTTGTGCCAAATATAAAAATTCCAACAGAAGACAGGAACTGCTTCCTCATGAGTTTATAGATTTGCCGTGGAATAAAGTGGCATCTGATATATTTGAGTTTAACAAAAAACAGTACTTTTGGTTGTCGATTTTTACTCGAAGTATATTGAAATTGATATTTTAAATGCAGGTTACTGTAGTAAACAAGTTGTGACAAAATTGAAGTCTATTTTTGCTAGACATGGTATTTCAAAAACTTTTGTATCCGATAATGGCTCTCCGTATAACTCAAAAGAGTTCAAACAGTTTTGCAATAATTGGTCCATTGAACACATAACTTCCAGTCCACACTTTCCACGATCTAATGGAATGGCAGAACGTTCAGTTCAAACTATAAAAAAATTATTAGCCAAATGTCAGGAGACGAATTCAGATTATTATACAGCACTGCTACACTACAGTACAACACCAAAAGGTAATTTACCTAGTCCTTCAGAATTATTGATTACGCGTCAGTTAAGGACAAAAATACCTACTTTAGAATCCAACTTCAGACCAAAAGTTGTAAATGCTGACAAATACAAAATTCAGGTTGAGCGAAATATAAAAAAAATATCTGAAAATTATAACAAAAAAACAGTTAAATTACAAACAATATTCCCAGGTGAGAAAGTCATGTTCAAACGTACACCAGTTTCAGTTTGGTTTCCGGCTACTGTTGTAGAAAAATGTAAAGAACCGAGGTCATTTTTGGTGAAAGATAATGACGGAGTTGTTTATCGGCGAAATAGAGAACATTTAATGAAAAGGCGTTCTAGTTTAGAAAAAATAGATGAAGAAATAGACTTAATAAGCCCAGATAATAGTCCTCATAAAAACCAGCATGAAAGCTCAATTAAAAGTCCTATAGTAAATCAAAGTTTCAATAATGCAGAAAATAAGAATCAAGTGACATATGTTACTCAAAGAGGAAGAAGAGTTACAGTGCCTAAGAGACTTAACTATAAACATTAAACTTTTTAAACATTATATACATAATTCGTCAGTTTAGAATATTTCTAAACATTAATAAGTATGTAAGTTAAGAAAAAAAAAAAAAAAGATGTTGTGTAGCTTTAGATTATGTAAACTGATCTCTCTATGTCTCTCTTTAAGTAACACTCTTTATATGATAGCTTTAAGATTTTATGTAATATGATGATTCATAAATAAACCAGTTGATTATAAATACTTCATACTCTATACAACCCACTAGCGTGTGCAAAGGCGTCTCAACCGATCTGCCCCTTGTATAAGCGTGTTGAGATGGAAAAAGAAGATTCCTATCAAGTGTCATCCTCATGTGGATCTCGATAAGTCTCTCTAGTGTTTTTAAGCAAAAAGGATGTTAGATTGATTTAAAGTCCTGTGCCCCTGTGTGTGATGTACTTTCCCCTTTAGGCCACGTTGTATCTCGTCTACTGACCTGAAATATAGGACCAGGAGAGGCAGCCCTACACAATGGCAAGATCCGTGGAGTGGCCAGATCTAAATTCTTCTGAAGATCAGCCGGAATAATCCCATCCGGGCCCGGAGATGGGATGGAAACTCTTGATGGCCCAGTGTAGTCTGTCTGTATATATCTTTATAGAATTTTCCACAAGGTCACTTTGTACAGCATCATAATTCACTTCCATAGTTGAGCGACAGCCCGGGGAGTGTGTATCCATTAGGACCGCCAGTGACTTCTGTGTACTATTTGTTCAGGTTCCATCTGCCTTCCTAATCCCGGAATTGACGGATGTTTCGCTAGTATCTTACGCAACCTACTAGTCTCTAAAGAGCCTTCTATCCCACTGCAAAATATCCCCATGATCTGCGCTTTGCCCTTCTCACCTGATTACTGACCTTATTCAAGGAAGTTTAATAGAGCGTCCAGTTTTCTGACCTCTTGGCTTCATTGAGTTTGTGGCAAGCCCTACATGACTCAGCTATATCCTGGGATGATCAATGCATCTGTGAGGATCATATTCTGACCCTCCCAATCTGTCTTGCGCCTGTTAACGTAGACAGCAGCGCTTCCTTTTATATTCACAATAGAAAAGATAATGTAGCGATGATCAGTCTTCGGAGACTCCTCAACTCTCAATCAGCAACGCATGATGTGTGTCAACAAGAGTAATATCTAGCACTTCCTGCCTACAAGATACGACAAAAGTCGGATCTGAACCCCTATTTGCATAATAATCTAGTAGTTTTTTATGCAACATAAAATCAAGAATACACTTACCCCTATCGTTGGTGTCAGAGTTGCCCCAGGTATGTAGTGCGCATTTGCGTCGCGCCTAGTATGATGGGTGTATTTTTCGCCTTCGCCGCCTTGGTCATCCTTCTGGCCAGTGTGCTAGGTAGAGGACCAACCTATTCATACGGCACGTAAGTTGAGGTTTTCACACCGAGGATTCCAATGCCTCCCATGCCACTGTCACCGAATCTTCAACACTGTAATCAGACAAGATAAAGGTATTTAGGTGGTTTTCTGCCAAAAAATACAGGCTCTTATATTTCTGTTATTAGCTGAAGTTGCGGCATACAGTAATTTGTAGCCTTGTGCATTGAGTCCACATATTTCGCCGTTGCTTTACCACGGCTCTTGAGCCAATGCGATATCTTCGCCTAGTTCTGCCAGGCGAAGAATTAATGCAGCAATCTCTGCCTTAGAGTGGTGGAGGTTGATTTGGATCACCCTCACCATCTTGGTCCGGATCAAAAATGACGGTGACGTTGACGTTGACGTCTTCTGGATCGGAATCCAGAAGAGCGTCTTCGTATTCCGCAACATGAGTCTGATTAAGAGCCCTCTGTGGTCTCCGAGCTAGTAAATTCATTTATGTTGGTACTCGCTGCTACGGATGTATGGAAATCAGCCATGTCGTCATTTTGCGACACCTCCAATTGGTCGCTGGAAATTTCGGAGTTGGGTTTGTCATCACCTCGATAGATGCTCAGCTTGACACTGCCAAATTCATAGTCGATTTTGTCTTGCTTCTTTCAAAGTCGTGATACGATTCCTTTTTTAGAACCACAACCAACTTTCATATCAATCCTTCCGGTTCGGAGACCTTCACCACCTTCCAGTTACTGGTCGGCAGATCGGCATTTCTTCTCTGGATGATTGACAGAATGGTCGAAGGGTTATGTGGCTCCCTCGGTATGATCGCGATGGATCTCGGTCTGCGAGTTATGTCGCTTACAGGGACCGCGTCCAATCTCGCGTCGGGCCACACTTCCCCGAGGGACGTGACTGCTTGCTTGAGCTGCAGTGCCCAATTATCCTTTGAGCACCAGAGAAGTTTTTAATGACCTTGAAACCAACCCGCATCCTCATTTTGTGGTGCTGGTCCTGGGATGGATTCAAGGAATTTAAAGTACTCTTCCGGCAGCGTGATACGAATCATCTGCTTTTTTCACGGTAAATGGCTCCGTCGCAGACGCTTTTGTCTATAATAGCTCGTATCAGTAGGTTTTAAGCAACCTCACTGTAAGGTCTATTAATGAATCTGGGTTGAGCTTGTTGCTGACCTAGCATTTTCGGACGTTTACTGTCCGGTTGTTCATTTTACCGTTGCCGTTTTGGCGCTGTCGATAAGATTGTTTGTCTTCACCAACATCGGGTTTAGAGTTGTTCGCAGTATCGAGGTGCGCCTTGCCCCAATTTAGAGAAGATTTCTCTTGTGCCGACAACTTCGTAGATAAGATGAGTTTTTCGGCGCGCCCTTCAACAAAAGCCCTTCTTAAACTGTTTTTGCGGTCTTTCGGTTATTTTTCTCTGCCGTTTTGGCGGGGTGACGTACCTCAGTTGAACTTTTCGGCTGGGTCGAAAGTCCAACCTGCACAACTATCACAATGCTACCTGCGGGGTTAACCGATGCACCTGAAGCAGGGGTTTCTGCTGGTCTTATGTCAGCACGGGCTTTAGACGTACCAGCTGAAAAATCGAGTGATACTTCATTATTTTCAGCCTCAGCATTGTCAGAAGACTAGGCTGCTAGGCCTGAACTGCATCCATTCAGCTCGGGTTTACCCTGCTGACCTCCTGCCACTTTGTTTGTGTTATTCACCCTTATTCTGTTTTGCGTCGCCAACACAAGACGACGTCGTTTTTCTTCGTTTGTTGTAAATCGGCATTCCCGTAGTCAATATTGTCATAAACCGATGACTTGTCGTCGCCATTTTTGGTGTCGTTATGTGTCGTGTGCTAAAGAAAACTTAAAAAAAATAGAAAGCGTCCGGCGATATTGAAAAAAGCAAAGTAAGAAACATATAAAATAACATAAAGAAAATGTGAAACACTAAAGTTATTAACACCAGTCAATTTCAAAAATTAATGGAAGTGTTTGTTGATAAAAAGATTTAGTGGTGGTCAATTCAAACACATAAATTTGAACTGGCACTAAATCGCAATCCAATTCCTTACAAGCACTTGTAACTTGAAGGAAGCCGTCAGATAATAAAACACAATTGTTCTGATTACTAAAACGACTGAATCATATTTATTTTTTACGTTCTTTTATACACAAATAATTAATAATAAAATGCTTAGCTTATGAATAATAACAAATGGATAAATTGCTAAACTTAACACAAAAAATGACCTAATTTATAAATAGTGTAAATGAACTTAAAAACAAAATAAGTAAACAAATTAAAATGGTTAATGAACTTAAAATGCTGTGTATGCGATTAACAAAATATTAAAGGAATTGTGCAATAAGCAATTAAACAAAAAATTAAACTAAATATTGTGTAAGCAATTGGTTAATGCACTAGAATTAGGTCAAGCAGAATAAATGTATAGAAATGTATATAAATATATTAAAGTATGTTCTTAATAATAATAATAAAATGAATAAACAAATGTATGTTCTTAACATTCTCCGGCGCGTTGAACGCCGTTCAAATTATGAACTTAGTGCACCTAGGGTGGATTGATCGACTGGTTTCAGGGTTCTACCACAGATACTGTTGATGACTGTGACCTCATAGCTGGCTTGGGTGTGAACTAGGATGTTTTATTGACTTTTGAACGGATCTTCCAACTCAGCAGGCAAAGTAATATAATGATGCAACAAATAAGCGAGGTGTAGCTGACAGCGTGATGATGTTGACTTTTAGCGTTGATGAGTTGTGGTAAATGTTCTAGAGTTGACTCATTTAATTGTTTTTGTAGATTTTTCAGCTCCTCTAAGTGGACCTTGTATTGAGTCCCTTTAGTGTTAACAAAAATCCTTTCTATTTCCTGTGGTCGACTTATTGATTCGATATGTTTTAGTCTTACATAGGAGGTATGTATACTATTTGATGCTTCAAAATGCCCTTGTATTGTTACAAAATTGTTTTTCGTTACACAATTGGAACCAATTTCCATTATTCCTGCATTTCTCATTGTGATGAGCGTGGGTTTCATGTCGGTTGTAGTAGCAAAGATCCACTTATTTTTATGATTCAATTGACTCCAAACTGTTGTTCCTGGGATTCTTTGAAAATTGCAATTGGTTGTTGATTGATTATTGAAGATATTGATCTCACAGGGATTGGCGTTTGCATTTCTTCTGAGTTTGGACTGCTGATTTTTACAAATATATTCGTCCTCCTTGTCTTTGATGCAATTTGCTACGTCCTCTGAATTGAGAAGCATATATTCCTCTCTATGTACATCCGTAGCTAGGTATGATTTGTCTGGTTTGATGGCGATTAAAGTATTATTTTTTATTGTTGGAACTGGTACTATTTTAAACAGCTCAAAGAACTGCTGATTAACTAGAGGTATCTTAACTTCGAAAATAACTTCATATTTTGTTACAGCTCCCATGACCTTCATAAGCTTATATAGTTCAATTAAGTTATCACCTACTGTTGGAAGAGTATGTGACGCTGGGAGATTAGCCTTGATGACAGTAATCTCCTCTTTTAATTGATTAGGAGACAATTAAACAGGGCTTATTTTTCCATAATGAGTATCAGTAAGTACATTAATGATTTCGGCCTCTATTCTCTGTAGATTTATTGCTGTTAATATCAAGTGAGTTGACAGAATTCCAACAAGTTGCGAGTTGCTTAGTTGGGAAGATTCCTTAGCTACTTCATTTTTGTTTTGCTCAACCATTTCTAAGATCTCATTTATTTTATTCCGAGTATTAACTTCATCCTGTTTAATGACGTTGATGGTTGAATCAATTATTGATGTTTGCTTTTTTAAAAGACAAGTTATGTGGCCGTGTTCGATTTTGGCCTTGTTAATAGTCCTTGACATTTCTTCTGCGTAGTCTGCATCTAGAACACCAAAAAGTGAACGGGCAGTAGTGCCAACTATGTTAAATGGAGATCTTTTAAAACGTCTGTTGGAAAATAATTCTTCATCTTGGAGTAATTCATTTTTGATTTGCTTCATGTTGTTCACCAAGATATTGCACATCGAGTGTTGTTGCATTACAGGGCACAGTTGCTGTAAAGTTTGCAAACCTGATTTTATTTTATTTCTGAACAAAATGGCATTAAATCGTAATACACTAACATTTTCCACTCCGCCGTATTTAGTTTCACCTTTCCTAGTCCTTCGAAATACAAGCCTGGGTCATTCTGAAATGTTGTAACTATCAAGTTATTGCACAGAACCATAGGCATTAGGAATAGTGATAATAATGCAGTTAGTATTATCGGGTTATTTGAAGCCTTGAATCTTTTTGTTGGGATGGTATCCCTTTCGTCTTTCCTGGGCAAAGATCGTCCTAGTGCTGGTTTTATTTCTGTTGGGACTTCTTTTTCATTTTCTGGAAATAGTGGAGCCAGCCTGTGAATGGGTCGCTGTGAATGGTCGCTTACAGCACGGTCATCACCAGTGAACACATTTAGAATTCTTCCTAGAGGCCATTTCATCGGAGGAAGGTTATCTTCTTTGATGATAACCATATCTCCCGTTTTGAGATTGCTGATCTTTTGCTTCCATTTGTGACGTCGTTGGAGTTCATGTAAATATTCTGCTGACCACCTTTTCCAGAATTGGTGTTTTATGTGTGAGATTAACTTCCAGTGTGATATGCTGGACGTCTTAAGAGTATCAGCTCTGCTGTCTACTTGCGATGTTAGTGACCCGGTGTCAATGCTTCAAGACTGTTTGGATCGTTTGATAGTGGAGTGAGAGGGCGAGAATTCAAAATTGCTTTGATTTCGATGATAATTGTTTCTAATTCTTCATGGGTTAGTGCTTCAGTTGATACACTGCGTACCAAGAGATGTTTTGCGGACTTCACTGCAGCTTCCCATAGGCCTCCAAAATGTGGTGCTCTCGGTGAAATAAAGTGATATTGTATGGCCTTTGAGCTGGAAGCTGAAATGATCACTTCCTGTGCCTTGTCTGAATATATGTTTTTAGATAATTCTGCCAAACTATTTTTTGCTCCGACAAAATTCGTAGCATTATCACAATAAATATTTTGACAGTGCCCACGACGAGCAATAAATCGTGTAAGAGCCCCAATTTACGATTCAGTTGATAAATCAGACACAAGCTCCAAGTGGACTGCCTTTGTTGCAAAACAGCAGAACACAGCTATGTAAGCCTTGGTTGGTCTTTTACCCCTGACTTTGTAGTGTACCCAAAATGGGCCACAATAGTCTACACCAGAGTTAATAAATGGTCTAGCAGGAACTACTCTTTGTTTTGGTAGATTACCCATTACCTGTTGGTATAGTTGCGGTCGCGCTCTAGTGCACCTTATGCATTTTTGAATAATTGATCGTGCTGTTATCTTTCCTTTTATTGGCCAAAACCTTTGCCTTATTGTACTTAGAAGTGCTTGAGTTCCACAGTGCTTGTACTCTTCATGCTTCTTTGTAAATAATAATTTTATCAAGGGATCGTTATATGGTAATATTATTGGGTGCTTTGCGTCTGGTTGTAGATTGGAATGTTTCAATCTTCCTCCTACGCGAATAATGCCTCCCTCATCTAAAAATGGTGATAAACTGCTGATAGAGCTATGGTTGCTTATTTGTTTGTTGCCTTTCAATTGTTTCATTTCGACTGCAAAATCTGAAGCTTGTATGGCATGAATAATTAAAAGAAGGGAGTCGTCTAGCTCCTTAGGAATAGGTGATATATTTTTTGGTCTCTGCGTATTTGACATTCGTAAGTTTCTTGTGAATCTGAGCACATATGCCAAAATCCTTTGCAATCTTCTAAACGAATTTTTGCGTTGAATTCTATATATGAAATCGATGTCCGTCGTTACTATTGCTGCAGTAACTACCTTTTTTAATTCCATGTTGTTTGGAATAAAATGTTGAGGAGATACTTCCGCCCGCCACAGCTCTTCTTTTCCATGCAGAAATACTGGCCCATGAAACCATAATCCACATTTAGACAGATCTGATGGTTGAAGACCTCGGGATAGAATGTCGGCAGGATTATCTTTCGATTGTACATGTCTCCATTGTTCTGGCAATGTTAATGTGTGGACAGTCGATACCCTATTAGCGACGAATGTTTTATATAAAGACGATTGTGACTTTATCCAGGAAAGAACTATTTCGGAATCGGTCCATAGGAACATAGTCCGTTCTTGATACTTTAAGTCGATTTTTACCCTGTTAGCAAGTTGAGCTGCTACTACTGCGCCACACAGCTCTAGCCGAGGTAGCGTTTGTTGTTTCAAAGGAGCCACTCTTGATTTCGCACAAAGCAATCGCAAAGCTACTCTTTCCATCCTTTGTAACAGAACGAATATACACAGCCGCGCCAAAGGCCTTTTCTCTGCGAACACATGTAATTGTGTTTTTATTGGAGTCTCGTCATAAAATATATGTCGAGATATTTTGAAATTGTTGAGACTTTCCAAATCACTTCGAAATGTATTCCAAGTAGCACAGAGCTTCTGAGGTAATGGTTCATCCCAATCTAGTGTAAGTTGGCACAATTGTTGAATAAATATCTTTGCTTTCACAACAATAGGAGCAAGGAGACCAAGGGGATCGAATAGTTTTGCGAGCTCGGAAGTAACTGTGCGTTTTGATATTACTTGAAGATGGTTAGTTTTTACCTTAATGCAAAATTGATCGGTTTGAGGCATCCAATATAATCCCAATGTTTTTATTTTTTTGCTTATATTGTCATTAAAATCTAAGTTGACTTCTCGATCACTATGTGGTATATCCTTCAGTAATCTAGAAGTATTTGAACACCATTTTCTTAGGTTGAATCCGTGTTTTTTCAAAATACCTATTAGTTCCCCTTGAGTTTCAACCGCTGTACTTAAGCTATCAGCACCACCGAGACCGTCATCCATATAGAAATTTTCTTTTAGCATTTGAGATCCAAGTGGATAGCGAGCCATGTTTTCTTCTGCAATTCTCTGTAAACATTTTGTAGCCAAATAAGGAGCTGCTTGTGTGCCGTATGTTACTGTATTAAGCCTATAATAATTAATTGGTAATGAAGGATTTTCTCTCCATATGAGCAACTGGTATTGATGGTTGTCTGGACTGATTAATATCTGTCTGTACATTTTCTCGATGTCTGTTGTAAAGACAAATTTAGGCATTCGAAACCGTAGTAAATTAGAAAACAGATCATTTTGGATAGTTGGCCCAGTGTACATTAATTCATTTAGAGAATAGCCTGTGGACGTTTTTGCAGAAGCATCGAAAACTACTCTGAGTTTTGTTGTTGTGCTGTCAGGTTTTAGAGCACAATGATGTGGAATAAAGTATTTTGGATTTGATATGTTATCCAAGTTGACCTTTTCCATGTGTCCTAAATTTTCATATTCCCTCATGAATTTAATGTACTGACCTTGCATATTTGTATTTTTCTGTAGCCGTTGCTCTAGACTAATGAATCTATTCTATGCCATTTGATGAGAATGCCCCAATGCTGCTGGATTTTCGCTAAACGGAAGTTTGACAATAAAACTACCACTTAAGTCCATCTGAACGTGCTGATTGAAGTGAGATTCACACAGATTTTCTGCTGGAGAAATTATTTTTTCATTTGACTCTACCTCATCGAGTTTCCATAGTTGTTCGATTGCTTTTTCTAATGAGGTTTCACCGTCAAACACCGCACATGTTAACGTTGCAGATGGGAAATCAATTATGGGTTGTTTGAGTAAGCCGCCTACAATCCAGCCAAGCGAAGTATTTTCAAGTATAGGATGATCATTCGAGAAGAATATCAATTTTTCCTTGTGTATTAAAATTGGGATCTGCCAAATGAATGTCCTGTGGAATTTTCCAATTAGAAACATCCAAATTATGATTTAGCTGTGCTGGTATAATTGTTGGTAACACAAAGGCTTCCAAGTTAGTCGAAAATTCATGATTACGAGACATCATTTTCATATTTACGCGGTGATATGCCTTTTTTTGAATTCTTCCAACTCCGTCAATGGACAAAGTGGTCTTTGTTGTTTTAAGCGATAACTTTCTTACGAGCCTTTCAGTCATTATATTCACTTGTGAACCTGAATCCAGCACAGCCCTAAATTCTTCTGAAATTCCATTTGCCGCCTTGATAATAACCCTTGCTGTGGCTAAAATTACGTTTTTCTTGTCTTCTGTTAATGCTGAGGAGACTGCGGCTGCATTGGCTGGTGTAAAATCGTGCTTTGTAGGTGGCGTTTGCTTTGAGGCTATTGATGAGACTTGAAATTTTTTTGATAAATGTAGTAACGTGTTGTGCTTGTTATTACATTTTTTACAGTTGCCATAAGTACAAGTCTTGGCTAAATGATCAGACTTAAAACAGTTCACACATAGTTTCTGTTGTTGTACCCATTTAAGTCTTTCAGTTTCTGTCATTGCCATGAATTGTTTGCAATGATAAATGCGGTGCTTACCATTATTGCATAGTTTGCAATTGCTGTTATTCTCCACTGAAGCAGTAGAGGAAACAACCTTGCTGGAACCTTGATGGGTATTTAATGTTTTACCAATCGACTCCATTGTTTCGAATTGCATCTCCAAAAATGAAAATAATTCTCTAATAGTGGACACCTCCTTCGGTTTCGATAAGGATTGTATAAACCGAATGTAAAGAGTGTGATCTAATTTTTTCATCATTATTTGAATTAGTAGGGCATCCCAAGCGGATGTGTCGATATTCAAGTTGTTAAGTGCTAACATGCATTCTTTTGTTGTATCATGAAGAGTCTTGATTGATGCAGTAGATAATGTTCCCTTTGGTTGACTTAGGATCCTTTCTACTAGCGTGGCTACAAGAATCCGTTTATTGTTGTAACGCTCCTGAAGAAGGGTCCATGCCGTTTTGTAATTTTCTTCTGTTAGAGTTAGGTGGCTTATAAGTTTGCCAGCCTCCCCCGATAAATTGGTTTTGAGATACCACATTTTTTGGACATTCGGGAAAGACTGCTTGTCTACCATTTCTAAGAAAAGTTCATAGAACTGACGCCACTTTAAACAGTCGCCATTAAATTGAGGAATCGTTACCTTTGGAAGGGGCAGTGAATTGTGTACTGTCATGTCACTTCCCAGACGTAAGTTTAACTAGATAATGTTGAACCAAGTCTTCCAGGGCATCGTATTTATCTTGATGTAGTCCCACCTTTGATAGATCTCCAGTCTTTTGCCACATGTGGTCATATAAATCTTGAACTTTAGTCCATAAATTTTTCACATTGTCTGATTTGAGTTGATAAAACTGTTTTGGCTGATTTGCGTCTATTGAGTCTAAGCAATGTAGCAGACGAGTAAGTGCTGTCATACGAGCAATTATCCTTCTAGCTAGTCCATGAATTGATTCCTTTTCTGCGTCATACTGTTTAGATAAAAAGTCTTCTGATATCTTCTCTCTTATGGTTGGCACTGGCTTGGTATTTAAAGGCGTCAGTTTCTTTATTTCTGACTCAATGTATTCATTTGCAGAGCTGTATTTTGCACCAGTTGATTTGTATAAATCCCTTACAGTATAAGGATCCTCTTCTGACAAAGTTGAATCGCTACGAATTCTATTCTCTGTTTTCTCAAATGACTGCCATACGGAAACAAGTTCATTCCGTTTACTTTGATAAAATTCTTCAGTTCTTCTGTCGAGTGGAGCTTTTTTAATAATTGAAATGATTTTTTCAATATTACCAGCCCTTATTTCCTGTTGTGCCACAAGATCGTGAATGGTTGCCATTGTGAGCTGATTGCGTTGTGTTGAGTTTGTGTTTGAGTTTGTGTTGGCCGCTTGTGGCTACTCCTTTTGATTTGTCAAGACCTGCACTACTCGTGAGGGTTTTTCAAAATAGGAGTTGAACTTGCTGTTGCCGAAACTGATAGTATTCTAGCAGTTAGCACTGTGTTTGTCCTCATACACACAACCGGTAAATCCTGTTAACGTCTTGGTTGCGTGGGTTGAAAACTTGATAACTTCAAGGTGTCCTGACGCCTTGTATTTTGCACCAGTTGATTTGTATAAATCCCTTACAGTATAAGGATCCTCTTCTGACAAAGTTGAATCGCTACGAATTCTATTCTCTGTTTTCTCAAATGACTGCCATACGGAAACAAGTTCATTCCGTTTACTTTGATAAAATTCTTCAGTTCTTCTGTCGAGTGGAGCTTTTTTAATAATTGAAATGATTTTTTCAATATTACCAGCCCTTATTTCCTGTTGTGCCACAAGATCGTGAATGGTTGCCATTGTGAGCTGATTGCGTTGTGTTGAGTTTGTGTTTGAGTTTGTGTTGGCCGCTTGTGGCTACTCCTTTTGATTTGTCAAGACCTGCACTACTCGTGAGGGTTTTTCAAAATAGGAGTTGAACTTGCTGTTGCCGAAACTGATAGTATTCTAGCAGTTAGCACTGTGTTTGTCCTCATACACACAACCGGTAAATCCTGTTAACGTCTTGGTTGCGTGGGTTGAAAACTTGATAACTTCAAGGTGTCCTGACGCCTTGTATTATGCCTCTAAAATCTAAAGGATGTGTGTTTTTTGTTTGTTATGGCTATCAAAGTCCCTTACCACTGATGTGAGGAAACTTAGAATATCTAACCAAACACTGGGGTCACCAAAATGTTTGTTGATAAAAAGATTTAGTAGTGGTCAATTCAAACACATAAATTTGAACTGGCACTAAATCGCAATCAAATTCCTTACAAGCACTTGTTACTTGAAGGAAGCCGTCAGATATTAAAACACAATTGTTCTGATTACTAAAACAACTGAATCATATTTATTTTTTACGTTCTTTTATACACAATTAATTAATAATAAAATGCTTAGCTTATGAATAATAACAAATGGATAAATTGCTAAACTTAACACAAAAAATGACCTAATTTATAAATAGTGGAAATGAACTTAAAAACAAAATAAGTAAACAAATTAAAATGGTTAATGAACTTAAAATGCTGTGTATGCGATTAACAAAATATTAAAGGAATTGTGCAATAAGCAATTAAACAAAAAATGAAACTAAATATTGTGTAAGCAATTGGTTAATGCACTAGAATTAGGTCAAGCAGAATAAATGTATATAAATGTATTTAAATATATTAAAGTATGTTCTTAACAATAATAATAAAATGAATAAACAAATTTATGTTCTTAACAGGAAGAGTTAGAAAAAGTCTATTCCTTGCTAGAGAATTTCGCAGGGGCATTATTACAACTTGTCGTACTGCTAAATGGATTTGCATATTAAAAACTTCACTGATTCCGCAACACTTTCTTAACATAATAGAAAACAAATTGAATCATCTGTCATAAATATTAAATGTGTTTTTTACTTATTTTTATTATCGATAAACAGTCAACGTCGTCATTTGGCTGTTAGGGAATACCAAATTAGTATTGATGTTGTGTTTAATTGATGTTGTCTCAAAATTGACGACGATGTTGACGACGCCAAACAGAATAAGGGTGATTGTTTTGTTTTTGTTTCTTATTATCTGCATTTTCCATGTGATTTCCACGAGTAGGCACGTAAAGGGATGCACCATCCATGCAATGACGGCGTACATGGACTAGGCAACTAAAATTACAACCAACACCTGCCTTGGCGTCGGAGGGAAGCTGTTCGGAGCAAGTCTTCTTTAGCCACTATCTAGCCATTCAAGTTCTCGGCACTGTTACCATCCACCTTAACCTTACAAGTGGAGCCAGGTTTGGTCGGCAGGTTTTATTACAGAGAGTCTATGCGTGCAGACAAATGCCTGAGATCATTTGTGCAATGTACCCCAGGGATGGGCTAGCATTCCGGCAAAAGACTGGCATTGTACCATCTTAGGTGAATGTGTGCATTGTCTGGAATGATGCCAGGGTCAGAGATTGGTGATCACTTCGATGACGTACCACATCCTCTGGACCACTTGTGCAGTGTGTACTGCGATGTGGTATGCGTAGAAACAATTATCCATCAACGACATCACCTGTGGTGTGGCGGTGCCCTGAGCGGACAGTTGCATGAAGGAAATCCACTGCCCCTACCATAACCTGGCATTGCCAGGCCATGTGCAACTACATAGCAGAAAACAAGGCTTAGAAAATGCCCGAGCAATGTCGGAAACTTGCCTCAACATCTCGCCTATCTGGCGGTCCACCTCTCTTCTATGGACCTCAGGATACCTGTACGATTTCGTATAGATCAGGTTTTCATGAATAGTCTTAATACAGAGTTTCGTTACATGAGTAAAGGTCAAATCATCACCCTCCTCATAAAACGATTCATTGTATTTACGCAATAACTAAACTGGGGACGCACGCTCCTCCCAATTTAGGTGATCAATTCTTTAACCTATCCTTTCTTTCATTTATTTCAATTTCATGTATATTTAGTTTTTGTTTCGTGAGTTCGCAGTTACCCTCACTAATGGTGTTATTTCCTATTATATATTCGAAGCCATCCAACACCATTTTATTTCTACCTACATCGATCTGTGCTTTCAAAAGTCACAAAGCATCGTCACACAACAATCCCTTATAGCTATCCGAAAAATTGTACACATTTAGCCTTATACGCTCACCATGAACAAAAGTGTGCTGAATATAATTTAAAACAACTGAGCTTGTTGCTGTTCTTAAAGAAATTGGTTTTGTTTTTTGCTCTTTTGTTGATAAGATATTTTTTCAAATGATACTAACTGATGACCCGGTATTGATAAGAAAATTAATTGGTTTGTTCTCTATATATTCAATGAAAATGTGAGTCATCCTGATCGATTGGAATAGGAGCTCTATATCGTCTGATTCTAGACTGGTTTGAATTATTCCATCCAGATGCTCTAGCTACCTGTTTATTGCCACTAAAGTGAGTTTATCATAAAAGATTGCTGTTATCGAATGGTACATAATCATTGGCATTAGTTTATTTAAAATTATCCGCATTTCCTGAATATAAGATATTGTCCGAACCTTTTTCACTTGCGTATAATGATTAATGCTTCTATTTTTTAAACATCTTTTCCTTATTCTCAACAAAATATAAACCGTTCTCCCTTCAAAATTTTGAACGCCGATTTAAAATCAGGTACAGGATTGGCATAAGTGTGGCTGCAATATGGTTAGTTAACATTTTCCTTTAAATTTCTAAACCAAATCTGTTTACCTCCAATCTATACATATTCTTCCTTGTCTCAGTTTCTTCACTCAACTTTATACAATCGTTTATTTTACAAATAGCACTGTTTAACGTTTCACAAAATAACTTAACACTATTCACAAACTTTACATTACCCAACACCAGTATCTATGTTGAAATGTAATTTTTTTGCCAAATTCATCTATTATTTTTGATTTCAGTGTACTCCAGTCGCTGGGATTTTCTCTTCTAAGAAACTCTTCTGCAGGTCCCCCCCCCAGCTTCCTTTGAATTGCGTTAAAAAATTATTGTTTAGCTTAGGTATCAAGGCCACTTATCGTTGAGACAATAGAGACTATGTGTTCAATAAATATCGCCAGTGTGTGTCAAATGGTTCAATAAAATTCAGGTTTTGCAAAGCAAATAGTCTTTTTTTCTTTGTTGTCCGGCATATTGCAGATTTTACAATTATTCAACTTTTTTTTTATTTCGTCAACTGTGTTGTTCTCTGGCATTTATTTAGCCGGAGTTTTCAGGTTTTATTAGATTTTTCGTTGTTAATTAAATTTTTGTATCACTTCATCAAAAGTTTATTTATTTATTCAGTGATATTATTTGTTTAGTCAGTGTTTTATTAAATTTATTAAATAAAACTTTTTATCACTTTACTTATTTGTTAATTACAATTACTTTATTTTTTACTATTAAGTTAATAGGATTTGTTCCGCCAGTAAATGTTATACTGTTGTCATACCTTTCGCTGAAGACGTCGTCACTGATTAGACTAATCAAAACACGGCTTGAAAATTATGTTCTCACATCGAAAGCGCTTGCCAAACGAACCAAATAAACAGCCAGTGACGACGGTCTTCACCGAAAGGTATAAAAACAGTATAATTTTTACTATTCATAATATTAATACTATTGCAGGTTCGTTTGAACCGACTGCGCCAATAAAATATAAACTCTACAGTTGATTTGATAAAATCTAAGTGCTGTTTATTCAAATAAAAAATTACATTCTACTTAAAACTCTAGAATATAAAAATGAAGTGTTTGCACTTTGTTAAAATAAAAAGAAAAAACCTAAAAATAAGAAAACTTATGTATATCTGTAGTCACAGCTTATTTCAGCCAGTTTATTGTAAGACCTGTTTAGTTGACATCACTTATCGTGTAACGGTAAATGTTCAATAACTATTGTTTATTTATTTTTTTTTTTTTTTTTTGCTAAAATTTTAGTGAGATTCTTACAGCTGGTTGATGCGGAGACACTTTTTTAAATAATTCGACGCCGTACTACAATCGAAGAAAGAGAATTAGTTATTCGCCATTATAATGATGGTCATTCTCGTCAAAAAATGAAATGGTTTGTTTAAGTGATTCGACAGTGCACTTTGCACTATAGATTTAGGCACGGGAACAGAGTAGTCGATAAGGGCAGAAAAGCCAGAACAAAATTTTTAATGAAGCAGATGAGCGTTACATAATGAGAAAGGTAAAGAAAAACCCGAAGCTATCTGCTCCAAAATTAGCTGAAGAAGTTAAAAATGACTTGAAAACAGTTAATTTAAAATACAATGGACAAGGGCCTTTACCTCAACATCTAAAAATAAAACCTACTGCAAAGTGCCGAAAAACTAGGTATCAAAGACGGGTTTCGCTTCCATCAGAATAAATTCCCGAAACTCAAATCAGGTATTGTCCAGACTTGGCTGATTTGGATTTGATGTAACTGCCGGCGCAATCACCTGATCTAACTGTCATTGAAAATTTATGGGCGATATTAGATCAAAACATCCGCCAACATCAGATCTCTAACCGGAAAGACTTAATAACAGCACTTAAGGAAGAATGGTCGAAATTAACTCCCGAAACCACACGAAAATTATCCAAAAAGGCAGCAACGCCAAATTTTAAAATTAAAAAAAAATAATTAAATTTACAAAAACAAATAGATAAATTTAAGTTTTTTATAACTGAAATAAGCTGTGACTTCGGATGTTTTCAACAGCATTGTAAATTTTAATATTGTTGCGTTAAATCAGGGAATATAGTAACTCCAATCAAAAAAGCAAATATTGGAGTGACAGAGAATTAAAAATATAAAAAAATATTGGTACCGCATATATAATTTTACATAAAAGTGACATCGGCTCTTAATGGGTTAAGCATTTTTAAAAAAATTTAGTATTTCCGTAAAGACCTCTTCAAAAGCTTTAAAATGATACCCATATTGATATTTTAAAAAATTTGGAAATTTCATAGCCCCGTTACTCAGAAAATATGGGCGAGCGTAAATTTTTTCATTTGATGCTTTTTTATTTTTTAACTCTCTATCGCCCCATATATTTATTTTTTTGATTGGAGTTACTTAATTGTTCCAAATGGCATGAAAAATTAGAGGTAGGCGCGGTGATCTGCCTGCTGCCTCAAAGAACATGGACCGATAATGCTGATTTCTGATAGCACCTCTTTTGACACTATGTCTGATCGATTGACGTATTTATTTTTTTGTGAAATCAAGTTTGCCTCGGACGGACAGACTGACTTCGCTCAATCGACTTCGCTATGCATAAGGATTTAGAATATAAATCTTTATGGGGTCGGAAATGGTGAAATGAGTTTAAAGAGTTTTTAAACAAATTTTTTTAAAACAGTATATTTTAAGCTAAAAATAGCTTTTGCGCACTGCACAGTTGGGCAGAATCAATATATTTTGGAAATAACTCCGTCATTTGTAAACGAGTCTGTCGATTGAAGCAAAATTCACATAAGTATAGCAGAGAAGTATTTGAACTTAAGTCTTAAAGCTAGGTTACCACCTTCTTTCCTGGGATGGCGCTATGTGGTCTCAAAGTTGGGTACCTCGCACCTGC
Organism: Cistogaster globosa; assembly: GCA_937654795.1. NCBI lineage: Eukaryota > Metazoa > Arthropoda > Insecta > Diptera > Tachinidae > Cistogaster > Cistogaster globosa. The sequence continues at coordinate 70,723,691 of OW569404.1, read as the reverse complement.
AAATTTCCATAATTTTGGCTCGATTTTTAGAAGTTATACACGGTATTAAAGGCAAGCATTAGAAAAATTTGCAGGCGCAAACTTTGAAACCTCATAGCGCCATCGCTGGAAAATCGATGGTACCCAGCTTTGAAATTAAGTTCAAATACTCCTGTCTATAATCATGTGCAATTTAAGTTCAATCGGCGTAGCCATTTACAAATAACTGAATTATTTCCAAAATATATTTATTCTGCCCCACAGTGCACTAGATGCAAATTTGACTTAGTAAATTCCTTGATTTTAATCGATATTTGTATTTTTTGTTTTTTTTTTGTTTCAGGTTTTAGTTCGCAGTCACAACATGTAACTTGCCTTTCCAATGCTGTTATGAGCTCGCAGCAAAATTCACAACCTCATGTGAATGCAAATGTTCAAGGAATGTTAGAATATTTGAAAACTCGTCAATTCGTCTAATTAAATACATTTACACACATCTAAATAAAACATTAAAAATATATAATATTAATTTATTTTTTGCTTTTATTAGTATTATTTTGTAATTTATTTTTTGATAAGAATCCCACATTAATGATGCAGTGAAAGTTTTATGAAAACAAACAAATTTTCCATGAAATTTAGATAACTTTTATAAGTCCAAATCTCTATAAAATAATCTTGAAGTTATATATGATATATAAAAAAGTAAATAATGGTGTGCTAACTACCCAAGCGGTATTCACAATCTGATATTCCGCCCTTACGAAACCGACTGATCTAAGATTTAGAACTATATCTGTCAAAAGTTACACATGTGTTCAAAAAGTAAGATAGTGTGACAGGTTTGCTACTCTTTTAAAAATAACAAAATATATTAATATTAAGAATAAATAATCAAAAATTTTTGACTCTGAAAAATGGCAAAAAAAAAAAAAAAAAAAAAAAAAAAAAAAGTGGAATGAGACATGTCAATATAGTATCAAAAATTACGTATACTAGTAGTGAGAATTGCAATAAGGTATATGAAGGTACAACAAAAAATAAACTAAAAATTAGAAAAGCAAATCACACAAAAAATGTAACAGAAACAAAAGTTTACAAGTCTTTAATTTATGTACCAGAAATGGCAGAAAGGATAAAACAATCAAAAACTTTTGATACTGACAAATATAAAATGGCATACAAATCTTGCAATACTTTAAACAGATTGTTTAATAGTAAAAATCGTAATAAGCAGTAATAATACAGTCTGTCAAGTATATGTTTTTACAATAAAAAAACAAAAGTTTTTCAGTAATTGACTTTGAAAAAGTAACTGTTATTTCATTAAGGTTATATTTTTTAATACAAATTAATTTAGAAATGTGTTTACTTTTATATAGCAAAAACAAAAGTAAAACATAAAGACTTAAACTGTAATAAACTGATAAAAAATTAAGAATGTTCCAATATTTCAATATCAACAAATTGTTTTAACATTTTACAAAAACTGTATATAAAATTTATATAATGTGGTTTAATATTTGTTGTGCCCTCCATTGGAGCTCTCAACGGCTTTTAGCTTCTTTTTCATGAAATTTATTAATTTGCAGATAATATTCACTAGGAATTTTGTTCTATTCTTCTAATATTGCACTTTTTAATTCATTGCGATTTTTAGGATGTCTTTTTGCAACTTTTTTCTTGAGATATGACCATACGTTTTTAATTGGGTTCAAGTCTAGACTCTGGGCTTGCGTGTCCATCACTTTTTTGCAATTAGTCAATAGCCACATTCGCACTGTGTTCTCCTTGTGCTTTGGGTCGTTATGTTGATAAAACTTTAATAGCGACTGATTACCGTTCATTAGCCCGAATTTGTTTGCACTTTGCACTAAATGGTTCCTCAGTATATCTAAATATATGCGCATCCATGGTATTATCAACAAAAACCAAATCTCCAAATTTTACGGTGGAAATAATGCTTTTGTTTGTAAAGCTTTTCGAGACTGCCGTCATACTGTGACCATTATCATAATAAAGCATTATTTTACTTTCGTCACAAAATATGACGTCGGTCCAGTACTCATCAGGCTTATAAACATGCTCTGCAAATAAGAACAACCGTTTTTTACATCAAGTTCCTCCTGAAGTTCTTCTGCAAGGGCTCTGGTAGATATTTTTGGATTTTTTTCCAACTTTTCTAATTATTAGGCATTTTACTCTGTCGAATATTTTACATGGACGACCAGGTAAAGATTTCAGCTCCAATCTCTGCTCGTTTTTAGCCCGATTTAATATATTACAAACAGTTTGCCTTTGTAAGAAAACATATCTGCAATTTTTTGAACACATTTTCTATGTGCTGGTTATAATAAACCAATTGGATTATATCCTTTGTCGTTCTTTTTGTAGGCATTTTTTACCACAACCGTTTTCGCTTGTACGTACAGACTGGAGCAATTAAATTTTTTAAATGGGCTTTTTAAGCAACAAAATGTTAATATATAACGGTAAATATCCATAAACATTCCAAATATTCCAAAAATGTTAACAAATTTGCAACAAAAATTAATTTTAAAACAATTTCTTGATAACCGAATAATTGAGTATGTGTTGTTTTTGTTTCATCCAATTTAATTTTTTTTTTTTTTTTTTTTGATAAAACACTTTTATATCAAAACAATAAAGTCAGATAGAATTTTATTTGGAAATCATAAAAAATTGGGAATTTTGGAACAATTACTATAAAACAAAAATTTTGTTTGACAGATTGTATTAGGTACAACAAAAAATATACTAAAAATTTGAATAGCTGGACGTAAATCTGATCAAAGATATAGACATTAATAGTCCACAAAAAATGGCAATATCTTTTAATTGTGCCAGATCAACTTCGCAGATATATATTAAATTGTGGTCGGATACGTTTGGTTTTCCACAAAGAATTATAGGCGATAAAAGCGAAGACTTCACATCACAAACTTTTAAAAATTTTTGTTAGACTTCGGTTTCGAAAAGGTTCTAGTTACGTAGCACGTGATAACACACAAGTGAAGCGTATCAATCGTTTGATATTCTCAGTATGCGCGAAACTCTCAAGAAACCAACCAACAAAATGTTATACAATTGTCGCTGATGTGCATCATTCTATAATGATAACTTCCTTTCAAATAATACAAGAGCTAATAAATGAAAAGTGTGGCGATGATCCATAATAAACACAGTGCTGAACGCCCTGATGAGGAGGTTGTGGGAGTTGATGACCCCGACGTGTATTGCGCGAAAGATATTCTCTCCAATTTTAAATATTCCCAGGGAATTTATTTCTCCCTGGAATAAAATTCCCTTATTCTAAACAAACGGGGAAAATGCTATTTTGGGGAATGAATTTCGAATTTCTGAAGTTAGCTGTTTTCTTTGAGCTGTGTTGTTTTGGCTTAAAATTTGCAAAACAATTTTATGAAAAACAAACAAAATATATATTTTTATATGTTTTATTAAAACAAAAAAGAAATAAACAAAATAAAAGTATTTTATATTCAATAACAAAAATTTTATTCTATAGGTAGAAAAACAAAACTAATTTGATTCATAGCAACAGTTCACTTTATCACATTTTATGTTGTACGCCTAATATTAACATGTATATTTAATTTTCCAGTTCCAAAAGTCTCCTGTTTTTTTCGATCTTTTCCTCCACTTCTCTGAGCCTTAACTTTTCCATTTCAAAACTATGCCGCTTTCGCTCCTTTAATTCGTCTTTCTTCAAGTCACAAAGCCGGTCTATGGAGCGATAAAACTTTTTTGTTGCTTGAAGCTGCTCGTTAATCGTTTCCAACATTTTTATTTATACATATTTCCACTGCAAGGACATCGGTAGTGGAAACATTTTCATTTTTTTCGCTTTCATTGAGGTTGATATCGTCGTCGCTAAAGACTCAAGCGGCAATTCTGCTCCAATATTTTCTTCTGTTCGCTTATTAATGTTTAAAGAGAAACAGGAACATCCAAACGTATTGGCTATACCTTCAACGGACTCTTTTATCCCAATCAAACCATAAATGGCTTCTTCGTTTGCGAAAAACTTCTGCTCCATATTTGGCCCTCCACAAGTTTCTTTACTATATTTGAGGTTCTGGGTGGCCTTTTCTGGAACGTACTTTTTTTGACTACTCCATACCTAAAAATAGTTTGAACTTTAAAACCTCCTATACACCATTAAGGAAAATTTTCATTAACCATACCTTCTTCCAATTCGAAACACTTTTTGTTGGTGGCCCTGCTGAGTTTAACTCCGCCTCCAAATTGTTCCGAAACCGGTTTAATTCGTCCTTACATCCCTTGAACATTCCACGAGCAATATCTAGGTGGGCTTGCATGTGGTTCAAGGGACCTTCCAATTGCTTTTTTGTTGTTTTGGACCTGAAAATGCATGCCTAGTTATGTGTTAAAAGCTACTGAGATATTTTTTCAACATAAATTAAAATACTTACGTTTTTAAATACAACTCCCCTTCAATTTTTTGGAGGAATTTTTCCCAAAATTTTCATATCATTCTCCTTTAATTGACATTCCTACCTACCTACTTTTTTTATCGGGGAAAAGACTCCCACTTTCGAAGTTCATTTAGAATAAGGGAAAAGAAAAAATGTCCCTAGGAGTTTTTATTTAGAATAGGGGAATAGGGAAAAAATTCCCAGGGAATTGTTATTCATAATCGGGCTGATTGACCTTACTGGCGATGCTCTTTCGGTGCTAATGTCTGATCGTGGCGTAATGTTTAGAACCATTGATCCTTGGGCTTTTATTAAGGATCTCATCACCTTCCAAGAAAATGGTTCTCCGGATCTTTGCTTTTTCCTGCGCCATCCGTGTCTTGAATTTATTTCGGGACTTCTCAAATTTCTGATTGTACATTTTTCTTGAAAGGCGCTTGAGTACTGAATAGTGAGCTAGAAATAGAGATACTAAGTTTCTTAAACAGCAATCTTGATGCGCCGTGCGTTCAGTATTCTTTTCAGGATTCTGGATCCCTACGATTATCCGGTTGATTCCAGCATATCGACCCACGAGTTATAGTGTTGCCCAGAGAATTCTGATCGTGGGTTGGTTCGCTCTGTCGGGTTTTCCTACGGAGTATAGGGTGCAGTGCATTTTTGCTGTGCCCCAGCTTCTTCCACCGATTTCCGGAAAAGACGGGAGGTAAATTGCGTGCCGTTATCTGTAATTATTCTCTTGGGCACCCCTAATCTTGCCAATGTCCGTTCGCGAAGGGCCTTTACTACTCCTTAGACATAACACGGTGGTGGCATGCCCGTAATGACGGCAAATCCATCTGGGTCTGTTTGATTAATTACATTACCTAGATATTTTGTTTCGCGCTGAAAGAATTTGCACTTCTCTGGGTTGGTCCTTAAGTTCGCTGCGCACAATCGCCGGAATACCTCGCGCAAATTTGCAAGATGTGCTTCTCACCTAGCGCCGATTGCGATGTCATCCAGATACGCGAACGCGTAAGGTTCCATCTCCGGTCCATTGACGCTCTCTTAAGCCCGCCGGAAATTGGTACGGGCGGAGTGTAGGCCGAATGGCATCCATTGGTACAAACCTCGGCTGGTAACCACAAAGGCCGTATACTGCTTAGTTTTTGGCTCTAGGCGTCAGAAACCGATTTTGCGTTAAGTTCGCGGAATTTACATGTTTTATTCTTTTTCCTTACTAGTCTGATGGGGAAATTGAATGGACTTCAAAAGGGTTGTATACATCTGCGGGCAATTAATTTATTGATCTCCTCATCAATAATCGTTTGCACGGCTGGGTTATTTGGCGCGCACTTGAGTTTAATTTGTCGTTCGTCCTTCATAACGATTTTATGTTGTGCGATATTGCTTACTCTCTTGATTTGCTCGAACATAGCAAGTTCAGTTTCTAAAAATTTGTTAATTTTTTCCTGGTCTGGTGGAGTATGGGCTAGACTCGGCATGCTTAGAGGGACATCTGTCGGTATTCTGGAAGTATTATTTATAGTGTTACCTTTGCTGTCGATCGACTAAGCAGATTCACCGGAGGTCTTGTAGGTTTTGGCCGCATTGTGCCGTCAAATCGGCACAACTAAACCTGACCTTCAAAATCCGAAGGGAGTACAATCCCAGGATAAGGTCCTCCAGTGCCTCCTTCATTATTAGGAACTTACAAGGCCCTGTCATGTTGCCGAGGGAGACTTGCAGCCACACTGATTCGGTTATAAGTTTTTAATCCATCCGCTAGGAACACTTCAACGCTCATCGGATTGGACGACCGGCTGATCTTCATATGGGAGATAGGACTTTTGGTAGCTCCCATGTCCACGATCGTAGGAATGAGCTGTCCTTTTATTTGAACTACAGCCTTCGATTTTTGTCTTCCCACACTAAGCACGTTGGATTCTTCACCTTTGCGATTTGACTATCGTCTAACCTTTTCCGTTTCATCTTATTTCTGTGCATCATTCGGTGAAATTCCCCTCTATGGTGTTGTGAGGAAGTCGGAATGCCTTCCAACTCGTCCGCTATTTGTAGCAGCTTAGCGAGCGTTGTTAAATCTTTCCACTGGTAGTCGGGTTGGAACTTACGGAATATCCTATCTAGCTTTTGTTCCTCTGACATTTTGGTGGATCGCATCAAGTTTTGCAGTGCCAGCATATAGTCTTTCAATGTCTTTTTGGGACGTTGTGTGCGCTTGCGAATTTCCGGCATTATTTAAGGCAGTTGATGCATTTGCACGAGATACATTTCTGCGAGCTCCTCAATTCGTGATATGACTTCTAATTGGTCTTTATCTCCTGTATACTTCAATCCCCATTTCCTCACTATCTCAATCACGTCAAGATATCTATCGTCGCTGCGAGATGATACCGGTGCTGGTAGCGAGGGCACGTCCTTTGGCTCAGCTCGTTTATCGGTGTCCTCTGTACACTCAACGTTAATTTTTAGATTTGTTTTTGAAAGGGACGCCGTTCAGCGGTGTTCAGCCTCCGTAGATGGATAGATCTTAACTGTCTCATATCTGCTTTGCAGGACCAGGTGCGCCCTCATATGTTCTTCCTCGTGTTCGGACGCTAGAAAATTTCCGAATCGTTTTTGCAGGTCTTCAACGCTGATAGTGAGGTCTTGGTCATACTGGCTGAGGTATTTTAACAATTTACCTTTCTTGCCGAATAGGCCCAAAACGCTCGTTACATCGTGGTCGTTTGGTCACGGTATGCTGGTAATTCGTACGGGTGCTTATCTACCGGCAGAATTAAAATAAATTAACTGAATACACAAGTTTTATTTGTTTTGATTTTTTTTAGTAGACCCTTATAGTGTTCCTGCTCGGGCGCCAATTGTAACGACACGTTTCCGCTGGTTACTGGGGCAGACTCAGCGGGGTCTAGGGTCGTTTAGCACTTCTCAAGGTTGCTTTATTATACACCGTTGTTTTCGGATGGGTTTATAGTAAAACAGTTCTGTATAATCGTTATAAGACTTATTCTGCTTAGATACTACAACGACGAGTCGATGGTTGGGAGGCATAAGCTAAATGCGTCCTAACGGTGATCAGGTAACGTCTGGTGCTTCAGGTTACTTAATTCTGGGGAATTTACAATTCCCTACCAGAATTTGTCACAGGGCTGAGTCAACACCGGTAAAAGAAACGCTTCTGTGAGGTTGTTCCTTCCAACAATTCAACTTTATCTGTTGGCAAGAAATAACTTTTTACCGGCAGGCAAGCTGCTTGCAATCTGATCAATTTTCAATTTTGTTCTGCCTTTTATACTTGTCCAACAACACACACACTCACACATGTAAACTTGTGTGTTTGGCTGACTGACAGCTGAAATGTTTCATCCACTTGACAGCTGACAGCTTTGTTGATGTTATTCGCGACTCGTAGATTCCACTACGCAGCTCCCGACCGTTAATCTATATATATATAAAATTGAAACAGTCCACATATGTAATGTAATGCAGCGATTTGGCCGATTTTTTTTTATTCGATTCCAAATTTTCATTTCCTGCTTGCTTTTTTTTGTTGTAAACATGTTCGTTCGAACTGGTTTGACGAAGCTGTTTTACTGTTTGTGGATACGAGTTTATTTGTACGTTCTAAGCATACTCTAAAAAACGCGTAGATCAAGTCAAATGACACAAAACAAATAGAAAATGAAATAAAAGACCAAATAAAGAGAGGCAAAATCTTTAACTTCGGCCAAACCGAATGCAAAGCTGCCAGATTTTTTAGAGATAATACCGTCACAATTTAATTACTCCATATGAAATATTAATCATTAGCAAATAGCTTTCGAGCCGGGTCGTACAGCTAGTTTTAAAAAACTTAAGTAATTATGTAAAAAAATAAACAACAATTTCTTATTTTATAGAAAAGAAAAATAAAACTAGAAATGGTACAAAATAAATGCAATTCACTTAAAGAAAAATCAGCTTCAATGTTGTTGTGGTGTCAAAAACAAATACAACGACTTTCGCCGATTGATTCGAAATTTTATATAAGCATAGCAGACGAGTTTTAAATCTGAGTACTAATAACTTTCCAGGATGGCGCTATTTAATGTGATCAAATTTTAAGCATCTGATTTTTTAAAATTATACATGGTCTTAATGGTCTAGTCAATACCTTCAAAATGTTGCCTTAATGTGCATGTTTATGCTTTAAAATGATGGAGATGTAAGCCTTTTATAATTAAAATTTTTGTTTTTTCGATACTCTGGTCTTGTTTCTTCAAAATATTCGGTACAATTTTCCGAATAAAATTTAAACATTTTATAAAAAAATGAAGGTTATAAATTTTCTGGCTTAAAAATAAAACGATTGTTAATTTAAAAAATTAATTAATTAATTAAATTTTTACATATTTGTGTACATAACACTAAAAGGGACCTTTAATCTAGTTTTTTTTTTTTGGAAAGATAAGTAAAAATTTTACTTAAGGAATATTTAAAAAACTTTTTACTTAAGTTAACTGTATGTGTTTCGTATAAAACTGTCCATTCTTTAGGAAAAAAAGCTCTATATACTCCGAATTGTTGTTAATAGTATTTCATGAGCCCTAGTACATATGTGGACTTTATAAGCAAAAAATCCAATTATGAGATTTTTGGTCCTGTTTTGAGAAATATGGGATTTCCTTTACTTTGCCGTTGCAAATTATTTGCCATTTGATTTGAGTTGACCAACTACATAAATATGACCAGAAAATTTTATTATATTGCTTGATTAATAAAAATTTTATTGAATATTTATACATTTCACAAATTGGACCGTTCTTACCATAATTTTCGGAGATCAGCAGCAAACATTAAAAATTTGTTTTATTTTTTTATGGATATGAATATAACGGATAATCCTATCAAACACAAAAAGATTTACTTCAATATCATTCTTACGTGAATTTATGTTACAGAAGAAAAAGAATTTGTACGCGCCTGCAAAAAAACAACTACAGCTGAAAAACCGTTAAAAATGGTTAAAAATGTAATTGCTTTGCTCATTTTAATAAAAGCGTTCTTAAATTTTCGATAACCTGAACACGTATTGAAACACGCATTAGATATAAACTTAAAAACATCATGCTGATCACATTAAAGTTTGAGACATTATTTATTTTTGTGAACTGATACTATAAAGGGGAAATATACAATTCTATAGTTAATATAATTGGTACTGCAAACCTGAAAAATTGTCAAAATTGTTTGATAAAAAACTAAATCAGTTTGCGGAAATAAAAATAAATTAAAAGTAAGGTACAATATTACTTGTATGGAAAAAACATTTATGTTTGAAGAAAAAAAGGTTAAGCTTAAACTTTTTTCAGGTCAAAATTATGAAGTTTTCGCTATGTTCAAAGAATCTCAATAAAAAAGAAAAATGATCTGCCGACCAGCGCATGTCCAGTACGTTTATAACGAATTAATAACAGCATACCTACTTTCAGAAATCCCAGTCAAATTTTACGGAAAAAGGAAGCTAAATCTCTTATTTTGAAAATAATAATAATCCGAAATAATTACTTAATTTTGAGAAAAGCTCAAGAAAACATTAATATCATCATCAAGAAGAGATAAGAGCACAAGCCGGGTTAATTGTAAATTGATCAAGATTAATTGATCCTTTGTTTAAAATATCTTTGCCTTATATACTACTTATGAGAATTTACTAGATTAACAATTGAGTGATTTTCATTTTCGAGCTCAATATCACTTACAATCTACTTACATGTATTTTATTTTAATCTATCAGGGAATCAGAAATATTGATTGAAATGCCATTTGCTCTAATAAATAATTAAATTTATTTTAAAGTTCAATATTAAATTCAATCATTATTTCAAATTCTTGTTTACCAAAAAAAAAAAATTCTTCAAAGCGTCAAATATCCTAATTTCAATTTAAGCATTTTTTTTGTCTGACGTCACTTTGTTTCATACATTTCGTTTCAACAAAACAATTTTTTTTTGTTTATACACTACACCCGCAATCTTCTAGTTAAAATTTTACAGCTTTGAAGAAGTTATAAAATTTTAATTACATATTCAATAATAAACTTAAACATTCGGATATTTTTATAGTTTTTTGATTATAGAAATATTTTATGATGATTTTATGGACATTTTTATATTTTTAATTATGAATGTACTTTATAAATTTTATTTTATAGTTTAATAGTTAAAAATACATAAAAAAATTTTATATTGTAAAATTATTTTCTATTATATTTCTTTAATAAATTCTTATGAACAATTTTTTATCCATTCATTCTTATTTCTACATTTACATTGTCTATATTTATAACTTCAAAGGGACCATGATATGGTGCTTCACTTTTCTTTCTATTTGCTACTTTTATTAAAACTAGGTCTCATATATTAAGATCTATACTGTTAAAATTATTATATGACTAAACTTCTTTTTTCTTTTGCTACTTCTATAAGTTTTGTAGCGTTTTGTAATGAAATTCTTAATCGAGTCTTTAATTCATTTGCATAATTTTCTAAATCATATATTATTATTATTTTTATTCATTATTTCCTCACTTGGCAAATTAGGTAATTTACCGAATATTTATTCAAATGGCGAGTAATCTTTGTATGTGGAGTTATGTTGTACGCAAAACAATAATATGGTATCCAGTTATTCCATTTATCATCATTTACAAATGATAAAAAATATTCATTGAGAACTCTATGGTTTCTTTCTACAGTACCAAGGGTTTTATTTATGCTCCAGTATATAAAAAGTAATTCTTTTTCTATTACTGGTTTATTTATTTCATGTTTATTGAGCGAACGACTCGCGTAAGATATAGGTCTGTCTTTTCCAATTTCGCCTTGTAATAATATGGTTCCTAACGGGATGTTAGATGCATCCGTGGTGACAATAAAAGGTTCATAGAAGCTTGGTGGATTTATAAGTCAATCTTTTAACGCTTTTTTTATTATTATTTATTATTTATTGCATCCTTTTTGCATAAAGCTTTTAAACATTTTGTTATATCTGCAAAGTTTTTAACAAAACGTAGCAAAACGCTACGGTTCTTTTGACTTCGTCGGCATTCTTTGGTACTGGATATTTTGTTATTGCTTCAAATTTCTCTGGATCTGGTTTAATTCCGTTTACAGTTATTAAATGTCCAAGGTAAACTACTTCCGGTTTTAAAAAGCAGCATTTACTAGCATTGAGTTTCAAATTATATTGTTGCAGTCTATCGAGAACTTTTACAAGATTTGTATTATGGTGTTTAAGACTACAGCCAAAAACTATTATGTCATCAACGTATAAAAAGGCTTCAAAGTTCAAACCTGCAAGAGCTATTGTTAACATGCGTTAAAAACTATTTGATGATATTTTTAAACTAAATGGTAATCTTGTATAATGGTAGCAACCATTGTTTGTTGAAAATGCTGTGTAAGAACGTGATTGATGTTCAAGTTCGATCTGGTGAAAAGAACTTGTCATATCCAATGTAGAAAAATATTATGCTCTGCCCAATTTGTCAAGAATGTAATCCAAACGTGGTATCGGAAATTTGTCATTTATAATTTTGTTGTTTAATTTCCTGAAGTCAACAACCAATCTCCATTTCTTTAAATCTGATTGTCCTTTCTTTGTTTGGTACAAGCAAAAAAGGTGAGTTGTATGGGCTTGTTGATGGTTCAATTATGTCATTTTCCAAAAGCTTTTGTACCTGTGAGCTTATTTCTGTTGTTTGTGCTTGGGGTAAGCGATAGTTTTTTACGTATACGGGGCTTTTGTTATGTAACTCTATAGTTTGTTTGTAAAAATTGTTGGTTGTTAAACATACACCCTCAATATGGAATACTGTTTGGTACTTTTTTATTATTGCAGTAATCTCTTTTTGTATACTCCTTATGTAGGTTTTTTAGGTCAAAAATATTTAACAATTTGCTAAACTGAACATATTTCATTAATTAAATCTAAATTGAACGTATTTCATACTTTTTTAATGGTATAATTTCTATTTTTAAATTTTGTATTATTGCTATGTCATTAGTTGTATTGAGTAATTTTATATGTTTATTTCCGTTTTTGGGTATTATTGCGTTTGTTACGTATACACCTTTAACAATTTCTCTATTTAAAACTACAGCGTCTTCTGTTACTTCAATATCAAACGGTAAAATTATTTCACTTCTTTGTAGTTAAGTTATTTTATTGATTGCAAAAGTGTTATCATATATAGGAATGGTTATTGTTTCATTATGTATGTTAATCGAAAGTGTATATGTGTCATAGTCTATATTGCATCGATACGTTGTTAGAGAGTCTCTTCCCAAAATTCCGTCGGTGTTAATTGGAAAATTTTTATGTACTAGTTTTATCTTATGTTCAAGAATTTTATTATCATGTTTATCATAATAATTGTCGAACCCATTGACTTGATTACGTCTTTTGATATTCCAGTTAGATTGCAATAATCGCCTTCATTTTGTTCATAGCTATTCAATAATTGAGAAATGTCTGCTCCCGTGTCTATTAAAAATGTAAGCTCGTGTTTTGCATTAAATATTTTTAATTTCACATAATTTTTGAAATTGTTTGATATAAAATATATTCTTTTAGTTTCGGAGGTAGCATTTGTGTTGCCTCCGGGATTTGAAAGTTTCCCTGGTCTTATATTGGGTTCACATTATAATTTCTGTTTTTGTCATTCCGCCTCTCTTTCTTATGGTTCGAGTTTCTTTGAACGTTATTTCCTTGGTTATTTATGTTGTGGCTGTTTCTATTATTGTTATTTTTTTGGTGGCTTATATTATTGTAGTAGTTATTGCTTCTATTATTGTGATTTATTTTTGTAAAGCACATTTTTAAAAACTTGTTGAGTTTTCCACACTTATTACATTTAAAGCCTTCCGCAGGACATCTATTGCCATTTTTGCCATCGCACTTTTAACAATAAAGTTTTTGGTTATATTGTTGTTGTTATATTATTGTTTAAAAAAATACTTGTTTTTGTTTTACTCTCGATAAGATTTTTTCTGCAATTTTTAAGGCTTCAGAAAATGTATTTACCTGACTTGCGTTAATTGTGGATATTATCTGTGGATCAGTAAGACCAATTATAAATGCTATAGTAGAGTCCCTTTTAGATTCTCCTTCTTTTGATATCTGTCATTCAGTTAAATCCGCTATGAGGTTTTCTATTTTCGTAGCAAAACTCATTAAAGATATTCGAGTTATCTCATTTAACAATGTATTTGAAGTTTCTAATGGTTTATATGTTGTTTTTAAAATTTGTACTAGCTCGTCAATAGATGTTGGTACAAATATTTTGGACACGTAACTCTCTCTAATATTGATTTAAAAATAAAGTTGAAAAATGAATTTTGTTTTTCATTTGATATTGTTAATGAAATTGTTTCCAAATTTGTAATAAATTCATGTAATTCATCAGACCTACCACTGAATTTTGGTACTAGCTTTGTTATTATTGATAATTCATTTATGTCTAAATTCGCTATTGTTCTATTTTATATAGACTCTCAAGAGTTTCTTTTCTTAGAATGTTGTTCAAGTAAATTAAGTGCCTCTTTCTTAAGAATAGCAAATCTTTCTAACATTTCGTCTTCTTCTATGGATAATTTATTAAAAGTTTTTTCTATAATCTGTATTTCTGTTTTTCATTTATTGTATTAAAACTATATGGTTTGCTTAATGATTTTTTTTGTTGCAGTCGAGAATGTTTTTATTTTCGTAATATTTATCTGCCTTTCTTATTCTACTGTTGTTCTGTTAACAAAATCTTTTCTAGTAGGAGTACCTTCTGTTTCTAAAAATGTCCAAAGTCTTGTTAGCATTTCTATACATGATTCTATTTCTTCTTCTTTGAATTTTAAATTTGATCGGTTTTTATTGTCCATTTTACATAAAAAATATATTTTTCAAAAAAAAAAAAAAAACTTTTTGTGTTTGTTATATAATTTTTAATTTCTGTAATGCGATTTTCTATTATGTTTGTTATGCTAATTTTTATCCACAAACTTATTGCTGTTAAAAAAATGTTATAATGTATAGTAAAATTAATTTTTTCATTATGTTTATTTTATGTTTATTTTTTGTTTGTTTTTGTTACAATTAATTTTTCATACCTTTAATAATTAGTTTTATAAGTTTTAATATTTTCATGTCCAAGACTTTTCGTGAACTGGTAATTAATTTGTTTTTGTATAATTTTATTAAACTCTTTTTTTTTTCTTTTGTTACAAATTAAGTTTTTAATTTGTATAGTTAATTAATTGGATTATTTCTAAAATTAATTTTATTTTTGTTATAAATATAAAAAAACATGTTTGTTGAAAGATAAGCACTAACAATAGTAATATTAATTTTGTAAAAATATCTTGTATCTTGTATTTTTGTACCTAAAAAGTGCTTTTTACTATTGAAAACTTTAAAACTCAATTATCTCGTAAACTAGAGGTCCTAGAGCCTTAAAACCGATTTTTCTGATCACATTTTTAAAGTATTTTATGCATTTTATATTTTAGAAAAAGAAAAAGTTAAAAAAAATTTTTTTTGTACCTAAAACGTGCTTTTTACTATTGAAAACTTTAAAACTCAATTATCTCGTAAACTAGAGGTCCTAGAGCCTTAAAACCGATTTTTTCTGATCACATTTTTAAAGTATTTTATGCATTTTATATTTTAGAAAAAGAAAAACTTGAAAAAAAAAATTTTTTTTGTACCTAAAAAGTGCTTTTTACTATTGAAAACTTTAAAACTCAATTATCTCGTAAACTAGAGGTCCTATAGCATTAAAACCGATTTTTTCTGATCACATTTTTAATGTATTTTATGCGTTTTATATTATTGAGAAAGAAAAAAATAAAAAAAATTTTTTTTGTACCTAAAAAGTGCTTTTTACTATTGAAAACTTTAAAACTCAATTATCTCGTAAACTAGAGGTCCTAGAGCCTTAAAACCGATTTTTTCTGATCACATTTTTAATGTATTATACGCATTTTATATTATAGAAAAAGAAAAAATTAAAAAAAAAAATTTTTTTGTACCTAAAAAGTGCTTTTTACTATTGAAAACTTTAAAACTCAATTATCTCGTAAACTAGAGGTCCTAGAGCCTTAAAACCGATTTTTTCTGATCACATTTTTAATGTATTTTATGCATTTTATATTATAGAAAAAGAAAAAATTAAAAAAAAAAAATTTTTTTGTACCTAAAAAGTGCTTTTTACTATTGAAAACTTTAAAACTCAATTATCTCGTAAACTAAACTTTACAGCTGATTTGGTCTTTCTTTTTATAACTCGTGGTGTCGGTCCTTGTTGTAGGATTGCTGGCTTTTCAGATAAGCGTCCTTCTTCGAGGAGTCTAGCCCAGCGTTCTTCGGCCTCTTGCAGTTCCTTGAGAACCTCCTCCCATGGTTGGCTCATCAGATATTCAGAAAAATTGAGTTTTAATAAAAAAAAAATGTTCCAGGTCCTTCAATATAATTCAGCTGAGCATAAGCTATGTATTCTGTATTCTATTTTCCTTTTTTATTTCAGATGTAGCAGAAAGGATAAACAAATTTGCTATATAGTCCATTTTGCTGTTTTTCTAAAATAAGTTAGGAATACAGGATCGCCATGTAAAGTTAAAATAATAACTCGAGCGTTCACTATTCTTGATCACGATTAATTGATCCTTTATTTAAAATTTCTTTGCCGTTTATACTACTTATGAGAACTAACTAGATTTACAATTGAGTGATTTTTATTTTCGAGCTCAATTTTACTTACAATCTATTTACATGTATTTTATTCTTAATCTATCAGGGAATCAGAAATATTGAATGAAATACCATTTGTTCTAATAAATAATTGAGTTTATTTTAAAGTTCAATATTAAAGTCATTCATTATTTCAAATTCTTTGTTTACCAAAAAAAAATCTTCAAATCGTCAAATATCCGAATTTCAATTTAAGCATTTTTCTTTGTGTGACGTCACTTTGTTTCATACATTTCGTTTCTTATTGTGACGTATCAGTGTCAATCAGAAAAAATAGAAGGTTTAAGATCTGTACAGACTGTTGTCAGATCTTACAATATTGTCAGAAAAATGTACAGAAAACGCCTAAAAATCGTGTGAACTTACAATTGTGTTCTGACATTATTGTCAGAAAAACCATTGTCAGATAATTGTCACACTTCTACCTGACAATAATATTGTCAGATATCTTACATTTGTGTGAACGCCTTTATTTGCATTGTCAGAACATTGTCGGACATTGTCAGTTCAAAATATATTGTAATGTGTTAAAAATTTTAAACATCTGACAACGGAAGCTTTGCCAGATAAAAGTAAATAAAAAAATTAAAAACACTGCTTTAAAAAAACTTAAAATAAAAAAGCCAATTAAAATTATAGCAGAAAAAAGAAAGTTTAAATTAACAAAAAAAAGATATTTTGATGGGTGCTTTCAATCAATTTGTAAATGGCTTATAGTGCTTCCGGAACATAATTTTTTTGAGTCGTGATAAACAAACGTTTAAAGACTGTACAGAATGTCGATAACTATGACCATTATAATAACTATTATAAATTATTAAAATTACAACTTAAAGGGTGACCCAATAGAATTTAATTTTATGTATATGATGGTTTTAAAGAGGCGATTGATATTTACAAAGAACCTAAATTGATAAGTCCGCTATAAGAGCAAGTACACAATTTGAATTTAGAAATTAAAGGGTATGCTCATGACTGATGTAATATTATTTTTCTTGATCCTTGCTAAAGTCGGAGGGTATTAAAATCGTTGAAATTTTTTCGCTCTGATTAATATCCATTTGATTTGATAAAGATTTATTGTATAAATTTGTAACTTTTATAATAACTTACATTTAAAAAAATTGTCTCTTGAATTGTTTTAATTCTGACAATAGAGCTGTAATTTTTCTTACTACCGTGTGAACTAACAATTTTTTTTCTGACAATGTTATCAGATAGATAATGTTATTGCCAGATAATTGTCTTACAATGGATTTACCAGTTATCTGACAGATGCCTTGCAATCGTGTGAACTACCAATCTACATTGTGATGACAATTTTTTTGCCTCGTCATTGCCAGCACATTGTAAGGTCTGACAATATTGTAAGATGTGAGAACCGTCTGTACAGAGCCTTACTAACAAAAATGTATTTGCTTAAATAAATGTGTTTGAGTGTGTATGTCGTAATTTTTAAGTGACTAGTATCCATAATTAAAATACTGCATGTAAAGCGTAATTAGTTAACGGTTCAAGTCCCTAGAGTCTTATTGCTTAAAACAATTTTAAAGTTCATTGAATCGTTAAACAATTTTTAAGTGCATTGAATTCAAACATTGTTGAATTATGAGTCAAGCAATTTAATTACTGAAAAACGAATGAATATTGGTTTTTGTTTATACACTACAAATATTCCATAAGCCTCCTTATAGTGAGGTTAATACTACAAGAAAATCTTTTGGGGATTTTCCTCTATTAATGATGTTGGCTACTTGGAACGGATTGTGACCCTGATGTTTCATAATCAGAATTTTTTTCTTTTTCATATTTATTAAGAGCCTTACCACGTCCCATTTTGAATAAGAACTATTTAAAAACCATTAAATTATAAATTCTCTAGCTATTTATATTGAAAGAAATTCAAGTCGAAGTCTTCCTGATTAATGAAAAAGCATTCCTTATTGAAGTGACACACGAAAAAAAACCACAGAAATACATGTCTTTTAATAAATGTATAATTTTAAAACAGTAAAAAATATGTATTTTTATTTTTTTTAAAAAACTAAAGCAAACAACTTGTGCAAAAAATTTTTTTGGCAGCCAATGTACACTAATATTAACACTACGTCTTGACGAGCCATTGATTTGTTTGCACATGAACAAAACGGCGCGCAGTGGCACATTTGGCGAGATGGCGGTCAAAAATCCGTAACTTTTGATTAGATCGGAATTTTTATATGCAATTTTTTCTGTTTGGTAGGTGGGATTTTTAACTTGAATTTTTGATAAAAAGCATAAAAGTCGACTGACAAAAAAAGTTACGAATGGTTTAATATTCGTTACCATTATTAATTGAAGTTGAGTATAAAAGGCAAATGTTAAAACACTAAAAATAATTTATTTTTTCATATATATGTTCTATTCTTATTGTTACAAAATATAATTATTAAATGTTGGCCCCGTAATATTTTTAAACTTAAAAGCAACAAGGGCCAAAGGTTGGTTATTTTAAACATCCTTTTGAAATAAAAAATTTAAAATTTTTAAGTTTTAATGAAAAAATCCTATTTTAAAGTTTTATTTTATTTTTAAATATTTCTATAACAATTTATAAAATAAATATTAATTAGATTACATATGTAAATACGTATACTTTTAAATCAAAGAGCCACTGTACATTAAGCAATTAAGCATTGATTTTCATCTTCCATTTTTGTCTAATGTTGGGCATATATGGATCTGAAGTACACAACAATATGGTGGTAAGATCTTCATTAGTACAACATCTTCACATTTTTCTTGCGCTTTTTCGTATTTTAAAAATCCATAAATTGACAATTAGTTTTTTCAAACCTTTTTCATTCAGTAATATTTTTTACTGTTTTTACATTGCAACAAATTTAAAATTACCTAAAATAATTTTAGTTAACTTGTTAACCAATTTATTGTTTTTATAAAAAATTATATTACTTAACTTTTACTTATTTCCATATATGTTTTATAAAAGAAGTTTTTCAAAATTTAATCGATAAATTGTATTAAATGTTATTTTAAATGAAAACATAACTTTCTTAAGAAATTTTTGATTACAAAACAAAATATTGTATTAAGTTTTCAATTGTAACATTACAAGCACTATGAAAAACAAAAAAAATTCACTAAAAATACTCTAAATTACACAAAAGTTCACTACGTAAACTCTTTAATATCAGTATACACACGCAAAAAGAACACTAAAATACGCCAAAATAAAGATCAGTATCATCAACCTACATTTGCTGTGTACGGTTTTTTGTTTTGGGTACAGATTCCTAAGCAATAAAAGCAATTTTAGAGTTAGTGTTGTTTAAGCATTACGCTATGTTAGTGTACTCTTTTTTCGAACTCTGGTTAGTTTTATTTTAATTCAAGTTGTTGATAAAGTTGGCATTTTTATTTTTTCTTTGCATCCCGTAGTCTTAGCAGTATAATTATCAAATTGAAAAGATTGTTTATTTACAGGAGCCGTAAAAGTCATGGAACCCAATTTTTTGTTTTGAGAACTTCGTATAATATCAACAAATTTAAAAAAAATTGTTAGAATAACTTAACATTTTTATTTACTACTATTATTTATAGTAAAAATTTAAAAAATCTATATTATTTACAAAAGTATGTAAACAATTCAACAATATAATATTATTAAAAAATGTACTATTAGAAGTCATATTATCATAATATCAAATATTGCAATACTTCGTAGGATTTCCATATTGTTGCTTTTTAACGGTTAAGCATAGAATGGGCATAGCATAGAATGGTCACATAAAATTTTGTGTAATTGTTATTATAAGCTTACATTTTGATCTGCCAGATAACAAAAACTTAAACGGGAAATGGGATCATAGCAAATAGTTTAAGTAGAAAAGTTAATTTTTATATATTTTGTAGGATTTGATGCAGTTTGAAGTAATACATGAGATAAATGTATCCACAAGTGCTCGTCGCTGTACAATTTTTAACTCAATATTTCTTTATTTATTGGGACCAGCACTCAGGGGATGATACCTACTTATTCAGGTGTGTTACCAGTTTCCATCTGTCTAGGAGGCTAAGTTTGGTTGGTAGAGAACGTAAATCCACTTGTGCATTGAGTGGTTCCCCTATTAAAAAATGACCAGGAGTTAATACACTTAGGTCATTAGGTTTGTTTGACATTGGACTAATAGGCCTTGAATTTAGAATGCCCTCAATCTCTACTACCACGGTCTCAAGTTCTTCGTATGTTAATGATGCTGTTACAGTACTTTTGACCAGCAGGTGCTTAGCTGATTTTACTGCTGCTTCCCAAATGCCACCGGAATGAGTTGCTCTAGGTGGTATAAAATGGAACGTGATCTTTCTGGATGTACATTCTTTATTAATTGCTTCGTTGGCCGAACTGGTATAAATTGCCTCTGAGAGTTCCTGCAGTTGATTTTTCGCTCCAACGAAGTTAGTTGCGTTGTCGCAATATAGGTTTTGACAGTGACCTCGTCTGCTTGTAAATCGCTTTATGGCACCTATGAAGGCTTCTGTGGTTAAATCGCTGACTAATTTAAGATGTACAGCTTTTGTAGCAAAACAGCAAAACACCGAAATGTAGGCCTTCTGAGGTTTCTTTCCGCTTACTTTGTAGTGAATCCAGAATGGCCCGCAGAAATCAACGCCTGAATTGATGAATGGCCGGGCAGGGCTAACGCGTTCTTGTGGAAGATTGCCCATAATTTGTTCTAGTAATCTTGATTTGGCCTTTGTGCATTGCACACAATGCTGTATAAATGATCGTGCTGCCGATTTCCCTTTAACTGGCCAATATTTTTGCTTTACATATGCCAATAATGCCTGAGGACCACAGTGTCGATTGTTCACATGTATCATTTGCATTAGTAACTTTGATATCGGATCGTTGTAGGGAAGCAGCATTAGGTGCTTGGCGTCGTACGAAAGCTTCGATGCCGTCAATCGTCCTCCCACTCTTATGATGCCGTCAGTATCCAGGAATGGAGAGAGATTGATGTAAGGGCTTCCCTTGCTGACAATCTTTTATTTTCTTAAATGTTTTAAATCTTCTTCAAAATCAGCTTGCTGGATCGTACGAACGATCACCACAAGAGCCTGGTCCAATTCCTGGACGGTTAAGGCGATCTCAGATTGTTGGTTCAACTTTCTAGCATTGTTGACAAATCTTAGCATGTAACCCACAACTCGTTGTAGTGTGAGAAGTGATCCTTTGTGTTGGATTTTGTAAATCGTGCTTTCTAAACTTTCATTTGCTGTAGTGACTGTAACCGTCCTTTTTTGCTCCATGTGAATGTCATTCTCGAATATCGCTAGTTTTATGGAGTATCTTGAAGGCCACATTTCTTCTTTTCCATGTAAAAAGATTGGCCCATATAACCATAACGTGCATGCTGCTAATTTTCGCGGGGCTAGACCGCGTGTCAAGCCGTCAGCAGGATTTTCCTTTGATCTTACATGTCGCCGTTGTTCAGGCATTGATATTTCTTGTATTGGCGACAAATGTGTGATATGAGGATGAGGGGGAATCGATCCAAGCCAAAACAATTTCTGAATCATTCCAGAAGTATGTGGGTGTGTTCTCGAGTTTTAGATCCCTTTTTACTCTCATTGTTAGCTGAGCACTTAACACAGCAGCGCAAAGCTCCAGACGGGCAAGGTTTACCGTTTTAACGGTGCTATGCGTGATTTTGCACAAAGTAGCCGCACTAGTACTTGCCCGTCCTTTAATATTGATCGAATATAAATAGTCGCTCCATATGCCTTCTCTGAGGCGTCAGCGAATGCATGAATCTGTAAA
Organism: Cistogaster globosa; assembly: GCA_937654795.1. NCBI lineage: Eukaryota > Metazoa > Arthropoda > Insecta > Diptera > Tachinidae > Cistogaster > Cistogaster globosa. Next base: position 70,701,626 of record OW569404.1, on the reverse strand, counting down.
CTTGAAGGTACATGTCCTTCAAAGACAACTCGTGAAAGTTTAAGATTGCTTACTTCTTCTAATTCATTGCGGAAGGTCATCCATCGCGTGTGAAGTTCAGCTGGTAGTGCCTCGTCCCACGCCAATTTTGCTTGCCACAGCTCTTGAATAAATATTTTCGCAGTGACGATGATTGGTGCTAATATTCCTAAAGGGTCGAATATTCTGGCTAAATCTAAGCAAATTGTTCGCTTGGTGATACGTTTCATCTCTCCAACACACACCTTTGCACAGAATTTGTCCTGCCTTGGCATCCATGTTAAGCCCAGTGTTTTTACTGCTTGACTATTTTTGAAGTCAATGTCAACTTCTGATTCTTATTTTTCTGCGACATTTTGAAGTAGTTGGGGATGGTTTGCGCTCTACTTCTGTAATTTGAGGCCATGGTTTTTCAAAATATAAATTAGCTCTCGTTGATTTATCAGTGCTGTGTTAAGGCTGTCAGCTCTACCGATTCCGTCGTCTACGTAAAAGTTTTTCAGAAGAAAATGAGCTCCGTATGGATTCAATGATATGTATTTTTTCCTTTTGTTTCCTAACATTTTGTAGCCAAATATGGTGCAGCTCGCATTCCATATGTAATTGTATTTAATTGATAATATATTATTGGCTTGTCTGGACTCGTTCTCCAGATGATGATTTGAAATCTTCTATCTTCTGGATGCACGAGCATTTGACGATACATTTTCTCAACGTATGCAGTGAAAACAAAACGAGGTAGTCTTAATCTAAGTAAAATAGAGAAAAGTTCGCCTTGCACTGTGGGCCCAATGTGCATTAGGTCGTTTAATGATAAGCCAGATGACGTTTTAGAAGATGCATCAAACACCACTCGTAATTTAGTTGTTGAACTCTCTGGTTTTAATATACAGTGGTGAGGAATGAAGAAGTACGGCTTAGATATTCTATTTATATCTATTGGAGTCATGTGTCCCAATGCCTCGTATTCTGCCAAAAAATTAATTTTATAATTTTATTAATTAATAAAATTAATTTCTGGAGATTTTGACAATCTCTAATGCCAGAAATCGGTTGAAAGCTATACTGTGTGATTCACCAAGCACATCAGTTTTTTCGCAGAACGGAAGTTCTTACTATGAATCTTCCATCATCATCCATGGTGTGTGTTTGTGTGAAATGGTCTTCGCACTGTCATTCTGTAGTAGACAAACTTGTGTCTGTTGTGCTTATGTGGTCTAACTCTCAGAGTTGAGCGATAGCTTCCTCTAATCTAGCCTCATTATCGGTACATACTCCACAGGCTGCAGTAGATGAGTGATCTCCATCAACCCTGCCTGCGATGACCCAACCTAGCACGGTATTTTGTAAAGTAGGCAACTTATTGCCCAAATTGATCTGCCCAATTGACAATAATTAATGAAAAAATTCTGCTCCCAACAAAACATCAATTTTGTCAGGATGATAACATTTGGGGTCTGCAAGCGTAATGTTTTTCGGTATGGGCCAATTGCCGATATTTATTGCTTGTGACGGTTGTGGTGAAATAATATGGGGTAGGACGGCTGCCTCAAGCCGCGTGGTGAAGTTGTTGATTCCTGAATGTAAAGCGACGTTTACTCGCTTTTTTATTTGAGTGTTGCTAGACGCAATTCCGTTTATCAAGATTGAAGTTGCCTTAGGATGAATTCCCAAGCGTTTGATCAAACGCTCGCTGACAAAATTCAATTGTGATCCTGAATCTAGAATAGCTCTACAATTGACCTCTGTTCCATTTGCCTGCACGGTGACTCTTGCAGTGCTCAGGAGGATGTAGCCATTGGCCCTACACTGTTTATATGCAGTGAGTAGTGCGGCCTTCTGGCTGTCTTGTGGTGTTTTTGGCACACCTGATTCTTCGTCTACTTTAATGCGGTTGATGTTGTTTTTATTCTGAGTTTCAAGTTGCAGATGTAGGAGTGTATTGTGTTTTTTATTGCATTTTATGCAGCTTCTTGATGTGCAAGCTTTGGCACTGTGGCCGGGTTTTAAACAGTTGACACAGTATTTCTGTTTTTGGATGAACTGAAGACGTTCTACTGTTGATAACTGAAGAAACCTTTTACATACAAACAAACGGTGTTTTCCATTTTTACACATGGTACATGATCCAATGCCTTTATTTCAGATGTAACTGACGTGCACACCTTAGCCCTGAATTCAGATGATTTTTTTATTGTATCCATTGACTGGAAATGCCTTTCTAAGAAGTCCAAAAAATCCTTGATTGTGGGAACCACTCGTGGCTGTGACAGTGATTGTTCATACCGTAGGCGGGTGGCTTGATCCAGCCGTTTCAGCAGTAGATGCAGCAAAAGCGAGTCCCAGGTTGAAGTGTCAGTTTTAAGTTTTTGAGTGCTAACAGACACTCCTGTGTTTTGTCATGCAAAATCTTATAGTTGTCGTTTACTGTTCTAGCAGGTTCAACCAGCTCTTGAACCAACTTGTTAACCAATGGTCTTTTGTTGTTATAGCGGTCTACTATCATCGCCCATGCAGCGTCGAAATTTTCTTCCGTGGCGGAAAAGTGCTTTATAAGCGTTGCAGCCTCTCCTACCAAATGTCTTTTAAGATACCATATTTTGTGTACCTTGGGAATTTGTTGGCATATAATCAGTGACGAAAATAAATCGTAAAATTCTTGCCACTTCATATAGTTGCCATCAAATTTTGGTAATGTAATTTTACGGATTGGAAACGATTCCGACTGAATGTGTGGTTGTGGCATTGCTGATTCGCTCTGGCAGCTTCTGATATCCCTGCGGAATTTACCTTCTAAGGTGATGAATTGTTCCACATTGTAACCCTGTTGCTCAGGGCAGTCACATACTTCCGATATTTGGAAGTGAAGCTCTTCAATGTTTTGGCATAATTTTGAAGCAATTTGCATTTCTTGGTTCGTGAGACCTTCTTTTAATAGTCTTTCCAACGAAACCATCATTGCAGTTTGCCTCCGCATTAATTTCACTAGTTCACCTGACTCTGTTGCTATTTTTGAGGTTTTTGTATCAAGGGATTTACCTGCTCCTGAAGCTGAAGGCCCCTTGGTTGAGGTTTGTGTCACTTTAAGAATTGATGACTTAAATATGTCCCTGTGTTGATGAACAAGAGTTAATATAGCATTATAGTAGTCGTTGGTGAAATAATCATGGTCCAGTGGTGGATTTTCCAATAAACGTATTTGGTTGTCATTCGCTTCAAATGCCGACCATTTTTCGTCTAGGGTTCTGATCCTTTCCTGAAAATAGCTGATGTTTTGTTTCCTTACGATTGGATCCTTCTTGAAATTGCGGATAAGAATCTCAATTCTTCCGCCGACATCCTTCTGTTGGCTGACGAGTTCTTCGAAAGAGGCCATCGCTTGTCTTCAAAATCACGTCGGGGTCACCAAAAATGTTAGTTTGACTCGTTTGTCAACCTTGGATTAACAACAACAGCAACTTGACTGAGTTGCTACAATATTAAATTTGTTGGTCAATTTCAGCACTTAAACTGAATTGACTGGTATATTTTTACTGTGTTGTTCAATTTCAGCACATAAACTGAATTGAATGGTATATTTTTCTTAGTTGTTCAATTTCAGCACTTAAACTGAATTGAATGGAAATAAAAGACTGCAGGTGATTTATTCTTAAGATCAAAACAAAGAATGATATTTATTATTTGAATTTTCAAGCTTATATACTAAATTTTTTAAGTGTTGTGTTTACAAAATCATAAATTCCACGACAAGTTCTCACGCAAATAATAAAATTAAATGTTATAAAAGTGTAGTGTTGACAAAAATAATTAAATTAAATGTAACAAAAGTAATCTGTTGACAAAACCATAAATTCCACGACAAGTTCTCAAGCAAATAATTATACAGGTATCAAGTACTATTGTAATTAAATACTCCCGTGGGAGCAGTCAAAATAATTGCGGACACAAAAAAGGCAGACAGCCAAGAATGTGCTGACGTTTGATAATGCAAATTTAAAAAGACACAAATTAATAACAATACATTCTATGTATATGTACTTTTGTAGACAGTAATAAAAAATAAAAATAACAAACTAATAAATAAAAGAATATTAATATATGCATGTAATTATGTATTAACATGCTCCCCCCCGTTGAGCACAGCTGGGTGTTTGGGGTGTAGTTGGGATTGCTTCTAGTATTAAATGTGAAGAGCCTGCAATTTGGTTGCATGATTAATGTGACCATCCGTCCCGATTTCGGCGGGACAGTCCCGATTTCAAGTTCACCGTCCCGGTGTCCCGGATGGTAGCTTTAGAATGGGAATTTGTCCCGGTTTCCTGTAGCTTAATAATTTTTTTTTCAAAATAGGGCAATAGATTTAACAAGAAATTAGAAACAATCTTTTTTTCAATTCGCTTGTGTAGATCAAAAAGTATAAAACGACAAAATATAGAAGCCGTCGCCCAAGTCAACGGCGACTTTAAGTATTAATCGGCTTATTTGTTTTTCTTCAATTTCGCATAAAAAAGATTGTAAACATTTCAAAAGTTTTATCTTTAAAAGAAAAAATATTGCTTTGGTGCAAACGCTTATTTTAACAAGGTTTTTAAACATGCCGAAATGTAAATGTGCTTTTAGTGACAATTTAAAAACAAAGTATCCTTTTATTGAACTTAGAATTTAGTGTCTCCCATAGTGGCGTCGCTGATGTCGAACGTCACATAAAATCAGAAAAACATAGAAATGCAGATAGGGCAGCCGCTTCAAGCTCTTCAATGAAAAATTTTTTTTAAGAAATTGGACGATCCAACATCAAAGGATTTACAAATCGCAGCTGCAGAAGGCGTTTGGGCCTACCACACAGTGCAAGAAAATCACAGTTTTCGCTCAAATGATTGTGCATCAAAGTTAATCCAACACTGTTTTGATCAGAAATTTAGATGCGCTCGTACAAAAACGGAAGCAATTGTGGTTAATGTCTTGGCGTGTGAAGCAATTCAAGAATTAAAGCATGACCTTGCAAAATCTAATTGTTTCACAATTTTAACCGACGCTTCAAATCACGGCAACAAAAAAATATATCCTGTTCTTGTTCGGTTTTTTCAACCTTACGAAGGCGTCCAAGTTAAACTTTTAGATCTTCAAGACCAACCTGGTGAAACTTCTGACATCATCGTTAGTTATTTAGTCAAAGTGCTAAAAGAAAATAGTTTAGCTGCAAAAGTCGTGCCATTTTGTGGCGACAATGCCAATGTTAATTTTGGACGAGTAGCCAGACGAGGAACTAACAACGTGCTAGTTAAACTACAGTCGTCACTGAAAAAACCATTGGTGGGTATTGGATGCGGGCCCATATAATTCATAATTCCATTAAATCTGCTGCAGATGGGCTTCCAGTAGATTATGAATGTATCATAGTAAAGATATATTCGTTTTTTTACATATACACCGTTCGAGTTGCAGCTCTGAAGGAATTTTGCATCGAAACAGAAACAGAATATCAAAAAATTCTTGGATATAGCAAGACAAGATGGCTAGCGCTTATGCCTGCCATTGAAAGGGTTTTAAAAATGTACCAACCCTTAAAGAAATATTTTTTAAGCATAGAAAAATGTCCCTATATATTAAAAAACTTTTTTGAAGAACCAACATCAGAATTGTGGCTATATTTTTTACATGCTCAGTCTGCAGCATTTCATCAAGCCGTCTTGAAGGTTGAAAATCAGAAAATTTCTGCAATTGAAGTGGCAAAAGAACTTGATCTGCTGAAAAATAGTTTGGCTCAGAAAGAATCTAATCAATTTATTCCGTTTACAGTCCGTAGTTTGATAAAAGAGCTTAAAAAGAGTGGTTTAAATATAAATGAAGAATGCGTAAAAAGTACAGCAAGGGAATTTTATAAAACAAGTCGTGAGTATTTGGAACAGTGGACCTGCTTTTTCACTAAAGAATTGGAAACATTTTATTGGGCAGAACTAAAAACCGTTCCTGTTTAGGAAGACGTGCAACCAGCATTGGATATGTTGATTGAAATGAAATATGTTATGTGTAGTAAAGACATAGAAGTATTTGAAGAATGTTCATTGATTTCTAGCTACGTCACATCCCAAAGAGTAGACGAGTGGAATAGTTTAAATGCTTCTACGGAAGCACGTTGGGTGGAAGTTTTCAAACACTTTCGAACCAACAATCTTTCACATAAAAACTTCTCTGTTCTTATTGAATACATTTTATGCCTGCCTGGCACAAACGCACCGATGGAAAGAGTGTTTTCTTTAATGAATAAATTGTGGACGAGTGAAAAAACCCAGTTACAAATTTCGGTACTGATGGCGATGTTGATAACTAAGGTAAATAATAAAAAAACATGCATCGAATTTTTTTCCTACTTAAAATCAAAACCACTTATTTTAAAAAAAAAATTGTTCCGTTGAAAAGTACAAAAATTGAGTGCTAAAGTAAGTACACTAAAGATTATTTAGATTATTATATACGTCAAATTGAAATATTTTCATAATTTTCAGTTCATAAAAATATTATATTTTTGAATTCACCAAAAAAAAAAAAAAAAAAATAAGAAAAAATTAAATAAATAAATTGAAATTTTAAATTTTTATTTTATTTAAACTGATTAAAAAATGTACAAAGTTGAAAGTACGAAAATCTTTTTATGTATGTTTGTATACAAAAGGTGTATATTAAATTGAATTAATATTTCTTTAACAATTTGTGTAATTACTCAGGTATGTGCTGGAAATCGAAAACAAAGCAGTTTTTTAAATTCTTGTTTTAAGATTCTCTTTAATACCAAAATATCTTTATATTTTATGTGATAAAACTTTTTGTAAAACTCGTCCGCTTACGTTTTCGATTTCCATCACATACCTGATTATTTAAATATGAATATTTCGATTTTTTAAAAAGCTACAAAAATCTTTGAGATTTAAAATTACAATATGAAGATTTTTTTGATTCACTTTATATTAATAACAAATTTTATGTTGCAATACTCTTTATTGACAATCTTTGGTCGACTGATACTCGGGTCGTTCCGGAGCGTAGATCCAATTGTCGTGGGAACGTGGTAGTGTAGCAAGGGCTGCTGAAAAATACTGTTTTGATAAAAAAAAAAACTGAGTAAAAATTATTTTGCGGTGTCCCGGTTTGAGTTAAAAAAAAAAATGGTCACGTTATGCATGATCCGATGCATTTTTGACCGTGTACTAAGTTTTGTCGATTTGCTATACATGTATGGTAAAATCTGATGATGTGCCTGGATAATTACGCGGTGCTGGTATTGGGATGGGGATAGTTGTTGAAGCCCTTTTGCGTATTCGTCTCAGTGTTAAGGATACAAAAATAAAACCAATGAGGATCAACGACAAGTAACCAACGATAGTGTGGTGATAGTTGTGCATGGTGATCTTGTTTGGAAGCTGAAGGATTTCTTGTGCAGCTAATGATGTCTGTAGGGCTGTCAGATTTTGTATTTGCGTCATGTACTTGGTTGAATGAATTTCATTCAACAATGGTTTTAAACGTTCTGAATGTTGCTGTTTCGTAATTTCCCAAAGCCTGGTTATGAAGTCTTAGCAGAGCTGGATATTATATGTTGTCCATGCACTGACATGAATTATTTTTTAAAGACGCATTTAGGTCCCAGGCTGAGTAAACCTGACCCTTCGAGCGTCAATTGCCTTATTTCCTTATTGCACACAGTTGTTGCCTGAGATGGAGCTTGTATGGCATATATCCAATTGTTTTTATGTCGAAGAGAAGTCCACGTGGCAGTGTCTTTCACTTGTTGCATTGGACAGTCTGCTAGACTGTTGTGAAACAAATTCATTTCACAAGAGCATGTTGTCCCGCCTTGCTTCTATTAATTTTGCACCTTAGAGCACAGGCAGATTTTTTCTTTAATTATTGCGCAAGAATCAAACTCGGTGTTACTCATTGTCATGTATTGATTATTAGCAGGATTGATGGCCATGAGCGGAGAACATGGCCTTATTGCTACCAGTGTGTTGTTAACCCAGTGCGGTATTGCAATGAGATTAAATATTTCAAACTGTTTTCGTTCAATCAATGGTAACGTGATGCAGAATAATACGGTGTTTTTTGTGAATCCTCCCTTGACCTTCATTAGTTTGTACAGTTGTAAAGTATCTTCTTGTTTTACCGGAAGTTCGAGTGATTCAGGGAGATGGAATCTCAATTTTTCTATTTCTTGTTGTAGTTGCTGTGGCGTCAGGAGCAAAGGATTTATAATGCCATTGTGACTGTTTGTTAAAATGTCAAATATATTCGATTGCATGCGTTGTAAGTTTTCGGCTGTAATTATTAATTGAATGCAGAGCGATGAAAAAATGCGGTAGAGTTTTTCTTCTTGTAGCTCGTTGCTATCATTACGTATCCTGTTGTAGATTTGTACTACTTGTTCGTCAATTCTGTCAAATTTTTCTTTAACTGTGTCTTGATCTGCCTTGAGGATGTTGATTGTAGAATCTATAATCGAGGTTTGATTTTTTAGAAGGTTTAATAGATAAGCCTCATTTTCTTTGACTTGTGAAATGGTTTGAGCCATTTGTTCAGCATATTCAGAATCCAATACTCCAAATAGTGAATGGTCGATATTTCCAACTATATCAATAGCCCCTCTTTTGTGTCCTCTTCCAGAAAGTATTGTACTGTCCATTATTAGCTCAGCTTCAGTATGTTGAAAAGAATTGGCAAGATTTGTGCAAATTGCCTTTTGTTTCATTTTTTCACATAAATGGCCTCGAGTTTCAGTTCCCTTTGAGAATATTTTTAACTCAGACCAAAATCCTTCTAGATCATAATACACTAAGAGCTGCCATTTTGTTGGAGACATTACCGCTGGCCCGATTTTTTCAAAATGTATGCCAAGTTTTCCAAATTGCTCATTTTGATTTTTTGCTCCTAGCATAAGGTGTACTAACATGAGAGTTATGGCAATTGTGAGAATATTGTGGGTTATGGAAGACCGTCTCCTTTTTCTGGGAATTTCGGTCTTTTCGTTTTGGCATTTTTTCCTACAGTTATCTGGTTGTTGAGGTTCATCAGACTCCTCATTCATAACCGGTAATAGTGCTAGTCGAGCCACTGGTCTTTTGCAAACGCCTTTTGATGTTCTAACGTCCGCTACTCGAACCAGGCCATCATCTCCTTTATGTATGCTTACGATTCTACCCAGTGGCCACTCTAACGGTGCCGTGTTGTCTTCTTTTATTAGGACCATGTCTCCAGGCTTAACGTTCGTTTGTTGTGTTTTCCATTTGTGCCGATACTGTAGTTCGCATAAATATTCTCGCGACCAACGTCTCCAAAACTCCCTTTTCAGGTGTGTTACCAGTTTCCATCTGTCTAGGAGGCTAAGTTTGGTTGGTAGAGAACGTAAATCCACTTGTGCATTGAGTGGTTCCCCTATTAAAAAATAACCAGGAGTTAATGCACTTAGGTCATTAGGTTTGTTTGACATTGGACTAATAGGCCTTGAATTTAGAATGCCCTCAATCTCTACTACCACGGTCTCAAGTTCTTCGTATGTTAATGATGCTGTTACAGTACTTTTGACCAGCAGGTGCTTAGCTGATTTTACTGCTGCTTCCCAAATGCCACCGGAATGAGTTGTTCTAGGTGGTATAAAATGGAACGTGATCTTTCTGGATGTACATTCTTTATTAATTGCTTCGTTGGCCGAACTGGTATAAATTGCCTCTGAGAGTTCCTGCAGTTGATTTTTCGCTCCAACGAAGTTAGTTGCGTTGTCGCAATATAGGTTTTGACAGTGACCTCGTCTGCTTGTAAATCGCTTTATGGCACCTATGAAGGCTTCTGTGGTTAAATCGCTGACTAATTTAAGATGTACAGCTTTTGTAGCAAAACAGCAAAACACCGAAATGTAGGCCTTCTGAGGTTTCTTTCCTCTTACTTTGTAGTGAATCCAGAATGGCCCGCAGAAATCAACGCCTGAATTGATGAATGGCCGGGCAGGGCTAACGCGTTCTTGTGGAAGATTGCCAGATTTGCGGTGCTGGTATTGGGATGGGGATAGTTGTTGAAGCCCTTTTGCGTATTCGTCTCAGTGTTAAGGATACAAAAATAAAACCAATGAGGATCAACGACGAGTAACCAACGATAGTGTGGTGATAGTTGTGCATGGTGATCTTGTTTGGAAGCTGAAGGATTTCTTGTGCAGCTAATGATGTCTGTAGGGCTGTCAGATTTTGTATTTGCGTCATGTACTTGGTTGAATGAATTTCATTCAACAATGGTTTTAAACGTTCTGAATGTTGCTGTTTCGTAATTTCCCAAAGCCTGGTTATGAAGTCTTAGCAGAGCTGGATATTATATGTTGTCCATGCACTGACATGAATTATTTTTTAAAGACGCATTTAGGTCCCAGGCTGAGTAAACCTGACCCTTCGAGCGTCAATTGCCTTATTTCCTTATTGCACACAGTTGTTGCCTGAGATGGAGCTTGTATGGCATATATCTAATTGTTTTTATGTCGAAGAGAAGTCCACGTGGCAGTGTCTTTCACTTGTTTCATTGGACAGTCTGCTAGACTGTTGTGAAACAAATTCATTTCACAAGAGCATGTTGTCCCGCCTTGCTTCTATTAATTTTGCACCTTAGAGCACAGGCAGATTTTTCTTTAATTATTGCGCAAGAATCAAACTCGGTGTTACTCATTGTCATGTATTGATTATTAGCAGGATTGATGGCCATGAGCGGAGAACATGGCCTTATTGCTACCAGTGTGTTGTTAACCCAGTGCGGTATTGCAATGAGATTAAATATTTCAAACTGTTTTCGTTCAATCAATGGTAACGTGATGCAGAATAATACGGTGTTTTTTGTGAATCCTCCCTTGACCTTCATTAGTTTGTACAGTTGTAAAGTATCTTCTTGTTTTACCGGAAGTTCGAGTGATTCAGGGAGATGGAATCTCAATTTTTCTATTTCTTGTTGTAGTTGCTGTGGCGTCAGGAGCAAAGGATTTATAATGCCATTGTGACTATTTGTTAAAATGTCAAATATATTCGATTGCATGCGTTGTAAGTTTTCGGCTGTAATTATTAATTGAATGCAGAGCGATGAAAAAATGCGGTAGAGTCTTTCTTCTTGTAGCTCGTTGCTATCATTACGTATCCTGTTGTAGATTTGTACTACTTGTTCGTCAATTCTGTCAAATTTTTCTTTAACTGTGTCTTGATCTGCCTTGAGGATGTTGATTGTAGAATCTATAATCGAGGTTTGATTTTTTAGAAGGTTTAATAGATAAGCCTCATTTTCTTTGACTTGTGAAATGGTTTGAGCCATTTGTTCAGCATATTCAGAATCCAATACTCCAAATAGTGAATGGTCGATATTTCCAACTATATCAATAGCCCCTCTTTTGTGTCCTCTTCCAGAAAGTATTGTACTGTCCATTATTAGCTCAGCTTCAGTATGTTGAAAAGAATTGGCAAGATTTGTGCAAATTGCCTTTTGTTTCATTTTTTCACATAAATGGCCTCGAGTTTCAGTTCCCTTTGAGAATATTTTTAACTCAGACCAAAATCCTTCTAGATCATAATACACTAAGAGCTGCCATTTTGTTGGAGACATTACCGCTGGCCCGATTTTTTCAAAATGTATGCCAAGTTTTCCAAATAGCTCATTTTGATTTTTTGCTCCTAGCATAAGGTGTACTAACATGAGAGTTATGGCAATTGTGAGAATATTGTGGGTTATGGAAGACCGTCTCCTTTTTCTGGGAATTTCGGTCTTTTCGTTTTGGCATTTTTTCCTACAGTTATCTGGTTGTTGAGGTTCATCAGACTCCTCATTCATAACCGGTAATAGTGCTAGTCGAGCCACTGGTCTTTTGCAAACGCCTTTTGATGTTCTAACGTCCGCTACTCGAACCAGGCCATCATCTCCTTTATGTATGCTTACGATTCTACCCAGTGGCCACTCTAACGGTGCCGTGTTGTCTTCTTTTATTAGGACCATGTCTCCAGGCTTAACGTTCGTTTGTTGTGTTTTCCATTTGTGCCGATCGCATAAATATTCTCGCGACCAACGTCTCCAAAACTCCCTTTTCAGGTGTGTTACCAGTTTCCATCTGTCTAGGAGGCTAAGTTTGGTTGGTAGAGAACGTAAATCCACTTGTGCATTGAGTGGTTCCCCTATTAAAAAATGACCAGGAGTTAATACACTTAGGTCATTAGGTTTGTTTGACATTGGACTAATAGGCCTTGAATTTAGAATGCCCTCAATCTCTACTACCACGGTCTCAAGTTCTTCGTATGTTAATGATGCTGTTACAGTACTTTTGACCAGCAGGTGCTTAGCTGATTTTACTGCTGCTTCCCAAATGCCACCGGAATGAGTTGCTCTAGGTGGTATAAAATGGAACGTGATCTTTCTGGATGTACATTCTTTATTAATTGCTTCGTTGGCCGAACTGGTATAAATTGCCTCTGAGAGTTCCTGCAGTTGATTTTTCGCTCCAACGAAGTTAGTTGCGTTGTCGCAATATAGGTTTTGACAGTGACCTCGTCTGCTTGTAAATCGCTTTATGGCACCTATGAAGGCTTCTGTGGTTAAATCGCTGACTAATTTAAGATGTACAGCTTTTGTAGCAAAACAGCAAAACACCGAAATGTAGGCCTTCTGAGGTTTCTTTCCGCTTACTTTGTAGTGAATCCAGAATGGCCCGCAGAAATCAACGCCTGAATTGATGAATGGCCGGGCAGGGCTAACGCGTTCTTGTGGAAGATTGCCCATAATTTGTTCTAGTAATCTTGATTTGGCCTTTGTGCATTGCACACAATGCTGTATAAATGATCGTGCTGCCGATTTCCCTTTAACTGGCCAATATTTTTGCTTTACATATGCCAATAATGCCTGAGGACCACAGTGTCGATTGTTCACATGTATCATTTGCATTAGTAACTTTGATATCGGATCGTTGTAGGGAAGCAGCATTAGGTGCTTGGCGTCGTACGAAAGCTTCGATGCCGTCAATCGTCCTCCCACTCTTATGATGCCGTCAGTATCCAGGAATGGAGAGAGATTGATGTAAGGGCTTCCCTTGCTGACAATCTTATATTTTCTTAAATGTTTTAAATCTTCTTCAAAATCAGCTTGCTGGATCGTACGAACGATCACCACAAGAGCCTGGTCCAATTCCTGGACGGTTAAGGCGATCTCAGATTGTTGGTTCAACTTTCTAGCATTGTTGACAAATCTTAGCATGTAACCCACAACTCGTTGTAGTGTGAGAAGTGATCCTTTGTGTTGGATTTTGTAAATCGTGCTTTCTAAACTTTCATTTGCTGTAGTGACTGTAACCGTCCTTTTTTGCTCCATGTGAATGTCATTCTCAAATATCGCTAGTTTTATGGAGTATCTTGAAGGCCACATTTCTTCTTTTCCATGTAAAAAGATTGGCCCATATAACCATAACGTGCATGCTGCTAATTTTCGCGGGGCTAGACCGCGTGTCAAGCCGTCAGCAGGATTTTCCTTTGATCTTACATGTCGCCGTTGTTCAGGCATTGATATTTCTTTTATTGGCGACAAATGTGTGATATGAGGATGAGGGGGAATCGATCCAAGCCAAAACAATTTCTGAATCATTCCAGAAGTATGTGGGTGTGTTCTCGAGTTTTAGATCCCTTTTTACTCTCATTGTTAGCTGAGCACTTAACACAGCAGCGCAAAGCTCCAGACGTGGCAAGGTTTACCGTTTTAACGGTGCTATGCGTGATTTTGCACAAAGTAGCCGCACTAGTACTTGCCCGTCCTTTAATATTGATCGAATATAAATAGTCGCTCCATATGCCTTCTCTGAGGCGTCAGCGAATGCATGAATCTGTAAACTTGAAGGTACATGTCCTTCAAAGACAACTCGTGAAAGTTTAAGATTGCTTACTTCTTCTAATTCATTGCGGAAGGTCATCCATCGCGTGTGAAGTTCAGCTGGTAGTGCCTCGTCCCACGCCAATTTTGCTTGCCACAGCTCTTGAATAAATATTTTCGCAGTGACGATGATTGGTGCTAATATTCCTAAAGGGTCGAATATTCTGGCTAAATCTAAGCAAATTGTTCGCTTGGTGATACGTTTCATCTCTCCAACACACACCTTTGCACAGAATTTGTCCTGCCTTGGCATCCATGTTAAGCCCAGTGTTTTTACTGCTTGACTATTTTTGAAGTCAATGTCAACTTCTGATTCTTATTTTTCTGCGACATTTTGAAGTAGTTGGGGATGGTTTGCGCTCTACTTCTGTAATTTGAGGCCATGGTTTTTCAAAATATAAATTAGCTCTCGTTGATTTATCAGTGCTGTGTTAAGGCTGTCAGCTCTACCGATTCCGTCGTCTACGTAAAAGTTTTTCAGAAGAAAATGAGCTCCGTATGGATTCAATGATATGTATTTTTTCCTTTTGTTTCCTAACATTTTGTAGCCAAATATGGTGCAGCTCGCATTCCATATGTAATTGTATTTAATTGATAATATATTATTGGCTTGTCTGGACTCGTTCTCCAGATGATGATTTGAAATCTTCTATCTTCTGGATGCACGAGCATTTGACGATACATTTTCTCAACGTATGCAGTGAAAACAAAACGAGGTAGTCTTAATCTAAGTAAAATAGAGAAAAGTTCGCCTTGCACTGTGGGCCCAATGTGCATTAGGTCGTTTAATGATAAGCCAGATGACGTTTTAGAAGATGCATCAAACACCACTCGTAATTTAGTTGTTGAACTCTCTGGTTTTAATATACAGTGGTGAGGAATGAAGAAGTACGGCTTAGATATTCTATTTATATCTATTGGAGTCATGTGTCCCAATGCCTCGTATTCTGCCAAAAAATTAATTTTATAATTTTATTAATTAATAAAATTAATTTCTGGAGATTTTGACAATCTCTAATGCCAGAAATCGGTTGAAAGCTATACTGTGTGATTCACCAAGCACATCAGTTTTTTCGCAGAACGGAAGTTCTTACTATGAATCTTCCATCATCATCCATGGTGTGTGTTTGTGTGAAATGGTCTTCGCACTGTCATTCTGTAGTAGACAAACTTGTGTCTGTTGTGCTTATGTGGTCTAACTCTCAGAGTTGAGCGATAGCTTCCTCTAATCTAGCCTCATTATCGGTACATACTCCACAGGCTGCAGTAGATGAGTGATCTCCATCAACCCTGCCTGCGATGACCCAACCTAGCACGGTATTTTGTAAAGTAGGCAACTTATTGCCCAAATTGATCTGCCCAATTGACAATAATTAATGAAAAAATTCTGCTCCCAACAAAACATCAATTTTGTCAGGATGATAACATTTGGGGTCTGCAAGCGTAATGTTTTTCGGTATGGGCCAATTGCCGATATTTATTGCTTGTGACGGTTGTGGTGAAATAATATGGGGTAGGACGGCTGCCTCAAGCCGCGTGGTGAAGTTGTTGATTCCTGAATGTAAAGCGACGTTTACTCGCTTTTTTATTTGAGTGTTGCTAGACGCAATTCCGTTTATCAAGATTGAAGTTGCCTTAGGATGAATTCCCAAGCGTTTGATCAAACGCTCGCTGACAAAATTCAATTGTGATCCTGAATCTAGAATAGCTCTACAATTGACCTCTGTTCCATTTGCCTGCACGGTGACTCTTGCAGTGCTCAGGAGGATGTAGCCATTGGCCCTACACTGTTTATATGCAGTGAGTAGTGCGGCCTTCTGGCTGTCTTGTGGTGTTTTTGGCACACCTGATTCTTCGTCTACTTTAATGCGGTTGATGTTGTTTTTATTCTGAGTTTCAAGTTGCAGATGTAGGAGTTTATTGTGTTTTTTATTGCATTTTATGCAGCTTCTTGATGTGCAAGCTTTGGCACTGTGGCCGGGTTTTAAACAGTTGACACAGTATTTCTGTTTTTGGATGAACTGAAGACGTTCTACTGTTGATAACTGAAGAAACCTTTTACATACAAACAAACGGTGTTTTCCATTTTTACACATGGTACATGATCCAATGCCTTTATTTCGGATGTAACTGACGTGCACACCTTAGCCCTGAATTCAGATGATTTTTTTATTGTATCCATTGACTGGAAATGCCTTTCTAAGAAGTCCAAAAAATCCTTGATTGTGGGAACCACTCGTGGCTGTGACAGTGATTGTTCATACCGTAGGCGGGTGGCTTGATCCAGCAGTTTCAGCAGTAGATGCAGCAAAAGCGGGTCCCAGGTTGAAGTGTCAGTTTTAAGTTTTTGAGTGCTAACAGACACTCCTGTGTTTTGTCATGCAAAATCTTATAGTTGTCGTTTACTGTTCTAGCAGGTTCAACCAGCTCTTGAACCAACTTGTTAACCAATGGTCTTTTGTTGTTATAGCGGTCTACTATCATCGCCCATGCAGCGTCGAAATTTTCTTCCGTGGCGGAAAAGTGCTTTATAAGCGTTGCAGCCTCTCCTACCAAATGTCTTTTAAGATACCATATTTTGTGTACCTTGGGAATTTGTTGGCATATAATCAGTGACGAAAATAAATCGTAAAATTCTTGCCACTTCATATAGTTGCCATCAAATTTTGGTAATGTAATTTTACGGATTGGAAACGATTCCGACTGAATGTGTGGTTGTGGCATTGCTGATTCGCTCTGGCAGCTTCTGATATCCCTGCGGAATTTACCTTCTAAGGTGATGAATTGTTCCACATTGTAACCCTGTTGCTCAGGGCAGTCACATACTTCCGATATTTGGAAGTGAAGCTCTTCAATGTTTTGGCATAATTTTGAAGCAATTTGCATTTCTTGGTTCGTGAGACCTTCTTTTAATAGTCTTTCCAACGAAACCATCATTGCAGTTTGCCTCCGCATTAATTTCACTAGTTCACCTGACTCTGTTGCTATTTTTGAGGTTTTTGTATCAAGGGATTTACCTGCTCCTGAAGCTGAAGGCCCCTTGGTTGAGGTTTGTGTCACTTTAAGAATTGATGACTTAAATATGTCCCTGTGTTGATGAACAAGAGTTAATATAGCATTATAGTAGTCGTTGGTGAAATAATCATGGTCCAGTGGTGGATTTTCCAATAAACGTATTTGGTTGTCATTCGCTTCAAATGCCGACCATTTTTCGTCTAGGGTTCTGATCCTTTCCTGAAAATAGCTGATGTTTTGTTTCCTTACGATTGGATCCTTCTTGAAATTGCGGATAAGAATCTCAATTCTTCCGCCGACATCCTTCTGTTGGCTGACGAGTTCTTCGAAAGAGGCCATCGCTTGTCTTCAAAATCACGTCGGGGTCACCAAAAATGTTAGTTTGACTCGTTTGTCAACCTTGGATTAACAACAACAGCAACTTGACTGAGTTGCTACAATATTAAATTTGTTGGTCAATTTCAGCACTTAAACTGAATTGACTGGTATATTTTTACTGTGTTGTTCAATTTCAGCACATAAACTGAATTGAATGGTATATTTTTCTTAGTTGTTCAATTTCAGCACTTAAACTGAATTGAATGGAAATAAAAGACTGCAGGTGATTTATTCTTAAGATCAAAACAAAGAATGATATTTATTATTTGAATTTTCAAGCTTATATACTAAATTTTTTAAGTGTTGTGTTTACAAAATCATAAATTCCACGACAAGTTCTCACGCAAATAATAAAATTAAATGTTATAAAAGTGTAGTATTGACAAAAATAATTAAATTAAATGTAACAAAAGTAATCTGTTGACAAAACCATAAATTCCACGACAAGTTCTCAAGCAAATAATTATACAGGTATCAAGTACTATTGTAATTAAATACTCCCGTGGGAGCAGTCAAAATAATTGCGGACACAAAAAAGGCAGACAGCCAAGAATGTGCTGACGTTTGATAATGCAAATTTAAAAAGACACAAATTAATAACAATACATTCTATGTATATGTACTTTTGTAGACAGTAATAAAAAATAAAAATGACAAAATAATAAATAAAAGAATATTAATATATGCATGTAATTATGTATTAACACACATTGTTAGCAGTACAAATTTAAACTAAAAATTTATGCGAATTTGACATCTAGCGTTTTGATCGTGCATTGCTTTACAAATTAAGAAATATTCTCAATATGGGCCAAAAAGTAATGGCATTCACTGCTGTTAATTTCAATTGGGAGTAAGGTCGGAATAACTTGAACCTGGTGAGTTAAAAAAAGCCCTCTGAGAAAAACAAATCGAACATTTGTGTCTCAGAACAATATGGTAGAAAGAAATAAAACATAAAGCAATCAGAAATAGTAAGTAATTGTTTTATTTCAATGAAATCACTAAAATGATCTTACCAGTAGGAACTTGAAAAGAATAAGGCCTTTTTAAAGGGGGCGGAAATAAGTATCTTCGACTAAATATCGTTTTTACATCAAATTGCGATAACAGATAGTTACGAAAATTTCTTAACCATCAAAGCATACAGCAAAGAAATATATTAAAGAATTGGGATTTTAGCACATAGTTTTTTTTTTTTGCCAAAGAAATAGGGTATCTCGAACTTTGGCGTTTTCAATACCGCCCGCCTTTCAATAATATTCTACAAAAAAAAAGCAAAGTTTTTTAGTTGAAAATACTTATTATACGATAATAGTAATAATTTTATGATATAAATTACTTTATATAAATACATTTGTGTATTCGTTTTAATTCTTTTGTAACAAATTCCTTTAGCATATAAAAATTTTATTTACAAAAAAACATTACGTCATGTTTCTAAGGACATTTTTTTTTTCTCGAAAATACAAATTTATCAACATAGGGTTTTCGTATAAATAATTCAGACAAAGCGATGCATCTTCTAACATAATTTTTGGATACGTATCAACGCCCAGTACAATATCGATTCCAGATGAGTTTTAGAATTCCGAGTCAGCTAGAAATAAGTCCTGGAAGTTCCTTCTAAAAGACTCAGAGACAGGCTGTGTTGGCGTCCTTCAAGATATTCGATTATCTGTGCTCGGGATCCCTTCAATTTTTGAGGACGAATCAAAATGAGACCTGAGGACGATCGGACACATAGTCTCGTTTTGCATGGTAAGGGTAGTTAATTTCAATTTTGATACCAACCTTTTTGAGACTCTGCTTACGGGGGATCCCGAATCCAATAAGCATCTTGCATGGGAGGTAGTCGAACTAATCTTAACAAGTACGGTTAGAAGAAGGATAACAGAATTCCGACGGAGCAAAGAAGATAAAGTTGTTGGCTTGATAGCCGTAGGCGACAGTATTGGAGAGCTTTGGCGAGGTGGCTTTTTCATTGAAGTTTTAGCAGCTTGCGAAAGAGTTCAAATCTGATTTTAATCTTGGGTTTAGATGAAGGAGTGTTTGGTGGAATTTTCCGCAACTCTTGCAGCCATGTCTAGAAAAGAATTTTTTCTGCGAATGCTTGTGTGCTAGGCAATTTTAACAATATTCATGTTTTCGAACAACACAAACACGTTCCAGTATATGCATTGGAAGAAGTTTTCGACACGTGCGCAAAGGATGAGCATGGCTACAAATTCTGCACAAATACTTCTTGTTAGTAATCGAATGACTACAACGGCCTTCTTGACAGCGGAAACTTAACCTCTTGTAATTAATTTTAGGCATTATAGTCTGAAAGAAATATGTTTAAGTTAAAGAAAAAAAAAGTAATAAGACTATTTCTCAGAATAAAGAGCTATAAGTTTAGTTATAGGCCTAGTAATTGTCCCTCCTTGGGTGAAAACAGCTATTCTGACTCGTCTGTTGGAACCTATATACACCTTTTCTACTCTGCCAAGCCGTCAAGGTTTAGGAGGAAAGTTTTCGTTTTTGATCACAACTAGGGTATTTTCACATACATTTTCTTCTGGCCGTTTCCACCTCGGTCTCTTTTGCAGCTCTTTTAAATATTTAATCTTCCAGCGATTACAAAAATTTTGATGAAAAAGCTTTAGGCGTTGCCACTGATTTAAAATTTGAATAGAAGTTTCATTTATTTTTGGATCTATTGGAGCTAATATAGGAGAACCAATAAGAAAATGACCAGGAGTTAACACTAACAAATTGGAAGGATCTTGAGATATGGGAGATAAGGGTTTGGAATTAAGACAGGATTCAATTAAATAAAAAAGTTGAAAGTTCTTCGAATGTGAACTTAAAACCAGCTTCTACCTTTCGGAAATGAGATTAAAAACTTTTCACTCCAACTTCCCATAGTCCGCCCATATGAGGAGCCCCTGGAGGTATAAAGTTCCAGTTTATATTTAGGTGAGAATAATTTGTAACTACAGATTGCTAAATTTTTTGTAAGAATTCTTTGGCTAATATTCTCGAAGCGCCAACAAATATTTTTCCGTTGTCAGAGTAGAGGTGGAGTGGGCAACCACGTCGAGAAACAAAGCGAGTAAAAGATACGAGAAAGGCAGATGTTGTCAAATCAGTCGTGGCTTCCAAATGTATCGTTTTTGTTGCAAAGCATACAAATACACAAACATAGCTTGGTTAGGCGACAAGAACAGCCAGCATACGTTTTGATTTCAAATGGACCGGCAAAGTCCAATCCTGTGTGAGTAAATGGACGAGAAATGGATATTCGCTCTAGTGGAGGTGTCCCCATTAGCTGCTATTGACATTTTCTTTATAAATAAAACACGGTCGCTTTTATTAAATTTTTCACAATTGATATCCAATATCTTGTTCTTAAGAGTCGTAGTACAAGCTAATTTCCACCATGGAAAGTAATGGTTTGAAGGAAAGGTCTGGAGAAGATTCAAGCCTGCCGCTTGAACGTGTGAGTCCCTCCGCATCTAAAAAGGAAATAAGACCAGACACGGAACTAGACAATGGTACTACTAGGTCACATAAAAGCGTTGTATACCCGTTGGAATAATGAACCTTTTGATATACTATGATAAGTTTTTTTTGAATATAGTAAATCTCAGAACTAAAAACTGAAAGAGAATCTTTGCAGAAATTGTACCATTATCTATGATCACTGTTAAGAAAGAACCTATAGATATATGCTACAATACGAACGGCTCTTGGGAAAGTGGAAATACGTTCCAGAATGTCTTCGTATCTCGTAAAATGATGTGCCTTCATTGTTTTGATCTCTATTTTAGTTTCTGGAATTATTGAATACTCTTTAGGCCAGTTTTTGTCCGGACCTAATAACCAGTGTGGCCCGTGCCACCAAAAGTTATTGTCAACCACTAGGATAAAGTCTTCGACTAGCCAAGTCTGCTGGACTATCTTCGGAGCTAGTATGAAACCAGCATGAAGGATCACTACTAACAATGATTTTGGAAATTCGATTGGCTACAAAAGTCAATCAAGAACATGGAGGTTTTGCTTACCAAGAAAGGAGTCTGTCCAACAAAAGATCGAGTAGTTGGAAACCCGAAATCTGGGGATTGGAGAGCCTTTCATTTCCGCACGCAAGACAGCTCCACATAGTTTTACCGGAGCAACTTTGGTTTTGGAGGATACTAAGGAAAAGCAAAAGGTGTTTCCAATTTCTATGCGTAGATAGATAGCTCCAGCATACGGCTTTTCTGACGCATCAATAAATCCATGAAATTATATTTTTGCTTCTGGACTATATTTAATCCAACGAGGAATCTGAATATAATTTATGCGCACATATTTTAACTTAAATGTTTTTCATTGAGAAAGGGACCCCACAGTGAGGATTTCATTTCATCCTGTACCATCAACAAAAATTTTTTACATGAAGATTTTTGCCAAGACCACACAAGGGGATAGCCATTCCGCGGGCATCGAACAACTTGGCGATTTGGGATAAATCTTCTCTTTTTGTGAACT
This sequence comes from Cistogaster globosa, assembly GCA_937654795.1. Taxonomy (NCBI): domain Eukaryota; kingdom Metazoa; phylum Arthropoda; class Insecta; order Diptera; family Tachinidae; genus Cistogaster; species Cistogaster globosa. Next base: position 70,679,780 of record OW569404.1, on the reverse strand, counting down.
TTTTTATATCTGCGAAAGGCTTAGCACTGAAATAGAATGAATCGGTCTTAGCATTTCAACGAATACCTAAGGTTTTGGCAGTGCTTTTATCATCCAAATCTAAGTAATCCTCAAAAAGTAGATATTCTGAAAGAATACCAGATAGAATTGTTTTTGCATTAGATGTCCAAAGAAAATCCTGCGGATTTAAGCGCTAGAATTAATTGCTTCGTGGATTCAATTGCTTCTTTTATGGTATGGGCTCCTGCTAGTGCATCGTCAATATACTTTGAATTTCGAAGAATATCACTTGCCTTCGGATACTCATGCTAGACATCTTCAGCTAATTGGAGAATAGTTCGGATCGCCAGATATGGCATACAATTTACGCCGAACATTACAGTTTTAAGTTCAAAGTCTTTTACTGGTAGGTTTTGATATTTTCTAAATAAAATTCTTTGAAATGAAACGTGATTTAGATTTGTTTGGATTTGACGGAACATTTTTTTAATATCAACGTTAAAAAAAACTTAAAGAATCTGCACTTTAGAATAAGAAGTGGTAAGTCACTCTGAAGAATCGGACCAGTGTGCAAAACATCGTTTAGGCTTAAGCCATTGGAAGTCGAAGAAGATGCATTTAAAACAACTCTTAAATTCGTATAGGTGCTCTCCGGTTTTATAACAGCGTAATTTGGCAAATAATAATGCGTTACGCACTACTTCGACTACTGCATTATAATTTTTTTTTAATCTGGTGTTCGAAGCAATTTCGCTTCATTTTGGAAATATTGAGCCATAGCTCTTGGCCTAGACTGGCGTATGCTTCTCAGGATATCATTCTTTAAAAGGTAGAGATACTATATATCTACCCTTGTTGTCTCTTTTGTTATATTTTTGAATAAATGCTCTCAGTATTTGTCTGAGGCAGATAAGTGGTTTTTCTGTAGAAGATTCTCCAGCTCCCAAAAACGAGAAATCTTTTTATGCAGTGAGGTTTCACAGAAACAGGAAACGAGTGTTTGGAGGTAGAAAAGCTATGTGAAATAGGTCCGGTTAAAATCCATCCAAAAATGGTTTCTTGGGCCATTAGAGAACCGCAAATATTATACGGGAGCACATTATTGATGGAAAAAGAACAACACCAATTAAGATATCGCTTTTCCTTGTAAAATTCAGGATCAGCTAGTTGAATATTTGGAATATTGGAGAACAATGAAGATTCAAAATTCCTGGAAGGAAGACTATTGGACAAATATGGCACCACCAGGGCTATTATAGTTATCTGCAGATCAGTATAATTTGAGAGCTTAATATAAATGGAGTATCTTTGTGAACGTTAGCAGATAATGTATTATTTAAACCAGATACAAATTCATTAGTTTTCTTGAATGGTAAATTTAAGCACTTAAACAATTTTTCTGAAATGAATGATCCCTCAGATTCTGAATCGATCAGTGCCTTAGCCCTTTACTTTAAGTTTAAATAACACACTCCCACGATGGCTGTTCCCAACAGCACACCTTTGCATTGAGTAGCGAAGCAAGCATTTACAACATTATTTTCAGATATGGTAGTATAATGTATTTTTGTAGAGGTAGTTGGATTTTCAAAGCGAATAGAAAGAGGATTTAGCTTTGATATAACATTTTTTGTAGGTTTTTGACTAGAATTATAATTTTCGGAATCCAATGTGTTATACCGCTTATTACACCGATAACAATTATTTTTACTAGAACCAAACAATTTCTAAAGAAGCAATTTAAACAGAACGATTGTTACTTTATTACATTTATTCGTTGTGCATAATCCATTTTCAAAAATCGAGGGCAACTGCGAATTACATGTGATGCTGCTGGACATAACTGACATTGCGGGCCCATCACACTGTGTTTACCTTTTTATTTTTACTGTTGAAACTTTTATGTTTTATTTCTTTGGCCTTACGATGGGGAGACAGGCGAGGAGAGGTACGGGGAGAATTATGAATTTCGGATACAGATTCCAAAGTGCGATATCGGTTAGTTAGAAAAGAGTCTAAATCAGACCACTTTTGAATGGATGACTTATCTTTCAAACCTTGCTCCCATAGAGTAAATTTTGGGCTCGGAAATCTATTTGAGCATAGATAGACAAAAATTGCATAAAAGCTGTCAACACTAATATTATATAATTTTAGATTAGTAATGCAGGAATTTATATCACTATAAATTTGTTTCAATGCTTTCGCCGATTCAGAAGTTATTAAATCTTAATTTTTTAAAGGACTTTTTTTCACGATTTCTTGTGCTTCGCCCTTGGCCTTTTATGATAAGTAGAATTCCTTTCCACGGCACTTAATTTTATGTTCTTTATATACACGGCAGTGAACATGTTGCGAAAAGTGGGTTCTGGTTCAATATCGCATGGAGGTAAATTAAAACTATGGAAATAAGTAGCATTTTGTATTGCCGCCTCTTGAGAGGTCATTGTTGTATAAGCAGATTACGTTTTGGGATTGGAGGCTATGCAGAGTCGCTCCAAATTTCGGACAATATTGTTAGACAAATGCAATACGTAATATAAATACTTTTATTTTTAGCTTTCAAAGCTTCTAAGGTAACAGATTTCCCTTCATCATCCTTTTCATTATCCTTTTCATACAAGCTTCTGTGATGCAACCCCACAATAATTGTAGTTCACGCTTATGAACATCTACTGCATGAATAGATTCTACGGGATAACAATTGTCATTAAAATCGGCATCAAATTCCGTAATGCTGTCATTTAGACGATTAAACTTGTCTAGTGATATATTGATAAAACACTCAATAGTAAATCAAAATTTAAAAAAAAATTAATTTGTTTCCGAAAAATTTGTTTTTATTGTGAATTATCGGTAACCGCTAAACGGCGTATTCCTTACACGTAATTATGATATTGAGGTGAACCTTTTTTTGTTGATAGGAAATTGCTGATCTTCGAAAATTATGGCAAAAACAGTATATTTTGTTGAATGTAAAAATATTAAATAAGCAATAAAATTATTATAATTTAAGCAAAGCAAATATTATTTTTTGTCTGTATGTAGTTGGTCAACTAAAAACAAATGGCAAAAGCCTTATATCCTATTCAGACATTACTTAATATTCAGCTTTTCTCAATAAAAGCCTTTATTGAGCTCAATATTCCATACAAAATCTTAATAATTTATTGCACAATTACTACGAAATCGTTATAATATTGAGTAGAAATTAAAATACACACTGCTCAGAAGATGTGTGTGAAGCAAAATTTCAATATTTAAACCTCAGACACAAACCAATTGTGTCTAAACTAAGCAACATTTTTAAATTTTAACATCAGACACAACCCAATTGCATCAAAACTAAGTTAAATTTTAAAAAAAATAGTCAGACACAAACCAATATCGTCTAAACCAAACTAATATTGTCAATACACAAAATGCTGACTCAATAAAAGTGCTGACTCAATAAAACTGCATGTATGAACACCTTATTATATTTTGTAAATAAACAGAATATTGGCTCAATAAAAGTGTATGTATAAACATACTATTAAAGTTAAGGATATCCCACAATTCCTAAAATAAGAGTTCCCAAAATTGAAATATTTGCTCTCTTGTCCATTAAGCTCACATATGGACTAGGGATCTGAAGTACTTTCAGAAACAATTGTTTATGAATTTTACTTAAAAAAAAAACTTTAAAACAACAATAAAATTATACACAAAATCATTATACGGAAATGAATACGCAATTACAATGATATGCGACTTAACTAAGTACTTAGTAACTATACCAGTACAAGACAAAAACGCTAAAACAATCGCTAAAGCGATATTTTAAAGTTTTATCCTTATCCATGGTACAATGAAAAAATTAATTTCGGACATGGGAACAGAATACAAAAACGCTGTTTTGACAGAACAATGTAATTTATTGAAAATTAAGAAATTAACCTCTACAGCCTATCATCATCAAACATTAGGCACAATAGAAAGAAGTCATAGAACTTTTAACGAATACGTACGCTCATATATATCTGTAGATAAATCTGATTGGTACGAATGGTTGAAATATTTCACTTACTGTTTCAACACAACACCATCAACAATACATAATTACTGTCCATATGAGCTAATTTTTGCAAAATCACCAAATAGTTTTAAACAATTTAATGAAGTAGATAGAATTACTCCACTATACAATATAGATAATTACGCAAAAGAAGCAAAATTTAGGTTAGAGGTAGCATATAATAGATCCAAAAAATTATTAGATAGAAATAAGTTAATTCAAAAATTAAACTATGATAAGGATACAATAGAATATGATATTAACGTAGGAGATTTAGTCTTAATTCAAAATGAAGCGGGGCATAAGCTAGAAAAACAATTTAAAGGTCCATATAAAGTTAAGAAAATAGATTTAAGAAATAATGTAACCATAGTAGATAAGAAATCAAAAAAAGAACAAATAATACATAAAAATAAAAAAATAAAATAAATAAAAATAGACTTAAGCTATATAAAAACTAAATGTTACTAGGCGCCGGTAATATTAATATTAATAAATATTAATAACATAATAATAACGTAATATTAACAATAACAATATTCAAATATAATCCTTAAAACTTATATAAACACAATAATCTTAAGAATATTTATAAAAGAATGTCCATAAAATAAAATTATATGAACATTCTTCTGAAAAGTGGAGGTGTAGCGTAATCGAACAATCACTTTAACCAACAGCATGTAGCAAATATTAACAGCCTGCATTACCAATATAGTATAAATTCTTTATACAAAATAATTGTAAGAAAATATTTGTTCGCTCCATTATGTAGCATCATCAGGAAAACAATCATTTATTTAATTAACAAAAAACAACAAAATGTAATAAAAATTTTTTCAAACTAACATATTTCAAAAAACAGAAAATCATTTTACATTTTGTTTTTTTTTTAATTATATATAATTTTTTTTCCTGATGATGCTACACAATGGAGTAGTGATATATCGAATATATATTTAAAAAATAAAAAATACCTGTTGCTTAAAAATAAATAAAATATAATTAATTAAAAAGGTCAAATAAAAACTTTATTAAAATATAACATTTTATTAACTTGTTTTTTATTTTGGAAAATTTTAAAATCTTCAGCAAAAAATAAAAAAATTATCTTTTATTAGATTTAAAAATGTTTTCGTTGGTGAAATTCGAAGATGGAGAATTCCTTGTGACTAAAACCAGAAACATCACAAAGAAAATAATTGATGAAGGCATTGTGGTCAAACACAGAGGTTGCAGGTATAGGGCAACGCTTAAATTAAAAAGTGGTAAGTAGGCTTTTATTCCATGTGACCAAAATTAGAAGCATCACAAAGGAAATAATTGATGAAGGCATTGTGGTCAAACACAGAGGTTGCAGGTATAGGGCAACGCTTAAATTAAAAAGTGGTAAGTAGGCTTTCATTCTTATCTGTACATACATACTTACACTTAAGATTATCAGGCATGTCACAGAAAGTGATTTTAATTCCGCAAATTGGTTCTTTAGGAAACGAAAAACAAAATTTTTTAGATATAAATCCACTTTTGATTTTCAAATTTACTTTTATTATGTGTCCCTATTTAGTTTAGCACAATATTGCCATATTTAAAAAAAAGGTTAAGATTGAGATTTTTTTCGAAATAAACAATATCGATCGGAATCTGAAGAACGCAAAACAAAATCGTTCGGAATTGTTAATACGGAATTTAAACCATTCCGATTGTTAAGTATTATCTGCTTGTGACCATTGTGACCATTTTGGATAAATATGGAATAAAATTTAATGATAATGAAGTTTTAGAATATTGGTGAAAATAGTATCCAATACTTTTAAAATTAAATCGTAAATAACCGACTATAACTTTGCGAAAGGCAAATAATAACAAATTGTTTTCACGCCAGTACTACATTTCATTTTTTAGTTTAGTTTAAAATAATAAATATTTCATGAGAATACCATGAAATATTTATATTTGAAGGAATCAAGCACAATTAAAGTAAATTAATACAAAAAAATTTCAAATAATAAATTTTCTTGTTAAAGTACTTGTTTGCATGTGAACGTTACTTATATATAAAAATTGTTTACAAATTTTATTTTTTCTTTAAATCTTTCAAATACATATGAATGGTTTCCGATGGCAACCCTTATGTAGAAAAATGAAAGAAAAAAAATTTACTCAATGGTTACTGTGTTTTTGTATTAACATTTTTTAAGTTTTTTATGGCTTTTTGCCTTATTGATTCAATGGAGTTCTCATTTAACCAATTTGGCTTTAGGAATACGACTCTGAGGTTTTCATTACAAAATTTGGGTAGAATCCACTGATGAGCTATTTATATGAGCAGTAGCGAAATGGCTACATGGATATGCTTTCCCCGCAGTAATACATTTCATTTTTTAGTTTAAATTAAAATAATAAATATTTCATGAGAAGATTATGAAATATTTACATATATTTGAAGAAATCAAGCACAATTAAAGTAAATTAATATAAAAGATATTGCAAATAATAAAATTTCTTTTTAAAGTATTTGCGTGTGCACGTTGCTTACTATAAACATTTTTTACATTGTTTTTTTTATTATATCTTTCAAATACATATGAATGGTTACCGATGGCAACCCTTATGTAGAAAAATGAAAGAAAAAAATATTTACTCAATGGTTTCTGTGTTTTTGTATTAAAATTTTCGGAGTTTTTTATGGCTTTTTTTTTAACAAAAACTGTTTTTACACAATTAAAGTCGTATTAAAATCGTTGTTTGTTTTATTAATTGCTTTCTTTTTTATTTTATAAAGCAGCTTGTAGTGTGTTGGTCACAATCATCCACAGTTGGTCACATTATTCCAACTATTTAAAATAACAATTGATTCCTTCAAAATAAAAATTGCAAACTTAACATATTTGCTTTTTCCCATATTCAAGAACGTAAACAATTAATTGCACTGTCATACATATTGTATCATCAAGAATTTGGAAGGAATCAAATTGCACAAATTGAATTTGCTGATTTGAAGGCTTGCGCTCACACATTTAATAATAACATATAATAACTGTATTGTGAGCAAAATTATGAATAAAATTTTAGTATAAATAGCGGTAAGAATTATTGAATAAGATCAGAATCTTTCTTGTAACCAACAAAAGAGTATTCTCATTATTCTAACTGAGCACCTAACAGTGCTTAAGGTGGGATCACATGATTGCCGCTACGCACCAAATATTGCCTTATATTATGCACCAATCGTGTGAATTCGTAATCAATTACAACGTGCGGCAATCGAGGCCGATATTGTACTATTTTTGTCCGATAAAATGCAACTCTGGTGCGGCAATCATTTGACTGACCAATTAACTACCAAGTGGCAATAGAAATGATAAATATGCGGCGATATTTATTGTGTTATTGTGCGGCAATAGCAGTACACAATACATAAATTGTTTTTTGTGTTCTCATAATTTTTTTGTAGGTACAATTTATTTAATTTTATATCATATTATAAATAAAATAAATTCCAGGTTTAATATGGATTTCAGTGAACAAATATCTATAGTCATGGATGATTCCGAAATTGATGAAAAGAATCCCGAGGGTATAATGACAACACCTGTGCCAAAGAAAAGGAAGAAGCCGATTGTTACTTCATCATGGTCACACACTGAAATCAATGACCTTATCATGGCAGTGGAAAAATACCCATGTGTTTGGGAATATTCGTGCGCATAATATAAAGATAGGTGCAAACGGAAACAAGCGTGGCGCGAAATTCAAAGTAAGTGTTTCACGTATACAGTGGAAGACTGCAAAGGCAAATGGGCCTGTTTAAAAACAGCATACCAGAATGTAAAAATAAGCTTAAAGTAAACTCTGGTCAGGGAGCGGATAACACGCAGCCACATTGGTCACATTGGACTGCAATGCAGTTTTATAGCTGCCATGACAAATTGAAAAGCACATGTTCAGTGTCTACACTAGGCGAAGAAAATATGCAGCCAAGCATCAGTGAAAAAGCGAATGTTCTGCCTCTAAATGAAGAAAAAGAAGATGATATTTTGCAGCGCGCAGTTAAATATCTGGAAACAGAAGAAGACAACTGGCATACGATTTGCATCTACTTAGCAGCAAATGCGTGAAATTGCAAAAAAAAAAAAAAAAAAAAAACAAAAAGACTGCTACCAAATTGCACATGCAACTTGTAAAGATTGCAATGGAATTTATGGTAGAGGCACAGGATGATGACTAGCTTTGTGTACATATGTATATATTTTTTTTTAAAAGCTTTTTAATATCGAAGATTTATGTATGTATAATTTATTTACTTTTTTCAATATGTGATACTGAAGTACAAGTGTTTTGTTAAAACACATGTTATAGTTTTAAGTTTCCCACATTTGTTATCTTGATTTTTTTATTTTTGTAAACTTTTTATGAATTGAAGGAACTGTTTATGTTTGTTTTTCGTTTTTAAAATATTTTATTTGTAATAAAATTTAAATAAAATAAATAACTTAAAACTAATTAGTCCATTTACACTTTTTTTAAATATATTTATACTGCCAAGGTAATTCACCACTTGGTGACATAAAGTATTTTTCAAATTCTTTTCGAGAAGCCCTTGCTTCACCAGTTCCATTGTCATCAACAAGTGGAATATCATTCTTCCAGGAACCCAGAATGAGAGCACCGTTATCATCATATCGATCCATCAGCATCGATGTTACATATTTTTTTTTTAGCAAAAAGTTATGTAAAGCGCAACAAGCCAAGGTCAGAAAAGTTGTTTTTTTTTTTTTGCTTTTAATCTAGTGGAACGAGAAAATATTTGAAAGCGCTTCGTCATAATACCAAATGCGTTTTCCACGATACCCGGAGCTCTAGATATCCGGTAGTTAAATATTCTTTGGCCAGCAGATAAACTCTTACCCGGGTATGGTTTTAATAAATGCTTTTGCATGCGGAACGCGTCATCTGCTACCAAAACAAATGGTACTTTAACTTCACGACCTGCCAAAGGTTTCGGTGGTGGCAAATTCAGATGATTGCATTCTAAGGCATGTTGGAAAGAGCAGTTTCCAAAGACTCCACCGTCAGACACGCGCCCATTGCTGCCTGCATCAACATATAAAAAATTATATTCTGCATCAACAATAGCCATTAGAACTATGCTGTGCGTGCCTATATAATTAAAAAATGTACTGCAAGAATTCGGTGGTGCTATCATATGAACATGTTTTCCGTCAACCGCTCCTATACAATTAGGAAAGTTCCACAGCTTATCGAATTTTAAAGCTTTCTCATTCCACTCTTCTTGTGTCGATGGTACGTACAAATAAAACAAAAAATTAATGCACTCAATGAAACATTTTTTATTATTGTCGTACTTTTAAGTATAAACCTTTCAAGGCTTTATAAACTGCATTACAAACAGCCGGTATGAATAGGGAAATGGTGTTTGGTGCAATGCGAAAAAAAAAACGGAAAGGCTTTTGTAGCTATCTCCGGATGCTAAAAAGCGAAGTGTAACAGCTAACGTTCACGAGCTGGAATAGCCATGCACATGTTTGTGTCCTGCTTACGAATATATGGCAACACCAGCTCCAATAACTCTTTGAAAGTATCGTCATTCATTCGAATAAAATTTATAATCAAAAATCTCTGGTTATCTACTTCACGAAATTCTTTTAGGGTCTTCTCATAGGCACCATCAGTTGCTCTTTTTGTAAGCCAGTCTTTAACCCATACACTTCGTTTTTTTACATTTCTTTTTTTTTTCTTTTGTTCATTTTTTGTTTATTTAATTTACACATAATATACAAAGCAAAAGCAATTTTTTTTCGTTTTAAACAACAAATCATTTTTATGAACTAAATTTTCAACAGCTGATTATCATAATTACAATACACCACCGTGTGACTACAATGCGGCAATTATTGTAGCCAAATAGTTCTTTGCCATTTTGCGGCAATCAAATTTGTACACAATGTGTCAATGTGACTGAAGAAAATATCATTGGGACAGTTTTATTAATGTGCGGCAATTTACTATAGTAAAAATTGGGCCAAATTGGTGCATTAGCGGCAATCGTGTGATCCCACCTCTAGAAGAATCAAAACGTGCTGTGGCTAAGCGCATCATTATAAAACCCTTAGCAGCCTGCTTTCACAAAAATTCATACATTATAAACTAAATACCTGCTTTTCCAACCAATAAATAAATTGTATTTTTATTTTAAAATTTTAATGGGATATTAGCATAATATACTAAATAAAATTATAAAAATTCCTAAAACAGTTTTAAATAGCTGTTCTAATTGTTGTTCGTAATTATATTGGTATTAATGTAATTGAACACTTAGTCGGTAATAAAATAAAATATGCGGTTATTTTAACTTTTTATTGAAGTTTTCGGTACTTATTAAATGTGCGATTTAAGTGTTAAGGCTCCTTCAAAAACCTACATATTTAAATTACATTTAGGACGATGTGAGTATATGTTACAGTTAACAAAATAAATAAAAATACTTTTAAAGTACTAACTACTCACGTCGTAAGTAATTCTTTCCTTCAAAGATACTAAATACAATATTATTAACAGAAAATCCATTTCTCGCCAAAATATTTCTTGCCTTGTGTTATTTATATACTATTCGCCAGGGGTGGTAAAAGGGTATATCTAAGTTTGTCATTCCGTTTATAATCTCTACAATATCCATTTCTGACCATTTCCGATTGAGCTAAGGCACAAGATGAGATAGAGAAGATTAAAATACGCCAATCGATCACACAAATATAGTAAATATTTGTTTTTTCTTTTTTTTTAAATCTGTCACCTCAATATTTGTTTTATACCCTTCACCACAAAAAGTTGAAAAAAGCGTATATCTAAGTTTTTCATTCCCTTTATAATTTATACAATATCCATTTCCGACCCCAAAAAGTATATATGTATATTTTGAATCCTTATGCATAGCGAAGTAGATTGAGCAATATATGTTTGTCCAGCCCTATTAGTGTTGAAATCAGATTTAACAAGGCACTATATGAGATACAGAAAATTTATATACACCAATTTATCAGACATAGTTTCAAAAATTTTGCTATTTAAAAACAGCAAGAACGGTCCCTGTCCTTCGAGGCAGTGGGCCAAACACCACGTCTGCCTCCAATTTTTCATATCAGTTGAACATGGAGCGAAAGAGAATTAAAAAATATGAAAAAAAACATCAAGTGAAAATATTAGCGCTCGGCCATATTTTCCGAGTTATGGGCCTCTATAAATATCATAAAAAAATAAAAAAATAATAAAGCTTTTGAAGGGATCTGTCAGACAATGCTAAAATTTTTAAAAAATGCTTTATTTATGGTACTTATTTTTTCTGTCAGCCCGATATATGCTTTTTTAAGAGCAGCTACTTCATTAAATTAGATATACATACATGATAACGGTGATATAATATTCAGCATAGCCGAAAATAGTGCTTCTAGTTGTTTTAATTGGAATTACTTTACTAAACTAAATTTTCGTGAAGGATATAAAGGATACGGAATAGCTGAATGTTGCACTCTTACTTGTTTTTAAATTAATAAATTTCCATTGGATTAAAATAATCTCTAACGGTAAGTTTTTTTATTCGTTTTTAAAGTTGCAGGTTTTTCGTTTGTTTTTGTTTTCAAACATAAGTTTAAAAAAAGCAAAACGAATGATTTTCAGGACATGTAAAACAAGAGTTGACCTGCCTGATAGTAAATAATCCGTCAAGAGATCTGCCAAAATATCTTTGAAATTCGACGTCTGCTTTCCTGGCTAAGATTCTGCGGATTCTAAAGCATGGATTAGCTCATATTTAGCATTTATTTTTTTTCAACATACACTTTATTTTGAAGAATTTCACTAGCAATCAGATAAGTTAATTGAACGTCGCATAGTGGCGTTAAATACAAAAATATGGAATAAAGTTCTGAAACTACTAAGCTATTTATCCGATTTTAATGAAACAAACTGCGCTTACTGCATTTAGCTACACCCTTTTTCAGTATAGGGTATTTTCACATCGAATCAAAGTAGGCAACTGCGAATTAAAAAAAACTTTCAGAGCTTATAACTTTATCAAAAGAGTACCGATTTTACCGTTAATAAAATGATCTATCTACATAGATAGATAAAGGAAAAAAGTTAATCAAATTTGCATGGTATCTTCTATACTTTTAGAGAAATTCGACTTTTAAATTTAAAATACAAAATTTTTGTTTAATACAAGATAGAACGATTTTAAAAGCTAATACTACAAGAAATAACTAGCAAATAAATAATTTTGAAATTTCATAAAACTGAAAATGTGAAATTTCGATCAAAAAATACCTTCAGTTTTTTACGTAACGTGTTTTAGTACATTCATTAAATTTTTATCTTCCTATTCAAGATAAAGACTTGGGTAACCCATATATTGCCTTTTTGTGGAATTCTACAAAATTGCACGCGTATTTTCATTCTATTTATAACCAAATATTCTAGAACGATTGTTTTTCAGAAATTGGCCAAATTTTTTTTATATTTTGGGCATAAATAGGGTCTGGTAAGGTGATTGAAGGAAAAATTACAAGTTTTGGGAAAAAAATTTCACTTTTTATTATTTACTATATTCTGCTAATATTGTTGGTTGGAAAAGCAGGTATCAATACGCATTTCGTCAGTTGCTTAAGCCAGATCATTAGGAAACCTTTATCCAAATTTTTAGAAAAGTCAAAAACATATTTCTTTAAGTATAGAAAATTCTAAAATAACATGATATTTATTTTAGAAGCCCGTACAAAAATGTTAAGGCTTTAACAAAAACTCATTCCCTTCTGCGTTAGGTTGGTAATATGCTGATTCTTAATGCAGACGTTAGGCGTATTAAAAATTAAAAAAAAAACAACACAGTTATTTTTGATTTCTCAGGAGAGAAAAAAAAAAAAATAAAAGTGATGCTAACTGTTTGCACAAGCAATTTCTTTTTGTATTTGTAAAATTATTTTGGGAATTTTTATATTATTCATGCTTATCGCGGTTGGCGTTTTTGAGGAGAATTTTGGGCGTTTTTAGGAAATTTAACCATGTTTGGCGTAAACGCCGGTATATACGCCACTATTTGCAAATCTATTACTAAAGTGTCGATAAGACAGTACCGTGTTTGGCATATTTGCCTGTCAAAGTTGTAAAAAAGTGACGTTAAGAATATTGATAATGCCTGCAACGACTTTCGCCGTTTCACTGCCTCCCTCCGTTTACGGGTTGCTTTCTCCCGGTTACTGTGGGATCTGGAGGATGCGGAGTTTACCACTTCGGGCGATGGGGATCCGAAACTGCTATCTCTCGTAGCTATGAACCTGTTGGAATTGATGACTTACCCGTATTTTCATGTGCTCTCGGAGTTCCTTCTGCAGTGGCAATGGTTTGTCAGCCAAGGAGATCTCGGTTGCCTTCTTCGCGGTCATCGTGCACGTTTCTTGCTCTGGTGGTACTGCTGTATCCAGTGTTGACATAGCCTAAGTTGCTACTGCTGTGTTTGCCTCGTCTTGTAGGTTACTTTGTGACTCACCCTCGTAGCTTATAATTTATTCCAATATTCGTAAGTTTAATTAAAATAGGTCGTTAACAATTGTTAATTGCTAAAGCCATTAATGCCGACATGTGAATAAAATGTCACATTGGAGTCAGCATTATTGGTTTTTTTTTTTAATCAAATATTCTTAAGTTAAATTAAAATAGGTCAATGGCAATTATTATTTGCTAAAGCCCTTAATGCCGACGAGTGAATAAATTGTCACATGCTAGCAGCGAAGCACTGGGAGCAGTACTATGGCAGGTAAGCGATAGGAAGGACCGCCCCACAGCATTTGCGAGCAGGACCTTGAGCGACAACGAAAAAGGTATTCAACAATTGAAAAGGAAATGTTAGGCATAGTATGGGCGACGCGCACCTTCCGAACCCTACTTACTGGATCGGCGTTTTACTGTTTCCACGAACCACCAATCCTTGAGGTGCATCGCTAACCTAAAGGCACAAACGTCAAGGCTCCCCGGCTTAGGCACAAGTTGTCGGAGCATGAATTCGAAATTGTCTATAAACCGGGAAAAACCAACTTAAATGCTAATGCGCTGAGTCGACTTCCATTAGAAGACAAGGAAGTACAGGTTGTTACCAGAGCTCAGAAAAAGTTATTAGATAAAAATCCGGTGACGAGGTCCAAAGCAAGGAAGATTCCTCAGAGGAAAGGAGCGCAGAGGAAAATTTCAGTATGGAGCATAGAGATGCCGTGGAAATTCTAGCCGACAGAAAGGTGGACACCAGGGTGTCTGGAAGACCATAAGGCGATTTAAGAGGCAGTACAGATGGAAAGGTATGCAATGGGACATCAAAGATTATATAAGGAAGTGTCAAAAGTGCCAGTAAAATAAACGTGGGCCAGTGGCAAAGAACAAACGGTGTTAAGCGACACACCGCAAAGACCTTTCAGGACGATTTGTCGTTTTTTATTGTGCACCCATGCCGGATGCAGAGGCGGAGATGGTGGCAAGAATTTTTTAAGGTGAAATTATAACTAAGTATGGTATTCCGACAAAATTAATCTCTGACAATGGCACGAATTTAACACGCAAACATCAAATCAAGGCAAAAGCATGAGCGAAAGAAAGGTACGATAGCAACTAGTCTAATTCATATAGGTCACCAAGTGCTAGTCAAGAATCAAATACGGACAAACAAGCTATCACCCTTATGGGAGGGGACTTACAAGGTGACAGGTTTCTCCTCCCCAGTTAATGTTCAGATACTAGCAAGAAGGAAACTTAAGACTCTGCACCATAATTTGGTCAAGCTTTGCAAACACCATTAAATTATTGTGCACAAAATCAATTTTCTTTTAAACTTGCAAAGCGAATAATTATCAGAGGATAGTAAGCAGTTTCTAACGTTTTCTCTTCAGTTGTACTTATACAATTGGTATTACTGGCAGAATTGGCAACCACAGAGAAAAGCCTATACATCGAACGACTACAAACAGAGGAAGGATACGTCGAGATCAATATAGGCAGAGCCAGGGTTGTATGCAAATATAACTATATAGTGCATACCATAAATGTAAATGAACTAGGAGCCTTGGTCCAGAACGCGACGGATACCATTGAGCTTCTGGATGACTCTGAGTATGTCAGATTAGCCAAAGACGAGGTGTTAGAAATACGGAAAGTTCTGCATATGCTCCGCCCTCACCGGTTGAAGAGAGGCTTAATCAACGCCGTAGGTTCATTACTGAAATTTTTATGGGGCAACATGGATGACGAAGACAGGAAGACAATTGAGGAGCACCAAAAAATAATAGAAGAGAACAACCATCAACTAATAAATGGACTAAACCAGCAGATATTGATCAATGATACCTTCAACAAGTCAATGATCAATTTACGGGATGCAACGTGACTTCGTAAACCGATAATTCACGTTGACGCAGCTATTCCAGATCCAGCATCTGCGAATCAAGGTGAGGGATATAGCCGATAGCATATGCAACGCTAAGGTAGGCGTTTTCTTTCCGTCAATACTAACAACAAAACAGGTCGAAATATTCGGAACTACCTTAGAGGTGCTGGAGAACATTTGTACAGCACTGATTGAGTGGATAAACGATGACCTAAGCATAGTGATCATGCTACCCGCCGATAAAATGGACACAACCAGGCGTTTTTTAATGCCTATCCCGGATGCTAGAAGGACCCAACTCAAGGAGCAGGCAACCACCGTGGTTGAAATAAACAACCACATGTACAACTACGTAGAGGGAAAATCAATTTTTGAACTAAAACCAGCGACAAGCTGCACTATTATGGGTTAATGCCCAATGGCAGAATGCACCGAGCACCAGATCATAGAAATAAGCAGCAGAATGTTAGTGCTAGTGAACATGTACAAAACATCAATACACAGCAATTGCGACGAGAGAAGCTTCAACTTGAGTGGGTATTACTTCCTTCATTTTAATAATTGTTCCATCAATTTGGGCAATAGCAGCTTTGGTAATAAAGTCTTCTGAAGCATACAAACTTTTTTACTGCCACCCTACCAGATGAAGTTCTTTACAGAGAAACAAATATCTTTCAGATATATCATGGTGCAGTACCAAAACAATCTGAAAACCATTGAAGAGCTAAGGTTTCACGACCAAGAGAATACAACAGTAGGGAGCTTCGCGTTACTAGCCTACCACCAACCGGTAGGTAAGTCCATTATGGAGTATCTCCTTCCGCATGTACTTAATTTTTGTTGCACAAAGTCCTCACTTCGGAGAATTGTTCCCTTAGTCCGGCAGAAGGGTTCTTGCATTTACCGAGCCCGTCTTTCTCGGTTCTTCGGGACCACATTCTCATAACTCTCAACAGAAGATCCCGCGTGATTGATTGACTAGATGGACTTCCCGCCCAAGGTGGATGCAGCGGTTTCCCTGCATAAAACTGGCGCTGGCAGTTGTCCGTATTCTGGATCGTGTGCAGCCCACAGTCTACCAGGTTCGTTTGCTGGGGGCATTCAGCAGCTTATCAGCTGTGAACGATAGTCCGTTTTGGCAAACTAGATTACATAAATTCCTGATGAGCTTGGCTGGAAACCGCATAGAATGGGGCTTAAGGGAATTATAAATTATGATGGCCTCCTTGGTAATAGCAGCAAGAGTCCAATGGTAAGACTCGTTGATAGGTATGAGTACCGGCTCTCTTGTTGGTAGGGAGTACATAAGCGTTTACTGCATTAAGCTACACCCTTTTTCAATACAGGGTAGAATCACAGCGCATCAAAGTAGGCAACTGCGAATTAAAAAGAAACTTTCAGAGCTTATAACTTTATCAAAAGTGTACCGATTTTAGATTCTATTATTCTCGAGCTATTAAGGCCTACAGTTTTCAAGTAATTAAAAATTCAGTTTAATTACTGTTTTTCCCGACGTTTCGTCGATTATTTGTCGACTTTATCAAGTGCGTCTATTTTTTATTTAAAGAAATCATAACATAAAATAACAATTACATTATAATTGAAAACAATAACTTCAGAAATTCATACTTACAAAACAAAACGTTAGTAAATTAATTCAAAATAAAATTAAACACAACAAACATTAACACAAAACATCTGAACGATTTCAACAATAAACACATCTTAGCTCAAATGCAGATTAGATAATAGCGACTCTATAGCTGCCATTAATGTTGTCAGTGTCCTCTTTCAGGTTCATTGTAATCCCTATTTTCTTCTGTATATGAAGACTTTCTTTTGTATATCTCTTTTTTATAATTTTTCCTTTGTTCAATATCTTGATGTTATTAAAGTCTGCTGTGTGACCTGTGTTTATTATGTGTTGTGCTAATGCAGTTGTCTCCTTTCTTTTATTAATGTCCATTTTATGCTCAGCTATTCTTGTCGTTAGCTTCTCTTTGTTGTTCCAATGTATATTTTATTACATTTTGTTTCTTCATTCCCCATTCATGGCATTTCGTAAACAGCATTGTTTTGTTGTTGCTTTTCAATAGGCGCTTTAATTTTTGTAAATATTGTGTTTAATGTATTATTTGGTTTGTAAGCAAAGCCTATCTTGTTGTTGTTTTTTATTATTTTCCGTACAAAGAAAAAATTATAAAAAAGAGATATACAACAGAAAGTCTACATATACAGAAGAAAATAGGGATCACAATGAATCTGAAAGTGAACACTGACAGCAATTATGACAGCTATAGAGTCGCTATTATCTAATCTGCATTTAAGCTAAGATGTGTTTATTGTTGAAATTGTTCAGATGTTTTGTGTTAATGTTTGATGTGTTTAATTTTATTTTGAATTAATTTACTAACGTTTTATTTTGTAAGTATGAATTTCTGAAGTTATTGTTTTCAATTATAATGTAATTGTAATTTTATGTTATGATTTATTTTAATAAAAAATAGACGCCCTTGATAAAGTCGACAAATAATCGACGAAACGTCGGGAAAAACAGTAATTAAACTGGATTTTTAATTACTTGACAACTGTAGGCCTTAATAGCTCGAGAATAATAGAATCTATAAATTCACATTAAATTATTGGCCAACTATAATCATCATAAACATCAATATCGGAGAGCTTGTCGAAAACATAATTTTGTAAATTGTAAACAAAAAAATATAATTACATTGTATCCATCTACCAACACCAACAAAAACATGAAGGGATTTTTTAAACATAGCGAACTCAAATATAATAGTGAGACATGCAAAACAATGAAGGAATACTGCAATGAATTGAAGAGACTAGCACACCAAAAAGAAAGGCTGGTATTTTTATTATCATGCAGAAGTTATGGCTTAATTCCAAATCACACGACAAATCACATAAAACAGGTAAAACATTTCTTTAAATGCCGGAACATTCAAGGACAATTAAGAACAATAGAAAAAAACTTTCACAAAAAACTTCTTAATTTGGAAATTGCACAAACTAATACAAATATCAAGTTGACTAAACAAAAAATTGTCCAATTGGCTAATTCAATCAGAGACAGTTTTAATATGACTGATTACAATTCTTTTGTAAATAAACAGATGACGAGAATTAAGCAAATAAGAAATAAAATAAACGAAACACACTTCAGAAAACTAAACACACTGAAAGAAAAAATGTTAAAACAGTTCGGATTCGTTTACAATGACAGTTGGTTTGAAAATAAAACCACATATGAAATACCTATGGAGTTTAAATGGATGCTGACTCTAGGTAAAAATTTGCACTACCGGTAGATAAACGTAGTTTTTCCCCTTTAGATGTTATAGCTGACGTTGAACAATGTATACAAGCAATTGATGAAAACGACAACAAAGAGAAGGACACCGCAAGGACCAAATTAGCAAACAACATAATATCGTATAAAAGGAAAAACAACATAACTACAAAAGAAAAACTAATATTAAAGATTTTTAAAGTGACAAGGGAATTTCTCAAAAGACATAATAACATTGTAATTGTACAAGCGGACAAAGTTAACAAAACTGTGGCGATATTTAAAAGCGAACATGAACAGAAAATAGAAACAATTCTGGAGGACAAGGAAACTTATAGAGTGATTAGAGTTGACCCGACGGAAAAACTACAGACAATTAACAATAATATAGTTTCTGACTTTTTAAAAAATAGCATTATTGATAACTGGCAAAAACACAAGCTGATATGCTCTTCAGCCGTTGCACCAAGGATATATGGTTTACCGAAAATCCACAAAACAGGGATCCCACTCAGGCCTATTATATCTTCAACCCAAGTACCATGCTACAATTTATCAAAATATGTGGGTCAAATTTTAAAGCATTTAACCTCTTAGGAGTATAATATAAAAAATTCTATTGAATTAAAAACAAAAGCTCGTGACATAAGGATTGAAGAAAATGACATATTAGTATCGTTTGACGTTATATCCCTCTTTACTAATATTCCAGTTCACAACGCCATCAAAAAAAAATCATGAAAAAATGGAACATAATAAAAACACTGACAGCAATTATAAAGCCAAAATTTGTAGAAATTCTCCGTTTTTGCCTAAATGACAATAATTATTTTATTTACAAGGACAAAGTATATAATCAAATTTACGGCATGCCAATGGGAAATCCTCTTTCACCAACCATAGCTGATATAGTTCTTGACAGTTTACTTGACGATGTTATAATAGAATTAGAAAATAAGAACATAAAAATTAAATACATAGCTAAATATGTAGATTACATTTTTGCTATTATAAAATCCGACGATAAAGATGAAATCTTTAAAACATTCAACACCCACCACTCAAAGTTAAAATTCACAATGAAAATTGAACAGGACAATACAATTACATACTTAGATGCAAAGTTAATTAAATCCTCAGAAAAAATAATTTTTGACTGGAATACTAAAGAAACTGCATCCGGAAGATTAATGAACCACAACGCAACACAACCTAGAAATGAGATTTTAAATACTGCAAAAAACTTTATCGAAAGAGTCTTAAATATTAGTGATGAACGTTTCCACAACATTAATATACAAAAAATATATAACACACTTAGCAACAATAGCTTTCCAAGAAATGTTACTTAAACTTTAATAGAAGCAGTAAAACACCGTTTAAAAACTAAAAAACCTAATGACAATGCAGACGACAAGGTAAATCGTATTTTTCACAGTGTACAATACATTCCTGGCCTAACCGACAACAAAAATATACGGAAAATAATAAAAAACAACAACAAAATAGGCTTTGCTTACAAACCAACTAACACATTAAACACAATATTTACAAAAATAAAAGCGCCTATTCAAAAGCAACAATAAAACAATGTTGTTTACGAAATACCATACATGGGGAATGAAGAAACAAAATGTAATAAAATATATATTGAAACAACAAAGAGAAGCTTAGCGACAAGAATAGCTAAGCAAAATTTCATTTAAACTTTTCAAGACCTTGAAAATAAATTAGTCAATTACATACAAATATAAAAAAAACAAAACCTATCATTATTTAAAACAATTAATTAAAAATGAGTTTTTGATAAAAAATTATATTAAGTAAGAATTAAAATAACTAAAAGAAATTAAATATAAATATCGAAAAAAAAAAATAAAATAAGTAAATCTAAAAAAAATGTCGACTGTATATTAACCTTTAAAAGAAATAGAGCACAAATAATAATACATTAAATGATTGAAAAATAAAATTAAAATAAAATAAAGATTATTTTCGTTACATTAAAATATGTATCTCTAAAAAAGGGGAATTAAAAAAAAAACTATTGAAAATTATAAGAACAAAAGTAAAATTTTAATAAACTCAACTATTTAACGAGGATTGCTGAGATCCGACCCTTCACAACATTACCAGTGCCTTTACGTCGACAAAATATTAACCACCACATCAAACACAATTCTTAGCCGGCAAGATCCACTTGAGCTGTTAAAGTTTTGTTTTGTATTCTGACTACAATTTGCTTTAAAATTATACTACTTTTAAGTGGACCCAACAAAGCAAAACGCTAGTAGGAAAAAAATATCAATCTTTCAACGATGTGATTTAAGGAAGGATTATACAACCAAAGCCTCTCGATTTTACGAAAATTTCCCAACTAAAGTTACTTATATAACCAGGAGTTCTGTACACACGCCGTGGTAAAATCTGCCTGCCAACAAAAAGCTTAAAATCAGAGACCAACGCATACTAAAGACTGCAAGTTAAGCAACACTGATATTAGCAGTAACGCAGGGATCAAGATGGTGTTACGGCAGAAAAAATTAATCAGTTGCAACTACTTACAGTATCACCAGTATCGATCAACTATTACAATAGTTCAGACAGCATTTGAAACAGCTCCAGGCATACTCACAATAATTCAAGATTTATATCATATTTCACCTCACCTCTACAATAGACAAAGGCAACTAAGATCTAAGCATAACGGCTACAACGAGGACTCAGTCTTAAAGGTTACTGATTATTCTTTTCCGCGAAGGGGGGAGGGATGTTGTGGGTCACCTATTGACTCACCCTCGTAGCTTATAATTTATTCCAATATTTGTAAGTTTATAGGTCGTTGACAATTGTTATTTGCTAAAGCCATTAATGCCGACAAGCGAATAAATTGTCACATTGGAGTCAGCATTATTGGTTTTAGTTTAATTAAATATTATTAAGTTTAATTAAAATAGGTCAGTCGCAACTATTATTGGCTAAAGCCCTTAATGCCGACGAGTGAATAAATTATCACATGTGAGTCAGCATTATTAATTTTAGTCAAACTAGATAGGTTACAGGTTTACATTATTAGCAAAATTGTAAATAGTATTTAGTATAAATAGTTGATAAGTTTTCGTTAAGAAGAAGATTGTGATTGAGTATCTTTAAGCAAGAACACGGTAGCATTTTTGGCTGTCAAATAAATAGTAGAAAAATAAACTAAGTGTTTCATTTATATCAACATAAAATAAATAATTAAGCCTAACATTCGCAAGCCTACAAACGGGTCCTTGAACGGCTATAAATAAAAGTATAACAATAATTTAAAAAATATAACACTCGGAACCGATGGAGAGAAATGCCCTGATGAGGAGGTTGTGGGACTTGATAACCCCGAAGTAGATTGCGCAGAAAATATTTACCTTAATGGAGATCCTATTTCGGTGCTGATGTCTGATCGTGGCGTAAGGTTTTGAACCGTGGATCCTTCGGCTTTTATTTAGGATGGTCGAGGTAGCGTGGGGGAAGTCTATTCAGTGCCTCTCTTCTCAGGAATTGCCACTAGACTCATCTTCGGTGGGTGGTTTTATCTAAGCCGGTGGTCCAGCTATGGTTGGTGGGATGGCTGGGGACGGAACTATTAGTCTGGCCATTGTTGAGGAACCATTCATCTTAACGCAACTCTGACGTTTTTCTTTTAATACTTCTAAATGCATTCTTTCAACTACATACACTTTTATACATCTCTTGTAACTTCTTGCTATATTACTTTTTCTTATTAACTAAACGGCGGTCATACACACAACATCATACAGTCCACACATACGTATAAATTTCAATTGTGAAGAGAACAAGTAAAAATAATAAAGAACAATATTGAATCTAATTAAACACAAGTTCTCTTATTCGGTTTTCCAACATAAAACAAATTGGTCCTTCGAGCCGGATCTTGAACAAGTGACAATCGGGTGTGTAGTGAAAGTGCAAGTGAATTGGGTAAATCAGAAGCTCCTCTGGACGATTTGTAGCTCCTTTGGACATGATTTACATATGTACATAAAAAAGTACATGTACATGCGTACAAAAATTTTGCCGGTAACAAATAGTGTCAATGCAGGTTTGTTAAACTGTTTCTTAAACATTTAATATAAAGCTAATTTCGTTACGGGAAAAATATGTACTATTGTTAAACAAAATAAACAAAAAATACAATAATTTTTTTTTTGTATAGCAAAAAACTAATTTGGAAAAACAGTTAGGAATTTAAAGCAACAAAACAAATCGTGTATCAGTTATAGTGTGATGCAAAAACAAACGCTTTGATACAAAAAATTAATAGTGGAAAAGTAGCAAAAGGTAACAAAAAAGAAACAAAAATATTTGGTTGCGCTTAACGACAAAAATGCACAAGACAACTTAATTATCATGTTTATTTATAACATATGAAAGTTATTATGAAAGCTGCGTGTTCTGTTAATGCTAATAAAAAAACTAAATTGAATTGGCCGCGCATGTGTAAATGTAAACTTTACATTATTAAAAGCTTTGTACAAGGCGAATAAATTACTAGGTGGCAGCGTAGGCGAATTCAGTATTTTTTGCTGGCGTATACGACTGTCAAACTCCATATATAAAAATATACACAAATTTTTTATGTATGGAGTTTGACAGTGGTGTACGCCAGCAAAAAATACTGAATTCGCCTACGCTGCCACCTGGTAATTTATTCGCCTTGGCTTTGTACATTAGAACACAGTGTTAAATGCAAATGTTATTTACATAAGTATATAATAGAAAGTGTTATAGAATATACAAAAGTAATTTGAAGTGCATAAGCGTTTATAACTAAAATTAAATATAATAAACGAATTTATTTTGGTTGTATATTACTGCGTATAAAGGCAAAAACAAACATTAATTTGCACGGTACTAATAAATGGACAATTTGTTCGGTACTACACACACACATAACTACGGGCGAAAACCACAAGCGACAAATTAATAATTTATTGGTAATCAATTGTCACCATTACATAAATTTTGCTGATTATTACTGTAAGTACAAATTTTAATTTAAATTTAAATTAACATGTCGTTGTCGATGTCGATGAAAACAATTCAATCGAAGCGTCGAATGGAAAAGGGTGCAATTACTCGGACATACACATTTGCTCAAGAACCTCCTCGAGAAATATTTGCGGAGCAAATTGAATCACGTCTTAGCCGCTTAGAAGCTGCGTAGAAGGAATTAACACACCTTACAGGGGAATTATATGAATTTGCAGAAGAAAAGGATTTTGTTGATCCTGAGCAGGAAATTTTAGACTACGAAGAAAAGTTTCTTTTCAGTCAAGCTGTACTTAAGCGAATGTTAAAATCTTTCATTCCTCACGAATCAACTTCCGAACCACAAGTTGAAATGTTTTCTCGCCTATCAGAACAACATTCTACGTTGTTACAAAGACTTGACTCTTCGTCAACTTTTCGTACCACAAATGAGGACTTACCAAAAATTAGAATAGAGCCCTTTACTGGAAAATACAAAGACTGGCCAGCGTTTAAAGATTTATTTGTTAGTGCGATAGATTCAAAAGCAAACATTTCAAATATTCAAAAGTTTCAGTATTTAAAGTCCCTTCTGAAAGACGATGCGGCGAATCTTATTAAACATATGCAAGTTTCTGCATTATCGTATACTTCGACTTGGACTCGACAAAAAGAACGCTTTGATCGACCACGGCATATTGTCAGCTCATATATTGAAACGTTTATGGACCTTCCTTCCATGAAGGAGGAAAATGCTGTTCTTTTACGTAAAATTTCCGACACATCAAATGAAGTTGTCAGAGGTTTAGAGGCCATTGGCTATAACGAACGTGATCATTGGTTAATACACATACAACAGGGTAAGCTTGATGGTGAATCTCGGCGAAAATGGATTGAGAAATCTAGGGATGATCCTAAACCCACAATCAACAAATTTCTTACATTTTTGGATCAGAGCTGCGAAGAACTGGAACTCGGAAAGAGAACTTTCTCTAAATCCACTGCATTGAAACGAAATACGTCTGCATTTTCAGTTTCGACCAGAACACAAACTTGTTGTGACTGTGGTTCGGCAGATCATTATACCCATAAATGTCCACATTTTTTGTCATTATCAATCGATCAACGTAGGTCGTTAGTTAAGAAGAAATTTCTTTGTTTTAATTGTCTCCATAGTGCCGCTGTTGCCAGCGGAATCATCACACACTATTGCACTATTCTTTAGGTGCTCCGGGACTGCAGGCACATTCTGCTGTTTCTTCAAGAGTCTCTGCTCATCAGGGAGCTACGTTAGAACCTCAGTGTTCTCAGCCGGTGTCGTTGAATACGGTGGTATCTCAACCGGGCACTGCATCGTCTCAGGGCAAGAATCTTACTCACATTCTCCCTACAGCTTTAGTATATGTTCGTAATTGCAATAGTAAATTCATAACCTGCCGTCTTTTGTTTGATACTGCTTCGGAATTATCGTATATCACGGAAGCTTGCAGAAAACGTTTGGGTTAACCTCGCATATAAAATCTAAACATTCACAAAACACCATCGATGCTAAAGTTCATATTTTGGGAAGTATTACATCTGCACTCCCACGGAGTACAGTAACACATTTCGACCGTAGAAGATTAGACGCAGTACGTCTTGCAGACCCGTTCTCTTACTGTTCAAATCCTATTGACATTTTACTAGGAGCAGACTATGTATGGGATGCTATAACACAAGAGAAATTGCTAAATGAAAAGGGTAACACAATTGCCATTTCTACTACTTTCGGTTGGGTGGTAACAGCAGTAATGACGTCGGTTCAACAGCAGGCATCATCAGCTTCATTTCTTACACTAGGGGACATCGACAAGTCAATTCAACGTTTTTGGAAAATTGAGGAAGTGGACCGGGAGGAAAAAAAGGATGATGAATTTTTACTGGTTGAGCAACATTTTCAAAATACGCATAGCAGGCACACAGATGGAAAATACATTGTAGAACTTCCATTTAGAGAACTAAATATTTCATTTTCCAATACGTATCAAGGGGCACGCACAAGATTTCATTCTACGAAACGTAGACTTTCTAAGGACCCCATACTTAAAGAAACTTATGTCGAGTTTATGAGATAATACCATCGCTTGGGACACATGCGTGAACTTGCAGCAGAAGAAATAGAGGCGGCGGATGATTGCGTGTTTTACCTGCCACATCATCCCATCATTGGTCCTAAACTGCGGGTAGTTTTTGACGGAGCATTTCATGATACTGAAAGTAGTTCTTTAAATGACAAATTATATACTGGTCCAACAATTCAACGAAATTTATTTGCTGTCTGTTTTCGGTTTCGGCTACATAAGGTTGTTTTTCGACGGATATCATAAAAATGTTTCGCAAAATTTGGGTGGCCCAGAATCATAGAAATTTTCAACGCATTTTATGGAGAGAAAATTCCCAGGATGAACTTAAACACTTTCAGCTGTGTACCGTCACATACGGAACAGCTTCAGCACCATATCTTTCTGTAAGGGTATTAAAACAGTTAGCCACAGACTACAAGGATTCTCATCCTAACGCATCGAAAATTCTTTTAGAAGATTTCTACGTCGACGACGTGTTAACGGGTGCGTCATCACCAGAAGAACTTTTATTGAAGCGTAGGGAACTTATTGATCTGCTTTCGCAAGCCGGGCTTGAATTGAGTAAATGGCTGTCAAACTGTGAGGAGATAGCGCCACCTGACGAATCCAACCTTAATTTTTAAGGCAAACATGAAGATGATACAAAAAAGGTATTAGGTATTTATTGCAATGCAAGAGAGAATAATATTCGATATAGGATCAATTTAGAAAACGTAACCAATGCAACCAAAAGGAAGGTCATATCGGACGTTGCTCGGGTTTTCGATCCGCTCGGATTAGTATCTCATGTCATTATAAAATTTAAAATATTATTCCAAGAATTGTGGTTGCTAAATCTAAAGTGGGATGAACCACTACCTCCTGACATAGCAAACCTTTGGATAGGTTACAGAATTGACCTACAAAATTTAACAAAACTTAAGTTGCCGCGATACGTGCCAAATTCTACCTCGAGCATCCAACTACACGGATTCAGTGACGCTTCTATAAAAGCTTATGCTGCTGTTTTATATTGCAAAACGGAGGACAAAGAAGGGAACATTGCCGTCACTCTAATCGCATCAAAGACTCGTGTAGCGCCATTAAAGCAAATCTCACTCCCTAGGTTGGAGCTGTGTGGAGCCCTACTTCTTACCCGTTTAATGAAATCGATTATTTCATCATTGCCTCATCCACAAATTGAAGTCAACGCATGGTGCGACTCTACAGTCGTATTATCCTGGTTATCAATGCAACCAACAAAGCTAAAAACGTTTGTAGGAAACCGTACTGCAGAGATTTTAGAGACTCTGCCTCGAAATGTTTGGAAACACGTCAGCACTAAAGATAATCCCGCCGACTGCGCTTCTCGGGGCCTAATGGTCCATCAGCTGCTACAGCTAGATCTGTGGTGGACAGGTCTACGTTTTTTTTTAACCAGGCAACAAGTTGCATCGTTTGGATGTACAGAATCCGCGTTCGACACTGTCGAGGTACGAACGGAAATGAAAGGTGTTGCAAAGGTCACTTCCGCAAAGAATTTAATCACAACTGCTCAACGTGGACGTGATAGCATGCATCCTCTGGGGACTACGCTCAAAAACGTTTCTCATTGGTATAAACTTATACGTGTCGCATCATACGTACAACGTTTCATCAACTTAATTGTATACAAGGCGAGGATTCCTGCTGAGTATCTAACCTACGATGAAATTAAGGAGGGAAAAAATATTTGTCTCCGAATGGCGCAAGATTCATTCCTGGCGGAAAAAACACGCTTACAACGAGATAGGAAGATAGAAGGTAACTCAAAATTAATCAAACTATCTCCGTTTCTTGATGAAAATGGAATTCTACGTGTCGGCGGACGGATTTCTAATTCCGAACTTTCAATAATATACAACACCCTATTATTCTGCCGCGTGAGCACAAAATTACGAGACTTATCCTTAATGAAGAGCACATAAAGAACTTGCATCCTGGCGTATTCTCATTATTTGTAATTGTTCGGCAGCATTATTGGATTCTTGGAGCTAGGAATTTGATACGTGAACTCACTCACAAATGTTTGAAATGCTTTCGACAAGCGCAACATGCTATGCACCAACAAATGGCGGATTTACCCAGGGTTCGTGTTAGACAGGCTTTTCCATTTTAGAACAACGGATGTGACTACGCAGGGCCATTTACGTTAAAGAATCACCGCGGACGAAGCTCAAAGACCTTCAAAGGCTACATATGTCTCTTCGTGTGCATGGCGACATCGGCCATCCATCTTGAGTTGGCAACAGATTTAACAACCGAATGTTTTCTGCCAGCTCTACGCCGGTTCATGGCACGTCGTGGTAAATGTTCTACAATCTATAGCGACAATGGCAAAACCTTTATCGGCGCAAAACGAAAGTTGAATGAAATGTACCAACAGCTACAGGCCGAGGAACACAATAAAACCGTACATGAGGTTTTAGCCAAAGAAGGAATAAAATGGATCTTCATCCCGCCCTATGCCCCACACTGGGGTGGTATATGGGAATCTGGCGTGCGTTCAGTGAAGCTACACATGCGACGTGTGATTGGCTCAACAGTACTTACTTTTGAACAGATGCATACACTTCTCGCGCACATAGAAGCAGTCATCAACTCTAGACCACTTGGATACGCTGCGGACTCCGAAGCTAGTTATCTGTCTCCTGCACATTTGCTAATAGGCAGGCCAACTACAACCGTCCCTGACAAAAATGTAATCGAACTCAACCCCAAGCGTCTGGATTATTGGCAACTCGTACAGTGCGTGTACCAAGGGTTTTGGCGTAGATGGAGCCGAGAATACTTGACCTCGCTTCAGCAACGCCCCAAATGGACTAGAAGGCAACCTAATATTTTGAAGGACAACATTGTTCTCCTTAAAGAAGCTCATGCACCACCCTGTACTTGGATCACTGGTCGCGTGATTGAAACATTTCCTGGCAATGATGGATTAACTAGAGCTGTGCTGCTAAAGACTTCGCGTGGGACGGTAACCAGACCTATAATCAAGATAGTGAAACTTCCCATTTGCTGAAACGATGTTTCAGGGCCGCCCGGGATGTTGGGGAACGATTCATCTTAACGCAACTCTGACGTTTTTCTTTTAATACTTCTAAATGCATTCTTTTAATTACATACACTTTTATACATCTCTTGTAACTTCTTGCTATATTACTTTTACTTATTAACTAAACGGCGGTCATACACACAACATCATACAGTCCACACAACGTATAAATTTCAATTGTGAAGAGAACAAGTAAAAATAATAAAGAACAATATTGAATCTAATTAAACACAAGTTCTCTTATTCGGTTTTCCAACAGCCATTATCGTCCTCTCTCAATATTGCAAGCCCCATTCTCTGTACTGTATATCGTCGACCTCGTAAGGGGCATAATCATTTCGTAGCGACCCTTAAGGTAATTCTTATTCTCCCATTCCAATAAAGACGGTGATCGCGAGGTAGTGGTCATGGCGGCATCGGAATACGCAAGTTGACGATGCGATCTCGTCCTCAAAAAAGGTTCGTTGGATTTCATTGAATTTAGGGTCGTCACAGTGATCCGAGTCGCCTGGTGATTCCAGGGTGGGCTCGGATGGCCCCGCAGGGCCGATGGGGCGTCAACCTTTTAAGCAAATCCACTATTGATATTTCCGGGTTTACTAAAATGTCGTGCTCCTGTCCAGGCGATTTGGATATTGATTTATTTCCTGCATGTGTCTTCCGATAGTCGAATACTCGTTTGAGTGGATATTGCGGTAGTCTTGGTGGTTGGTAAAGACGGAGTTTATATGCGTTTAGTG
Organism: Cistogaster globosa; assembly: GCA_937654795.1. Lineage (NCBI taxonomy): Eukaryota > Metazoa > Arthropoda > Insecta > Diptera > Tachinidae > Cistogaster > Cistogaster globosa. Next base: position 70,649,994 of record OW569404.1, on the reverse strand, counting down.
GTGGTTAGCGACGGGAAAGCAATTCTAGGCGGTGCTCTGTTACCTTGGCTCGCGCTGGGGATTTCATAGTTTTCCAGGAAAATGATTATCTGGATCTTTGCTTTTTCCTGTGCCATCGTGCGGAATTTATTCCCAAACTTCTCACATTTCTGATTGTTCATCTTTCTTAAAAGGCGCTTAGGTAGCTGAATAGTGACCTAGAAATAGAGATAGTAAGTTTCTTAATTAGCAGTCTTGATGATGATAAGCCTTTAAGACACTAATATGCGTCGTCCGTTCATATTCATATTATTCTGTTGTTGCCTTCTGCAGGATGCCACTTCTACGTTTTCCTAACAATCTTGAAGACCTCCTGTAATCCTTGAGCCCGGTCATTAGGAGTTGGGTTACGCACCCCGGTTCCCACGGACACTATATCGTATAGCGCATTCAGCAGACGCGGATCTCGCCCCTGTGTGAGGTATGCCGGGAGCATCCGGTTAATTCCGGCACATCGTGAAGTGGAAACTGAATGGACTATGAGAGGATTCTATACATCCGCGAGCAATTAATTTATTGATCTCCTCAGCAATGTTCCCTTGCATGGCAGATTAACCGAAGGAATTGTATGTAGGTTTTGGCCGCATCGTAACGTTAAACCGGCACAACTGAACCTGACCTTAAACATACGGAGTCGAATCCCAGGATTAGATACTAATTGATAAGGCCTGGTCATGTTGCCGAGGGAAACTTGCAGCTGCAGATAGAGTTATAAGTTTTTTTTTCGATCCACCCACTTCAACGCTCATCGAAATTCCCTTGATCGAAACGGACAACCGGTTGATCTGCATCGGGGAGATAAAACTTTTGTTAGCTTCCATGTCCACGATCATAGGAATGAGCTGTCCTTCTATTTAGCTACTGCCCTTCAATGTTTCGTCCGTTTCCGTTTCGTCTTTTTTCCGTACATCATTCGGTGAAATTCCCCTCGGTGGGGTTATGAGGTATTCGGAATCCCTGACAACTTGCCAGCTAGTTGTAGCAACTCGGCGAGCGTTGTAAAATCTTTCCGCCGCATGTACCACTGGTACACGGGTAGGGAGTTATGGAATATCCCTTCTAGCTTTTCGTTTTCCGACATTTTGGTAGACCGCATCAAGTTTTGCAGTTATAGTCTTTGAAGGCCTCTTTTGGACGTTGTGTGTGCTTGCGTATTTTATCCTCTAGGTTCTCGAAATAGCGTGGCGGGAGGAAAAACTGGAAAAAATCTTTCATGAACTGCCCCCACAACTTCCAATGTCGGTTATTGTTCTGTAACCAAATTAAGACTCGGTCACGTAGTACTCCCGCATTATCTGGCGCAGTTGGTCAAGATGTCTATCTTTTAGTTGTGCCAGATTAAATATTTATCCCAATTTTGCAGATATATAAAATTTTGGTCAGATAAGTTTGGTTTTCCACATCACAAAGTTTTAAAGATTTTCGTATATACATCGGATTCGAAAAGGTTTTAATTACGTAGCACGTGATAACGGACAAGTGGAGCGTATCAATCGTTTGATATTTTAAGTATTCACAAAACTCTCAAGAAACCAACCAACAAAATGTTGTAAAATTGTCGTTGATGTCCGAAAAGCAATCAATAGTTGCGTGAATCATTCTATAATGATAACTTCCTTTAAAATAATGCAAGAGGTAATAAATGAAAAGTTTGGGGCTAAAAAGCAGGCTTAAATTGAGTACAAACGTAATTTTAAGAAGAAGCCATTCGTAAGGGGAGTAACTACACGTTTCTGTTGGTTGCCGGGGCAAACTTAGCGGGGTCCAGGGTCGTTCAGTATTTCTCACGGTTGCTATATTACACACCGTTGTCTTCGAATAGGTTAATAGTAAAACAGCTTTGTTTAATTGTTATGAGACTTAATCCACCTTATTTTTTATTCTGCTTAGATACTACAACGACGAGTCGATGGTCGGGAGGCGTAAGCTGAATGAGGTCGTGACGGTGATGAGGTAACGTCTGGTGCTTCGAGTTACTAGGATGATCAATGTTGCGTTGCCGACGGTAGTGGCGGGCAGCATTTACTGCGGTCGTATTGCATGTAGTGGCGACGCTACCGGGCAGTGAGGGCACGGGTAGCAACCAAACAGAACCGAAGGTGCAGGTAGCGGAAAAGCAGGCAGCGGTGGTGCAGGTAGCGAACCAAGCAGGCAGAGTTGGCTGCTCTGTTGTTCGCGAAGCGTAGATAGCATTTTGCATATCCCGACTGTTAATTTTAAATAATTTAAATTTATTAAGTAATAAAATAAAAAACAATTTTTATTTCGTAGCTACGCACCTGTCGGAGTTGTTGATGACTTAGCTCTAATTTTAATGCAATAGCAGTGGGGCGTCAGCCAAGAAGATTTCGGTTGCCTTCTGCGTGGTCGTCGTAAATGCTTCTTTCTCTCGTGGTGCGGCTGTCTCCAGTGTTGACATAGCCCAAGTTGCTACTGGTGTGTTTACCTCGGAAGCCGATGGTGAGGAACGCTTTGATGAGGAGGTTGTGGGAGTTGACGACCCCGACGTGCATTGCGCAAAATATATTCTCCCCAATAGTTAATATTCCCAGGAAATTAATTCTAAACAAACAGGGAGAATACTATTTTGGGAAATGAATTTCGAATTTCTGAAGTAGGCTGTTTTGCTTAGAGCTATGTTGTTTTGACTTAAAATTTGCAAACCATTTTTATGAAAAATAAACAAAACATATATTTTTATATGTTTTATTAAAATAAAAAAGAAATAAACAAAATAAAAATATTTTATATTCAATAACAAAAATTTATTTCTATAGATAGAAAAACAAAACTAATTTGATTCACAGCAACATTCCACTTCAAAACATTTTATTTTTATTTTTAATTTTCCAGTTCCAAACGTCTCCGGTCTGTTTCGATATTTTCCTTCACTTCCCTGAGCCTTAACTATTCCATTTCAAGATTATGCCGCTTTCGCTACTTTAATATCGTCATAAAGCCGGTCTATGGAGCGATAAACCGTTTTTGTGTCTTGAAGCTGCTCGTTATTCCAACATTTTTATTTGAATACATATTTCCACCGCAAGGACATCGGTAGCGGAAACATTTTTTTCGCTGGTGGTGGCTGAGGTGAGTCTGGCGGCAATTCTGCTCCTATACTTTCTTCTGTTCACTTATTAATGTTTGAAGAGAAACAGGATCATCCAAACGTATTGGCTATTCCTTTAAGGGACTCTTTTATCCTGACCAAACCATAAATGGCTTCTTCGTTTGCGGAAAACTTCTGCTCCATATTCGGCCCTCCACCAATTCCTTTACTATATTTGAGGTTCTGGCCAGCCTTTTGTGGAATATACTTCTTTTGATCACTCCAACAATAGTTTGAACTTTAAAACCTCTTCTATACCCCTAAGGACAATTTTCATTAATCGTACCTTGTTCCAATCCGAAATACTCTTTGTTGGTGGCCCTGCTGAGTTCAACTCTGAATTCAAATTTTTCTAAAACTGGTTCAATTCGTCCTTTCATCCCTTGAGCATTCCACGAGTAATATCTGGGTGGGCTTGCATTTGGTTCCATTGACCTTCCAATTGCTTTTTATTTGTTGTTTTGGACCTGAAAGTAAGTAATGCATGCAAAGTTATGTGTTGAAAGCTACTGAGATATTTTTTCAACATAAGTTAAAATACTTACGTTTTTTAATACAACTCCATAAATTTTTTGGAGGAATTCTTCCCAAAATTTTTTATATCATTCTCACTTTAATTGACATTCATAGTACCTACTTTTTTTATCGGGGAAAAGACTCCTATATTCGAAGTTCATTTAGAATAAAGGAAAAGAAAAAATGTCCCTTGAAGTTTTTATTTAGAATAGGGTAATAGGAAAAAAACTCCCAGAGAATTGTAATTCATAATCGGGCTGATTGAACTTACTGGCGATGCTCTTTCGGTGCTGATATCTGATCGTGGCGTAATGTTTAGAACCCTCGATCCTTGCGCTTTTATCGGGGATCTCATCATCTTCCAGCAAAATGGTTCTCCGGATCTTTGCTTTTTCCTGCGCCATCCGCGTCTTGAATTTATTCCGGGACTTCTCAAATGTTCATTTTTATTGAAAGGCGCTTAAGTGACTGAATAATGAGTTAGAAATAGAGAAAGTAAGTTTCTTAATCAGCAATCTTGATGATGGTAAGCCTTAAGGACAGTAATATGCGCCGTGCGTTCAGTGTTATTTTCAGGATTCTGGATCCCTACGGTTATTCCGGCATTTCCTCCTACGAGTTATAGTGCTGCCAAGAGAATTGTGATCATGGGTTGGCTCGCTCTATCGGGTTTTCCTGCAGAGTATAGAGTGCAGTGCATTCTTGCTGTGCCCCAGCTTTTTCCACCCAATTCCGGAAAAGACGAAAGGTATGATAATTATTCTCTTAGGCACCCCTAATCTTGCCAATGTCCGTCCGCGAAGGGCCTTTACTACTCCTTAGACATAACACGGTGGTGGCATGCCCGTGATGACGGCAAATCCATCTAGGTCTGTTTGATTAATTGCATTGTCTAGATATTTTGTTTCGCGTTGGAAGAATTTGCACTTCTCTGGGTTGGTCCTTAAGTTCGCTGCGCAAGTTAACATCTCTTATTTTAAGATAGTAATAACAAATCCATAAATTCAAGTATAACTAAGATAGTAATAAAATATGATATATCCATAAACTCTTATATAACTATTCTAAGCTAGAGATAAGACAAACATCATAAATACAACTATTGTAACGATAAGACAAACATCATAAATACAACTATTGTAACGATAAGACAAACATCATAAATACAACCATTGTAACGATAAGACAAACATCATAAATACAACTATTGTAACGATAAGAAACACATTCTTTCTTTTCTAGCTAAATACAAATAACTCAAAACATGTTTTACTGATAAAAAAGGTACTAGTAACCTAAACAAAGAAAAACATATTTTGAGTTAGAACAAAGAAACATTAAACATAATAATTAATATAAATAGATGCTAAGAAAAATAGGATAGACAGTCTTAAGAATATATTTAATAATGAAACGCACATTTTTTGGTGCAGAAAAAAAATATATTTTTTTACTCATTTCCTATAATTGGAAATTAACTGGGGGCTCAAGCCGGTCTAAACTCTTGACCACAGCCAAATATTCTTGACATTCAAGATATTTAAATAAAAATTCCACGGCTTTGAAGAAAAGCAAACCAATCTCTCAAAAAGTGAGAAATTACCACGCTGGACCAACGTCAGAAAATATTCAATTCCCTACGATCTATAGGAAAAGACAACGACACAATGAATCAAGATATCGCAGCTTTACGAGCACAAATAGAGGTACTCACACAAACTCTACAGAATACTCAATTGAAGGTAAATACACTGGAGGCGGAACGATCTCCCCATACAATCACTACGCAGGAACAACATAGTGACTTCACACCAAATATAAAGGATGCAACTCAGATAAATTTAAAAACATTCGAAGCTATACCGTGCTTCAGTGGGGATAAAAACCAATATAGATCCTGGCGGAAAAGGGCATGGACATTCATGGAAAATATCAAACAATTTTCCAACTACCCAAATTACTACACAGCATTCATATTACTGCATTAAAAAATTGTTGGAGAAGCAGCAGACATCCTCATCAAACACAACACCAAGATGAACTTTTATTCTATAATTAACAGGCTTGACTACACTTACGCAGATCAACGACCATTATACGTACTTCTCGAGGAAATGAAGAAACATAAAAAGGGAAGACAAACACTCTCAGAATTCCACAGCAAAATCAGCAAAGCACTGAACCTCGCACTTTCGAAAATAGAGATGTCAGGTGATAAGGGATCTGCATTCATGGCGGAATATGCAAATCAGGAAGCAGTCCGTACATTCATCACAGGACTCAACAGTAAATACACAAGCGGTACATTATATAGCCATTATCCAAAGGACCTAGAAACTGCATTTGCAATCGCAAGCACCATATACCATGACAACGCAAATATGCAGTTCGACACTCTGGCTGCAACACAATTTTACAACCAAAAACCAAACTTCGGACCACAACGATACGAAAATAGAAGGAGGTACATTCTTAATGTACAAGCTCAATTTAATCATCAACCACGGCAGGAACCCATGGAAGTGGATAGTTCGCAACAATTTAGATGTTCAACACAATATTCTCCACAGCAGCAATACAACCCACTCAGAAGGGAGCAACAACCAACAAAAAGGGATAGAATGCCTTCATCAAAAAATTATAATCCGAATAAAGTTCAGGAAACAGTTGTCGCAGAATCCTCCGATGAAGAAATTGCAGAGGATGGTGAAGAAGCCAATGAGGAAGAAGTTGATGAGGAAGACGAGGAACAAGAAGAAGATGTGACTGAAGACGATGATGATGAAGCTCCTTCAGAAGTAGCCATTGCTACTTCTCAAGTTAAAAGTGGACCTATACCCGAAACTGTACCCTGCAACAGTGTTATTTACGTTACCAACTTACCTTATCGATGTACTAGAATGAATATTATTAAAGTATTTGCCAAATACGGAGCAATTGATCAACTACATATTCAAAAGAAAAGCGGGGCCACATCAGCTTTCATTGCTTATAAAACCGAAAAAGCAGCTCTTGCAGCCGTCGCAGACAAAAGATACGTGAAAGTCCTTAATACACAAGTACGGATAAGGATAAAAAAGGTAATTTATAATGATCAGGACCGTAGCGTTCATATCAAAAATATTAAAAATAGAAACACAAAGGAAAAAAATCGACGAATTATATGAAATAGAACTTCTCAAGCTCCGACAGACAATATACAGTTTAAAACGAGGACGTTTTTTTAAGAGGGAGGAGAGTTAACATCTCTTATTTTGAGATAGTAATAACAAATCCATAAATTCAAATATAACTAAGATAGAAATAAAAGATGATAAATCCATAAACTCTAATATAACTATTCTAAGCTAGAGATAAGACAAACATCATAAATACAACTATTGTAACGATAAGACAAACATCATAAATACAACTATTGTAACGATTCTTTCTTTTCTAACTAAATACAAATAACTCAAAACATGTTTTACTGATAAAAAAGGTAGTAGTAACCTAAACAAAGAAAAACATATTTTGAGTTAGAACAAAGAAACATTAAACATAAATATTAATATAAATAGATGCTAAGAAAAATAGGATAGACAGTCTTAAGAATATATTAAATAAAGAAACGCACATTTTTTGGTGCAGAAAAAAGAAAATATATATTTTTTACTCATTTCCTATAATTGGAAATTAACTCGCGCAGTCGTCGAAATACCTCGCGCAAGTGTGCACGATGTGCTTCTCACCCACCGCCGATGAGAATGATGTCGACCAGATACGCGACGCGTAAGTTTCCATCTCCGGTTCAATGACACTCTCTTATGTCCGCCGGAAATTCGCAGGGGTGGAGTGTAGGCCGAATAGTATCAATCGCCATTGGTACAAACCTCGGCCGGTGACCGCAAAGGCGGTATATTGGTTATTTTTTGGCTCTAGGCGTCCGCCACGTTCCATTTTTTTTCTTTACTAGTGTGATGGGGAAATTGAATGGACTCCAAAAGGGTTGTATACATCTGCGGGAAATTAATTTATTGATCTCCTCATCAATAATCGTTTGCATGACTGGGTTACGTGGCGCATACCAGAGTTTAATTGATCGCTCATCCTTCATACCGATTTTATGTTGTGCGATATTGCTCACTCCCTTGATTTGCTCGAACATAGCAAGTTCAGTTTCTAAAAATTTGTTAATTTTTTCCTGGTCTTGTGGAGTTTGGGCTAGGCTAGGATTGCTTGGAGGCGCGTCTGTCGGTATTCTGAAAGTATTATTTATAGTGCTTACCTTTGCTGTCGATCGACTAAGCAGATTCACCGGAGGTCTTTTAGGTTTTGGGCACATCGTGCCGTTAGACCGGACAACTGAACCTGACCTTAAACATCCGAAGGGAGTACAATCCTCCAGCGCCTCCTTCATTATAAGGAACTTACACGGTCTGGTCATGTCCGTGGCAGACTTGCAGCCACACAAATCTGCATATAAGTTTTTAAGCCATCCGCTAGGAACACTTCAACGCTCATCGGAATTTTCTTGATCAAATCGGACGACCGATTGATCTGCTTCGGGAAGATAAAACTTTTGAAAGCTCCCGTGTCCACGATCGCAGTAATGAGCTTTCCTTTTATTTGAACAACAGCCTTCGATTTTTGTCTTCCCACACTAATCACGTTTGATTCTTCAGCTTTGCGACTTGACCACTGCCTAACCTTTTTCGTTTCATCTTTTTCCCGTGCATCATTCGGCGAAATACCCCTCAGTGGTGTTGTGAGGTAGTCGGAATGCCTTCTAACTCGTCCGCTATTTGCAGCAGCTCAGCGAGCGTTGTAAAATATTTCCGCTTAATGTAACACTGGTAGTCGAGTTGGGACTTATGGAATATCCTTTTTAGCTTTTGTTCTTCTGACATTTTGGTGGGCCGCATCAAGTTTTGCAGTGGCAGCATATAGTCTTTCAATGCCTCTTTGGGCCGTTGTGTGCGGTTGATAATTTCCGGCATTATTTGGGGCAGTTGATCCCTTTGCACGTAATAAATTTCGGCGAGCTCCTTAATTCGTTATCTAATGGGTCTTTACCTCCTCTTACTTCAATCCCTATTTTCTATTTTCTTTCCAAGTGGTTTTTGCAGGTCTTCAACGCTGATAGTTAGGTCTTGCTCATGCTGGCTGAGGTATTTTACCAATTCATCCTTTCTTGGCGAGAAGGCCCAAGACGTTCGTTACATCGTGGTCGTTTGGTCACGGTAAGCTGGTAATTCGTATGGGTGCGTATCTGCCGGCAAAATTAAAATAAATTAACTGAATACACAAGTTTTATTTGTGTTGATTTTTTAAGTAGACACTTATAGTGTTCCTGCTCAGGCGCCAATTGTAACGATACGTTTCCGCTGGTTACTGGGGCAGACTCAGCGTGGTCTACGGTCGTTCAGTATTTTTTACGGTTGCTATATTACACACCGTCGTGCTCGAATGGGCTAATAATAAAACAGCTTTGGTTAATCGTTATAAGACTTAATCCGTCTTATTCTTACTACAAGGACGAGTCGATGATTGAAAGGAAGCTGAATGCATCCTTACATTGATCAGGTAATGTCTGGTACTTCAAATTACTGGGGTGGTCAATGTTGCGTTGCCGACGGTAGGGACGGCAGCGTTTTTTGCAGTGGCATTGTAGGTAGCTGTACAGGTGTCTGCGCTGCAGAAAGCGGCGGTACAAATTGGTTCAGGTAGCGGCACAACGGGTGGTGACGCACACGTAGCGGTCAAATGGGAAGCGAAGACGCAGGAAGCGGCCAAGCAGGCAGTGGCGGTACAGGTAGCAGCGCTACCGGGCAGAAAGGGCACGGATGGCGGCAAACAGGAAGCGAGAGGCAGATAGTGGCGCAGCAGGCAGAGGTGGCGCAGATAGCGGTCCAACAGGCAGCTACCGGGTAGTAAGGGCACGTACCAAACAGGAAGCGAAGGCTCAGGTGGCTGCGAAGTAAGAAGCATAGACTATTTACTGAATACCGGCAGAGATTACTAGAAGCACTCGGCTTGATTCTAGGGAATACACAATTTCATGGCAGAATTAGTGACAGGGTGGAGTCAACACCGGTAGAAGAAATGCTTTTGTGGTGTTGTTCCTTCCAGCAATTCAACTTTATCTGTTGGCAAAAAATAACTTGGCGAATTATACGATTCCTCACCAAACACTTATTACCAGCATTCAGGCTGCTTGCAAGCTGCTTGCAGTCTGATCAGTTTTCATTTTTTTCTGCCTTTTATACCTGTCGAACAACACACATACACTCACAAATGTACACTTGATCGTGTGTTTGGTTGAGCGACAGCTGTAATGTTTCATCCACTTAATAGCTGACTGCTTTGTTGGTGTTATTCGCGATGGTATTACACATCTCCCGATCGTTAATTTTAAATAATTTATTAAGTAATAACATAAACAACAATTTTTATTTTTAGCTTAACAAAAATTATATCATTGTGATACTGTTAATTTTGTGATACTGTTGATTTTTTATATTCATTGCAAAATAAAAACAAATCTTTATGAAATTAAGCCATCAATTTATTTTTTGTTTATTTTTTACATTTGTTTAACAAGGCGTGAGAACTACTGCGTCTTCATAATTCAAGGCTAGAATAAAATTCACACGTACCTGTTGAAGTGACCAAGTATTCGTGAAATCTAATATCTATTTTGCAGTAATTAAGCAGTGAGAAAATAATTTGTCTATTTAAATTACCAGCCAGACAGTTATATAATACAATACCTGTACTACAGTGCTTTGGAGTGGAAAAATTTTAAAATATTTAATGCAACACATTATTTTTTTTCGGGTAATCGTGGGAAAAGACTTAAGTACAACAAATTACGAACGATTTTCGGAGTGCTTATATTTTAGTTTATATTGCATTTTTTTATTCTATTATTTAATATTTTTTTGTTTAAATACCAATGAATTCAAAATAAAGTTCGTCATTCGTTTATTGTCAGTTGTTGAATTCACGCTCTTTTCTTTTAGTTTGCATTGTGTAGTGTACCTATAATAACGAAGCACACTATACTTATCGTACTAACAGAATCTTATAATTGTTTTTAAATAGTTTTTTCTTTTAACTTCTTTGAAATTTAAAACCTTTGACACATATTTGAAATGTAGCAATAAAACAGAACAATTAAAACATTTAACATCACATAATAAGAAAAAGTAGACCACACAAATGTAACAAAACACTTAAAGGCAATTGACAGAATTTAGGGCACAAAATTAAGGAGAAAGTAGGAAAAGATTATTCAAGCAAAAAATCTATAAACATTTAAAAACACATTGTCTGTGTAATGGAAGTATTTTAAAATTGTTAATTTAATATAAATACCAGAATAAAATTTGAAATAAAGCAGAACGAATTTTGAGTTAAAACGAAAATAATCCTTGTTCTCACCTTCTAGCCCAGCTCCTTCATCAGTACTTAGAAGAAATAAAGTGCGCCGCAGCCAAAGTACAACATTCAAAAATCTATGGAAATCATTAAATTCACTTAATAAACAATGTCTATAAATCATAATTTGGCGATCCTGCCCAAACTATTCTAGAAATGTTATGACTGTTATTTAAAGACATAAACATCTTGTCTGTTAAATTAAATTATTATTGTTTTTTTATCTAAATAAGTGACGGGGGGTCTCCTACCAAAGAGGATATTGATAAAATATTCTATAAATACGAGCCGTACATATCAGAAAGGCCTTCCATTGATTACCCTGAATAAAGACTAACGCCAAGTAATTGCGGACCAAAGGCTTTTTCTTTGGAATAGTACAGACGAAAAAACAACAAGGAAAAATTTCCATCCCAAACCCTACATACTCTTTGTAAAAAACGGAAGAGGAGTAAAGAAGTAACAAGAAAGAAAGGAGAGAGCTGAGATCGTAAGATTGATGGGTCTATCATCTGGCGAAGATAAGCGAAGATTATAATTGAGGCTGAAGAATAAAATGTAAACATGGGAAACCAAAAATCTTAACAGGACGAAGTCATTAACATAAACAACAACAACAAAGAGCAACAAAACATGGAGTTCGGGACTACCATTAAGCTAGATGCTTTCTTCATTGTTTGTATTGTTGTAATACCCTTACTTGTATTTAAGATAAATAAATATTTTAAAGAATATGTTCAAAAAAGGCAGTAGTGCAAGTATAATATTCAATAAATAATTGTGTAATATTTAATAAATAATTGAAAATCGTAGACTAACTGCCGGTTTCTCTTTAGTTCTTTGTAATTTCCTGCGAATTCGGTAATAATTTTTACAGCGGTTTTTAAGTTAAAAGTCGCCATATTTGTTCATTTCTGTTTTTGATTAAACTGTTTTATTGATGTTTATGCTTCTTCAAAAAGTGCCTGCTTTGGTATAGGATTTACAAAATTTTTCTGTTTCTCTTAGTGGGTCTTCAGTAATTTACTTTGTGTCTACTAACTCATAAAAATTATTTTTAAAAAAGTTTATCTCTTCTAATTTATTTCTTAATGTTACCTCTTGGCAGCCTTTAGCTCCTAATTTTGAAATTTGTTAAATTTTGGCCTTTTAATATGTGATAAATAATGCTTTCTAACTTATTAATAGTTTCTACCATTATTTTGTAGGATTCAATTCATTTATTTGAATTAATTTTATTGTGGGTTTCTCTACATGCGAACGAACATTTCTTTCTTTTATTTATATTGAAAACAAAAACAATTTTTTATTTTATATAATTATACACGGAATCACAAACTTATATATACACTTTTTCCACTTTTTGTGGTGAAGCGTATAATAATAATAAAAATAATAATAATTATAATAATAATAATAATAATAATAATAATAATAATAATAATAATGATAATAATAATAATAGCAATAATAATAATAAGAATAATAATAATAATAATAAATATAATAATAATAATAATAATAATAATAATAATAATAATAATAATAATAATACTAATAATAATTATAATGATAATGATAAAAAAATAATAATAATAATAATAATAATAATAATAATAATAACAACACTGGCTTCGCTTACTAAAGATTTCCTGTGTAGACGGATTCCGGCCCGGCGCATGGAGTTTCTCGTCTATGGTATGACCAACACCGGCTTCGCTTACTTAAGATTTTCTGAGTAGCCGGCCTTTAGCCGGGCGGAAGGGTTTTCTCCTCTTTGGTATGACCAACACCGGCTTCGCTAAATAAAGATTTTCTACTAAATCTTTTTTCGTGTAATATTGTCACTAAACTCAATTTATTTGATATAAGAATTATGTTTATACGAAAAAAAGGCTTTTAATTTGGTGATTACCTAATTTTTTATTTTTTTATGTTTTCCTTTTCAATTGAATAGATATTAAAATTAGCATTCCAATGATATCCATATTGCCTCACTACACCACAAAATACTCGATATATGCCATACAGTACATATAAACTTTGGAGGCCTGTAATTCCGTAACTAAGCGTCAGCCTCAAATTTTGCATTTACAATTTTGGCTTAAATCTAGTTTACGGGCACCGCTCCAAAATAAAAGAAGTTACCTATAGGGTGCAAAATGCAATTTTAAGCAAAAAATGTTGAGTGAAAAATTTGGCGGCAACTCTTAGTTTCGGAGTTAGAGCCCTCCGAAGTTTTTGTATCTAATAGGGCATATATCGAGTAGTCGATGGCGGAATGGGACAATATGGGTATCATTGGAAAGGGAATTTAAGAGCCAATTTATTGAAGCAGGAAAAATTAAAAAAAAAAATAATTAAAAAATCTGGTAGGGAAAAGTATTTTTTTTTTACAAAATAAATTAAGTTATTTGGAATACTTCATTAAAAAAGTTTTATAAAGGTGTAAAATGTAATTTTAAATAAAACGAGTATTTTATGGTGGAATGAGAAAATATGGGTAGCATTGTAGGGGTGATTAGAATTATTTTTCGAATGCTATGGTGTTTCACCATGATTTTAATATATTTGCTACGCAGGAAACCTTTAGAAAGCGAAGCCACTGTTGGTTATACCATAGAGGAGAAAATCTTTGCGCCCGGCCAAAGGCCAGCTACGCAGGAAATCTTTAGAAAGCGAAGCCGCTGTTGGTTATACCATAGACCAGAAAATCCTTTCGCCCGGCCGAAGGTAGGCTACGCAAGAAACCTTTAGAAAGGGAAGCCGCTGTTGGTTATACCATAGAAGAGACAATCTTTGCGCCCGGCCGAAGGCCAGCTACGCAGGAAATCTTTAGAAAGCAAAGCCGCTGTTGGTTATACCATAGAGGAGAAAATATTTCTATTAAATTAAAGATTTAGTTATATTTATATAGAAAAAATCGTTTTTTGGAGCCTTACCTGATTTTTTATTTTATTTTTACATTTTTCCTATTTATTTGAAAAGGCCCTTGAATTTCCTATCAAATGATACCCATATTGTCCCATTTTACCATCAAATGCTCGATATATGCCCTATTAAGTACAAAAACTTCGGAGGTCCGTAACTCCGAAACTAAGTGTTGCCGCCAATTTTTTTACTTTAACATTTTTTGCTTAAAATTGCGTTTTACACCCCGTAAGCACCTTTTTTATTTTGGAGCGGTGCCCGTAAACTAGATTTGTTCCCATCTTTTGCTTAAAATTAAATTTTACACCCTGTAGACAACTTTTTTTGATTTTTAAGCTGCGTCTGTAAACTAGATTTAAGCCGATATTAATCTCTTTATATAAAAACTTTTCTAATAACAAATATTCGCGTTTGGCTCAAACGTAATTCGGGTCAATACTGGCACAGTATCTGTCAATACATGCCGTCAGGATGTGCTTGCGTTCATTACGTCAAAGAAACAAGACAATTGTATGTTGGGCAGGAGAACGGTACTATTACAGAATATGTTTTGTCGTTGTTTTAACACACCAAGCTCGCGTGATATCTGTTGTTAATTCTAATGCTCATAATTGGATAATGTCATGTAGTAAAGAAAAACTATTTGTATACCATTGCACAAACAGCACGACGCATAGGTACATATAATTTCGAGACTCCATGCTCTACATTGCAGTAAGTTATTTATGGTTATTGTTAACAATTAAAAAATAAGTTATTTTTTCCACCTCCAATAAGATTTGATGCCTTATCAAAACATGCATTTATGGGTGACTACGCAGGTCAAATTACAATGCTTCGCTGTGATGTACAGGGTTCACAGTTAATAAAGACTTTCAAGGGACACACAGGTAAGATGTAAAAATGTATGTGTATACTTTTAACTTTAATAAATTCTTTAGAAATAAATTATGTTTGACCACTTAATCAGGAGTAAATATAAATATTTATAGTTTGTTGTAAATAAAACGCGTTATTTTATTCTTAAACTATTTAAAATTATTATTATTTTATTTTACTGTTTGAAAGTATATTAGAATTCAAATTAAATTACGAGAAGAATTGTCTGTAGTTGTGGCAGCAAATACGACACGAGGAATCAATAATTGTTTTCTTTTTTGTTTAAAGGTGTTGCCAGATCCACTCCGTTCACTAGCTGACAAACTTGGTGCTGCCACATCCACTCCGTCTCCAGTGACTAAGTCAGGAACTGCTGGGAACGATGCCCTTTCGTCAGTGGTAATTTCAGGGTCATTGTTAATTGGAGTTACCGGTTGTTGTGATGTGGTATGCTGCTTTGACTTAGAGTCTTGAGGTCTTGGCAGTTGAAGGTTGTCTTGAATATCATTGATGATAAAGGCTGGTTTTAATCGGTCGACGCTGACGTTTACATCTTTATCTTTAATTTTTATGGTATATAAACGATCGGATAAACGTTGGACTACCTCATAAGGTCCTGTGTAAGGCGTCTGAAGTGGTTCTCGGACTGAATCGGTGCGCAGAAATACATGAGTGCAATCATTAATATTTTTCAGAACAAACATTTTGCTTTTGTTATGATGAGCTGTTGGTATAGGTCGTAGAAGACTAAAATGGTTTCGAAGTTTTTTAAGAAATTCATCCGGATTAGTGTCATCGTTAGTATTTTCAAAAAATTCATTTGGTAAACGTAATGGGCCTCCATATGGATGGAGAAGCCTGAATATCCTCTTTGAAAGAGGTTCTTAAACCAAGTAATACTGTCGGCAAAATATCAATCCATGAAGTATTAGGATGGCACATAAGAGCTGTTTTAAATGTTCTATGCTAACGTTCGACCATACCGTTTGATTGCGGATGGTATGCAGTAGTTCGGGCTCGTTTAGATCCAATGAAATTAGTCAATGATTTGAATAGGGCTGTGTACCTTGGTCTGTAGTTATAGTTCTTGGGCATCCGAATCTAGATATCCAATGAGTCCAAAAAGAAGTTGCAACGGTTTGAGCAGACATATCTTTCAAGGGAACTGATTCCGGCCACCTTGAAAACTTGTCAATCATAGTAAGGCAGTATCTAAAACCTTGTATTACTGGCATAATTACAATATCTAGGTGGACGTGGTCAAAAGGATTATCAGGTACATCTATCTTGTTCGGTGTTAAACGATTATGTTTAGTTATCTTTGCTCTTTGACATAATAAACAAGTACGAACCCAATTGATAACTTGCTTTTTCATACGAGGCCAAACATATTTCTTTCGGATCTCTTGAAGTGTAGCTTTACCACCAGGATGTGATAGATTATGTATAGAATTGAAAACTTGTTGGCGTAGTTCATTAGGAACGTAAGGTCGTACATAACCGGTCGAAATGTCACAATAGATTGAAGAAGAATCGAAGTGGACTATTTGAAGTCTTAACGAATTGTTACCTTCCAGTAAAGTTTTCAATTCGTCATCTATTTCTTGTGATGATTGTAGTTCCTCGTATGATATTGTTGACGGCATCGAAATTGCATTTAACCGAGACAAAGCATCAGCAACAGTATTCCTGGAACCAGACAAATGTATTATCTCTGTTGTAAATTGCGATATGAAATCCAAATGTCTCAATTGCCGTGGGGAAGCTTTCTCTGGTTTCTGTGAAAATGCATAAATCAGCGGTCGATGATCGGTTTTAATGACGAAATGACGAGCTTCCAACATATGACGGAAATGTTTAATGGAATCGTAAATTGCAAGTAACTCCCTGTCATATGTGCTGTAGTTGCTTTTCGCCTTTGACAATTTCCTGGAGAAAAAACCTAGTGGTCTCCATAAACCATCAAAATTTTGCTCGAGAACCGCTCCAATAGCTATATCAGAAGCGTCCGTTATGAGTGCCAGTTCGGAGTTTGGAGCAGTATGCGCTAGCGTAGTAGCCTCACTTATACTTTTTTTACACGCTTCGAAGGCATTTTCGGCTTCTTTTGTCCAAGGTATTTTTCTCTTATCATTTTTCTTAGAGTCTGTGAGAAAACTGTTAAGCGGTGCTTGCAGTTGAGCTGCATGTGGGATGCACCGGCTATAGTAGTTAATGATACCCAGAAATCTTCGTAGTTCACAAATCGTTTCGGGTCTAGCGTAATTTTCGATAGCAGTAACACGATCTTTAGGAGGTCGACAACCACTGCTATTGATAGTGTAACCCAAAAATTCGACCTCATTTTGCCCAAAAGGACATTTCTTAACATTGATTGTTAAGCCCTGTTGACGAAGACGGTCAAAAACTAATCTCAGATGGTGGTTATGCTCTTCGATGGAATTTGACATTATGATAATATCGTCGATGTAACAATAAACGAAGTTCAGACCTCTTAGAACTGAGTCCGTAAACCTTTGGAACGTTTGTGTAGCGTTTCGTAGTCCGAACGGCATATACAAAAATTCTATTAAACCAAACGGGGTGCAAAGAGCTGTTTTTTCAATGTCCTCTTCGACCATCGGAATTTGGTAATAGGCTCTTACTAGATCTAATGTAGTAAAAATGGACTTACCATATAGTCTTTCAGCAAAGTCGTTGATATTAGCTATTGGATAGCGATCAGGAACTGTCTGAGCGTTTAGTTTTCGGTAGTCGCCACATACTCGCCAACCACCCGTTTTTTTAGCCACAATGTGAATAGGACTAGCCCATTGACTCTTAGATATACGGCATATACCTTGTTCCAAAAGAAAGTCTACTTCTGCTTTTGCGGCTGCTAATTTAACTCCAGATAATCTACGTGGGCGATCTGCTACCGGCTTACCAGTTGTTTCGATATGATGTGCAACGGTTGAATCTTCTGTGACCTTTCGGGTTAAAGTTGTTGTCGTAATGCTGACGTACTCTTGAAGTAAAGCTGCAAATGGTGTGCTTGAAGAAATTGTTGTGATACTAAAATCTTTCGTTTTACGAATTTTACCACTACTAGCAAGTTTGGTTGTACCATCTACTAGTCGTTTTGTTTTGAGATCAATTAACAAATTATAATGAATTAAAAAGTCAGCACCAATTATCGGTGATAGAACGTCAGCAATAATGAATAGCCACTTAAACTCACGACCTAACCGTAGGTCTAGTTTAAAAACCGAGTGACCATAAGTTGTGATTTCACTCTGATTAGCTGCCAAAAGCTTAATTTTCGAGGGGAAAAGTTTCGCCTTGACTAATGATGGGGGTATAACTGAGACCACCGATCCTGAGTCAATTAGAAAGTAAGATTTCGTCGAGTTATCATATACGTGCAAACGATTTTCCGAAATTATTCCATTATTGCTGCGGCTGTCGCCAATTGAGTTGATTGACGACAGCTCAATTAGTTTTCCGAATTATTGTTGTAATGTGGGCAATTTGGTTTACAGCGTTTAGCATTCTTCCCAAATTTTACATGGTACCAGCAAAGTTGTGACTCGGACGGATTCTGACCCGATTGTGAGCGGCTCCGAGATCTTGAACGACTACGACAATTATTGTGGCTTGATTGTATTTTCATCTTATCAATCTTATCCGATAAAATGTTTATTGATTTAATGAGATCAGCCATTGAAGGGTTAATAGCACTCACCGAAAGTTGCGTTTCACTACTTGAGGTACTGTGTGATATGGCACTTACAATGTTGTTGTTCGCCTCTAACATTTTATCTGCCGTCTTTGCCAATTTGTCTAAATCGTCTTGCTCCCATATACTTAAAAGTGGACGAATCGATTCTGGCATCTGGCCAATGAAAAGTGTACGGATTATCGCTTCGTTGCACTTACCAGGCGCTAGTCGTTTCATGTGTGCCAAGACTTCAGATGGTTTCATACCCACGGTTTCTCCACCTTGTAGCAAACGGCGCAATTTGGATTCAGGTGACTCAGCAAATTTTGAAATTAATCTTTCCCTGAGTACTTTGAATTTGTCGTTTGCGGGCGGATTGTTAATTAAATCCTCATCAGATAAAAGGATATCGTCTTCAAGACGAACCGAAACAAAATCAAATTTGTCTGCATCTGATGTAATGTCACACAAAGCAAACGACCTTTCAACCTGAGCAAACCAAAGGTGTGGGTTATGTTTATTGAATTTGGGTATATGCACCTTTTGAAGATTCGATTTTGCTGCTTCATTTGGATGTTCACGTTGCTCCATTAGTAAATTCACTTCTCGTTGAAGGTCCTTCAGTTGAGCAATAATATTATCCATTTCAGACATTTTAATTTCGTCACTGCTGGATGAAGTCTTTTCTATTGAAACAGTTTGCTTACTTCTCAAGTTGTATTTGCTTGAATTCATAAGCAGGATTGTTCGTTGTGAAATAAATTGATCGCAGCGTTGAAACGTTAAAATTTGAAATAAGTTGCGACTGCGCTGTTTCCACGAAAAATATTTTTTCTGCTGAAATTTTTACCAATTTGGTATTCGATGTAATTTGATCCAAGCTCGGGGTCACCAATATAGTTTGTTGTAAATAAAACGCGTTATTTTATTCTTAAACTATTTAAAATTATTATTATTTTATTTTACTGTTTGAAAGTATATTAGAATTCAAATTAAATTACGAGAAGAATTGTCTGTAGTTGTGGCAGCAAAAACGACACGAGGAATCAATAATTGTTTTCTTTTTTGTTTAAAGGTGTTGCCAGATCCACTCCGTTCACTAGCTGACAAGCTTGGTGCTGCCACATATTCAATTACGTTAGGATACGTTAATTGTACTTGTTTGCTTCGAAAATAAATATTAAGAAACAAGAAAAAAAATAATGTATTACATATTCTTTAGGAGATCATACTCTTGTGTTAACTGGTATTTCACTACTACAAAAGTGCTTTAAAATATTGAAGTAACTCCAATCAAAATATGTATATGGGATAATAGAGATATCAAAAATAAGAAAAAATTGGAATTTGCTTATATTTTCCGAGTTATGGGTTTCTGAACTTGTCATAGGAAAGTACGATTGAGCGCTATATTGTTGATATTTATTTAGTAGTATTTATTTACTTTTGCTTTTACTAATAATAATAATATAATAATTGCTTGACTATATTCAGCAGTGTCGACCCATATTCAACTTGTGGTTCTATAATAGTGTTGTATATATGTAGATTTATTGATGTTATGGTTCATATTTTATTTCTTAATATTTTGAAAAAACCGATCTGTTCCCCGATTTTCTTTCATATATACTTTACATGCTCTTTGAAGCTTAGGACCTTATCAATTATGAAACCAAGATGTTTAATTGTATTTATTTTTTATACCCTTTACCACAAAAATGGGAAAAGGAGTATAACTAATTTTGTCAATCCGTTTGTAATTTTTACAATATTCATTTCCGACCCCATAAAGTATATATATTCGACTTTATATGCAAAGCGGAGTCGATTGTGTAGCGTGACCAGCAATTGACTATAACCAACACACAATTGCATACTAAAACTTTAAACAATTTTAACACACTCATCAATACAAATTTAAATTTGTACAAGAGTGTCAAATAACATTTAATAAACAAACTGAATTATATTCAAGTGCAATGTGTGTTGTTGTTGTATTATTATACAATTGCTGGCGCATTCCAAACGCACACTAATTAATATGCCCACTTAAACATAATTTCCCACAGTAATAAATTTAAGTAAAACATTGGGAAACCACTCAATCATATTTTTGGTTTACTAACTAAAAATATGACCGCCTGGTAAATTACATTATAAGTATAGAAATAAGTTCTTAAGTGTATTTTAGGAAATCACTCAATTCTAGATTTTAGTTTCTTCACATAAGTAGTATATAAGCCGTAACATTTTGTAAGAACAATATAGATTCATTTTGAACAAATAAACTAATTGGTGAGCTTACAATAAGAGCTCCCAATAAATAAATAAAACATAATTTTGAATCATTAAAGAATAACCATTATATATATATATATATATATATATATATATATATATATATATATATATATATATATATATATATATATATATATATATATATATATATATGGGTATCACTTAAATGCTTCTTAAAAGATCTCTGAGTAAATACTAATGTTTTTCATGACGTTTTTTTTTTTTTGTAAAAAGGGGAGTGGGCCTAACAGCCCTAATGCCTACATAGAAATCTTTGAAGGCACAGCAGCAAATAAAAACTACTTGAGTAGTTATGAACATAATAAACAAAATTTTGACTTAAGTGCCAGTGCGCCAAATCTAAATAAATGTGCTGAACAAAGCACCAGTATCAGCAGAACCCTGTTCAATAGGAAAAATACTAAAGAACCGTCTTCATCTCGTTCTTCGTTATCAAGCACTGGGTGTACAAACAAAGCTTTTAAAGGTACCAGCGTCTTGACCGGTATGGACCGATACATCACGACTACAAAACGTAAGTCCAGTCCTAGGGCCTCGAAATTGGAGCCTAATCCTAAACAACCCAAAAAGAACTCAAGGAACCAAAATCGCTTTGCAATTGTTGCCAATCAAGAAGAAGAAACTCCTGCCCCTGTAAAGAACTATAAAACACCCCCTCTATACCTGCGCGAAGCTACGACCAACACTTTGGTGAGAAAGTTGACTGAACTCGTAGGAAAGGATAATTTCAACGTTGTTTCGTTACGTAAAGGAAATATTCCTAAAACAAAAATACAAGCCAAAAATGAGACGATTTACAGAACTATAGTTAATAGTTTCGATGCCGAGAAGAAAAACTACTACACTTTTAAATTAAAGAGTGCTAAGGGCCTAATCGTTGTTATTAAAGGCATAGACAGTTCCATATCCACAGATGATATAAAAGACGCTCTTAAGTCTAAGGGCTATGAAGTTAACTCCGTATACAATATACTTAATAAAGACAAGATTCCCCAACCTCTTTTTAGAGTAGAAATTAAGTTTAACTCCTCGGGAAAAACTTTTTAACGCCATATTAAAAGTTGGTTTTTTTCCGGCATTATGGAAATTATCGGAAATAGTCATGATTCCCAAGCCAGGCAAAGACGTCACCCAAGTAACATCATACCGTCCAATAAGTTTACTACCCATTCTCTCGAAATTATTTGATAAACTGCTTCTTGAACACATATTACCACACATCGATACAAACGTTATTATTCCTAATCACCAATTCGGTTTTAGGAAAAAGCATAGCACTAGTGAACAAGTACACAGAACAACAAATCTAATTCGAGGAGCTTTCGAGAACAAGCAATACTGTTCCGCGCTTTTTATCGATATATCTCAAGCCTTTGACAAAGTGTGGCACGAGGGCTTGTTATATAAAATTACTCAATTGTTACCCGAATACGTGCATAAATTGCTTCAGAGCTATCTAACGGAGAGGACTTTTCGTATCAAATCAAAGAATGTGTTCTCCTCCACCAAAAAGATTTCGGCAGGAGTACCACAAGGAAGCATCTAGGAACCATTCCTATATATATTGTTTACCGCTGACATGCCTACAAGTAAAATAACCCATACGTCTACTTTTGCTGACGATACAGCATTTGTAAGCATTCACAACAACCCTGTGGTTGCGTCTGAAAGGCTCCAATCTCACATAAACGAGTTGGAAAAATGGCTACACAAGTGGAAGGTAAAAGTTAATGCTGCCAAGTGTGTACATATAACGTTTACCTTGAGAAGGGATAGTTGTCCACCTATTACCATTAACGGTGTGAGCATACCAGAACATAACTATGTAAGATACTTTGGTATTCATTTGGACCGGCGTCTTACATGGGCTTACCATATAGCGGCAAAAATTACTCAGCTAAAACTTAAATTTGCCCAGCTTCACTGGCTCATTGGAACATAGTCTGTCCTAGATTTATACCTTGAGGTTCTATTATACAAGGCCGAACTAAAGCCTATTTGGTTGTATGGCATCCAGTTTTGGGGAACCGCCTCATCATCTAACGTCGAGAGGCTGCAAAGAAGACAGTCTAAGATTTTAAGAATTATAACAGGTGCCCCATGATACATTCGCAATTATAACATCCAAAAGGACCTGAAAGTTCCCCTTATTCGCGAAAAAATTAAAAAGGCAAGCACCAACTACATTTCGAAACTATCAACTCACCCAAATTCTCTTGCAAGAGACTTACTATCATTTGAGGGTCATAGACGTCTTAAAAGGGTTGAAACATTTGACCTGACCGGATAAATTTTTAGTGTGCACTATAAGTTGTGTGTTGCAGTGGCAATACCAGCTCTTTTATTTAGGTTTAGATATTAATACTTATTGTAAATTTCATTTAGAAAGATTCAATAAATAAATAAAAGTTATAAAAAATATATATATACAGTATGTCAATAATGTCTTTACACACATCAAAAATTTAGTTTTGTCATATTTCGTATGAAAAAAACGTTTTTTATTTTATGAAATATAAGTTTTTTTTTTTATTTATTATAATTATTTATACTATTTGTAAAAGTATAAAACAAAAAAAAAAACTCAATTTTTACAGAAACATAACAAAAATGTTAAACAAAAACAAATACTACCTTCATTTTTTTGATGTCAAAAAACTCCTTACATAATTGTTGACATTTTTAATAAAACTAAAACGGAAAACGTCCGCATACATTTGAAAAATAATTTTTCTTTATACAAATGAAAAAATTAACTAAAGCCGAAAAAGTAAATTTTAATTGATTTATAAAAATCACCGGTTCAATCCCTGGCTGGGAAAAAAATTAAAAAATAATTTAAAATTCGCAAAGCACAGCGCATATACATTTATAGCTAACTCATCAACAGTTAATATGATACTGGAACAGCATCTATAATGTTGTGAGGAAACAAGTATGAATGATTAAAATTAAAATTTGCATTTCGTGACTATACCGAAGGTGTAGTACAAAAAAGTAACAAATTTACAAGAAGTGTTGCAGAGAAAACCACAAATAAATGCTTTGAGTTGTGTGTGAATTTCGTCTAACCAAATTATTATTGATTAGTTGGTTAAGTGGATGAAATTAACAATTTACACAACTTAAGGTAAATGGATGCTAAGAATGCTGATGAGGGATTTGGCAGTCCTGAAAATGCTGCATTACATTCTGCCAGCGTCTAAGTTTTCTTGTTTTCTTTGGAAAACTTTCGCATATGTTTCGGCGTATATCCGACGTAAAAGGGAGAAACGGTTTTTCAATATATAAAAAATAAAACAACAAAAATCGATTATTTTTTGAGACAAACTTATTATTATTTATTAAATTCAAAATTTTACTTTGATAAATACACAGTGGAGAAGCACGTTTTGCTTTTTTGGTATCTAATCAAAGATTAAACAAAATGTCTTACACATCTTAAAGTAAAAGTGGCAAACAATATTTAAGTACCGTTAACGGTTACTCGTTGAAAAGAACAAAAAGGCATTCCAACAAGGATGGGAAAAAAGATATCAATTCGACAATTCAAGAAAATTTGGAAGAACCGTAAAAATAACAACTTGTACTTAAACATTGCTGGCCATCTTGCAACTATAAGGGATGTTGCAAACAAGCGCATACGTTTCAGTTAATGAGCCAGTAAGGACTCCTGTTAAGTATAAACAACAATTTTTTTTTGTATTGAGTCATGAAGGACTCCCGTTGGTATAATTTCCGCAAGCTTTTGGCAAAGTCCTTGCAAATATAGTTACTTTGACAGCATGCATCTAACGCATTACGGAAGCTTCGAACGACCTTGTCTCATATTTTGCCGAAGTGTGGCTGAAAACGAAACGTTCTGACGCAGCTGTAAATTGGTATAAATCGATACCGATTTTTGTTAATTGGATTTTATTCTTGCTGATGAAGTCTTATGCTCATGAAGCAAAAAATTGTGAGCTTGTTTGCAATGTTTGCAAGTTGCCACACTCTTGCAATTTTTGCCAACATGCCCACTCGACAAGCATCGAAAACAAATCCTGTGTACCGAAATTAGATGGCATCTTGACGGAGGGCTCAACTGGAACAGCATCACAAATCTGTACCGGATCGCTGGTTTCCATCGCCTCTTCGTAATCAAGTAAACCATCATCAAAATAGTCAGCTTGCAGGGCACTCTTGATAGAGTTGGTAGAGTCCATTCCAAAAAACAAGTGATGTTAAATTACTATTCGTTCAATACAACAAGTTTGGTTATTGGAAGATTTATTATCCCGTTTTGTGTACGAATATCGGACACACGAACGTGGCCATCAGTAGCAGTATAAATCTCTGCCACTATGCCTAACTTCCACGATCCTGCCTATTATTGTTAATTTCTTATTACTACCAGGTCATTTACTCTAACTTCCCCTTGGGGATGTTGCCATTTGTAACGTTTGTGTAAACCTACGAGATACTCCTCTTTCCATCTTTTACAAAATTCATGAATCAAAGCCTTTACTTTACGATATCGATTAACTATACTGATAGGACTGTCATATATCGTCGGTTCCGGCAGTGCAAAATGGCTGAGCCAATCAAGAAGTATCCTGGTGTTAAGGCAATCGGTTCACTAGGATTATCAGGCATAGAACATAAGGGACGAGAATTTAGACAAGCCTCTATTCTAGCCAAAATTGTTGATAATTCTTCAAATGTGTAACGGCAAGATTGCACCTCTTTTCAGAAATGTAATTTAAAATTTTTACTTCAGCTTCCCAAAGGAGCAGCTCTAGCCGGTATAAAACGCCATGTTAAATCTGTATGGCCAAAAGTGGAACACATTCTTGCCTGACATTCTTTTAAAAAGGTTCGAAAGTCTCTAGCAATTTCATTTAAAGCGCCAGCAAAATTCGTACCATTGTCGGAAAACATGGTCTTAGGATAACCTATTCTTGAAATAACTCAGTTGAAGGCCGCTAACAACGTATCAGTCAAAAAGCCAGATGCAGCTTCTAAGTGTATTGCTTTCGTAGAAAAGCATTCAAAGATACAAACATGCCCTTTCGTAATTCGACACGATTTGCCATTATGATTTTTTATATCGAAGGGTCCAGCAAAATAAACCCCGGTGGTTGTAAAAGGCCTATAGGGTAGTGCGTTTTGGAGGAAGGGCAGCTATTACTTGTCAGCAAGAACGCTGTCTATCAATTATACACCGCTTGCATCGTCGAATTACCGTGCGAACCAAATTCCGCAATCGTGGTTTCCAATACTCTCAACGGTATATCCGCAACATTAATTGGTTTCCACCGTGAATTGACATCAAGTGTATAGCCATAAGTTTCGCGAAACGACAGTCATATGGTAGAATAATAGGATACTGTTCACGATGCGACAGTGAAGGTGATTTTACAAGTTGCCCATTAATTCGCATCAATCCTAATTCGTCAAGAAAGGGATTATAAGGTACTAAAGAACTTTTCGGCGACAAGCATCTTATTCAAGAGATTTTTATACTCAACGTAATAGAACTTCTGAGCAATAACCGCTAAGCGTACCTTTACCATTTTAAGCTCATCACTATACACGAAATTATTTACACAAATAAAGTGACCCTTATGGGCCAGGTGCTTTGAGTGAAAAATCGAAACATATAAGCAATGACGCGCATAGCTCTGCCCAGTGATGAGAACCTTTCCAAAATGTCCTCAAATTTAGAGAAAAATGACGCATGAACTTTCACAATTCGACTTTCCATATCTGTGTCGAGATTTCGTAGAGTTGGTGTATACAAACGGGTTTTTTTACCTTAACCATGTTGGGCCGTGCCAGAATAGTTCACTTTTCGACAAAGTGAGCGGATTCATACCCCGGCTGCCCAGGTCGGCAGGATTATCCTCCGAACGAACGTGAAACCAATTGTTGTTTCCAGTATTCTCCTAAATGCGACAAACCCTATTCGCGGCAAAGGTGGTCCAAGAAAAAGGAGGTTTACGAATCCAAACACGCTCAATGCCTATTTCGATTTCCCTAAGAATATTTTTTAACAATTTAGGTGCTAAAACTGCTCCGCATAATTCAAGGCGGGTAACGAAACTAATTTAATTGGTGCTACTTTTGTCTTAGATGACAATAAATGAGTATGAATTTCTCCACTCGGCGACTCAGTTCGGGTATAAATTACCCCCGAGTATGCTTTTTCCGAGGCATCTGTAAAAATATGAAGTCCGGCAGTCGAGTCTTTGTAATAGTTCACACATCTTGGCACTTGAATGAAGTTCACTTGGTGAAAAAATTCAACAAATTTTAACCATTCCTTTCCCGTAGAAGGTGATACGTCATCCCAACCGATATTATCCAACCAAATGCGTTGCATAATTATCTTCGCTGTGACAATTACCGATCTTAACCAACCAACTGGATAAAAAAACTTAGCTATAGTTGATAATACTTGCCTTTTCTTATGGCCTGATCTAACTTGCAGAAAACAAACTTTGAAAAAGAACTTATCTAATTGAGCATTCCACAAAATCCCTAAAGTTTTGGAACAACTAGACTCTTCATACGTGAAAGCCTTTGCATCCACCAAGTGATCTAAAGGAAATCCACTCAAAATAGATCTCTCATTCGATGTCCACTTCCTTAGCTCGAAACCCGCAGATAACAATGCAGCAATCAACTGATTCCTGGCCAGCAAAGCACCTGAGATCTCATGCGATCCAGTCAAAACATCATCGACGTACATACTTTTCCTTAAAATTTCTGACGCTAGGGGAAATTCGTCCTCACAATCAACAGCCAATTGCAGCAAAATCCTAATTGCCAGAAAAGGTGCGCAATTTAATCCAAAAGTTACTGTCTGGTACTCATAATTAATCATTTGATGATCGGTTGTCGACCTATAAAGGATTCTCCTAAAAGGAGTATGAGAATAATAGACCCGAATTTGTCTATGCATTTTCGAGATATCACAATTAAACACAAACTCGAATAATCGACAGCGCAGTTTCAAATTTACCAAATCAGATGCAGAGTAGGCCCACAATCGTTCAAGCTATTGCCATTGGAGGTTTTATTCGATGCGTTAAAAACGGCCCTCAATTTCGTTGTTTTCTTTCCGGCTTAATTACCGGGTGATGTGGCAAATAGTATGTACTCGTGACAGCTTGATTATAGAATCTTACCCGTTGTAAGTGACCCAATTCTAAATAGTCAATTAATTCATCTTCATACATCATCCTAATTTCAGGTTTACGAAAAAGGGTAGCCTCTATCCTCATAAATTGCTTCATAGCACTAGACCTTGATATGCCCAAATTAATTTCACTAGGAAATTCAGACCTAAAAGGTGGCAAAACGATGTATTTACCAGTGGAATCCCGGATAGTGGTTTTCTTATAAATCTCCTCGCAAATCTTGTCAGAAGGAATCATAACCTTCTTTTTTGGGTTTCCTTCTAATTCCCAAAATCTCAAAAGATTTTGATTAAATTAAATTATCTTCTTCGAAAAAAGTAACGGCAGTCGAAAAAACGTTAATAGAATTATTAACTACAACAGTTCTCAGGCCATTAGAGATCCAAAAATATCTTTGAGAACTTCGCCAAGAATTATTTTTGGGTACAAATCTGGCCTGCTTTTGTAAAAGTTTTTATCGGCAAATCGTATGTTAGATAATTCACACTTAATATCCGAAGGTCAACTAAACGTAGGTAATTTACTCGAAATTGATGGTAAAACAAGTGCAAGGGTCTCTAAATCTATTCCTTTATTCACTGGAGAACCCACTCTTATCGTGCAAATTTTCCTTGAAGTTGACGAAGCTTCTTTATTAACGCCGGAAATCTTTAAATTCGTAGAATGTAACGGAATTCGCAATTGATTTCGCAAACGTTCTGAAATAAATGAACCCATAGCAGTTCCCAATAAAACAGACGAATTCTGTGATATGTGAAAAAAACTTGACGGTTCAAGTTAGTACGAGTGGTGGCTGACGTCGATGGCAATTGTGGTTTCACATGCACCGTACTCAAATTCTGTCTAGCCCCTATATTATTACCACCGTCATTATCATTACCATTTTTATTATTATTAACAGAATTATCTGTAGGCGAACTGCGATAAAGTAAAGTGTGATGTCGCTGATTAGAAATTATGTTCACTTTTGCAATTATTGACCTCATGGGATTTTATGAAGCAGTTAACGCAGCAATGAAATTTTTTCACGGTGGAAAAACGCTCAGATACGGACAATTGTTTAGGCCGACGACAAAATCAAAGCAAATGCGATTGCTTTGGGCATAAAACACAGTAATTAGATGAAACTGTATTAGACATATGGGACTTACCTTTTCGTTTCCAAACTTGTGAGATCGCGTATACAATCCAAAGTTGGAATTCGCTCCTTCCAAAGCGACAAAACAGTTTTGTCCTTTATACTTTGCTCCAAAAATGTGACTGTTGATTTGACAATCGTTGAAGGCAAATAAAAACAATAATGCGATCTCAATTACGAGTATCTATTTCGTAAACCGAAATAGCAATTAAAAAACTAATAATATTGCTATTGTTAATATATATTATATACAGTGATGGACTTAAGTATAGGCACAAGGTCAAAATGAAGCAAACAGTAATTTTTTGATATTGATTATCATCAAATGTTTATTTTTAGAAAGTAAAATGGTTCTTACAAAGCTTCATATAAGAAG
The DNA here is from genome assembly GCA_937654795.1 of Cistogaster globosa. Lineage (NCBI taxonomy): Eukaryota > Metazoa > Arthropoda > Insecta > Diptera > Tachinidae > Cistogaster > Cistogaster globosa. Next base: position 70,620,378 of record OW569404.1, on the reverse strand, counting down.
TAATCAAAAAATTTGAACAGATTTCATTCGCCGATAGAATAATAACAAAAAAAATTTAAAAATGTCGATTTTTTATGGGACAAAAGTATAGGCACATTTATTGTTAACGCAAATAAAAGACGATTATAAATTCGCCAATCTGGCAATACTGTATTTTTTGACAGAATGGAATGTTCCGTTATTATTTTCAATTTGTTTCAGTTGGTGAAAAGTAAGAAAAATTTGTTAAAAATAATAATTTCATTGTCGTTTTCTAAAAAATGTGTCCTAAATTAAGTGAAACTACAGAATCACAGCGAAAAATAATTCTCCATCTGCATAACCAAGGCAAATCTTTTGCTAAGATTGGCGAATTAATGGATCGAAGCCGTTTTACTATTCGGACAATAATTAATCGTTTTAAAGGTAAAACTAACTTTGAAAGTGCTAAACGCTGTGGTCGTCCCAGAAAATTAACTGAGAGAGAACGTGCCCAAATAATACGGAAAGTTAAAATTGATCCGAAAACAACATCTACACAGCTAGCAGCGGACGTCAAGGAAAATTTCGGTAAGGACGTGCACTCTAAAACTCTTCAGAGATTACTACATGAAGCCGGTTTTAAATCACGTGTTGCTAGACGAAAACCATTAATATCTGCAGTTAATAAAAAAAGACGTATGGATTATGAAAAAAACAATTTGAAAATAAGCCATGCAGTTTCTGGGAACAGGTTCTCTTCTCAGACGAAAGCAAATTTAATATTTTTAAGCCTGATGGACATTCACGAGTATGGCGAAAACGTAATACTGCTTATGACGAAAAAAATCTTACACCAACAGTAAAGTATGGTGGCGGAGGAGTTATGGTCTGTGGCTGTATGTCTGCAGCGGGTGTCGGAGAACTAGTCTTCATTGATGAAATAATGAACAAGACTGTTTACTTAAATATTTTGAAGGAAAATGTTAAGAAAAGTGCCATTAAATTGGGTTTGTCAGAGTCATTTACATTCCAGCATGACAATGACCCCAAACATTCTGCTCACGACGTCAAGATGTGGCATGCATATAACACCGCACATGTATTGCCACATCCTCCGCAGTCCCCAGACCTAAATCCCATTGAACATTTGTGGGAGGAGCTAGACCGAAGAATTCGGAATCGCAATATTTCAAACAAATGTGAGCTTAAAACAGCGTTAACCGAAGAATGGCTTAATTAAAAATTTATTATAGTCCTTTCCTCTAATTTTTTTAACACGAATTATTTTTCTTGTTTTTCGATAAATATCTAATATTATCTGTAAAGAGCGTCAATTTAACAAAAAAGCAAAAATGCGCCCAACCATGCAGGGAAGTCAGTAAAAATATATTGTAATAAATGCTAAATTAAAATTTGCTACAAACATCATTTAGAAGAAACTAAAAAATATATTTTTTTAATACAAGAATAATTTACAATGATTTAGCCTTTATAAATTTATATTCCTATTTTAAGAGATTTAACGGTTTTAATATAATTTCAAACAATGAGTAGAAGTTACAGCGTTGCTTTGTCCACTTTTTTTCTCTCTTCTTCTTTAAATTCGCATTTGCTTTTAATTTCTCTTTCTCCTCTCACCAAGAAATTTGAACTGCAGCGACAAAAGTTGCATAATGTAAAATTGGACTTTGCTTGCGTTTTATAAAATTGTATCACAAATTTTAATTTCATTGAATTAAACGAAAAACTACGTACACTACCAGTTACATGGTTTTCCGTTTTATATGACGATGATATACATATATTACTAATTAGTGAAGTACGTAGATAAAAGTTTCCTTTTGTAATATTAATAGTATTCAAAATAGTTCGTTCGATAAGAATATGCTTTTGTACATACCAAATGATTTATTTTTATAAAACTTTATCTTAGCTTCGGTCAAATCATACTCTTTATCAAGGTTTCTTAACATTTTCTTTTCGGAGTCTACTTGCAGCTTATTTAATTCTTCCTTAACTTCCATTATTTTGTAGTCTTTCTCTAAATTTCTGATCTTTTTATTTTCTGCGTTTACTTGTAGCTGGTGAAATTCTTTGCTGCATTGCATATCGAATTCCGTCATTTTGTTATTTTATTATCTGTGGCATTTTTTTTCCAGGAATTTCCTAAATATACTCACATATACACATTTAGATCTTTTTTGTTGATAAAATAAAAATCTAAATTTGTTGTTTGAGACTTACTTTTTTCAATTTAGGAGATGGCTTTTTAATTCGTTCTTCAGTTTTTTCAAGAATTCTTCAAGAATTTAAAAAAAATAAAGCTTAACATTAGAAGTAATCGTCTTATAATTTTATTGAAGATATATAAGTCGCTTTATTGTGGGTGAAAAATGGTTTAAATAATTTAAAAAAAAGTGGTATTAGCTTTCCTATTAATTAAGGGAAAAAACAAAACTTAAAAACAAAGAGTACAATTCAGATTAATTTTTTATTATACAAGAAAATTTTTATTTTATTTGTTTTGGTTGCGTAAACAAAAAGGTACAAACATAAACATATAAAATAATATGGAATCCAAACTCGAATTTTTCTTTAAAACTAATGTTTATAGATGTTACTAAAGGAATTAATAAGAGAGAGGGTGAAGCAAATCGAAAATAAAAATACGGACACAAATACTAACCAAGCAAAGAAACAAGCTTGGATGAAAGTCCAAGAGAGGTGTGGTATACATTTTTTATTAATAATTACTTGAAATTCAACTTTGTTATAATTTACTATTCTGTGGTAGTTTCACCGACTTATGCACAGGTGGTCAAAGGACGGTTTGTCAGCTAAAAACTCAATGGGCAGCAACAAAAATTGTTGCAAGAAAGCAAGTTGCTAACCATAGAAAGGAACTTTAAAGAACTGGATATTTCAGTTTGGCTTCCCAACGATTTCATAGTGGATTCTAAGATAAAGTTTTATGAATATTAATCATTTGGTATGTACATAAGTATATTCTTATAGAAGGAACTATTTTAAATCCTAATTATATTACAAAAGGAAACTTTTATCTACGTACTTCACTAATTAGTAATGTATATCATCGTCATATAAAACGGAAAACACTCTAGCTGGTAGTGTACGTAGTTTTTCGTTTAATTCAAAGAAATTAAAATTTATGATACTATTTTATAAAACGCAAGCAAAGTCCGCTTTTACATTATGCAACTTTTGTCGCTGCAATTCAAATTTTTTGGTGAGAGGAGAGAGAGAAATTAAAAGCAAGGCGAATTTAAAGAAGAAAAGAGAAACTTCGCAGCGAAAAAAGTTGAATAATGTAAAGGTGGACAAAGCAGCGCTTTAACTTCTAGTCATTGTGGGAAGTTATATTAAAACTGACTTGAATTTTATAAAATATGAATATAAATTTATAAAAACAATCAAAGGCTAAATAATTGTAAATTATTCTTGAATAAAAAAAATATATTTTTAGTTTGGCCGATTTTCAATGCATACACTTCGTAAACGCATACGCAAACTTTCTGGCAAAGTCCAATGTTCCTAAAGGCCGGGGCACATAGAATCCGTCATACGTTTTACTTTGACAATTTTAACTAAAGTCAAAGTAACGACGGATGAGGTTGGCACAATGAGTACTTTGCTGACGGGTATGTTAAATCAAGGTTTGCTCTCTATTTTTATTCACTTTTAAATTTAATTTGTATTTTATTCACTTGTCAATTAAACTAAATTTGTATTTAATTGTTTGCCACCAAAATTGTTTTATTAAAATCACAAAACACAATTGAAACAAAGCAAGAATTAAAAGAAAACAGAGAAGAAGAAGCAGTTGGTAGTTGTCAAAGTACTCAACATACGTCAAAAGTAAAAAGTTGTCCAACTTTCGTACTTTGCGTTGACGGACACGTATTGATTGTGACAACGCTCATAAGAGAACATGTATTTTAACTGACTTGTCAGTTGAATTTATCAAAGTTTAACGTATGACGGATTCTATGTGCCCCGCCCCTAATCGTTTAGCAACTCATTTTAATTAGTATCAAGTATGGAAATCGCGCATCATTTTTATTTTGTATGCAAATATTTGAGTTGCAATGGCTGAGTAAGTATTTTCTTTTTTATTTTTAATAAGTTATTTATAATTGATAGGTTTTATTAAAATAATTAAACACTTTATATTGCAAAGACAAAAAGTAGACCCATCATCGCAAAAAATTGTTTGTGTTTATGTGTTCACTCTACGTTTGTACTTAAAGGTGCTTCTTTGCAAATGAAAATGTGAAAAAAATGTCAGTATCCATTAATTCAATGCATTCCTCAAAATTTTTATTTTTGATCACTTTTCTTCTCGGGATTTTATTGTCATTTACAAAAGTTTTCTCTTCTTTTTTTTTCAATGAGTTTCTTGAGCAAATCAATATTTTTGGAGGATTTGGCCTGAGATAATTCCTCAGCACTTCCCAACAAAATGGATAAATAATTTTTTGTAACCTCCATTTTTCCAAAAAAAAATTAATTCAATTTTATAAATTTTTTTGACATTTGTATGAGTATGAGTTACATACCGACGTTCCTAAATGCCGATAAAATGCAAAAAATGTCTTTGCAACGCAAGATTGCACTGAAGACATGTTTAGCATTGCATACGCATTTTTTTAAATTATGCATTGCAACTGGCGTTTAGGAAGTCGGCCTTTCTTTTAAATGATGTTTATAGCAAATCGTAGTTTAGCATTTATTACAATATATTTTTACTGACTTCGCTGCATGATTTGGCACATTTTTAATTTTTTGTTAAATTGACGCTCTTTACAGATAATATTAGATATTGATCGAAAAACAAGAAAAATAATTTGTGTTAACAAAATTAGTGGAAAACTAAATATTCGCATTTTATTATCAAGTTTAAACAGAATTATTTATTCCATTAGACCTACATATGTACATAATTTTTAAGTTATTTTTTATTGTTAATATTAACATATCTTGATTCAATATGAACTAATAAATAGATTTATGATGAAAAAATGTGTAATATAGAAACAAATATATAGTAAATAAATATATAATATAGAAACAAAATCTAATAAATAAACTAATATTAGTGTTACATTCAATAGTTGAAATACGATTAAAAATATTTTTCAATAAAATTTTTCAGAATAATTTTTCTCTTCTTGCCTATTGTGTGCATAAATCGTTTTGTTGTATTTGTTGAGGTAGCGTCTCTCCTTCGGGCTTGTAATCAGTGTCATCTAAAATGGTTATAGTAACTTAGTTATACATATAGAAGTATAATTTTAAAAGCTAGTAATCGATCTACCTGGAATCGTATCGTTTTCTTCTATGGCTAATTTATGTAAGACAGCTAAAGCTATAATGAGAACTTCCATCTAGCAAATATCGGAATCGCTGCTTCCGCACACCATAACAACGCTCAACGGGATTTCTTCTTGCTATATGAGCAATGTTGTATTTCAATTCTTTTTCATTTTGAGGTCGTTGTATGAAGTTAGCTTGTAACCAGAGTCACCAAGCACGCGGCCTTTAAATTCGCCATTTTCAAATCTCTCCTTTAATTTAGATTCATTAAATATACGGTAGTCGTGGGTACTGTACCTCCACCTTGCTACTATATCCAGTATTTTGAGGTGCGCATCACATATAGCATTTGAAAAATCAAAGTAAAAACTTGTTATTACCTGGACATTTAGGGAATAAAAGCCCTTTCTATTTATATAGTATTGCGCCATGTCACCGCCAGCTTTTTTAATTTTTATGTGGGTTCGGTCTATTGCTCCAATAATTCCAGGAAAGTTCTTAATTTCCCTAAACTGCTTTGCAGATTTGATTTTTGTAACTTATATTTTTGTAATTTTTTTATTGGTAGTAGCTTAAAATTTGGGTTATAGTTTCTACTCAACATTTTTCACAATTAAAATCTCACATATTTGTTTTTACAAAGCTACTTACCAAGTCTTTTAATAAAATATAGCGTACCCATCATTTCCGTATTTTAAAATTAAATTAAAAAGCACAAATGTAAACTTTTTTGTTAAATATTTTTTTATACGTCTAAAATAACTAAAAAGTCATTTTAAAATAGCTTTAAACTAGGGTCGAACCTATTTTAAGTTTTATAGATATAAAAAAGGTTTACAAAAGCTGTTTTAGGTTTTTATTTGTTTACAGTTTTATCGAATTTGGCTTAAAAGTATTTTAACAGTGTTTTAAAATTCTATATATACGGCTGTTAAAAAAAATAAAACTTGGCATAGTAGTTATTGACGTCATTTATTTATTAAATTTTCTCTTTAATAACAAAAAATTTGGAAAATAAATCACCTTAGAATACTGAGCATATAAACAAATTAAAACAAAATTAAAAGTGCATACTTCTGATAGACGTAACTTATCTATGCACGGTTAAAGAAAATGAGTTCGAACACTTATGTATGTATGTTATATGTTTTGTTTTATTAATGTCTCGTCAAGACGGCGTGTAAAGCAAAGAGTTTAACCTTTATTGTCATTTTGTGACTTTTGTATTAAAATAATTTGTGCTGTTGTAATTAATAAAAGTCTTTTATTAAAAGTTACTGCCAAAGACTTATCAATAACCCGTTAATTAAATTTACTTACTTTAAGTACTACTTATATATACTATTTATCTATATCATTCAAATTTTGGTATTATTGCCAGAATTATCACTTTATAAAATTCGATAATATCGGTAGTGTCGATAGTTTGCTTAAAAAGTAAAAGTATGTGATGTGCAGACTATCGGTAGTTTTGCAGCCGTAATTAAAACCGCAAAGTAGTTAAAATAGTTCTTACCATCAAACTGGCGCTGCTTATAATTGGTTCTATTTTATACGTTCTAATACTTCTTCAGGTTCTGCTATTATTGTTTCTTCTGTTAATAGAAGAGGTTCTTTGCAACAATAGAAATATTGTGCAAAACAGCACATGCAACAACGGCCATTTTAGTTTCATTATTTAATCTTAAGCCTGGAAAACGACTTTTCCGAAAATTCTCGATCATATTACGAGTACGAAACTGCGAATAATTATAAATGTTCTAAGGTTTTGTTCTTGGGTTGAGCGTGCTACTTAATTGTTTATATCCAGAATCACCTAAAGTATAGCATTTTTGAAACGGTTGATATTAAATATACTGCTGTTGGGTGCTGACGCAGGCCGCCTTGCAATCAAATTCTTTAATATTAGATTAACATTGCAGGGGAAAAAAGCCTTTTCTGCTACGAAAAAATTTTGCGTAACTTTCTTCTGGGGATGAAATACGAATGCTTCGATAACTTTCAGATGCTGTTTGACAAAACATTTAAAATAAACGATGTTTTTTATCTGTTCGACTTGCTGTGACAAAGTCACCAACTGTAAAAAGAAAACTGCCCCTTGCATAAAACCTCAGCGCTATGAGTAAGTTAATCTGAGTTTACATGAAATATTACCTTAATATTATTTAATTATTTAATAAATTTTTTAATTATTTAATAAATTGTTAACATTGAAATGCTTATTCAAAACCTTATAAAAGATACTAAGATGTATTATTTGGTAATGAAATGTTTACACACATTTGTTTTTTCTGACGTGAGTGTTTTTCGGGTGAGTTTTTTAAAAAAATCATTAAGCCCATTCATATGCGAAAAATATTGTCTGCTTTCCATTTTTATTAAAGTTTTTCAATTACTTAATTTAATTAGTTATCAATTTATGTTTTCTTTATAAAACAGAAACTTTTAGATTAAAAAATATGGCAACTCTTAAACCTAACTTTAAATTTTAAAGCCCACATGAACTTCCTATTAGTTTATGAGTAATGATGATGAAGAATATACGCAGATTTCCATTATTTTTTGTAGATTTTTAATATGGGTCTTCCATTTGAACTTATTATCAACATATATTCCTAAGTATTTGTACGTTTCCACTATTTCTATATTTATTTCACAGCTATTATTTTCGTAGTTATGAAGTTTTATTTGTATTTTTGACTGTGTAAAATATTTAACTTAGCGTTAGAGGTAATTGAGAGGAAATGGGAAAAATTATAGCAGTACACAAAGCTAACGAAGACATTGTTTATGAAACATAAAGATGCAGATACTTTCAATATAAAATAAGACTTATGAACAACGTAAGAGCATGGCAATAGGATTACCTTTATCTCCAGTTATTTCTGATATTGGAAGACTTACTTGATTGAACAATAAGGAAACTTGGATATGAACCTAAGAATTTAATAAAGTACGTTGACAAATTGTTTACAATAATAAAAAGAGATAAGTAGAAGTCCTTAATATCTAGAAACTCATTTAGTCCTTAATAACTTGAAACTCAATTAATTAAAAATACTGAATTTGAATACTCTAGTCATTAGGCAACAGAACAAAATATTACCTAATTGGTATAAAAACCTACTGCTTCTGGACGACTGTTAAACTTTTATTCTAAACATCCCAGAAAAATTATTTTAAAAAAAGTCACGAATTTTTTCAGAAGAGTTTTAGACGTCAGTAATACGTTTTTTTCACAAAAAAAAAAAAAAAAAAAAAAACAAATTTATGGACACATTGAAATTGAATAACTTCCCAATGCAAACTATCAGAGTTATTAAAAAATTTTGAAGAAAAAAGGACAAAAATAGTCAAACCGCCTAATATTTATAAAGGATTAAATTATATACCGTTAGGGACTAAAGTTTTTATACACCCCAATAATTGTATGTTTTTCTCTAAACATACAATTATTCGAACAAAACCACTAATAATAAGGCAAGAATGCCAAGTACTTGCTTGTAATAAAAGAATTTTATCAATATGTAAAAAATAACTGTACTTTGTTCGTAAGAAATTAAAAAGAGTTCTTTGTTTTGCAAGATGTGTTTAAATTTTTGTCTGCTGCATTTTGTACCTTTTGTGAGATTTACCTTTTTATTTTTAATGAAGTTAATTATGTTTGTTATTGTTTTTTGTTGTTTATAAAACTAAATAAAATTGCATACTTCAAGTTTTTCTGAAACGTTTACTTTTCTCTAAACATGATTGTATATACAAGGACTATCAGAAATATTAAAAGGCTGTGATAAATATGACGCGAACATTTTTTTATATACAATAATTAAGTTATGCCAAATAAAAAAGGCCAACAACAATGAGGAACCAACTAGTGGTTCACAGCAAGAACCATTTAGTACCAATAACGTTAACAATTTGGAAGTTAATTTGTAAATTAGAACGTGTTCTCACAATAAATCATAATGAGTTCTTGAAGAAAATATCTTTTTTTAAACAATCCCTAATAGAAAGTTGTGACGCATGCGCAAGTCAACCAACTTTAAAACAAAATAATGATACAAATAGGAATATCTCTGACAATAAATTGTTTGTTTGGTAGATGCATGTCCATAAATGATTTTGTTAGAATAAACAAATGGAACATGGTGTATGATGGTTAAAAAGACGTACTCAATTTTCTTTTTAATTGTTGAGATAATTATTTAAGATCTAATCTTCATATTCTTTTAAAAGGTGATGCCGATACTTATTTTTGATCGTTTTTAAAATAACATCCTTACTTAAAATATGATATAATCAAATTTGCTTTAAGGAAACAGTAATAAACTTGTAAGAGTGATTCAACATAGTCAAATGCCAAAAAAATCATTTGAGGATTATTTTTCTGAGACGATTGCAATGAATGCTCGTCTGTCACAGCCAATGAGTGAAAAAAAGTGATAAGTCTAATCAAAAATTACGAAAACTTGGAAAATATAGACAACAAATAATATTTCAGAAAAGTCAAGTTTCAAAAATAGAAGAAGAAGCAGCGTTTAAATTTTATGGAAACCATACAAAAGACGAAACAAATGGGAAAAATGAAACTGATACCAGATATTACAAATGCTGGAATTTTGACGAAATACGTCACTCTTTTTACGATTTTCACTCAGAAAACGTAACTTTTTTTGTTTTAGACTATGAGTGTTTAATGTAGAAAATACTAAAAAAAAACAACAGATAGAATGAGTAGAAAAGTTTACCTCGTTCCCCGATAAAATTTCCTCAAATAACAAAATACTATAAAACAAGGAAAATTATTTTTTAAAAATGGCTCATCCCGAGAAAATTTTTATTTGCTGGGAAAGGTATAAAAAAAGAAAACAAGGCAAGGGTTGTATTCAGCTTAGTAATGGAAAGGTTGTAACGATCGCACTTTTTTTGATACTATTTGATTTGAAAAAAATAAGCAATTGATACTCTCAGTGAAACGTCTACAATTTAAAACTATTTTCTTAAATTGACCTGTTTTAGCATTTCCCCTTCATCACTTATAGTTTATGAAAATGGCAACTCTAGTTCTTATTATGTCTTTATTTTGTTTTACATATTCGTTGTTTTTTCACAATCTAATTATATAAGGTAGCTGCAAAAAAAAAAAAGCTGTTAAGTTTTTGGCGTTTCTTTTGATAGAACTGACAATCTTAATACAAAAAAGAACAAGTAATTTAAGCTTTTGTGTGTGATCGGTCACTTTCTTTAATCGCGCTTCGTTTTTTATTTTGTCAATATTTGTTGTTGGTTTTATACATTGTCATCGCATTCAATAGTTAGTTTTTTCTGGTGTTTCTTGTTTAAATGGAAAAGTACATACATATCTGTGTATTTCTTTTGGAAGAATTATTTTTAAATAAATAACGAAATCAGAAGAAGCCGGGTAAATTTAAATTTGTTTTAATACAATTGAATAATTTAAAATTAAAATACATTCAGCACGAGCAAGCAAAATAAGCCATACATAGTGCCTTTCAGAGATGAATGGATGAAACGAGATCCATGGTAAAAAAAAGAATGGAAAATCCAAAAGTTGTAGCACTTGCCATATCCCTATCTCCGGCGGACTGACAGCCATCATGATTCCAGTGAAAACCAAAAGAAAAAAATGAGTGCAGCTCAGAGTACACCAACAATTCTAAATTTATTGTCATCTACTACCAAATATCTTACAAATGAGTCCGCAAAAAAAATTGGAAATTATGGTGAGTGCGTTTGTGGCAGAACACAACATACCCTTCAATGCATTAGATCATCTTAATTGTAAGATAAAAAAAGAATAAATGATTCCAAAATAGCTAAAACTTCTAATATAAACAGAAAAAAGGACAAACAAAACAAATATTTTGGGACTACAAAATCTTACTGATATTTTTGATTTTTGTAAAATAAATTATTTTTCGATAGCGCTTAATATAAACATCAACAAAAACTTGGCGATTGTTATTAGAACTTTTAATGGACAATGTAGTGATAGATTTTAAATAGATGATCTTACTGATATTTTTGATTTTTGTAAAATAAATTATTTTTCGATAGCGCTTAATATAAACATCAACAAAAGCTTGGCGATTGTTATTAGAACTTTTAATGGACAATGTAGTGATAGATTTTAAATAGATGATAGCTCATCAAGTAGCATATTTGAAAGTACCTTAAATTTTTTAGATTTATGCAATATGTCTTTATATTGGTATTACAACCGAAAACTGTGCGGTGATGATGGGCCCTTTGAATGGTGTGCAAGCCATTTTTTAAGAAAAAATTCCTCACATTTTTACAAACGGTTGCATTTGCCACATACTAAATTTAACATCATCCGCTGCATCGAAATGTAGAATACCGATTGAAATCGATAAATTTATAAAAGACATAAATTTCCGTTTTTGCAATAGTTCAAGTAGAAGGCAGAAGTTCAAAACATACATATATAAATATGCAGCAATCGGTGGCTTTCACGGGAGGAATTAGTTAATAGAATGTTGGAAAAATGGGAGCCGTTGAGGTACAATTTGGCGTTAAACGTTTTTGAAAGGGATTCATGAAATAAAAGAATCGAATTTATAAAATCCAGTATCCAAAATGACTTTTTTTCACCTTCAATATGTTTTAAAGATTAAAAATTCTATTAATATAGAAATGCAGTCGGAAGATATTTGAATGCATATATTATTGCTAGTTAGTTAGTTAGTTAGGAGTGGCAGCCTCTCGCGACGAAGCTCACTTGAGCACAAACGAATGGCCCGTTGTGATACCACAAAGAAGGCGGCATGACTCCCTTTACCCAGCCGAGAACCATGAAAATTCACAGATGAACTTCGCCATGTCCCGTATAGAGTGAGATGATAGCTCCGTAAAAGTTCCAAAGAAAGGAGAACACAGAATTCTTAGTCTTCTTCGAGCCAGGGATGGGCAGTGGCACAGGAGGTGCAGTACGGTCTCTTCCTCATCCTCCGAGCAACAGCTGCGGCAGAAATCATTAAAAGGCAGACCAAGTCTTTCAGCATGCCTGCCGATTACACAGTGTCCAGTAAGTACCGAGACCGTGATACTTATGGATTTTCTGTTTAGTCTGAGCAGCTGCCTGGTCCGCTTGAGGTCCAGTGTAGTCCACAGTTGTCTGGAGACACAACAGGAACTTTCATCTACCCATAGTTTGCGAGCCAAATTTAGGTAGTGGTTCTTTATGGCCATTTTCACCGTTGCCAGAGGAATTCCAACATCTGGTAGCGGGGAGACATTAGAAAGCAATGTGCCCCATTTAGCAAGATCATCGGCCTCACAATTACCCTGGATATCCCTGTGACCAGGGACCCAAAACAGCTCAATCTGTGATTGCTCCGACAAAGTGTTCAGTAATGAGCGACAACTCAGGACTAGCTTAGATGTACTATATGCACCAGCAAGCGCCCTGATTGCCGCCTAAATGTCCGAAAATATCCGAATGGCAAGACCAGAAAGATCGTCCCTGAGCGCTATTTCGGATGTTTTCAGAATGGCCATTACCTCGGCTTGAAAGACACTGCAGTAGTCAGCGAGTCTAAGGGAGAGTCTTAGGCCAAGATTATTAGAGAAGATTCCGCAACCGACTCTGTCGTCCAGTTTCGAGCCATCGGTGTAGATGTCAACAGTACCACCCACAACCACTTCGTTACGGACCGATATCTCCCTATTCGGAATATGGATCTGAAACCCGTGGTCCAGAGCGGGAGTAGAAGAGATGTAGTCCACCATTGATGGCAGTGGCACATCGCGGTCCAGCCTAAGCCAGCGTGAGAGGGCATTAAGTCTGGCTGCACAGCATTTAGCCTGTTGCAATACAAGAAGTTTGGTGGGTAACCAGTGGAGAAGAGCATACAGAGCCTTAGTCGAAGTAGTTCGAATAGCCCCAGTAATCAAAATGGCGGCTGTTCTCCTGACTTTATCAAGAGGCTTTTGGTTGACCAATCTCTCAAGAGCGGGCCACCAAAACACAGCACCCTAGAGAATATTTGGCTCTATAACTGCCTTATAGAGCCAGGAGATGATCCGAGGCTGAAGGCCCCATCTTGGTCCTAGAGCTCTCTGACAAAGATAGAGCGCACAGGTCGCCTTCCGAACTCTTTCGGCAATGTTTGCCTTCCATTGAAGTTTGGGGTCAAGTATCACCCCAAGGTATTTCACGCTTTTACTTACACTGAGCACAATGCCATTCTCAGCCTAGGTGCAGCAAAAATCGGGATCTTGTATCTCCGTGTGAAGAGCATAACCTCCGTTTTGCCGGGGTTAACATCAAGATCAAAATCGCAGCACCATGAGACAGAACATTGAGCGAATAGCTCACCCGTTCATTGAGTGTTGTCAGGTACTTCCCAGAGACTGCGATAGCAATGTCATCACCATCAGCTATCACCCTATTGCCCGTTTGGTCCAGTCGCCGTAGCAGCATGTTGACTGCCAGATTCCAGACGAGGGGAGGCAATACGCCACCTTGTGGAGTGCCTCTTTTCACTACCCTTTCAACGTGATCATTTCCCAAAGTGGACGTGATGATACGTGTCTTCAGCAGTTGCGCAATGAATCCCACCAGATTTGCATCAAGATCGAGATCCAAGAGGGCCTTTATAACGGCATTGGGGCAGACGTTATTGAAAGCCTCTTCTATGTCCAGAAACACTGCAATCGTAAATTCCTTATTTGAAAGGGACTTTTCAACATCGGATATTAACACGTGCAGCGCTGTTTCCACAAATTTCCCTTTCGTGTATAAGCGCGGAATTTATGGAGTTCCTGATCTGAAGATCAAAAGTCTCTGTGTTTAATATGAGATGTCTTTTTCGCTTTAGGGATGAAAACAATTCGGGCTACACGCCAACCTATCGGCATGCAAGTATTTTCCAGGCAAGCATTGTAGTTTCGCAATAGCCATGGTCTTATGATATTGTCAATTTCAGGAAATTAAAAGCATCAAACGACATGATGGCCCACTCTATGTGAGCATTGGTCACCCGGACAGTGGGTGGACAAACCGACGCGGAATTCACAGTCATCATCGCTTCGTCAATCCCTTCGCTACCAGGGAAGTGAGTATCGAGCAGCGTCTCCAAGGTATCGATTACAGAGTCCGTCCATTGACCGTCCGGCTTCTGAATACTCTCAATAACTCTCGGGGACGTGCTAGAATCCTGCATAGCCTGCTGGTTTCGGACGTGCTTTTTATGTTGCCACAGAAAGTTTTGCACGAGGCTCTTTTGGATCTTCGTATGGCATACTTAAACTCCCTTGTTTATCCTTATAGGGCAGCCAGTTTCCACCATTTTTTTCCCTATTAAATAGTCTTCTTCATTCCCTACGTAACTCTGCAATCTCCGTATTCCACCAAGGGGGTTTCGGTTTACCTCTTGGCTTCGGTGGAAAGCAGGCCGCTTTCGCCGCAGAGCATATCTGCAAGGTCAAGAATTCAACCGCCCGATCAATATCGCAGTGGTCATTAATCTCGAAGGGAGCAGACCTTAGGCCAAGCTCTAAAATGGACCGAAATTTATTCCAGTCCGTTTGTTTCCTATTTATGTGGGAGTGGGACACTCCGGAACCTACTGATTCCAGATATGAGTTATACGATAAATACCTATGGTCAGAAAAGGAGCACTCTTGAGAGACACTCCAATTTCTTACAATATCAGACCAGCCACCACCTGTCAGGGTAAGATCGAGAACCTCCTTTCTACTCGAAGTGACGAAGGTAGGCTCGCTTCCCCTATTGACAATACTTAAGTCATAAGATAGTATAATATCAAAAATAGACTCACCCCGTTCATTGACATCCGTGCTGCCTTACACATGGTGATGAGCGTTAACATCGGCTCCAATGATGACCGGCATTTGACGGTCGTTAGCCTCTGCAACCAGAAGCTTTAGCAGGTCACGTGGTGGTGAATTTCCATGATCATGGGTCATATAACTGGAGATCACCCAGAAAACATTCGCGCCCGTCTCCACTGCTATGGCAACACTGTCTCTGTCACTGAATCTGCGAAGAAAGAAAGCGTTAATATTATACTTTATCATAATGCAGGCCCTGGGCTTACCTTGACCTGTGACGTAGACAGTTTTGTAGTCATCCATAGATAGTCCAGAAACCCGATCATTAATAACCCATGGTTCCTGGACCAGAACAATATCCTCTCCTTTCTGCGACAGGCGGAGGAGTAGGGCCGCAGACGCAGCGATCGAATGATGAAGGTTAATTTGCACAACCCTCATCATCATTATTTTTGGTCGTAAGGGTAGCTTCGGAATCGCCCTCGCTAGACAGGAGTGATTCCTCGCTTTCTGCCAGATATTCGGATCCGAGCCTCATTTGCCGAAAAAAGTCACCGGCAAACTCGGATGAAGAGACGACACTTCTTATGTCATTCAACGTATCTGAACCGCATATGGAGGCCGGAGCCGTTTGTATAGGTTCAGTTTGTCCTGCGGCAACCTCTGGTACCAGAGGTTCCATGGGAGGTTTAGAATTTTCCCCTGTATTGTCCCCCTTATAGATCCTGAGAGAGATCGCGTCGAAACCGTAGTTATCTCCCCCTCACAGGCGTTAAGTGGGGCGAGAGACTCGTCGTTAATGACAATGATAGTGTCGCTAAGATTAAAATATTTGTTTCGACAAATAGCTCGAAACTTTACAAACAAAGACATCTTAGACAAATATAGCCTCTTACAGCTATATATTGATGAAAATCACATTCCTATCGGTATTTTTTGTGGCTTGGATGTTAATTTATATTTAAATACAAACGATGTGGAAGTAGGTGTGGTAAATTCGTTTAAAGAACATTGTAAACAATTTTACATTAAATTTTGTGAAGTTCTAAGAAAAAAATTTGACTTTGACAGTTAAATGTTAATTTGGTTTAGTAAATTTTCCCCTGAAAATGTTTTGTCTGGTAGAACTAATAGTTATAGTTTGAAAATATAAGCTCTCAGTACAGGGCATTGGTGGATGTTGAAGGGCTTAAGCCTTTGGTAAAGAAATGTATTTGTAGTTTTTGGACTCAAGTGGCTAAATCTAAAAACTCTTTGGGCGAATATATGTTTTCCGATATTTCCAAAATTGCAAATGGAATTTTATCTATTCCTCACTCCTCTGCAAATGTAGAGAGGATTTTTTCGTATCAAAATCTAATAAAAACCATACAAAGAAATAGGCTTAATATTGAAACCGTATCAAGTCTTATTCAGACCAAAGGTTTATTGAAATCTAAAGACTCCTGTTGATATAACTTTGACATATCTAATAAAATAATGTCTCGTTTGATTGTAATTAATTGTAATTGCTATAAACTTTATTACTTTTGATCTTATGTTATAATTATTTACTTATGTTCCTTTAAACACATCCACATTTAAGTACAAATATTTTTTAAATATAGATACTTGTATAATAATGAAATTATATTTAAACAAACATTTATGTTCTGTTTTTTTTTTTTTTTTTAATATGTAAAATTTTATATTGGGTATTTTTTAAGGTGTAAAACTTTACATTAAAGTATGTAAATCCTAGGATAATAACGCTACTAGTATAGATTTGGGCTTATTTGAAGGATAACACTCAATGATTTTGATTTTAGTGTGATGGAAGAAGTTTTTTTTTAAGTGGTCTTAAAATGTAAGAAAAAATTATTTTTTAAATAAGCCCAAATCCATTCAATTGGCGCTATTTATATAGGGGCTATTTCAGTTTAAAGTGATATACCTTAAAAAGTACAAAATAAATTTAAAAAATGTTATGTATACTCAAAATAATATCGACTGTATTATTAACAAAAATGCCCTGTTAATCTCTAACAAAAGCTTTTTTGTCAATATTAACAAATTTTGTTAATTAAACAAAAATATTTATTAAATTATACAATGTTTTGTTCATATTGATAAAAAAATTTCAAGGTGCAATTTAATAAAAGATTTCGTTAAATTGATAAAATATTTGTCAATTTTTAAAGAACTGACAAAATTTTTATCATTTAACAAATATTTGTCAATAGCGCAAAACCTTTTATCAAATCTGTAAAAAATTTTTGTTAATTTTTTTTTATCATTTCAACAAATTTTTTTTATCAATTTTATAGATTGATTTTATTTCAAACTTACAGAATTATGCGTTCTTTGATAAAGTCTTATCATTTTTCCCCTGATTGACAAAATTTTATTATTTTTTCTCTTGAATGACAAAATTTTATCATTTTAACAATATTTTTTGCTTGATTCGATAAAATTTTATCAATAATACAAAAACTTTGTAAATAACAAATGGATGCCGCTATTGCGTCATTTCTAAACAGTTTTTCATGGCTTTCGATTCTTCTCCTTAAAAAAAATAAATAAATACGTTTGTAACACAAAATTAAGTGATAATGTGTGAGAATGAAGTGAGTGGCTAAGAGATTATTTTTTTATATTCCACGAAACGAAAGAAATGAAGGATTTGGAAAAAATCATAGTGGAGCTGCGACTGGTAGAGAATATATTGGATGAAATAGTTTCTGTTTTTCCCAAAGAGATAAAGGTACTTAACATAATTTTTGTTTTTATAAATTCAAAAATTAAAAAAATTGTTTTGTTTTTTCTAGACATTGTACTTTCTTAAAGAAAGCGGCAAAGCTTCAAAAGGACAAATACACTCTACATATTTTAACCAGCTGCGTTCCTTAAAAAGCTGCGGTCTTTTGGGAAAGAGGACTTATACTGACAGAAAAGAAGAAACGTTTAATAGATGTTTACATCCTTACTTAAATTTACCTGGTAACTGGATGTAGGTTATAAAAGACATGCCATTTAAATTTTGTTTTTTTATTAAAAGAAGATAATATAGAAGAACATTTGAACGCAATAAAAAAGGACAACAGCAGCTGGCCGGAAACAGAGACCCACTATGCAGCAACAGCTAAGTTTCGACTAGCGAAGATTTCGGAATCATCATCAACTTTAGACATTTTTAATAGATGGAAACATTATAAATGTCCGCTTGGATTTAAGCTGGTAAAAATATGATGTTACTAAACAAATATTTTTTCTTTATTGATTTTGTACTTTTTATAATAGATTGATTGCGACTTTAAAGTATTGCACTCCAATTCGCCCAACCTTGTTCAATGTTTTGCAAATTCTCGGAAAAGATATATCAAATAATAGAACAAAAAATTAAGGACAACAGCAGTCTTTCTTTGTTTAAAGAGTGGAAACAAATACAAAATCCAACAGAAAGTAAGTAAAACTATTTTTTTATTAATTTGCATCTCAATTTCATAATTTTTTCATTATTTTTTATGTATGTATCAGATGGGCGATATGCAACGGTTTTATACTTATTACATGCGGTCCTTGTTCCAACATCCAAGACTGTCAAAGTTGAAAAAGGAAAAAAAGTGCACATTAAGTACTCTATCAAAGACTCTCAAAACTCTTTGATTATAGTTGGCAGAACATTGGAAGAAGCAGAAGCCGAGCTCCGACAGAAATTAGAAAAGAAGGTATCTCTTCAACCTCTAATTATGATAACTGGTAGCGTGTTGAACCCAGAAAACATTGTGCTATACTTTGATGGAGTTAAATTTATAAGTTTTTTCCAGCTGATAAAGCTGTCGATATTTGCTTCAAAATTTATATAGTATTCAACTAAGAGTATCCAATAGAATCAAAATTAATTTGGAGTGTTATACAAAAATTTTGCTATAATTTAAGCATAAAAAGCGAAATTATTCACCCAAATGTAAGCTTGCTTTGCTCACAACTTGAACAATAAATATAAATCACACATACATATTTTATTTTCATATACAATTTGTTGAACTAATTATTTCTTAATTTTTATTTCTATTTTGTAAAAATAATTTGTATGCTTTAGTTAACTTAAAAATAGAATATGAATTTTTATAGCTCTTTAACTCTTTTCTTCATGGAGTGATAAAATTAAAAACGAAAATTATCAAAAAAATAAGTTTCTGTTGTGAATACTTGAATAAACTATTTTATAAAGTACTCACATATTTTATAACACTATGAAATGTAACGAATTTATTTGACTTGTTTCTTTTTAATAAATTTCTTCTTTAACGAACTCTAGTAACAACAGGTTATGGGCCGCATGACGCGCAAGAAGAAGAAAGAGTACTGTAAATAATAAGTGTTTTAAACAAATTTAAAGAAAAGAACACTTAAATTTTCTTAAAGTGTGCGTGTTTTCTTTTGTAAATAAAAGGATGGCTTCAAATAGTTTGTCTTTTCTGTTTGAAAAACTACGTGGTCGAGAAAATTTCGACGTATGGAAACGACATGCCAAATCGTATCTGGTGCTCATGGGTTGTTGGAGCGTGGTCTGTGCAGACCTTCCTGCGAATGCTTCTGTCAAAGAAGTTAAACAAGACGAACGCGCACTTGCCGAAATTACACTTATGATCGAGCCGATAAATTTTGTTCACATTGCAACAGCTACAACGGCAAAAGAAGCGTGGAACGCACTTATAAAAGCCTTCGAGGATACAGGCCTTACAAGAAAAGTCGAGCTTCTTAAGCGTTTAGTTGCCATGAAATTGTCTGATTTTGATGATGTGCAAAATTATATAAACCAAATGGTCATGCTGTCTCTTAAAGTTCAACAAACCGGCCTAAAGCTGGACGATGAGTTGGTGGCATCGTTGATGTTGGCGGTTTTGCCAGAGGAATTTACACCTCTTGTAATGGCCGTTGAAAATTCCAAGGCGAAATTGAGTGTAGATATAGTTAAAAATTTGTTGTTGCAAGACGCAAAATTTGATTGTCCCAATGTGGTGGAAAAAGCGTTACTTTCAAACAAAAAAAATCTTAACCGTAAATTTAAATGCCACGTCTTTGCTCTCGTCGTCTTTACTTGTAGCAAAAAACAACAACATACATGAGTGGTTTATAGACTCAACAAAAATCCTTTTCTGGGAATTGATATCTATTGACATTTGTTGACGATTACTCGCGCAAGATATTTGTGGTACCAATAAAAAGCAAATCGGATGTTTTTGCAGAATTCAAACGTGTTAAAGTATCCGCAGAAAGGCAGTGCAATGCCAAAATCAAAATATTACGAACTGACTACGGTACTGAAAAATATCTTTCTGATTGTGGTATACTGCATCAAAAAACAACTCCATACACGCCACAACAAAACGGCGTTGCGGAACGCGTTAATCGTACTATTATGGAGCGCGTAAGGTGCATGTTGTTGGATGCAGGGTTAGATGACAGATACTGGGCTGAAGCGGCCGTTTTTTAATTTCTTCTTTTTTTAATTTCATGTTTATTTGAAGAAATTAAACTAAGCAAGAAGGCTGCTGCCATTTTTTTTTTTAATTTTCTTTTGATTTTTATGTTTTGCACCGCCAAATCATATGTTTTTGTTTTTCGAACATAAGTTTGAAAAAAAGCAAATCGCAAGCAAAACGCGTGAGTTTCAGAACATGCAAAATAAAAGTTGGCGTTTTTGAAATCATGCGATTTCAAAAACGTGCGAGTGTCAGAACATGCCTGATAGACTACGAGGAGACGTTTGCGCCCGTGGTACGTTACACATCTTTGCGGTTTCTTTTCGCTCTGACTGTAAAGCACAATCTTATGATACACCACTAGATGCAGTAGCAGCATTCTTAAATGGCGACTTGCAAGAGCAAATGTTTATGGAACAGCCAGAAGGTTTTGACGATGGCAGCGGTCGGGTTTGTTTTTTGAAAAAATCTATCTATGGCTTAAAACAATCAAGTCGTGTCTGGAACAG
Source organism: Cistogaster globosa (assembly GCA_937654795.1). Classification (NCBI taxonomy): domain Eukaryota; kingdom Metazoa; phylum Arthropoda; class Insecta; order Diptera; family Tachinidae; genus Cistogaster; species Cistogaster globosa. Next base: position 70,599,266 of record OW569404.1, on the reverse strand, counting down.
CAAATTGAATGAAGTTTTAAAAAAGTTTGGCCAACAGCGCAGTGAAGCTGACCAGTGTGTATATTATTGCATTAATGGTGAAACAAAACTATATGTAGCCATATATGTAGACGATGTCCTTGTTTTCTGCAATGATATCAACGTGATTAAACAGCTTAAATCAGATTTGATGATGAATTTTAAGATGAAAGACCTAGGTGAAGCTTCTTCTGTTCTGGGAGTAAGGATAACACATGAAAAAAATGGCAGATTAAAAATAGACCAAACGAAGTATATCCAGGATGTACTGGAACGTTTTTCAATGAGCGACTGTAAGGCGGTATTGACACCAATGGATATTGGTCAAAAACTTTCATCGGAAATGTGTCCAACAGATGAATTCGAAAAACAAGAAATGGTAAAGGTGCCGTATATGCAAGCAGTGGGTTGCCTTTTATCCATCACAAATCACACGTCCAGATATTTGTTTTGCAGTAAACTTGCTAAGCGGATTCAACGGCAATCCTGGTAGGTATCATTGGGCTGCAGTGAAAAGAGTAATGAGATATCTCAAAGGTACTATTGATAAAAGCCTAACATATGAACCTGATTCGACTGACTTAGTTGGCTACTGTGATGCAGACTGGGGTGGTAATATTGACGACAGACGATCTACTACTGGCTATGTTTTTAAATTGCAAAGTGGTGCTATTTCTTGGTGCACAAGGCGACAACGTACTGTGGCACTCTCTTCCACCGAAGCAGAGTACATGGCAATGGTCGCGGCTATGCAGGAATGCATATGGCTACAGAGATTACATCGGGAACAACTTGTTCAGGGTATACACCAGCCGGTTACCCTCTTTTGTGACAACAAAAGCGCTATTTCTATCGCACAAAACAACACTTTCTCAAACAGAACGAAACACGTTGATTTAAAAGTAAAGTGTATCAAAGAAAAGCTGGACGAAAAGGATGTTTATCTGAAATATATTGATTCTGGCAATATGATAGCGGACTTCCTTACCAAGGCTATAAGTGCAGAGAAACTCAATATGTTTTTCAACAAATCTGGTTTAAAATAGTTTTTTTTTTTGTATTTTCAACTGTTTAAAAATGATTTATTCAGGTGGAATGTTGTGAATACTTGAATAAACCATTTTATAAAGTACTCACATATTTTATAACACTATGAAATGTAACGAATTTATTTGACTTGTTTCTTTTTAATAAATTTCTTCTTTTACTAACTCTAGTAACAACAGTTTCAAATAATTTATATTTAAATACAAACGATGTGGAAGTAGGTGTGGTAAATTCGTTTAAAGAACATTGTAAACAATTTTACATTAAATTTTGTGAAGTTCTAAGAAAAAAATTTGACTTTGACAGTTAAATGTTAATTTGGTTTAGTAAATTTTCCCCTGAAAATGTTTTGTCTGGTAGAACTAATAGTTATAGTTTGAAAATATAAGCTCTCAGTACAGGGCATTGGTGGATGTTGAAGGGCTTAAGCCTTTGGTAAAGAAATGTATTTGTAGTTTTTGGACTCAAGTGGCTAAATCTAAAAACTCTTTGGGCGAATATATGTTTTCCGATATTTCCAAAATTGCAAATGGAATTTTATCTATTCCTCACTCCTCTGCAAATGTAGAGAGGATTTTTTCGTATCAAAATCTAATAAAAACCATACAAAGAAATAGGCTTAATATTGAAACCGTATCAAGTCTTATTCAGACCAAAGGTTTATTGAAATCTAAAGACTCCTGTTGATATAACTTTGACATATCTAATAAAATAATGTCTCGTTTGATTGTAATTAATTGTAATTGCTATAAACTTTATTACTTTTGATCTTATGTTATAATTATTTACTTATGTTCCTTTAAACACATCCACATTTAAGTACAAATATTTTTTAAATATAGATACTTGTATAATAATGAAATTATATTTAAACAAACATTTATGTTCTGTTTTTTTTTTTTTTTTTAATATGTAAAATTTTATATTGGGTATTTTTTAAGGTGTAAAACTTTACATTAAAGTATGTAAATCCTAGGATAATAACGCTACTAGTATAGATTTGGGCTTATTTGAAGGATAACACTCAATGATTTTGATTTTAGTGTGATGGAAGAAGTTTTTTTTTAAGTGGTCTTAAAATGTAAGAAAAAATTATTTTTTAAATAAGCCCAAATCCATTCAATTGGCGCTATTTATATAGGGGCTATTTCAGTTTAAAGTGATATACCTTAAAAAGTACAAAATAAATTTAAAAAATGTTATGTATACTCAAAATAATATCGACTGTATTATTAACAAAAATGCCCTGTTAATCTCTAACAAAAGCTTTTTTGTCAATATTAACAAATTTTGTTAATTAAACAAAAATATTTATTAAATTATACAATGTTTTGTTCATATTGATAAAAAAATTTCAAGGTGCAATTTAATAAAAGATTTCGTTAAATTGATAAAATATTTGTCAATTTTTAAAGAACTGACAAAATTTTTATCATTTAACAAATATTTGTCAATAGCGCAAAACCTTTTATCAAATCTGTAAAAAATTTTTGTTAATTTTTTTTTATCATTTCAACAAATTTTTTTTATCAATTTTATAGATTGATTTTATTTCAAACTTACAGAATTATGCGTTCTTTGATAAAGTCTTATCATTTTTCCCCTGATTGACAAAATTTTATTATTTTTTCTCTTGAATGACAAAATTTTATCATTTTAACAATATTTTTTGCTTGATTCGATAAAATTTTATCAATAATACAAAAACTTTGTAAATAACAAATGGATGCCGCTATTGCGTCATTTCTAAACAGTTTTTCATGGCTTTCGATTCTTCTCCTTAAAAAAAATAAATAAATACGTTTGTAACACAAAATTAAGTGATAATGTGTGAGAATGAAGTGAGTGGCTAAGAGATTATTTTTTTATATTCCACGAAACGAAAGAAATGAAGGATTTGGAAAAAATCATAGTGGAGCTGCGACTGGTAGAGAATATATTGGATGAAATAGTTTCTGTTTTTCCCAAAGAGATAAAGGTACTTAACATAATTTTTGTTTTTATAAATTCAAAAATTAAAAAAATTGTTTTGTTTTTTCTAGACATTGTACTTTCTTAAAGAAAGCGGCAAAGCTTCAAAAGGACAAATACACTCTACATATTTTAACCAGCTGCGTTCCTTAAAAAGCTGCGGTCTTTTGGGAAAGAGGACTTATACTGACAGAAAAGAAGAAACGTTTAATAGATGTTTACATCCTTACTTAAATTTACCTGGTAACTGGATGTAGGTTATAAAAGACATGCCATTTAAATTTTGTTTTTTTATTAAAAGAAGATAATATAGAAGAACATTTGAACGCAATAAAAAAGGACAACAGCAGCTGGCCGGAAACAGAGACCCACTATGCAGCAACAGCTAAGTTTCGACTAGCGAAGATTTCGGAATCATCATCAACTTTAGACATTTTTAATAGATGGAAACATTATAAATGTCCGCTTGGATTTAAGCTGGTAAAAATATGATGTTACTAAACAAATATTTTTTCTTTATTGATTTTGTACTTTTTATAATAGATTGATTGCGACTTTAAAGTATTGCACTCCAATTCGCCCAACCTTGTTCAATGTTTTGCAAATTCTCGGAAAAGATATATCAAATAATAGAACAAAAAATTAAGGACAACAGCAGTCTTTCTTTGTTTAAAGAGTGGAAACAAATACAAAATCCAACAGAAAGTAAGTAAAACTATTTTTTTATTAATTTGCATCTCAATTTCATAATTTTTTCATTATTTTTTATGTATGTATCAGATGGGCGATATGCAACGGTTTTATACTTATTACATGCGGTCCTTGTTCCAACATCCAAGACTGTCAAAGTTGAAAAAGGAAAAAAGTGCACATTAAGTACTCTATCAAAGACTCTCAAAACTCTTTGATTATAGTTGGCAGAACATTGGAAGAAGCAGAAGCCGAGCTCCGACAGAAATTAGAAAAGAAGGTATCTCTTCAACCTCTAATTATGATAACTGGTAGCGTGTTGAACCCAGAAAACATTGTGCTATACTTTGATGGAGTTAAATTTATAAGTTTTTTCCAGCTGATAAAGCTGTCGATATTTGCTTCAAAATTTATATAGTATTCAACTAAGAGTATCCAATAGAATCAAAATTAATTTGGAGTGTTATACAAAAATTTTGCTATAATTTAAGCATAAAAAGCGAAATTATTCACCCAAATGTAAGCTTGCTTTGCTCACAACTTGAACAATAAATATAAATCACACATACATATTTTATTTTCATATACAATTTGTTGAACTAATTATTTCTTAATTTTTATTTCTATTTTGTAAAAATAATTTGTATGCTTTAGTTAACTTAAAAATAGAATATGAATTTTTATAGCTCTTTAACTCTTTTCTTCATGGAGTGATAAAATTAAAAACGAAAATTATCAAAAAAATAAGTTTCTGTTGTGAATACTTGAATAAACTATTTTATAAAGTACTCACATATTTTATAACACTATGAAATGTAACGAATTTATTTGACTTGTTTCTTTTTAATAAATTTCTTCTTTAACGAACTCTAGTAACAACAGGTTATGGGCCGCATGACGCGCAAGAAGAAGAAAGAGTACTGTAAATAATAAGTGTTTTAAACAAATTTAAAGAAAAGAACACTTAAATTTTCTTAAAGTGTGCGTGTTTTCTTTTGTAAATAAAAGGATGGCTTCAAATAGTTTGTCTTTTCTGTTTGAAAAACTACGTGGTCGAGAAAATTTCGACGTATGGAAACGACATGCCAAATCGTATCTGGTGCTCATGGGTTGTTGGAGCGTGGTCTGTGCAGACCTTCCTGCGAATGCTTCTGTCAAAGAAGTTAAACAAGACGAACGCGCACTTGCCGAAATTACACTTATGATCGAGCCGATAAATTTTGTTCACATTGCAACAGCTACAACGGCAAAAGAAGCGTGGAACGCACTTATAAAAGCCTTCGAGGATACAGGCCTTACAAGAAAAGTCGAGCTTCTTAAGCGTTTAGTTGCCATGAAATTGTCTGATTTTGATGATGTGCAAAATTATATAAACCAAATGGTCATGCTGTCTCTTAAAGTTCAACAAACCGGCCTAAAGCTGGACGATGAGTTGGTGGCATCGTTGATGTTGGCGGTTTTGCCAGAGGAATTTACACCTCTTGTAATGGCCGTTGAAAATTCCAAGGCGAAATTGAGTGTAGATATAGTTAAAAATTTGTTGTTGCAAGACGCAAAATTTGATTGTCCCAATGTGGTGGAAAAAGCGTTACTTTCAAACAAAAAAAATCTTAACCGTAAATTTAAATGCCACGTCTTTGCTCTCGTCGTCTTTACTTGTAGCAAAAAACAACAACATACATGAGTGGTTTATAGACTCAACAAAAATCCTTTTCTGGGAATTGATATCTATTGACATTTGTTGACGATTACTCGCGCAAGATATTTGTGGTACCAATAAAAAGCAAATCGGATGTTTTTGCAGAATTCAAACGTGTTAAAGTATCCGCAGAAAGGCAGTGCAATGCCAAAATCAAAATATTACGAACTGACTACGGTACTGAAAAATATCTTTCTGATTGTGGTATACTGCATCAAAAAACAACTCCATACACGCCACAACAAAACGGCGTTGCGGAACGCGTTAATCGTACTATTATGGAGCGCGTAAGGTGCATGTTGTTGGATGCAGGGTTAGATGACAGATACTGGGCTGAAGCGGCCGTTTTTTAATTTCTTCTTTTTTTAATTTCATGTTTATTTGAAGAAATTAAACTAAGCAAGAAGGCTGCTGCCATTTTTTTTTTTAATTTTCTTTTGATTTTTATGTTTTGCACCGCCAAATCATATGTTTTTGTTTTTCGAACATAAGTTTGAAAAAAAGCAAATCGCAAGCAAAACGCGTGAGTTTCAGAACATGCAAAATAAAAGTTGGCGTTTTTGAAATCATGCGATTTCAAAAACGTGCGAGTGTCAGAACATGCCTGATAGACTACGAGGAGACGTTTGCGCCCGTGGTACGTTACACATCTTTGCGGTTTCTTTTCGCTCTGACTGTAAAGCACAATCTTATGATACACCACTAGATGCAGTAGCAGCATTCTTAAATGGCGACTTGCAAGAGCAAATGTTTATGGAACAGCCAGAAGGTTTTGACGATGGCAGCGGTCGGGTTTGTTTTTTGAAAAAATCTATCTATGGCTTAAAACAATCAAGTCGTGTCTGGAACAGCAAATTGAATGAAGTTTTAAAAAAGTTTGGCCAACAGCGCAGTGAAGCTGACCAGTGTGTATATTATTGCATTAATGGTGAAACAAAACTATATGTAGCCATATATGTAGACGATGTCCTTGTTTTCTGCAATGATATCAACGTGATTAAACAGCTTAAATCAGATTTGATGATGAATTTTAAGATGAAAGACCTAGGTGAAGCTTCTTCTGTTCTGGGAGTAAGGATAACACATGAAAAAAATGGCAGATTAAAAATAGACCAAACGAAGTATATCCAGGATGTACTGGAACGTTTTTCAATGAGCGACTGTAAGGCGGTATTGACACCAATGGATATTGGTCAAAAACTTTCATCGGAAATGTGTCCAACAGATGAATTCGAAAAACAAGAAATGGTAAAGGTGCCGTATATGCAAGCAGTGGGTTGCCTTTTATCCATCACAAATCACACGTCCAGATATTTGTTTTGCAGTAAACTTGCTAAGCGGATTCAACGGCAATCCTGGTAGGTATCATTGGGCTGCAGTGAAAAGAGTAATGAGATATCTCAAAGGTACTATTGATAAAAGCCTAACATATGAACCTGATTCGACTGACTTAGTTGGCTACTGTGATGCAGACTGGGGTGGTAATATTGACGACAGACGATCTACTACTGGCTATGTTTTTAAATTGCAAAGTGGTGCTATTTCTTGGTGCACAAGGCGACAACGTACTGTGGCACTCTCTTCCACCGAAGCAGAGTACATGGCAATGGTCGCGGCTATGCAGGAATGCATATGGCTACAGAGATTACATCGGGAACAACTTGTTCAGGGTATACACCAGCCGGTTACCCTCTTTTGTGACAACAAAAGCGCTATTTCTATCGCACAAAACAACACTTTCTCAAACAGAACGAAACACGTTGATTTAAAAGTAAAGTGTATCAAAGAAAAGCTGGACGAAAAGGATGTTTATCTGAAATATATTGATTCTGGCAATATGATAGCGGACTTCCTTACCAAGGCTATAAGTGCAGAGAAACTCAATATGTTTTTCAACAAATCTGGTTTAAAATAGTTTTTTTTTTGTATTTTCAACTGTTTAAAAATGATTTATTCAGGTGGAATGTTGTGAATACTTGAATAAACCATTTTATAAAGTACTCACATATTTTATAACACTATGAAATGTAACGAATTTATTTGACTTGTTTCTTTTTAATAAATTTCTTCTTTTACTAACTCTAGTAACAACAGTTTCAAATAATGGAGAGATTCTTTATATATATGTATGTATGGTATATATATATATATAGGTATATTGACAAAAATATTTATCAGAATAACAAAATATTTTTATCAAAAAGCTGAACAAAGCAACACATTTAACAAAAAACATTATCAATATAATAAAATTTTCTATCAAAACAACAAAAATTTTTTATTAATTTGACAAATATTTGTCATATCAACAGAAAGATTATCAATATTGATAGTCTTTTCATTCATATTGATAAAAAATTTAATCAATTCAACAAAAAATACTGTTAAAATTCTATTAAATCAACAAAATTAATTATCATTTTTACAAATTGCATATTGATAATTGCATTATCAAAATAACAAAGTATTGATAATATTGACAAAACTTTTTGTTGGACGTATATTGATTGCGAATTTATCAATAACGCATAGGAATTTATCAATAACACAGTGATTTTATTTTGAGTGTATTGATATGGTTTTTGTTTACTTTTTGTTTCCATAAAGATTTTTTACTGTTTAATAAAAATTAAAAAAAATAACGATTCGTTACTTTTGAGGTTAAAAAAGTACTCTCAAAAAAAGTTTTTGATACCGAAATGAAAATCTCATCTCCCTTCACTGATACAGCTGTTAATCAAACTTTGTTTAAATTATACACCAATCTTTACCTCATTATAAACCACTGACGGTGGCAAGTAAAATTTTATTAGTTACATTGAAATACCAACTACATACAATAACGTTACCAACAAAGTTGTTTCTTTCCTGTCGCCTTACCATTTATTTGGGAATTCATTTTTGAAAAAGTTTTTATATTGAACTCCAACTACTTTTGCGCGAAATTTGGAAATATATGAATGACAAGTGTGCTTTAGAAGAATTTCCATCTTTTAGATACTGGCGATTCCCTACCTTTCAAAATGAAACATTCACTTTTGCCCCCTAGTCACACAGAGGCCCATTGTGAGCTAGGTAGGATCTTACAATTTGAAGTAATTAAGTAAAGTAACAGTCTCGATTCTAGTTAAACTATACGTTTTGATTACTACAAAATACACGAGCAAGGAATGTAATGAAATAAATTTAAAAAAAAAATATTTTGATCATTCATCACATTTTCAGAGTCAGGCACCTCTAAAAAATGCATAATTTCTAATATTTTTTGCCAGAATGGGCCAACATGGGTATCAGGATCCTTACAAAAATGTGGGAAAGAAAATATTAGCCTATTGAAAACAGGTTATTTGTTATTATACTTTATAATTAATTTTGCAATAAATATATACACATATACATATGTATTTTGACCTAGTTAAAAAAATTTTTGCTCCTTTTTGTAATTAAAACATTTTGTTTTATGTCCATATTTACGTATTCCGCGATACTTGCTTAAACTAGATTGTGGCATTTTCATATTTACTTCTTAAGATGCTTAGTAGTTCATAACGGATTAACAATATTTTTTTTATATGTAACGCGCTTGGTAGGAATTTTCATAAGTTCTCTTACGCTAACTAAATTGAACAATTCTGCCACAAAGTGATTGAGATATCACAATATATTTTTAAAAATTGTAAAGGTCACTAACTTGGGGAAATATGGTTTGCAGACGGTTTTTTCGTTTAATATTTGCCCTTAAAATTGCCTTTTCTACCCGAGGAGAATAATATAACAAATTAATTTTATTTTTGGTTTTAAGAAGGGTAAACGCAGCAATAAAATTTTTGAGTTCAAAACTACTTATTAAAGGGTTTTTAGAATTTTATGCCCATAATATCTGCATGTAGATATCTATTGGTACACAGATAACTGTCTTGTAAGTTTAATCTCATAATTTCAACACTTAGGTTTGGCTTACCGGTCAGTTTAAAGGTAAAGTACACTTTGAATTTTTGTCGTTTAAAGAGAAGGGAGGTTTTTTGCTTCAAGGTAAAACCATTAAAAAAGATTAAAGAAAATTTCAATTGAAAAAATAAAAAAATCAGTTTATTTAAAAAACAAAATGAATTCAGAGTTAGAGGAGCTACGTTATTATATCGGAAAAATCCAAAATATTCATAAATTTAGGAAAAGAATCGATCATTTTAAAAATCAAATAAATTAAATCCAAACTATCTCACCAAGTGAAATGTAATTTATCAATTTTTTTTTTATTTTGAGGATAACATTAACATTTTAGAAAACAAGTGTGTCAGAGTTGATTACTCTGCGATTTTATGCATCTGGAAGCTTTCAAATAGCTGTAGCTGGTTTCGTAGGTTTTGATCAACCAACTGCAAGCAATTTTATTAAAAAGGTTTCTGATTTATACATCATCCATTAACGGAAAATGAAATTTGAATGCACAATCAAAATTTTATAAAATTGCCAAATTTCGCAGGTGCGTTGGATTGTACGCATGTAAAAATAATGTCGCCAGGTAATCACTATTTCCCTTTCTTTTTTAAGAAGTTCTTTTGATTCTAATTACATTTTCTTGGGTTTTAAAATTTTGAATTAAAACACTTTAATAACCTTAAAAAACACAATTATGTAATTTTTTCTTCCTTTTGTTTTAAATACAGAACGTTGGTCCTTATGTCAAAAATGAATGAAATTGGGCGTACAAAATTATTGGAGAATACTTCTAGTAGTGTCTTTATTAATTTTTAATGGTCAGATATGTTAACATTACATTTTTTTTTAATTATAAAGATTTTTTCTAAAAACACTAAGAGATTATTACTGAACGTCCTTTTCGAATTTTTATGGATTTGTTTTTTCATTTAATATTTGCTCCTTAAAATTCTACCCAGGACAATAATATAATAAATTAATTTTATTTTTAGTTTTAAGAAGGGTAAACCCAACAATAAAATTTTATTTTCAAAACCGATTAAAGGTTTTTTAAAATATATTCTAATAATACATTAATCGTTTATGAATACATATTTGATTAATTCACAAAACCCCTTGCATCCGTGTATACTGTATATTGTTCAATTAAAATACAATAGTGTATACTTGTTGTTGGAAATTTTCATATAAAATTTCAAACACTTTTATTTTGCATGTTTTTAAAAAGTTGTATTGGTAATCGTGTTATCAACTACATGTGAATTCCACATTGAGAAGAAGAAAATAATCAAAAGACATTTGTATTGTTAAATTTGTTAACAAAAAAAGAAGAATAATGGAAATTAATTTGCTTAATATACAAAATAAATTGATACAATAATACACTGCGTGTTCACAAGCATATAAACAGAAAGTGTATTCAAAACAAAGTACACCGTACAAGATTTTGTGAATTAAGCAATAGTTTTATCAACAATTGTCTATTTAAGGTTTATTTACCTGTTTAACTTTTTATGAATACAGACGTATTCAACCTAAAAGAAGAAAAACTTTACTAATATAAATTTTTTTGGAGTTACAGTCCATAGTCAACAAATGAAAACCGAAGTTCTTTTTTCTTGTAAACCTGCATGAATACAACAAACCGTAAGTTATAAATAATATCAATTATATTTAACATGCACTTAATCTTAATTGTTTTAAATAAGCAAATTTGTTCAACTTTTGTTTTGAATAATCATTCCATTTGTAACATTAAGGATAAAGTGATACAGCAATATAAGATTGAAGAATGGATTTAAATAATTAATAAATATATTTGAAGATAAGAAAAATAATTAGTCGTGAAAAAGTTAACTTTTACATATTTGGAAATCTTGGTAGACTGAAAATACGATGATTAAAAGGGAAGATTCCGATAAAATCACCTTACGAACACGGGTAAATCATCATAGTAGATGGGATGGGTTTAAAGCGTTCAAGGTGAAATAACAGCATTCATAGCTTTTTGTAGCATTCTACTGATATATCCAACACAATTTTTAATAGCCCAATTAATTTTTTAAGTATAATCTTTACCGATATTTACCTAGAAAGACAGTTTTTTTTATTTGTGTAGGATTTATAGTATATTCAAACCGGCGAGCTTAGCCATCTTAACTTTAATATTTGAATTCAAACTATCAGATTGCCAACGACAAAAAGCCGCAGAACTATATCTAATGTTTCTAATAAATAAAAAGAAAATTGCAAAAGAATTTCTAATATCCACTTTAGTGTTCCATGTCGTTTAACTCGATGCTTTTAGCCATTGTTCTTACAGTTCTATCGCAATTACTATTCAAACGCAGATTCAATTAAAAGAATTTGTAAAGATTTTAAAAGTTTATACCAATTTACTATTACCAGTAAATATTGTAAAGCGAAATATAATTGTGTATTTAAATGACTTGTTCTAGTCTGTAAGTATAAAATCTATAGATTTTCATACGAAATTAAAAGCTTGCTACGAAATATTTTAGGTAAACAAAAAATATATTACAGTATAAGTGAGAATAAGTGAGTGAAAAAATAAATAAAACAGTTGTAATTGAATAAAATTTAATTAAAAAATATAAACAATTGAAATTTAAAAATTTAAGTAATGGAGGGCAGATGTGACAAGTGCAAAGGAGCTATACGTATTGAAAGTGGATTTAAATGCGCAGGAGTGTGCGGAAAAAATTATCATAATACAAAAAGATTCGCTGGCTTGGATGATTATTGCCAATGTTTTAAATGAAAATAACATGATTCAACTTATTTGTGGAGATTGTATACAATATATACATAATGTAGATTTTGTGATAAAAGATATACAAGGAGTGGTAAAAACAAATGGACAATATAGAAAAGAATATAAAAATGATTTTGAAATAGCATTGAAAAAAGCGAAAAAGAATTAAAAAAGTTATTACAAGTAATGGAGTCAGCTTTTACAAAAAGATTGGAAGAAATGAAAACGGCGCAAGAAATATGTAGAAATAATGTATTGGAAATGAAAAAAATTCAAAGTATGGCAGAAACAGAAAAGTGAGAAAGTTTGTTGTGAACTTCAAGAAAATAAAAACGAGAACCGGAAAATATTAGAAATGATTACTAAAGAAAACAAAAAAAATATGTAATGAAATAAAGAAAACCGCAAGTGAGAAAATAAAAAATAAGGAACATATGACATTTGCAGAGGCACTAAAAAACAATAATAGTAAAGAAAAAGCATTGCCAGACGTAAAAACACACTCCCTCTAGTTGTTAAACCTAAAGTGAAACAAAATGTGGATAAAACAAAAAAAAGATTTAAATAAGTTTTTCCAGGAAACTTAAAACAATCGAATATTGTACTGAAAGAGAAAGAGAGAGCAATGGATTTAATCAATGATAAATTAGGGGAAGAGTACGAAATAAAAATTTCCAATGCCATTAATCCAACTATTTTAATAACTGGAAGTAATTTTAAGTATAAGGACGAGGGACTTTTTAATTTAACTAAAAACAAAATCGGTGCATGAATACTACTGTTGTGAAAATAGTTAAACAATATGAAGTAAAAAAATATAATAAAGTTTACTACAATGTAAAAATTGAGGTTAAAATGCAGGCATTTGCCAATATTTTGGCATCTGCAAAATTAAACATTGGCTGGGAATGATGTAATGTGTACGATGGGATTAGTGTGTTACAATGTTTAAAATGAAGGGGGAAATTTGTGTTAAATGCCCAATAAATAAGTGTCTTAACAGTATACGTGCAAATTAAGAAATAAATCTAGGCCTAAATGATGAACATGATACAACGAATAAAAACGGTCCGGTGTATTTAAATAGACTTGAGGCAAAGAAAAGAAGAATTGGGTATTCGCAATAAGAAAATAATAAGAATGTGAAATTGACAGGACACTATAAAATACGAAATGATCATGTACTAAACTGCTTATATGTTAATATTAGCAGTATTATGGAAAATAAAGAACTGGAAAGAATAATTGAACTTAAAACAACCAAGCGCGATACTGTGTTCGGAAACATGTGCAACTACTAACATTGATGATGTGGAAATTAGCATAAAGACTATCAATCTAAGTTGATGTGATTCACATTCTCGATACACCGGTGGTGTTTTAATATATGTACAGGAATCAATTCAATACAACTTAATGTGCAATAATAGTTTTAATCGGAATATGTGGTGCATTAAAATTAAATTGAAAAGTTTTCAAATGAAATGGAAAATTGGGGTTTTATATCATTCCCCAAGTACGAGTAACATGGAGTTTTTAACATATGTACTTGAGTAAAGTTGTTGAGACTTATTTTAAAGGCGGTGAAAATAATGTAACATAAATATTAATAATGACACAAATTATGCTGCTGAGTTATACAATATATTTTCATCTATGGGCATGCAACAATATATAAACTTTGGTACTCGAGTTACAGAACTCTCAAGTACTAAAATTGATCTGTTATATTTAACATCGAACCAAATCAAAACTATATGGTTGAAAGAGTGTAAAATTACGGACCATGAAACAATTTTGTTTTCATTACCAGTGAAATTAGAAGTGAAAATGGGAATTGCAATTAACGTTACTTGTTGGAAATAATATAATAAAGATAGCCTATTTGAAGTGTTAAGATGCCATAACTTTAATGAACTCAATAGTGATAATATAGATGAAAAAGTGAAAATTTTCATTTCGATACTTATATATTATAATAAATCTCACTTATACTAAATGTGTGAATAAAAAATTTCTAAACAAATGGTACGATCAAGAATTAACAATACTAAATAGGAAGAAATATGAGCTTTATCGCATAGCAAAAAGAATAAGTGATTGGACTGAATATTATACAACAAAAAATATATATATAAAAAGCTTATAAAAATAAAGAAGAAACGGTATTTACAAAACAAAATTAACATTGCAAATGTTGATAATAAACTTCTGTGAAAGTATTTAAAGGAAGTAGTTAACATGACAAAAATGAATCAACCAATTAAAAACAGGTACATAAATGATCAATTAATAGAAAATGGAATTGAATTGACTGAAACTTTAAATGAATTTTTTATAAACAGTATTTCTGATATTAATAATGAAATTAAAAATGTAAAAGTTGAAAGAAGGAGTAATACAAACTTAAGCAACGCGTTTGTATTTATACAAGTAACTACGGCAGATTTACTTAATGTAGTCAAAAATTTTAAAAATAAATATGGCGGGCAAAAACTTCTGTCAGAAGGTGTCGTTAAAGACTCAGTGGCATATGCTGCGTATTTTTTTCTGGTATCATAAATGATTGCTTGATACTTGCTTATGTACCAATAATGTGGAAGACATCAGTAGTTGTACCAATAGAAAAGGTTAAAAATACAATAAGACCGGAGGAATTAAGGCCAATTATCACATTGCCACCTGATGAAAAAATTTTGGAGGGTATAGTTAAGGAACAACTGATGAACTTTATAAACCAAAACAATAACATCATTAGTCAACAATCAGGATTCAGAGCCAAGAAAACAAAGAACGGTGATTGGAAACACAGTCTCATCTAACCGGGCAGTAAATATCGGACTATGACAGGGATCAGTTCTTGCACCATTGCTTTTTTTTGATTTATAATAATGATATACAAAATGATTGAAATATTGTATAATAGTTTTATTTGCTGATGATGCACTTTTGTATGTTAACCACAAATGTATACATAGTGTCATTAATTATATACAAACTGATATTGATAATCTAAATACTTGGCAATGTCAGAATAGGTTAAAATTTAATTGCGAGAAAACAAAATATATAATAATAAATAGAAGTAACATTAACTGTGATAATATAATGCTGAAAGTTAAGAAACATGAAATCGAAAATGTAAATAGAATAAAATATTTAGGCATAATTATTGATGATAAATTAAAGTGGAATGACCATGTAAATTATATTGAAAACAAGATCGCAAGGAAAGTAGGATTGTTATATCGATCATGTCAATGTTTAAGTAGGCAATATAAAATAATGATATATCGATCCGTAATTGAACCCTACTTTGTTTATAACCCCACTATTCTACTTATGCTCAATAACATGCAAATTAGTAGGCTACAGTTGCAACAAAATAAAATGATGAGTTTTATTCTAAATAAAAGGTACGATACACCTATTGCTGAAATGTTAAGAAGTTTGGGCTGGCTTAATATAAGACAATTAGTTGCAAATCACTCAATGAAATTTGTACATAAATTAAGATTAGGTGAATTACCGGATAATCTATGTAACGACTTCAAAATAATTTTGAAATACATATTTACAATACCAGAAACAGTAACAACAAAAGACTACCTAAGATTAAGACGGATCTTCAAAAGAGAAGTGTATTTTTTGAGGGATTCCAAATGAATAATGAATTACCAAGGAACTAAAGGAATGCCAAAATGTAAATCTCTTTAAGAAAAAACTAAAAACTTACTGTAAAACATTATTCCAATTTAGGTCTTGGAGACCGTAATAAATAAATAAATAAGTGTTCACTGTGTAAAATGTACGCGACCGTCAATGGCGAACTAATACTAGGTGGTCGCAATGGCTTATTCATTCATATTCGCCGAAACGCTAAATGTCAAAATCCATATATAAAAAATAATGTATAATTAAGAGTATAATAATTTTTTATACATATTTTTTTATATTTGGAGTTTGACATTATGAGTTCCGGGGAATACAAATGAGTTCGTCATTGCGACCACCTAGTATTAGTTCGCCATGGACGGTCGCGTACATTTTACACAGTGAACACTTATTTATTTATTTATTACGACCTTCTTAAGATTCGTATTGTCAGTTTAGTTTTGTTTAATTAAAAACTTAAAAATTTTTCGTATATTATTTGTTTAAATATAACAATATTTTAGTATATTTCTGTATGTTTGACATTTTCCTCTGAAGATAAATTGCAAACCTACTCAAAATATTGGAATTAAAACTTAAGTAATATTTATTGAAAAACAATAATTGTTTTAATTACTCAAAACGACCTTAAGCCAAACCAACGATATTAATCATTTATCGCAAATTAGAAGGTGAACAATACACGATATTTTCATTATTTAAAAACATCACAAAAAAATATAAATTTAATTTTCAAAATTGTTGGAAATATCAAAATACATGCTTTTTTTATATTTTTAATAAATTTAAATGTAAAAGTTGGTTTTAAGTGTTCTCGTACTTCTGGGCATTTTTGCCTATTATTGAAAATAACTTTTATTTACCTCGTTTTACCAAACTTTACCCAAAAATTACCTATTAAAATAACTTTTTAATTTTTTTAAATTGCAGGATTTACGGTAGATCTATTAAATGTAATTTAGATATTAAGTAAATATTGAAAATATATTTTAATTATATAGCTTAGTAGAATTCATCTTCAGCAGCAACTGCTCGATTTTGTTGATTTTTTATTTGATCCTGAGAATTATACATGTATGCAACTTCTCTTGCCGTAGTTGCCATTTCCGGAGTTTTGTCATAACGTATTCTAATAAATCGAGGAAAGCGTAGTGAAATTCCCTTTTCAGGATCAGCAATTCCGATGGCGGCTTTGTGAATGGGGCTTATTGATAAGTCTGCACATTTTACCTCCCAAACTTGAACAGGCTCAAACCAATCGTCTGGCTCTATAGTGCCATCACAACATATATAGCTTTTTTTAGCCGGCAAAATATATTGTTTAAAAAATTCCGCATGTGTTAGGAGAGATTCATCGGTAAAACCTAAAAATAAAAAATAATAGTAATAAAATTGTACATTTAGTAATACAAAATATGAAATAATAGCTGCCTATTTTTTTTATTAAACCAATTATATTATTTTACGATCAAATTAAAAAAAATAACAAAACAATTTTCTTTCAAAATTAAAATTAAACGAATTAATTTAAAAAAATATCGTGCTATTTGTTATCCTGATTAAATTAATAAATCACCGATATTGATTATTGAGGGTGAAAGCACGTTTCGATGGCCATTTCGCTACCAATTACTTAGCTCTCCAGGAAACTTCTCACAAATATTTTAAATAAACTAAAGATTTTTGTCCAATCAATAAAGTAAGGACAAAAATCAAAGTTTAAGCAAAAAACAACAATAACCAACAATGATTTTATTTTTCTTTATCCACTGTATACGGCTGACTTTTTTGAGCTCTTTTAGACAGTGAAAAGAATATGAAAAATAAAATATCACAACAACACTACGATAATTTATTTTTGTTTTATGCGCGGGCACTCACAAATTATTAAATTTAAATTGTTTTGTGTGGAAGATTTTTGGGTTTATGTTGGCTTTTTGCATTGATGATTCAATGTAGTTCTCATTCAATAAAACTGTCTTTTGATGTTAGGTTTTCTTTACAAAATTTGGGTACAATCCACTGATGAGCTATATAAAAAGTAGCGAAATTGCCATATGTATATTCATTTCCCGCAGTAATACATTTCATTTAGTAGCTTAAAATAATAAAAATTTCACTAGAATATCATGGAATGTTTATATTTAAAGGAATCAAGCACTATGAAAGTAAATTTATATTTAAAAACTTTTTCTCCGCACACGTCGCCATACACACATCCACAGAGCCATTCGTGAATCAAAAATATTTTTATATAAATCAATATTGAAGACATTTTCTAGTACAACTTAATTAGTTTTTTTGATAATATCCAGAGAATTTTAGGGGTTTTAACCCTTCGGCGAATATGCTAATACTAAAAGTATTGATATTTTTAGCTTAATGAAAAGTTAAATGATGGGTTTTTAAAGTTTATAAAAAATTTGCGCGAAAAAGCAAGTTTTGCACATACCGTAAACGTCATTTTGAGCATTTAAGATAAAAATTTAGGCCAAATGGCGTTATATCCAACATTTTTGTTGGGAACACTAGCTGTGCTGTCGTCAAATTCATCAAGCCAAAAGTTACCATTAACGACCAAAGGGACACCCTCTTCGTTTTTTTTTTAATTAAAGCTAGATTTAGTAGTTGGTGAAATTTTGAATTTGATCTATACACTAGAAGAAAATAGTACGGAACTGTATAAGCACGTGCTTCAGTTGACAGAAAAACTCAGAGGCAAGGGCTCCGAGGTCTACATTGATAACTTCTTCAACTTGCCTTTTTACAATATGAGTTGAAATAATATTCCAAAAAATTTGCCTCTCAACAAGAATATGAAGCGAGGATACATTTACACATCAAGCTTTGAGGACGTATTCTTTGTGAAGTGGATGGACAACAGAGTTGTGTCTCTTCTCACAAATTTTCTTTCGCCAGTGGAGACAGGCACCGTCAGACGTCGCATAGCTAGTAGTGCTAAGAAAATCAACGTAAAATGCCCGAAAGGTATTAGGCTTTACAACCAAAATATGGGTGGAGTAGGTTTAATGGATCAGCGCAAGTCCTTTTATAAACTAGATCGCAAATCAAAAATAAAATAAAACGTCCAGTTACTTTCTGACTTACTTGATATAAGCGTAAACAATTCGTTATTTACACCGAATGTCACGCAAAAAATCTTATTGAAGGGACTCAACTTAACTCCCTTGAGTTTAGACGATTGGAGGCCAGAAATTTAATCGCTAGCTATTCTTCGCGTCAAAGAGAATTTCCAATATTTCAGTCATCAAAAGCCACTGTCAGCAGGAGACCAGCTTCATCGCACTCTTAGCTCAAAGCTAACGAAAAAAAGAGATATGTTTAATGCGCAAAAATTAATGTGGAAAATCGAACTAACAACTATTGTAATGAATGCAATGTGCACCTATGTTTTACAACTAATCGTAATTGTTTGGCAGAACATCATAATTAACCATGTTTTATCGCAAAATTACATAAATTTTTATTAAAAGCGAATTATAACATTAAATATGTAACTTTTACTGAAAAACCTACATATGTATAATAAAAAAGACATATTGGCTCCCTTAAGGAGGAAATTTTTTTTTTCACATTTTTTAATAGTTTTGCTTTAGTTGCATTTTGACAAGCTTATTTAATATTAAAATGATAAAGGAAAAGTTCCCAGAAGCTTATGGTCCTGAAAGGGTTAAGCACTACATCATCCAATTACAAAAATGTGCTTTATGTATAAAGCGTGTTCTTTTTTCAAGTTAATGCGTAATATAGGTGTCATCTAGTTAAGGCACATTATATAAATTAATGTGCATATGTAAGTTTTTGTAGCAGAGGTCTTATTGTCGAATGGTATACATAAAGAATTGCCAAAATATTTAGCTCTTTCTGAAAGCACATTTAATGTATAAATAATATGTATAAGTACATTCGCACTTTAATACCTTTTTTATTATTTTTTATAATATTTCACATACCTAGCTTCCTTTAGAAAACCATAGATATATTGTCTTAAATAGGCTGAATCAATATAAGTGAGCAGTAATTACGTTTTGCAGCCGCCTCCGAACTTTTATTTTGTTATCCTAATTTATCTTATAAAGTTTAAGCTATGTTTTTTAGAAAACAAATGTTATACTTGTATTCAAATGCGTCCTACAAAAATGTTTAATATTTTCTACATACTGCTAACTGCGTTGTTAAAATAAAATGTACCGTTAAACAAATTAAATTCATAGTTATAAATTATAAAAAAGTATTAAAGAAACAAATATTTAGCAATTTTTCAAACAACTTTGTCGGCTCCATTAAAAATCTTATAAAATAACAAAGAAAACCCTCTTTTTTTGATATGTGTGAAGTTAAATTTTAAAATTTATAACTCTAGCCAAATTCTATTACGATACCATAGCCATGTTATTCACTTAACATAACCAATGGTGATACAAAAAAATCTAATATAAGAGTTTCCGAACGACATTTTATAAAATAAAGTGGATAGAAAAAAAAATTATTGGGGAAGACTTTTAGTAGTGTCCTTATTAAAATCTAGTAGTCAAATATATTAACATTACGTTTTTTAGGAAATATTATATATTTCAAAAACACCACTTCTGAAATTTGAAAAAGGGGTTTGGTCCTTTTCTCGAAAATGAAAGAGTAGGCGAAATTTTTTTTTGGAGAACACTCCCAGTAGTGTGTTTATTAATTTCTAATAGTCAAATATGTTAACATTACTTTTTTTTTTACTCAAAAACTACACTTTTCAAATTTAAAAAGGGCGAAAAAATTAATAATGAAGTCTTCTTAAATATTTTTTTTCTACAGTTCTACTAACATTGCATTTTTTAAGTGGTGTTTTTAGAAAATCCTCTTTAACAGAATGTGGCTAGGGTTATAAATTTTAAATTTGTAAGGAAAAATAATATGAAGTATTGAAGAAGCTTTTATGGGTATTTAGAGAATACATGAATTTTGTCACCGACATAGTAAAAGTAGCTTAGAATTATAACATTCCAGCGGTGTATAATCTACGTATGGATTTAGCCCGACATTAAAAATATTTAGCCCAATCATGAATATTCATACGGAAAAAATTTTCTCGAAACAAAAAAGATTTCTTCAATTATCAATTCCATGGAAAAAAAAAAACAAAAAAGTGGAATCATCTTAAATTGAGGCGAGCTGTTTTACTTATTCACATTAAATTTTTCTTTATTAATTCATGATACCTACAATTTTTCCTCGAATTCCGCAGCCAATTAAAAAGGGAACAAATTTATAATAGGAGAGAAGAGAAAAACTCGCGCGGATTTTTTGTTTATGATTGGGCTGAATAATTTTTGAAAATTTTACGTTTGGGAAAAACAATATGAAAAAATTGCAAAAAAATAAGTGGGTTCAATAGTTATTTAGAGAAAAAATGAATCTGGTCATCGACATTATGAGAAAAGTCTAGTATTAGAAGATTTCTATAATAAGATAGTACAAAAAAAAATTAATATAAAGAAAACATGAATCAGGTCAACGGCATAGCTGGTTTAGCCTAGGACTAGTAGATTCCAGCGGGAACATAATTTTGAATGGACTTGTCCGATTGGAAGTCCGCCTAACAGACGGAGTAATAGATCGGCTGGATGTTGTCCTCTGGAATCGTTGTAAAGAGAACTATTAACGGGGATAACTGATAGCCGCACAGACCAGATAGGCACCATTGTGCTGACTGGAAACTGTTCATACTAGGAAGTTAAATCTTTCATTTAGCGACTTTTGTAAGAGTTGTCAGGACGAGAAGAAGACTGTAGAGCACATCCAATGCTATTGTTTAACGCTCTTTGCGAACAGGGCTGTTTTCCTGAGCAACCCGAGACTGTGGGGTGATATGGCCCTTGGCCTAGTGCGGCTTTGGTTGTGTTGGATATAGGAAACTTGTCACCCTCCAAACTTTCTCAACCACAAAGGGACTATTAGAACCACTCGCCTACGTCTAAGCACAAAATTTAATTTCAATAGTTCAACAAAAAACAAAAAAACATTCTGCATAGTTAATACTTATTGTCCCTTTTAATAAAGCTCTCTTAGCCTTATTGAAGAAAGCGCTGTCATGCTACTACAACACAGTTGAAGTAAAATAAAAATAATATACTCTGTAATAAATAATCTATTACAGAGTATAATAAGGTTTAGGGGAAACATTTTTATTGCAGCACTTTTCTCCATTTTTACCATAAATCTGAAAACATATGTACCTACCAGTTCCGATTTTACAAATACTTTGGTATTCTTCGCTTTCATTGTCAAAGCAAGCGAGTAGGAAACCACCGTAGAATCCTGTGCGTTTTCCTTTGCCTCTATAACCACCAATAACAACCAAATCCAAGGAGTCGCCACAACCAGATAAATAGTCCTTTTTAAGCTTTAACCAATTCCTGGATCGCTTTGCAATTTCGTACGTTGCATCTTTGTGCAGTGTTTTAACCATTAACCCTTCGCAATTACCCTTAATGGAATCTTCCAAAAATTGCTGTACTTCGTCAAAATCGCTAGTATCCATTGAAGTAGCGAATTGCCAAATGCCTTCTATTTCATTAAAGTAATTCTTCATAATTTGTCTCCTTTCAGCAAAAGTATTTGAAACTAAAGGCTTTCCATTCAAATATAATAAATCGAACACATATACACATACTTGAACTTTAATTTCATTAATATCAACATTCTTTCGCTTGCGAGTCGAAAGCACCTGAAATGGTAAAATCGTGTTTTTCTCCACATCCCAAGCTACAATTTCGCTATCAAGAATATAAGATTTCACATTCGGTTTTGAAAAACTTCGAATGCGGCATATGATGTCAGGATATTTTGAAGTATTATTTTCCTGATTTCGGGAAAAAATTGAAATAGCTTCATTTTCATCACAGTGTATTTGAGCTCGTTCGCCGTCGTATTTCCACTCGCAAGTAATAGTAAGGCCATCAAACCGTTGTAATACTTCAGAAACACCTTTTGTGGGTTGCGCCAACATGGGTTTAATTGGAATTCCTGGAAGCATCGGACAGCGGTCTTTCACTTCTTTTATTCCAAATTCTAATAAAGTTGGTATGATTTTATCATAATTTGGACACTGGCTGTAAAACAAAAAAAAAAAAAACAAAAAAAAAAAATCAATAGATTTAAAAAAGTAACAAAATTTTTTATTTATATTTGCTGTCTACATATACACAAAAGTTCTTTATTACTGCAATCGAAGCAGTACTTGACAAAATGTTCAGTTATAATAATACAAAAACACTTCAATTTATTTTCTTATTTTATTTCATTTTTACTTTTTTGTCCAGTACCACATGTTAATTAGTGGATAACTAGACAAATAACAAAAACAAGTATCAAATATTAAACCTTTATAGGTTTGGCTTTTGACTCTACCGTGAGTAAATTAGATATAGTACCAAATTAAAAGGTTTTGCAACAAATACTTTGTTTTTAAATTGTGGCAACACCAACAACATCATAGTTTTGACATTTAGTTTATTGACGTTAATTTGTAGTAGATTGCACTAAAATAATTAAAATAAACTATGAATATAGTGGCTTCGTTAAAATTGTATTTCGTTTAATTCGTGATATTTTCGGAAAACATCATGGTCCTTCTGAGACCGCTTATAAGAATTCGGTCGTTAAATTTGAGTTAACAGGCTTAATGAAAAATTTTCCAACACCAAAGCTTGTTCGACCGGGTCGCTATATTATATATCAAATTGATTAAATGAAAAAGCAATTTTTAATGTCCACGGGAAAATTTAAAAAATATGCTAGGCGCGGTTCAAATACTGATTTGGAAAAAATTAAAAAGTACGCAAGGCACAGCGCATGTACATTCATACTTATCTCAACAAGAGTTAATACGATACTGGAACAGCATCTATAATGTTGAAAAGGTGCCTTTAGACGAAATGTTTTTTACATATGACTTTCCAGTTTGAAAATCCACATGTAATTCCTTATGTATGTCAAAGTAGTCATTTTTACATATGGCTTTAAATTTCGCGTTTAAACGTACATGCAAATTAATTCTGACATGACTTACAAAGTAAATCAATGTTTACAACAGTTGTTTGGTGAGCGGCTTTATTAATGCTAATAAAGATGTCAACTCCATTCTGCTTCCAACGATTTTAGTGCTTTTTGCACTTTTTGATCATTTAAAAACGGTATAAGTGAAGAAAAAACAAATTAACCACTGGAAGTTATATGCTTTGTCATATAAAAATAGAACACGCTCAAAATGAAAATTTGTCATATGACTTTTACATACAGTGAAGGACTTAAGTATAGGCACAAACTGCAAAATGAAGCAAACAGTAATTTTTTTGATATTGATTATCATCAAATGTTTATTTTTAGAACGTAAAATGGTTCTTACAAAGCTTCATATAAGAAGTAATCAAAAAATTTGAACAGATTTCATTCGCCGATAGAATAATAACAAAAAAAATTTAAAAATATCGATTTTTTATGGGACAAAAGTATAGGCACATTCATTGTTAACGGAAATAAAAGACGATTATAAATTCGCCAATCTGGCAATACTGTATTTTTTGACAGAATGAAATGTTCCGTTATTATTTTCAATTTGTTTCAGTTGGTGAAAAGTAAGAAAAATTTGTTAAAAATAATAATTTCTTTGTCGTTTTCTAAAAAATGTGTCCTAAATTAAGTGAAACTACAGAATCACAGCGAAAAATAATTCTCCATCTGCATAACCAAGGCAAATCTTTTGCTGAGATTGGCGAATTAATGGATCGAAGCCGTTTTACTATTCGGACAATAATTAATCGTTTTAAAGGTAAAACTAACTTTGAAAGTGCTAAACGCTGTGGTCGTCCCAGAAAATTAACTGAGAGAGAACATGCCCAAATAATACGGAAAGTTAAAATTGATCCGAAAACAACATCTACACAGCTGGCAGCGGACGTCAAGCAAAATTTCGGTAAGGACGTGCACTCTAAAACTGTTCAGAGATTACTACATGAAGCCGGTTTTAAATCACGTGTTGCTAGACGAAAACCATTAATATCTGCAGTTAATAAAAAAAGACGTATGGATTATGCAAAACAATTTGAAAATCAGCCATGCAGTTTCTGGGAACAGGTTCTCTTCTCAGACGAAAGCAAATTTAATATTTTTAAGCCTGATGGACATTCACGAGTATGGCGAAAACGTAATACTGCATATGACGAAAAAAATCTTACACCAGCAGTAAAGTATGGTGGCGGAGGAGTTATGGTCTGTGGCTGTATGTCTGCAGCGGGTGTCGGAGAACTAGTCTTCATTGATGAAATAATGAACAAAACTGTTTACTTAAATATCTTGAAGGAAAATGTTAAGAAAAGCGCCATTAAGTTGGGTTTGTCAGAGTCATTTACATTCCAGCATGACAATGACCCCATACATTCTGCTCACGACGTCAAGATGTGGCTTGCATATAACACCGCACATGTATTGCCACATCCTCCGCAGTCCCCAGACCTAAATCCCATTGAGCATTTGTGGGAGGAGCTAGACCGAAGAATTCGGAATCGCAATATTTCAAACAAATGTGAGCTTAAAACAGCGTTAACCGAAGAATGGCTTAAAATTGATAAAAATTTTACAAAAAAATTAGTACACTCTATGCCTAATAGACTTAAAGCCGTTTTTAAGCAGAATGGACTGCCAACAAAATACTAATTTGAGTTTCCCACTAGTTTTGATTCCGTTAACAAAGAATGTGCCTATACTTTTGTCCCACAGAAAATCATGTTTTTTAAACCTTTTCGTTATTTTTCTACCACCGAATAAAATCTGTTCGACTTTTTTGGTTATTTTTAATATGAATTACTGTTCTAATTATTATATGTTCTTTAAATAAATATTCGATACTTACAAATGTGAAAAAAACATATTTTGTTTCATTTTGCAGCTTGTGCCTATACTTAAGTCCTTCACTGTGTGTATTTATAATAAGAAAAGTTTTAAACCATATACACTATACATATGTATATTGTTATGGAAAATCTGACAAGTCATATGTAAAAAACAGTTCGTCTAAAGGCACCTTAAGTCAACAAGTATGAAGGATTAAAAAACAAAAATTGCATTTCGTAGACATACCGGTTGATACCAAGCAATAACATGTAAGAGACGAGTTATACAACCTAAGGTAAGTAAATGCGAAGAATGCTTATGAAGGATGTAGCGATGCAGAAAATACTACACTACATTCTGCTAGTGTCTAATTTTTCTTGCTTTCTTTGGAAAACGTCCGGGTACATTTGTGAATAATTTTTCTTTCTAAAAATTTTAGAAATTAAATTAAAAAATGAACATAAGCCAAAAAAGGGAATTCAAATTCTTCTATAATATCATGAGATATATATATTGTAAGGAATAAAGCACAATTAAAATAAATTAACATAAAAAGACTACAAATAACAAATTTTTATATGTTCATCTAATTTTTATTTTTTGATTGTAGGAAACAACGTTCTTGTCGAAAAGCCCTATACAAAACTAAAAATTCGGCATAGTAGTTATCGGTCAAGTTAAACGCGTAAAGTTATTACAAAATTAAAACAAGATATATTAAAAAAGTAAAATGTAAACTTGCGCATTCGCAGCTGTAAGTATATCTAATATAACAAGTTAGTTATCTCCAAAATGGAATAGATGTAAAAATTCTCAAGAGAATGTTATAGGATTAACATAATTTAGATTGTTTTTATGCAGTTTAGTTTTAAAAGTATATGTAGATTAAATTTAAACTTAATACCTTCATGTTAAAATATACACTGTCCAGCTTTATAAAGCAAAAATCAGTTACTTCTAGAAGCTACAAAATCGAGATCCTAAATAAGCTTTCAATATTTTTGTTTTTATAGCCAATTAACCCGGTAATTAAATTGTTTGGCCGTAAACAAGTTAAAAATGTAAAATTCTTAATAATATTTTATTTTATTTATTCCTACCATAAAGTTTTTTTGTTCAAAAATAGCTTTTTCCCGATATTGTTAGTTTTGCTTGGGTTGTTTGCCTAACTCAATTGTATTAATTTTTTATCACAAACAACAACCAGCTTGGTAAATGCTACAAAGTTTTTTGTTACTTTTTATCATAAAAAATAACCAGCTGCAGTAATAGAAACGAAAGACAAAAAAGATATGTAAAATTAGAGGCACGAGCGGTGTTTCGCCCTCTGCCTCGAATGACATGGACCGATCTTGCTGATTTTCAATACTATGTCTAATCGATTGGCATATTTAAAATTTCTCTAGCTCATCTGGTGCCTTGGTAAAGTGGATTTCAACACTATCATGGACGGACATTGCTCAATCGACTTCGGTATGCATAAGGACTGAGTATATATATACTTTGTGGGGTCGGAAACGGATGTTGTAGAAATTACACAGAATGATAAGCTTATATATTCCCTTCTTCCATCTGTGGTAAAGAGAATATAAATGTAAAATACTAAAGTTATTATTTTTTTAATATATTTTATATAATTATTGTTGTTGTTGTAATTTAGCATTACAAGCTAATAAGGCCTAAAGTGTTTTATGTAAATAAAAAACAAGTTATATTTAAAAACAACTAACGATATTATGTACGAAAATCAAATGAACTTGACATCAGGTTGCTGTGACATCAGATACTTTATTAACAAAAATTTGATTTTATTAATAAAAATATAAAACAATACTAAACGCCAATTTACAATTAGAAGCATTAAATTAGGTGTAAATAGAGGCCACCTGTCTCCCATATGAGAAGCAGACGCCACTCTTACCGCTGATAACCCCATTTTTTTGCCACAGTATTGCATAGGACTTCAATATGTTTGACGACGTTATCTTAGTTTCCCTTGCAGCGCTAAATTGTGTAACAACCACAAGTAATAAACCGATCTATGGGGACTAAAAAAAGCAGGTGTTGATATGTTATTGACAGCTTCGAGGTGCTTTTATCGAAAAACTAACAAAGAGACACAATGAATCGGCACCATCGACCAGTGAAACTTTCTATTTCAAAAGGAACTGCAAAATCAACGACTTAGAATAGTTCTTTCTTCAAGTAACGCAGTCATTAACGCAAACTTTTTAGTAACAAAGCACTGTTTTTATTAAATTCTTTACTTTTACTATCCAACACTCCTGGCGAACAACATTCTGTACCGGACGTCGCCTTTTATGACAAGCTTGTAAACAAATTGCAAATTGCTTGGCTACTGCCATATGCAAGAATAATTTGATTTCGTTCATGATAAAATGAAGAACTAAGCCCATAACGTATGATAAACAAGATGAAGAACTAAGTTCCACTGTGGAACTTTTGTGATTTTTCTAAAGTCTTGAACTCGGGGCAAGATTATTATTTACTTAGCTAATCCGGACAATGCCACTAAAGTTAATTTTTCTTAGATTCGAAGATATTAGCCACCGGGTAGATAGGCCGGCGGCGATAGACGAGGTACCAATTTTTATTTCTTACCTTTTCGAATATTATACCCACCCTATTATCCACAAAAGCTTTCCAAGTACAGGATTTGTAAACAGGCGAGAATCGGGGCACAAATAAAAGCAATGTTTACTAATATTGAAAATAAAACAAATTGGCTAAAAGGACCGCACCACATAACTCAAAGCGAGGCAACGTTGGTTTTTTTTTTTTAAGTGCTATCTTTGTCTTAAACACGAGTAACATTATGTCAAAACGATTTTCATATTATCTGGCAGAAAATTCTTTTTTTTCTCTCGCGAGGTGTAGAAAAAAAAGCAACTATTATATAGGGATCTCTAATAATTGACTTCGTTTCTTGGGATAATATTTTTTAGAGACACTTTCGCTCTCCGGTTTCCCGGTAACCTTTGCGTAACTGTATTCTCTAGTTCGCATTGATAATAGAACAATAATCTTTTTTCAGAAGTGCACTCTACAAATGTATGATTTTCTTACCTTCAATTCCAACATTGAATTTTCCGAATTGCAAACAATGCAATATGGAAGCAACTGCTGCGAATTTTTGAACTAATTTTCCGCTCGCCGACATTCGCTTGAAATTGAGCTAAGCTATTACTTGCACAGAAAAAAAAGAACTATGTTATAGGAGCTTTGAGCTTTTCTTTCATTACAGTAATAAAACCTCGACTGTAAAATTGATTTTGGAGTCTTAGTATTGAATTACAGAAATCATCAAAGGATTTGGCTATGTAGTCTTCGATATAAAATTTTTCTTTGAGTATTGAGTTCATAATCAAAAGGAAATCGTGTTATGAGCGCTGCTTTAAAATGTCTCTATCTAGAAACATTGTTAACTTCTCTATGTTCACTCAATCACTCCCTATCGGACCACTTAACAAATAATGAAAAGATTTCAAAACCTTCTTATATTCACAAGAAATTCTTCTCTTTCTTGCACTGCGAACGCAAATATCGAAATCAGTCACTTGCTATTTTAATTTCGTGCAGAGTGCAGTTTCGAGGTAAAAAAACAAAAAATCAATAATACAAAATTAAAAACTTAAAAAAAGACTTAAATAAATAAATAAATATATATATAATATTTATAATTAATATTGTTTTACTTTAGCTTAAAAAAATCAGCAATGCAGCAACTGAAAACATTAGTGATGCACATGTAAGAGAATCCAGAGTTAACCAGGGGCACTCCAGCGTTTGGAGCTGATAAGATTTCAGCAGAAGAAGCTCTGCAAAAATCTTAACACGCTTGGGTCTACTAAACAAAGTATTGCTGAGTAAAATAAGGTGAGTGTTCTATATAAAATCGTAGATACGAAATTGATGCTAAAGGCATAAAACGTTTTAAGCGCTTTATTCACAGTCCTGGGCAGATTTGAAATCACGCACAAAAAATTGGCTGATAAAGTCTGAAAGAAACCGGTGGTGGCCAATATCATTACTCTAACCTGACCGAGCTAGAAACAATTATTGATAGGACGCTATTACTGTCTTCAGCTGCAGCCCCCAATGGTGCAGTAGTTAGATGCGAAACGCAATCTATAGATGATTGTTTCATAGCATTGGAAGAGTCTCCAGCAAGGTGCAACAAAACTATTGCGGTGGTTACACCTAATAAAATTGCAAATGCTGTTGAGGAACCTCTGCTGCAAAGAAATGCCTAGCAATTTCCTACAAAAAAGCAAGACATCAGTGCCTCCAAATGCCAGCAAAATTTCTTAAATGACAGCGATAACGAGCAACCAAGCTGCAAAGAAAGATTGTTGATGAATAACTGTCATTAATACGTCGACAGATTAAAGTAGCTGAGCGCAATGCTGTAGCAGCCAAGGAGCAAGCCAATTTGAATGGCTGCATGTGCTGAGGTGCAAGCTGAGACGGCAAAAAAAAGTGGGGATGCTGCTGAGGTTCAAGCCGAGGCAGCAAAGAGAAGTGCAGCAGCTGAGGAAGCAACAGCAACAAACAGTAGGGAGATGAAAAATATTTTACAGATATATCTAAAAATAATTAATAATCCCTAAATGTTCAAAAATTAAAACATTTTGTCTTATTTTTTTTTTTACTTTAATATATACTTGTAAACATATGTTCATATTTAATATATTTATGCCTGTTACATATTAATTAGAATGAATTTTTGTTATTTTTTAATATAGTAATTTTATTCTGTATATACTTTTAAATTTTTATTATAATTTTTTTTTTTTGCATTTTTTAATAATTTAAGTTTTTTCAATATGAAAATATATACATTTGATAAAAAAATTTCTTTAGATATGCGTATGAAGTTAAAAAATAATTTAAATGGTTTTTTAGTTGTTTAAAAAACTCGAAGCAATACTCCTTCTTATTGCTTTTGCGCCTATTTCGTCTTCTTCTATTATAAAAATTCTTCGTTATTGTCCTCTTCTTCCACTTCAATTATTGGCTTAGCGCGTTAATTTTTTGCGTCTTTTTTTGACATCGTAATGAAGTCCTCGATAACCTATGATGGAGCGGAATCTATTTTTTCAGGATTCCAAAGCATCGCCCTGGTGTCGTAAGGTACGGCTTTAGTTTATAACTCGAATCACCTAAACATAAAAATAAATAAATAACTTAAACCATTTATTTTTTACTACCTCTGCTATATCGTCACCTAAAATGCAAACAGTGTTTTAAACAATCAATTGCAAAAAATAAGTTATAAGATTCAAAAAATTTTAATTCATTGATAACAAATTTGAATTACTATTAAAAAATCGTTTTTATATCGATAACAACTTTCACGTTTTAGATTCTTTTGCAAAATTATAAAACATGTTTATTTCCTCTTTTGCAGTTACGGTGACGATGTGCCGTTTAGTAAAAACCTAGTGATATATATATTTATGAATCTTACCAAGAATCCATATGTTTCTTTGCCCGTTGTCAAAATTATGTTGTAGGTTTTGATTCACAACGCTTTGTTCCCCTATAAATGCATCATGGTTGGCACCATGATGTCTAGCGTCGACATACATTATGTATGTATGTTCTGTAGTCACATATTTAAAAGTATTAAGAAAAATAATTTGAATTGTTGTTATTAAGTACATATGTAAATATATGTTTTTTATAGCTTACCACTATAGCATTTATACTGTAATAAACTTTTCTGTTAAAGTATAAGTGCTTAAGATGGTGATTTGATTCTCACGTGCGTTCCATCCACGCTACCAATTACACCACGAAAACCCGTGGTCTCAAAACATGCCTGTTTTATTGAATTTTCTTACTCACGCTGAACCATTTCTATCCACTCTGCACATATGTTTTTCATAAAAATTCAAGGCATTCTCCAACGATTCGGCAAACCGATGACGTAGAGATGGGGGAAACAATTTCATTGCCCATTGTCTGCTGATAGCTTTCAGTGGCCAGAAAAAGCAAAAATGTGGCTATTTTTATGTCTGGTCTTATAGATGTGCTTTTATACGATGGAGCAGACTGCCTTTAAAATTTTTCCAAAAGAACACTAAAATCTTTTTTGTAACGCGGAAAGTCGCAGAAAATCTACATAATTATAAACAAATAACCAATTTTTCTACACCATGGCAATATACTGACTCGCGGGCAGCTCAAGAATATTATACTTATCGCGTAATTCCTAACGAGTTATTTGTACAATTTCAGAATCCTCCGTACTTTCCAAAAAATTAACAGCAATGGTTAGGTCCATTTGTGGCGCAAAAATTTCTTTGCAAATGTAACTAAAACACCCTTTTTAATTGCAAAAATTATAATTTTTGAGTTATTTTTATTTTTTGCAATTATTAATGAAAACTTTTTGATATCTTTTGACAGTTAAAAGCAGCTGACCATTTCTACACACGGTTGCATTTTCTCTCAAGCAGTTTAGTAGTATTTTAGAAACTTATTAAGGAAATCACTAAATTGGAGAGATATTTTTGATCCGGTACTTTCTTGATTTCTTAAAAAATATAGAAAAAGAAGACGAAGAGAATGAAAACCAAGATGACGATGAGGAATGAGAAAGTGATGATGATCAACGTAACGTAGATATTGTTAAAACACACAGCTACACTAGTTTCGTGACCGCTACAACGAGTAAAATGGAAGCACCGCAATTTAACGACAATAATAATTACACACAGAGAAAGATAGACACGAACATTTTCGCAAAACAGTCACTAAGGGTCCTGCAAACTTGTTTATAGGTGGTGAACGTGGTATTAATACTTGGCACAAACTGAAAATAGCATTGATTGATGAGTTTGAGGCGGCGACAAACAGCGCGCAGTTGCATAAGATGCTTGTGGAAAAAAAAAATTGCACAAGGGCAAAAGCTATCAGGAATATTTTTTAACAATGAAGGAATTAGCCTCACGTGGACGTATTGAAGACGATGCGCTAATGCAGTATGTAATTGACGGCATACGTGACCTGACAGTTATTAAATCTATCTTGTATGGAGCGACAAATTTAAAAGATTTTAAAGATAAATTGAAGTGTTATCAAATCATGCAAGAACGTTGAAAATTCAAAAGCGATTTTAGAACAACACAAACCTCTAAGATGCAGATGCAAGACAAAAAGGACTTTTATGTTTTAATTGTCGTGAAAAAGGACACACTTCACGAAATTGTAACAACAAAGAGAAGGGTACTAAATGCTTTAGTTGTAATAATTTTTGCCATATTTCCAAGGAATGTCCTCAGAAGAAAGAAAAATCTATTTTACGCACTTTAGTGTTGGACGATATACTGAAAAAACCATTAAATTCTCCGAGCAATAATTTATACCATCAATCGAGACAGGTAGTAAATACAATGTGGTAAGTGAAAAAGTTTATAGTTCACTCAATAAACCTAAGCTGGAAAGATCAGAATTTTTTTTATCGGTTTCGGAAAGAACGCCAATGGGAATAAAATTAGACCTTTCGGTTATTTTACTCATGAGGTCGATATAGAGAACGAATCGTATAATTTGACTTTTCATGTTGTGCAAAATGTGTATCCGTTTTTATTGACATAGGTAAAACCGCCTCTAATGACTCGAAGCGTCAAGTTTTTAATTTAGTCGAAAATTATGTCTTGGAAAAGACGGAATCAACAAATGTCGAAATGAATATTATTTTGAAGGACGAAACGCCAATTTATTCGAGATCGAGACTACCACTGACTGAGCGTAAGATTGTTGAGGAGCAAACAGTCAGACTCAGATTTCAGTAGTCCGGTAGTTATGGTAAGAAAGAGGGATGGATTATGTGTTGACTACAGGCGATTTACTAAAGTTATGTTGAAAGACCGATATCCGCTACCTTTAATTGAAGATCAATTAGACAGGCTCCAGGGTGCGAGAATATTCAGCACGACAGATTTAAAAAATCGGTTCTTCCATGTCAATGTAGCAATTGCTAGCCGTAAATATACATCGTTTGTGACACACAGTGGACAGTACCAGTTTTGCAGAGTACCGTTTGGACTTTCCAACTCACCTGCCGCTTTCCAAAGGTATATAAACACTATTTTTCGTGATTTAACCAGACGTAGTATCGCACTTACTTACGTTGATGACGTTATAATACCCAGCAAAAATGAAGACGACGCCCTTAAAAATTTGAAAGAAGTTATAAACGTTTTCAGAAACTATCGTCTTGAGCTGAATTTGAAGAAATGCGCATTTTTGAAGCAACGTATAGAGTTCCTTGGACATATCATCGAGAATGAAAAAGTGTTTCCATCCACGTCGAAAGTCGAGGCTGTTATAAGATTTTCCGTATCACAGAATTAACGACAGTTACAGAATTTTTTGGGTCTTTCGAAAATTCATCCCACAATTCTCAACGATTGTTAAACCGTTCAGTTTTAACAAAGTCAAATATTAAATTCACAACGGACAAACCACAAATGTTAGCTTTCAATACGCTTAAGAAGATTCTGAGTGAAAAGCTTGTGCTTAATATTTTCAATCAACGCTATGATAACGAAGTACATACGGACGCGTCAGCTGATGGTTACGGAGCCATCTTATTGCAAAAATATCCCGAAGACGATAAATTTCATCCAGTTTACTACATGAGAAAATGGATGAAATTTATCGTCTTCGGGATATTT
Organism: Cistogaster globosa; assembly: GCA_937654795.1. NCBI lineage: Eukaryota > Metazoa > Arthropoda > Insecta > Diptera > Tachinidae > Cistogaster > Cistogaster globosa. The sequence goes on along the minus strand of OW569404.1, from coordinate 70,564,843 downwards.
TTGCAATAAGATGGCTTGAGTATTTCTTTTCAGCATCTTTCGTCTTGTTTACTACATGAGAAAAAAGACGAAAGATGCTGAAAAGAAATACTCAAGCAACGAATTGGAAATTCTAGCTGTAGTTGAAGCTTTAAAAAAGTTTCGTGTATACTTACTCGGTCTCCACTTTAAAATAGTCTCAGACTGTAACGTTTTCACTAAAACAATGGATAAAAAAGATTAATGTACGAGAGTGGCTCGTTGGGTTTTGCTGCTTCAAGAATTAGATTATGAAATAGAACATAGAGCAGGAACAAAGATGCGGCATGTGGACTCCCTCAGCAGGCATCCAATTATGACCATTCACAAAGACAACACTCTGATAAGACTCAGAAATGCTCAAGAACAAGATGAGGATATAATTGCGATTAAAGAGAAACTTCAACAGGGTGATTTATACAGTGATTATTTCTTGAAAGGTGGACTGTTATACAAGGTAATGACTGGTGCCGAAGTTTTGATAGTTCCTAGGGGCATGCAAAGCGAAATTATAAGAAGCAACCATGAAAAAGGTCATTTTGCGGTCAATAAAGTCAAAGAAATTATACATCGCGATTACTTTATCCCAAAAAGCTCGAAGAAAAAAAGGAAAACAAAGGGGAAAACAAGAAGGGGATTACATCCGTAGCCTAAATACGACAAGCCGCTGTATACCTATCACATCGATCACCTGGGACCGTTAGAAACAACAAGTAAGAGATATAAACACATTTTTGCTGTCATTGATGGATTCACGAAGTTTTGTTGGCTTTACCCCACCCCCACAACAGCCTCAAACGAAGTTATCACACGCCTTACGAAGTGTTTTGAAAGCGAAGGACTGAATGATGAGGGATCACGTAAAGCGAAAATTGTAACTGGTTGAAACTTTCTGGTAACATGTGACCAAATATAATGTATTCGTCCATGAAATTAACATACATTTCCCTTAAATTCTTATTATTTGAAAGACGTTTTTCGAGATATAAAAATCGTCTATAAGCTGTATTAGCTAACTTTCCTAATTGATTTACAAAAACTTTAAAGGGCAAACATACCTGAACTTTTCCAGTTGCATTGAAAGTTGTGTTGTTGACATGACATAATGTTCTTCACACAATTGTTAGTCTTTTGTCCAAGTAGGTTTACATTTTTTGTATGTGTCCAGGCTTTCTACATTTTTTACAACGTTACATGATAATGCTCTTTCTGAAAATTGATTGTTAACAGTGCCATTTATAACTCAGGCAAGGGCAGTGTTGATAAGTCTTGGCAGACCAATGCCGAAAGAAATTTTACCATCAAGAAGTAAATCGAAGAAAATATCCGAGCTGCGTACATCAAATTGAGGATCTGCTAATTTAAGGCCTTTAAAAATAGCCCAGCTATTGGCATCAATTAGCTCAGCCGGGTGCTGAGACGAGATTGATATTGTCACTGAAAAAACTGAAGTCCATTTAAAGTGTAATATTCGAGATTTAACAGTAGCTGTTACGTTATACTTTATTTGTGTTCGAATATCAGAAACGCCAGCTAATTCTTGAGTAGTTTTAATTTGTTTCAGACGAAGACGATTAACAGTTTCTTGTGTTATGAGATTTACTTCTGAGCAGGAATCTAGCAAAGCTCGAACTGGTTGTGAAAAACGGAAAATATATTTTTTATATACGATGGCGGTTGGAAGAAAAGTTATACGACGACTACGTGTAACAAAAGACAGAATTTCGTAAGACGAGTTGAAGCTGAATGTGGTAAATTTGAGGCCAAAGAAAGTTGGTAAAATGAAGGAGAAGAAGTTTGAGGTTCATTTGTTTCTTGATAACTTGGGTTGTGTAATGTTGTATGGTGTTAAACACGACATGTGCGACAGCGAGATTTAGAAGGGCAATCGGATACATGTCCTTTTCTAAGGCAGTTGATGTAAAGCTTGTAGCTTTGGTATTGGTAGCGAAAAAAAGTTTGAACAAGATCGTAAAAAATGTTCCTTGCTATTGCAATATTCACAAAATGTGCTTGAAACCATGAACGAGAACCCAGGGAATTTGCTTTAGATTTTGTATCGCGAGACTGAACTTTGCCTTAATTTGCAGTACGGCTTTCTAAATATTGACACTAAAGAATTGAAATTGAGTAACAATGCGCTCCCATGAAGGCAGAGAGTTAAAATCTTGTTTTTCATCGTACACCTTTTTTGATTCTCCGTCAATTGTACATAAAACAATGTGAATGATAATGGCATTCATAACATCTAGCTCAGATCCTAAAGAAAGAAAAGAGCTACGAAGAGCCGAAACAGTATCAAGGACAACGCAACGATGAGCCATTTGGTTTAGCTTTGGGTGTAATCGAAAACAAGGAGTTAATATTATCGACAAACATTAGTGATCTTCAATTAAACGGTCCCACGCTCTTTGATAATTTGACTCAATAATTGGAAAGGGTTCTATTATCGCCAATGCTTATCCCGTTAAACAATTAAGTAATTAATTGAATTTATAAATAATCGGTATACATAGTAGGTTCATTATGAACTAATGTTCAGAATGTACTTATAAACCGCGAAAACTCAGAATATTTTCCATCAAATTTAAGTAATTTTAGTTGAGGCAAACGATTTTGATTCGACACAAATGGATGAGTTACATTTAAAAAGCTTTGTATGATATCGCCAGAAGTACGTTTTTGGTTTATAAGACTAATCTATGGCTTTTTTCTTACATCTCAATTTGGGTTTGAATGTTACTAATTTGTTTAAAATACGCTTCAAGAATTTGTAGTCTACATTTCAAAACCGTAAGTTCGGATGACGCAGCTTTTCCTTTACTTTCACTTTCTCTTTCAATTTTATTTTTCATTTGAGTTATATTTCTTTTTATTGTTGCACGTTGTGACTTCAATGCACTAAGCGAATTTGAATCTTTTTCGGTTTTTTTTGTATTCATTTTGTCTGAAAGATGTTTAAAATTTAATGTGTTACGAATTGTTTCTCTTTGTTTAAAATTTAATGTGTTACGAATTGTTTCTTTTGTTTCAAAAAGGTACTAAATATTTTTATATATGTCCTAAATAGGTATAAAAGGTACAAACACTATGAACTGGAGAATAAATGCCAAAACTAATTAACTTGTAGAGAATTTTTGATATATGTATGTATGTGCGCGTGTGTATTTGATGTGTAAACAAGAAACAAAAATTATGAGCGTAATATTAAAAGGCAATGCATTTATTTCTCTTATGCGGCTATTAGACGATCAACCTTTGTTTTTGAGCACGGCCTGAGGACAAGCCATCAAAATTGTGTAATAGGGTAAATGTCCTGTTTGTCAGCGGCGCTGGATGAAAATCAAAAATTGTTAATACTCGTTTAATTGCATGTTTGTCAAATACAGTGTAAATTTCATTTGTGTTTTTTGAAAGCCAACAGTAAAGATAATATTGAGAAATTTTTAGAAATAATAGGTAGATGTATATTTAAATTCTATTAATTGCTGATGCAAGTTTCAGTTCATACAGAGAAAATTCCAACTTATTTAGGTTAAAAGTAAAATAAATCAATAAAAAATTTTTAAATTGAAAACTTTCTTTATTTTAAATAAATGCTATTGCACTCATATTTTTGTAATTTCATTTTCGTTATTATAACGAAAATGCAATACAATAAGTTAATAAATGCAAATTTGTAAGCATTATTTAATTTGTAAGTTTAGTTTTAAGTTTTACCTTCTACTTTTAATGTCTAAATAAAATGTTAAATAAAAAAATAAAAAAAAAAATAAAATAGTATAAATAAATAAATGAAGTTTGCGTGATGTTTATAATAATAGAAATTTAAAACAAAAGTCTTATGAAAAGCTTTTAGAAAAATTAAAAAAGTAGGAGCGAATGCAACAATTGAGGTTGTTAAATAATATAAACATATTGCAGCTAATTCATGCGCCAACACATACGCGAGCTTCACTATTTAGTATCTGCTTGCGCACTGATGTTTGACAAACCTGGCCTAAGAGTGTTATATCAAAACACTCTCTCTCATCAGGCCGTGCTCACAGCAAAGTTTGACCGTCTAATAGCTGCATTACTTGTGTGTGATGTTGACGATGATTATGAAGCGACAAAAAAAAACGATGACTGATCTGTTGATTGATGTTATAAAGTGACGACGGCGTTGGCTCTGTTGACAACAATTGCAGCAAGGTATAATGGACAGCTTATACAAAGGGAAGCGATGAATATGATAATTATGATGATTTATGAGAAACAAACTGTATTTCGCTGCTAACTGCGCAAGCAAAGACGAAGCTGATGCTTACGATTATGAAGATTGTTGTAGAACAAACTTTAGCTAGTTAGTAACTGCAAAAGCGTCGACGATGATGATGAAGTTATGTTTTTTCCTCTTTCTGGAAGTTTTTGATTTATTTAACAATCTCCTGTTAAATTTAATTTTTTGTTAATTTATTTATTTTGCATTTGATTTTCTTTTAACGAATTAAATAGTTTTCGTTTTGCTTTTATTTAGTTGTCTTGAACAACGATTAGTATTTTTACAAAACTCAATATTGTTTCTTATATGTATTAATTTTTTAATTTCTTTAAGAAAATTAGACTTTTTTTAGTCCTGCCACGGTCGCCAAATTTATGGTTGAACATAAACGATATAAAATTTAGACCCACGATGAATGTTAGTTTGGTTGTTTATTGTTTCACTACTTTTTTTTTACAATGATTCAAGGTTATAATGTTACAATTAATTCACAAAACCGTGATACTGTGTATTATTTCAATTAAAATATATTGTTCAATTAAAATACAATAGTGTATGCTTATTGTTGGAAGTTTTCTTATAAAATTTTAATACACCAATACACTTTTATTTTGCATGTTTTTGAAAAGTTGTATTGGTAATCGTGTTATCAACTACATGTGAATTCTATATCACATTGAGAAGAAGAATATAAACAAAAGACATTTGCATTGTTTAGCATATCAAAAATATACTTTTCACATAAAAAATATAAAATTTAGCTTTTTTGAGTCCTATTGTCCATTTTGCATCCTGAAAACCTTCTTCTGAATACTTATTTTCTTCTTGTTTGCTTTATGACGTTTAATATACAAAGTAAATTGATACATTAATACACTGCGTGTTCACAAGCATATAAACAAAAAGTGTATTCAATACAAAATACCCCATACAAGATTTTTTGAATTAAGCAAATGTTTTAAAGCAAAATAATTGTCACAAGAATACAATACCGTTAGATTTATATATATTTACTTAAATGAGTAAAGAGACAAGACAAGTGTAAGTATATATAAGAAATACAAAAAAGTAACATTGCATTTAAAGCTGGATTCACCCATTGTTTCGAAACAAAATTTTTGTGAGAGAGAAAAGGAGTTAAACTCACTTCGAAACAATTTCAGCTTAAATTGGTTTAATTTTAATTTTTGTTCCGAAACAATGAAACTGTGCTGCAAACTACTTTATTTTTTCAAAGAAAATTTAACCGAGCTGCTACATCATATTAAATATATGTATATGTGCATAAAAATTTAAAAGGTAAAACTGCTTGCAAATTTAAAAACTAAAACTGCCAAGCAACCTGATTGACATCTTTTCTGAATAATTTTTTCTTTAAAAATTTTAACAAATTTATAGTAAACAATTTCTTAAAAAGTGAAGAAAAGAAACTGGTGTCAACTGATAAAAGTGAAAAATCAAGAAAAAGCATCACAGGCTAATTATTGTGATAAAAATATTTCATGCAAAAAAAATTTTACATCCTTTTTCGTTCTTTCTTTGAATTGACATTCAAGAATTATTTTTAAAATTTGTTTTGTTCTTAATTATGAAAGTTTTTTTTTTAATTTAGAATTTATTTATAACAAAACCAAAACTATGTCTGTGACACAAAAAAACGCAAAAAAAAACGACAATCTGTGATTTCAATCTTCTGTCACAGTGCTGCCTGCTTGCAAAGTAATACATCTCGCTTACACATATGTTTCATATGGTAGCTTTGTTTTTCCAGTAAAATTGTTCAAAGTGGGTGAATCGTTTCAGAACAAACTCTCAAAAAACTAAAATTGTTTCGGAACAAAAAATTTGGGTGAATCCAGCTTAAAAGATTAAGAGATAATTATTTTAAAAATGATTTTTGCTTATATTCTGATCGAACAATACTTTTTACTATTCGTTAAAGTTGGGAGATGCATGAGATAGAATGTTAGCTACTTGTGTCGCTTTCCCTATTTGTATTTTCTTTTTATTAGTTTCTTAAAACAATCTTTTATTTCGGTATCCGATTGTGGAGATACAATTTTGGATTTTCATTATCATATTGTTTAAGAATACGACTCGCATTTTGTTTTTATTTTCATTGCACTATTTCGCCACTCAAAAAATTTCAGTTAAAACTTCGATATTGTGGTTAAGAGATTTTATCTTTTCTTTAAAAAGCATAAATTCGCTTTTGAAACTTTCAGCGTTTCTTAAAGAACACAGCAAAAAATTTTACTCTGTGGTGATAACGTCAGCATTAAAGACTTAGTGCTATTAACATTGCATAACACCTTTTGTATAGTTAGACAAACATTTTATTATACCCTTCACCACAAAAAGTACAATATCAATTACCGACCATTTTCTGGGGTATATATTCTAACTTCTTATGCATAGCGAAGTCGATTGAGCGATGTGCGTTTGTCCGTCCGCTAGACGACGCTTTTAGAGACTTAATGAACTAACCCAAGTTCCTGGTTCGGCTGGTTTCGTTTTACGACAATAGACGGCCAAACATTTACGTCTCTATGAAGATTTATCCAGTGAGAATCTGCTTGATGCCAATAAGTAAATAATCGTCTAAATAAATCGTGTAATTTAGCGGGAATAAAGCAGAATTGCAAAAGAGATTAAAAGATGATTTCAAAGAGCGTGGTATCGATATCGGGACAGACGAATTCGGAGAAAAAGAAGATACTGAAGTATATACCCCAGCAACAAATAACGTTATGGATTTGATTTTAATGTTTGTCGCTGTAATTAAGAAAATAAAAGAAAACTACCAGAAGCGGAGCAACCATATGAAGATACAGAAGCAAAAAACTAGGAGCTTCAAAGAAGTACAAGAAAGTTCTAGTGTCAACGAGGAAAGGCTTTAAGCGGAGGTGAAGGGCAAATTTCAAGAAATATCTGAAGTCTTCGGTAAACGAGTGGAAATCGTAGAGCTGAAAGTCAACAAGTTTGAAGAAAAATTGTCGGGCTTGAGGAGAAAAGTGGACGAAGAATTACATGAAATAAAAGTTCAAGTGTGCGATCTTCGAATTCGAGGACTGGTGAGAGTTATCTCTGGACATGCTAAACAAGAGAAACACCCCGAGCCTTGACGGCAGCGACCTTTTTAATGTTTTTAAATTCCAGTTCAAAACAGTGGCAAGCAAAAATAGATGGACGATGAAAAACTGTAGAAATAATTATGAGAACATAATGATAGCCTTACAACGCAAGCACAGCGGTAAGCACAAAAAAGAAGTTTACAGCTGAGTTACGAGGCTATAAGATGGTCCGATAAACTCTTGCGCAATTAGTTTGTTGGATTCAGAATCTATATCAGCTTGATAGGGCGGTCGTCCTTCGTGATGATTTTATGCGTGGCAATATTTGAAAGTCCAGTGATGGTATTAAACTTTGGTAATTCCTATTCCAGGAAATTTTTTATTATGCTTTGCTCTGTGGAGTTAAGATCGGTGAGGGTTTTGTGTCTGCAGCTTTCAGTTCGTGATATTATCAACCGACCGTGAAGTGATGTTGGCACACTTTCTTTGATGTTGAAGTCACAACTCGTAGTCAATCCGACACAGCTGGTAGTTGCGTTAAAGTTTCGTAGAAATTCCAAACCTAGTATCACGTCTTTACTACAACCGGACAGGATGAAAAAATAACATTAATTGATTTGATTACCGAAGTTTACACTGTATTTGACGCCGTTAAAGATTTGTGTTCTGGGCCCATCTATCAAAATGGCTTCCAAACTATCTTGTGTATTGGACGGCGTTACTCCAAAATTTGTTACAAGTTCTGAACTAATAAAGTTTCGGGTTGCACCTGTATCAATGGTGCACGTCGTAAGTTTCTTATGGTTTCTTCACATTGAATTGTAGTTTTGTTTTCTGGGCGTGATTCTCTCGGAGGGACGGGTCACCTCAGGTTTCCCGCATTTCTAGAATTCTAAAGCCTTTTGTTTCTCGTCGAGTTTCGTATGCCGCATAAGATTTTGCAGAGATAACACATAAACTTTAAAGTACTCCTGAGCACCTTGCCTTCGCTTTTGAATTTCTACATCAAGCTTCTTATTGTATCTCGGAGGTAGGAAAAATGTACAAAAGTCTTCTCTAAAACTCCTCCGAATTGTCCAATTCTGGTTGTTGGTGCGAATGCATACCTGTGGACGTTCAATAAAAAATTCAGGCATTGTTGCGGGCAGATCATTTAAAGATACACAAGACATAAGCAAGAGCTCTTTGACGCGTTCAATGAATTCTAGCGGATCCCTTTTTCCGTCATATTTTATTCCCCACTTTTGGACACGGTCAATTATGTTCACCCGTTCCTCGGGGTAGGGTGTCTCTAACTTTCTACCTGTTACGGACAGTAGCTACGGACTACACTTTTACTGATGATTTTTCTTTTTGGGTATTTGTGGCGAGAAATGTTAAAATAGGTGTAAGGTTGCCGGGAGTAACAGCTTTATGCTTAGCCTGGAGTTCCAGAAATCGGTTTGATTTTTCATTTGTGTGTTCACTACTGAGAAATATGGCACAACGCTTTCGCATCTCTTCAGCTGTGCCAGTAACCTCTAAATGAAACTCTCCTAGATAAGCTCGTAAATCCTCTTGCTTAAGGAATCACCCACGCTCTTTTTCCTATAACACCAAATGTATTTCTGGCATGTATAAATAAAGTCAAGATGATATTGGAGGGTTCTGGAATCAAATAACAATCGTCATGTGTCTCATATAATAAATGCGTAGTAAAGAAATATTCTACCAACAGATGGAGCAAGTTTTAGTATATTCAAGAGCCTTAACATTGGGTATATAAAAGCAACGGCCATACATGCTGAATCATTCTTAGTGAAAACGTCAACCAGTAAAGATCTTGTGGTAAAACGGATAAACAGTGGTGAAGTTGCCATCGCGTATTTTTTAATCGCGAATAAGTAAATAATCGTCTTATTAAAGTGTAATTTAATTAAAGTAGTAAATAAATTGTGTTTATTTATTTTGCAAGAACAAACTCAATAAAATAAACGTTTATAAATTTAAATAAACGCAACAATTGGTGTCAGAAGTGAAATTGCAAATAATCAATAAATCACAATGAAATTTAATGAGCTAAAAGTTGAGCAGCTAAAAATAGAGCTTAGTAAGTTGGATCTGCCGACAGCGGGCAATAAAGCGGAGTTTCAAAAGAGATTAATAGATGAATTTAAGCAGCGTGGTATTGATATTGGGACATACGAATTCGGACAAATAGAAGAAAAAGAAGTGGTTGAAGTATGTACCTCATCCACAAGCAGCATTATGGACTTGAATTCTATGTTGCAGCTATGATGAAGTAAATAAAAGAAAATAACCAGAAGCAGAGCGACCAGATGATGAAGAAAATAACCAGAAGCAGAGCGACCAGATAATGAAGAAAATAGAAGAAAATAACCAGAAGCAGGACAACCAAATAAAGAAAATGGAAGAAAATAACCAGAAGCTTCAAGAAGCAATACTAGAAAGCTCTACTATAAACGGGGAACGGCTTTAAGCGGAGCATAACGAGCAATTTCAAGAAACATCAGAAGTCTTCGGCAAAAGAGTGGACGTCGTGGAAATGAGAATCAGCGAGTTTGATGAAAAATTATCCAGCTTAGAGAGAAAATTGGACGAATAATTGCATGAATTAAAAGTGCAAATAGACGATCTACAAATTCGAGAAGGACCAGTGAGAGTTATCTCTGAGCATGCAAGCAAGATAAATAGTCCGAGCTTTGACGGCAGCGCACCTTTTAATGTTTTTAAGTTCCAGTTCGAAACAGTGGCCAACAAGAACAGATGGGAAAATGATGAAAAAGGTATAGAGCTTATTTTGGCCTTAAAGGGAGCAGCAGCAGAGATACCCGAAAGCTTACCAGCCGGATGTAGAAATAATGAGGACATAATGGATGCCTTACAACGAAAAAACGGAGGTGAGCATTAAAGAGAACTTTATATAATGGAGTTACGCGGCAGTGTTCAAAAGGCGAATGAGACGCTTCAAGACTTCGCCATGGCGATTGAACGTTTGGTGCAGCTGACTTACCCAGGCGAATATCACCCGTTTCAGAGTCAGTTTAAGATTGAAACATTTGTGAATGGCATTCGCTCCCCAGATGTGAAATATGCTGTTTGTGCTATGCAGAAATCATCCTTTGCAGTAACCATCTTGTAAGCGCTAGCACAGGCGACCGCAAAAATCATCTCGAAGCCACAGGTGCATAAGGTGCCATGTTTTGAGAATGATTCTTATAACCACGCCAACAAAAGGAGCGAGATAAAGGAGATTCTCAAAAAAATGATGAAGGAAAAAAAGAGTAAGTCTCGCGCCAAATACTTCAACTGCAGATCCAAAAAGGAGAGGTCAAGATCTGCTTCACCGATGAGGCACAACAAGCGGGCGAACAGCACCAAATCCCGTGATTTACCGTTAAACTAGATCGTGGTAGCGCTAAGGGACAAATGGAGGCTCTGACGACCGATGGCCCCACAATTTCCATTCTCATTGTGCAACAGGAAAATGGCAACCTAATTGTTTGTGGTCTTATCAATAAATGATGTAGGACTGCGCACCGCTTGTGGGGATTCAGAGTTCATGAGAGCTCACGGTATTAATCTATCTGCACAGGGGCGAGTAAATAATGATCTGACGCAATGTCGGAATATCCTAGATGTTGGATATGACAGCAGGACCGCAATAGGGAAGCTATTTGCCGTTGAACGCCAGAAATTACCACCTCAGGCAGAAACTTTAGTATAAACACGTGTGGAGGCAGATTGTGTTGATAACGGGTTGCGGACAGGGAACTAAAAGATGACATTTTAACAGCTAAAACCCTCGTCAAATCTGCGACGATAGGAGAGAGTACTTAATCTGTCCAATAGCGAAAAGATTATTAACAAAAATTTTGAGGGGGGTTGATGTAAGCCAACAGAAGCCATAATCAACTGTGCAGCGAATTTAGTATGCTCCGAAATAACAGTCGGAGAACGATATGTGTTAGCAGAACAGATGGAAAATAGGTGACAGAACTGGCAGAAACAAAGCAAAGCAGTTGTTGAAAAAACATGCCTGCGTCTTTGCCCTAAATAATAAAAGTCAAGGAAGAACGACAGTTGTGATATACGAAATTAACACTAGCGAAGAGAGGCTTATACAACAAGAATCCAGGAGTGTTCCCCTAGCGAAGCAAGGAAATGTCAAAGAACTTGTCAACGAAATGAAACGGAAAGCAGCCATCCTCGATTCCGTGGAATTCGCCAATAGTTTTAGTAAAAAACAAAGACGGCAGCACCAGGTTTTACGTTGATAAAGATAGTTATCCGCAGCCTAAAATTGACGATACCTAAGATACGTTGGCCGGATCAAAATGGTTGTCTACCGTGGTTTTGCAAAGCGGCTATTAGCAAGTAGATAAAAACAAACCTTTTTCGCGAGTGGTGGTTTATGGCAGTGATGCCATATGGGCTCTGCAACGCTCCAGATACTTTCGAGCGTTTAATGAAACATGTGCTTAAGGGTCTCAATTGCACAATGTGCTTTTTGTGGCTTTGACATAATCGTGATGGGAAAGGCTTTTGACGAACACCTCAAAAACCTGGATGAAGTATTTAAGCGTATAGCAGCTGCAGGACTAAAAATAAGTGTTAAGAAATGTGTTTTTTTTTAAGTGTTTTAATATTTGAGGAATTAAATGATGAAAATAAATGACGTATTAAATGATGAAGACAAAGTACTGGCAACAAAGGCCTGGCCTTAACCACAAAATCTTCATGAGCTGCGTAGTTTCCCGTAGCCTTAAACATACTACAGGAGATTTGTGCCAAACTTTGCTTAAGTGGCTGCTAGCTTGCATGAGTTGGAAGTCACAACATAATCTCTGGAGTGAGGCGGCGAAAGAAGCGTTCCAAAAGCTCAAACAGATTTTGTGTGCAGCACGAGTCTTCGCCTAATCAATATCTGGACAACATTTTGTGTTGCAAACGGATGCAGGCGGATATGGATTAGGAGATGAGCTACAGCAGGGTATTGTGGAACCCCGAAAGAAACTACTGCGTTACGCGAAGGGAGCTGTTGGCTGTGCTGGAATGCTATTTCAGGAGATTGGTGGGACGGGAAAGGTCATTGGCTACTTTATCGGGAGCTTTTGACAGAGCTGGAGTATGTTAAACATTACCACAAATACTTCTATGGTACTTTTCATCTAACGTATTACGTTGGTTGATGTAATTGAACAACCCTGAAGGGCAGCTCGCACCCTGGGTTGAACGTCTTAAAGCTATTACTTTACTATTGTGCATAGGAAAGGAGGAAAACACAAAAACGCTGTTGCTAAAGACGGCTATGCAATGTAGAATGCAATAATTGCACAAATGTCGACAAAAAGGAATTCGTCATTAATGTGCGGCTTACCCGAATTGACTTAAGAAAAGACTGGTCGAAGGTCCAGATGGCTTCTTATATCGACCTAGGGAAAGTACCAATGAAAAATCCGCAACCGACTTAATTGTCGTGACAACTTCTAAAAAAAGCAAGGTAATGAAGCGGTTTCATAACGGTCCCAGTGGGGGTCATATGGGTATAACAAAAACGCTAGAGAAGATAAAGCAACGATTTTACTTGGTAGGCTGCCGACAATTCGTAGCCGATTGGATAGCAAACTGTGAACAGTGCATTGCGTCCAAAAGTCCTACAAGTGCCCCTTTTAAGCGGATAGTCATTGATATCACAGGTCTATTCCCTGTTAGTGATGATGTAACCAGATATGTACTAGTTTATATTAGCAAGTGGCCCAAACGGTAGTGAGCGCCCTTGTTAACAATTGTTGATACGGCGTTCCAATAGAACTGCATTCAGCATGAGCTTCATGAGTGTTCAGAGATAAATTGAAAGGTATTATCGAGCATTAAACACGTAGAGATTTACTGAATGACAAATGGTTCTACTATTTAACCTGCAACACAAGAAAGGACTGTAGCCTAAACTGCAAACCCACTGGGAGAAACCATACAAGGGGATCATGAAATTGAATGACGTGGTTTACAGGATACAGACATTATACAATCCGAGGTCTAAAATAAATTTGGTCCACCTGGACGGCTGGCCAAATATGGCAGAGTTAATACTAAACCTATCAGGTATGAATAGCTTATGTGGGCGCCAGTGTTACGAAGATGCTTTATTTAAGTCATAAAAAGAATTAATAATAATTTTTACCAAGTAAAACAAAATGGTCTACTATGTCTGTTTACAAAGCCAGAAGTTTTGCAGAAAGTAAACAAACACAATACACAACCTTACGAACACCTGCATAGCATAACAACTAAAAAAAACTTACTACACCCGAGAAAAAAATGAAACATTACCTTAATAGTACTTGCCACATAATGACTTAGTTTTGTGATTGCCAAATTTTGTTATTCGCTTGCAAAACACATTATTACATTAGTTCGCAAGTAAAGGAAGCAGTTATTAAACTTGTTGCTTAAGTTAAAAAAGAATACCTTAAAATACATACTAATAATTAATATTATTTCATGCAAAAGTCAATGTAATCAATTCTCAGTAATTGATTATAAAAGTCATTATCATTAGGTTGGTAATCCAGTTGGGAAGTCCTTCCAGCAATTTCTTGCTGGGACATGTATAATAAATGCGATATAAGGGAATATTCTACTATGTAACTGGTGGATGTAGAAGTTCTAGTACATTAAACAACCCCTTAACATTGGGTATAAAAAAACGACTACCATAGAGGCTGATTCATTTGGATTGCGAACGTTACCTAGTAAGGATCTTGTTGTACAACAGTTTTATCCGTTCCAAAAGTGGTAAAGTTGCCATCGTGTAAGGAGAAGACCTTGCTCACCTCTCGTTTAAAAGACCTTGCTTATATGACTTAAACTTCAAAGCACGTAAGTAGCAGCCCAGTACAAAGGATAGTACTCTTTCGCTGCTAAAATAACAAATTATATCCCAAAAAGAATTTTGTGATGAAGTCAAGAAATTGAATGATGAAATTTAAGAAAGGTGTGGGGTGTCTACGCATTTGTGATGAATCAATAGATCTTTGGTAATACTTCTGCGAAACTATTTGAAGAAGAGCGCAGGTTTATTAATATTTAAGAGAAGTTAACAAAAAAAGTTAATGTTAAGCTACAAATGTAAAAAGCGGATTATTCGTCTATTGACTTAGAGTACTGCGGTTACATATTTTACACAAAAATATTATCTTTGTGTAAATCTAAACTGAAGTAGATTTGCTTTTTTTTTTTATCTTATGCACTGCATGACAGCATCCTTAAATTAGCTAACATACGCGTTTTAAAAGGCTCTAGACCAGCTAAATTATAATGATTTAAAAATTAAGATATATAAGTTTTGAAACAAAAATTATTTGTAATTTTAAAAGATTTTCAGTTTACAATTGTAATTTTAGGGAATATTTATGTTGCATAGCTAGACGCACTTTAACAAAATTTTTTTTTTTTTTTTTTTTTTTTTTTTTTTTTAGTAATAAATAGTAGTTTTATTTAAAAAACTTTCAATTTCCATATAATGATTGTTTTTTTTTTTCCTTTCTTAGATATTCTACTGAATTATGTTATTTTCATTAGTTCTAACAAACATTGCAATATTTCTTTTAAAGACATTAGTATTTCTTTCTATTTTAACATAATTTGGGAGCAAATTGTATAATTTTAAGGCCTTGAAGAAAAGCGATCTCTGCATTGCTGTTGATGTCACCTTTTGTAGTCTAAAATTTTCTGCGTTTCTCAAACAATATGGCTGAACTTCTCGAACGTACATCAATTGATCAACTAAATAGTCTGGAGCATTTCCAACCTTCATTTTATTAACGAAACTAAGTGTATTAAACTCTAGTCTTTGTTGTATGTTCAACCATTGAAGTGTGTCAAGCATCAGTCTTGTAGGCGTAAACCTGTTGCATTTTAATATGGAACGCATAGCTTTGTTTTGAAGTTTCTGTAGTCTATCCAATTGTGTTTTTGTGCAGCAAGAGTATAAAATTGTCGATCCAAATTCGAAGTGTGGTTTAATCATAGTATTGTAAATATTTACTGCTGTAATTATCGATACTTTGTTCCGCATTCTTCTAAAAAATCCAATTTTTTTGCCAATTTTTTTGCATATATATTCCACGTGTTGCCCAAATTTTAAGTCCTTGTCGATTATAAACCCGAGATATTTGATTTGCCTAACTTTTTCAATTATTTCATTATTTATTTTTAACATTATGTTACTGTTCATGTTTATTTCCATCAATTTAGTTTTACTTTCATTTAACTTTAGTTTATTTTCTTTCAACCATTTGTTTATGCTGTTGATATCATGCATAATATTATCCATACATTGTATTTCGGTATCTTCTTCAGTATATATTAGAGTGTCATCAGCATACAAAACTACCTCGCATTTATCTATAATATTCGGCATATCATTAATATATATTATGAAAAGTAATGCTCCTAAAATTGAACCCTGCGGAACACCAAATTCGTTTTCAATTTCTTCGGATTTAACACTGTTTACCTTTGTTATTTGCTTCCGATTTTTTAAATAAGATTTGAACCACTCTAATTCATTTTCTCTGATGCCATACATATAAAGTTTATTAATCAATAAATCTCTATCTATAGTCTCAAATGCTCTTTTAAGGTCCAAAAAGACTGCCATTATTTTCTTATTAGCATCTCTATACTTCCATTTATTAATAACATAGTTAACTGCGGTTTCGCATGAGTATTTTTTGCGAAAACCAGATTGGTATTTATATATCAAGTTATGTTGTTCCATATATTTTTCTAATTGTTCTTTGACAATTTTCTCTATAATTTTTTCACAAGTTTTCAAGGTATTTACTGGCCTGAATTCTTCACATTTGATTGTTTTTGACACTTTTTCTATTGGTGTTACCATTGAATATTTCCAACTTTCAGGAAATATGCCAGTTTGGAGAGATTTATTTATAGCTTGTAGCATCTTTTTACCAATAATGTTCCAGTTGTCCAAGATTATTTTAACTGATACTTTATTAAAGTCTGGCTTGTCCTTTAAACACTTACAAATGCTTTTAAGTTCCATCATATTTATAGTTTGAAATTTAAATCTAGAATATATCACAGGCATTTTAATTGTATATTGCACTTTTTCAATTGAATCTCTTATTGATTTAATACTCTTAACAAAATAATTATTAAATTGGTTAGCGATTTCATAATTATCTTTATACTCTATATCATTAAATATCACATTTTTTATCACATTAGATTTTTTCTTAAGGACTAAGTCTTTTATTTCTTTCCACATTTGTTTCTGGTCTTTAGCATTATTTATTTTTTCATTAACATATTTATTTTTTCCACTTTCAATCTTTTTTTTGTATTTATTCCGTATTATCTTATAGTTATTCCATGCACATTCCGTGTTTTCAGATTTTGCAATTAGGTATTTTGTAATTTTTTCTCTCTTGAGTATTCTAATTTCATTACTAAACCAATTGTTAATATCATTCTTGACATCAATAATTTTCTTGTTTGTGAACTTTTTAATTGTGTTCTCAAGACATGCATCAATTATATTCACGATTTCATTCACATTATCGCTGTCATTATACTCTGCTATTTTATTAAGTTCTCTATTGAATATATTTTTGTTGTATTTGAAAATATCAACTGTTTTTTTTATAACACTCTTTTGATTTTCATTTATGCATTTAATTTCTATGTCTATTGCTTCATGGTCTGTTATTTTATTTTCATTGTTTACGCTTGCTGTTACGTTGGCGTTATTTGTTATTACATAGTCTATTATAGTCTTTGAATTTTGCGTGATTCTGGTGTAATCTTTTACTGTTTGTTTCATTCCGTTATCATTTAAAATACTTTCCAATCTGGTTTTATACGTCCCATCCATGCTCCAGTCTATGTTAAAATCACCTGCTATTATTATGTCACAATCTGCTTCACTTATATCCTCCATTACTTGTTTGAATACCTCGCAAAATTCTGCTTCACTACTACTTGGTGATCTATATACAGCCATTATAATAAATTGTTTATTCTTAATTTTTGTCATATACGCACTTATCCAGAAATTAGAGTCTACTGTATTCTCGTAAATTTTTCTCACGTCCCAATGTTTCTTAAAATATATAACAACTCCTCCTGTTCTATTGGAATTTGAGTATGTGATATAGTGATCATATTCTTTAATCTGTATTTCTCCTTCCTCTATGTCTTTCGTGAAATGTGTTTCAGTTAATATTATAAATTCTGGGTTTTGTTCAGTTACAACTATTTCTATTTGATTGTAGTTGTTAATTAATCCACATATGTTTGTGTAGATACCTTTAATTTTCTGTGATTGTTAAACAATTAAACCTAGTCTTTTCTTTTTTATATTAAGTTTATGTTGATAAACAGGACATTCTTTGTTTGATGAAACATGATTTTCGTCAAGACCCAAATTTAACTTTTTATTTGCTATAACGCAGTTAACACATTTATTAATAATATCTTTTTTGCAATTTTTAGACTCGTGGTTTCCATGGCATTTATAACAAGTTTCCTCATTTTTACAATCAACTGCCTTGTGGTTATATCCTTGACATTTAAAGCATTGTAATATTTCTGTTCCATCAAATATTCGACATTTTTCCCACCCAATATTTAATTTTTGTGCTGCCTTTAATTTTGAGTACGTTTCTTTGTCTACTTGTATTTTCTTGTTGTAAATTGTTCTATTAAAACGCTTAAACTCGTAAGATTTTACAATTTTTAAATCATTGTCTTTTAATTGTTGATTTTGTGCCTTTATTTTTTTTATTAGTTCCTCATTTGTGTATTTAAATGACATATCAGTTATTATTATTGACATCTCATTTTCTGATGGAGCCCTTATATCATACTTTTCACTCATTTTATTTTCTATTGCATTCTTAATTTTTTCTCTCTCATTATCATTCTCACTTTGAATCACAATTGCTCCATTTCTTCTGTTTTCCACATTAGTTATTTTAAGATCAATTGGATCTACTTTATTGTTTAAGTCTTCTTTTGTTTTATCTACGTTTTGTTTTTCTTTGGGTTTTATTATTAGGGGAACTTGTTTTTTAATGTCTGGCAATACCGTGTTTTTTTTTACTGTTTCAGCGAATGACATTTTTTGTTTATCATTTGTTTCTTTTATTACTTTTTTAATTTCATCACACATCTTTGCATTGTTTTTTTCTATTGTGTTATATATATCATTGTTTTTTGCTTCAAAATTATTAACGATGCCGTAAAGTTTTTTAACCTCGTTAACGTTTTTTTCACATATTTTTTGTGCAATATCTATTTTCTTAAGTCGCTCTTCGTATCTATTTTCAATTGCCTCCAATAGTTGTTTAATTTCATTTTCATTTTGCCTAAGTGATACTTGAAATTCACTTTTATATTCTGCCAAGTTTGTTTTGTTTTTGTTTACACCATCTTGGATTTCCTTTAAAACCAAATCTACATTTTGAATATATTGGACGCAATCATCACACATAAATCTTATAAATGATTTAGTTTCTAAAATTTTTAAGGAATATTGGTCAAGGCCAGAACATTTATCCGCACAGTGAAAAACCTTGCCACATACTCCTGCACATAATATTCCTGTTTCGCCACGAATTGTTCTTCTACATTTATGGCATTCAGCCATTGTATAGTCTCAATTTTTAATTGTATTATTTTTTTTATAGAAACTTTGTTTTGTTTTATTCTTTTCTTTATTTTAAAGGATATTGCGCTTATCCTAAAGTTTTTATAGTTTTTTTTAACACACTCACGTACTCAAAATATATTTCGGCTCTTAGTTTGCTTCTTATTAACACGTCATGTTTTAATCGTTCAATATATAAAAATGTCGCTTGAATTTATGCACAAAATGAATAATAGATCCCAACAGTATAAAATATAAAAAAACTTCTTTTTTTCAAATATGTTATTTATCGTGTTTTTAACAAACTTCTATAGTGCGAAGCCAATTGTTAAATTCAAATAAATTACTTTAAAAAACTAAAATAGCCGTCATTTATTTTAAATAAGTTTGAAAGTTCGATCAGACATACTGTTTACTATTTTTTTTTTAATCTTTATCGATTGTTCGCCACTAATAGATAACCGTTTCCTTAAGCTCGAACATGCACTGGTATTGGCGTAAACACGACGAGCCAGTAACCCCTAAATGTTTCGATATGGTTTTGATCGAGATTTGCAATATTATAAGATTGGAGTCATTGCTTAAAATCACCTTTTGGACTCCAGCAAGCGTGATGTGTCCCCAAAGCAGTGTGTTGGCAGTGATGAACTGTTCGATGTTTGTTTGACGAAAACGAAGAAACTTGTACTATAGAAAAACCAAAAAAGACTCTTACTTCTGTCACTACCGATAAAAATGCCGATGCAAGCTTGACTGATGAAACCGAGAACACTTGCGCTTCTTCTAAAATATTAAAAAAAATAAATAAATAAATAATAACGACGAAAACGAGGAACCTTGCACATTTAAAAGAACTCGCAAAAACAAGGAAAATGATAAGTTAATTGGATTCCAAAAAGACCTAAATTTAAATTTAGAGTCTAAATTTAAAAAACAAGTTTTTTGAAATAGATAGGTGGACAAGAAAAGTTTATAAAATTAAAGAAGTAAAGTTAAGGGTGCTCAAAGGTGAAGTAAAAAAAAAAGAACTTTTAAAAATTTAGAAAATACGAACTTGAAATAAAACGAATTGAAATTGACTTGTTAATAAATTTATTAAATTTTAAATAAAATTAAAAATATTTGATTTTTCAAATTGCGTGCCACGTAAAATGAAACAAAACATTTTTGATTTTTGACAGTTTCAATAACAGGCTGCCTTAAAATCAAATAGAGCATTAGTTACAGTATGATTTGTTTACAAAATTGTAGTGGTCGAAAATTTTACACCATAGCAATGAATTTTTAATTCGACTACGAGTGTCGATTAAATACGCCTACGCCAACCACGATAAGGGTGAATATGAGTAATTTCACTTTTTATTCAAACACAGTATTACGTACATTAATACCTAGTAGCCAAGTATTTCTTTCTCCGTCCAGATATTCTCTTTTCAGTTCAGCAAAGAAATATTCACCACCATGGCATTAATGCTAAAAAATCCTTTCCTGTTGTAGTAAAAGAACTCTTTTTGTAATGGTTTTATAATTTATATATGTGTGCCATCAACACACATAGTGAACCCTGAAGCATAAAAATCTCGTTTTTCCTAAGTCTTTTTCTCCTCAGTCTGGTCAAATTTAATTTATTGCGAGCACAGCATTGAAAAAACGATAACGACTTTGGCACTGTGGACTGAGCCATCCCCATGTTTTAATCAGCACCCACTTCGTTGGTTGACTGCGCTTCTGCAGTAAGATTATATACACCAACACACGCTTCTTTATTGAGGCGAAAGTTTTTCTAAAATTTGTAAAACAAAAGTTTTAAATACACACATTCATATGTATAATAAACAAGTCTCTAAAACCATGTTTTTCTATTTTTAACTCGGCGTTATTTTTCTCTTCCAACAACAGCACCGTTGCTATTTGTTAAAACAAATGAAGTTAATTTTTGAGTCGTAACAATGTAAAAATATCCCTTCCGTCGTGGTAGGACACTTTACGCTAATGTTTTTATCAGAAATACCTCTTACTTACGTACATACGTATGTTTCGATACTTTTTTCTTTATCGTTCTTGGCAGATGCTAAGATTGTTCTAATAATATTAAGTTTTTGTTTATTTATTTGTTACTTATTTATGTACTAAATTTGACTTTGACAATAACCCATTGTTCGACTTCCAAGCTATAGCGTTAATAAGGAGGTGGGGTGTATATTGGAGTTTCTAGCTTACTAACTTCCGAAGCTTTATCACTTTATTCATTACCAGTTCTTATATTCCTCCTAATTCTCCTAAAACAATTTACCAAAAACATTCTGAAGCCATATCTCTTGTTGTACATATATCTTATCAGAATGATACAATCATTGTAGTTGGCGACTTTAACATGTCTACAATTTGTTGGATGTTCTCAAATAAAAACGAATACTTTACACCGTACACTTATGTTATAGTTTATAATATGCTGAATTTATTGATTGCTTAGTGGACTTTAATCTTAATCAGATAAATGGCATCTATAACGAACACCATAATCTTTTGGATTTGGTTTTTATAAATGATTGTAATGACACGTCTGTTATTCGTACTGATCCAATTACTATACTAGAAAGCCGAACTAAGTACCAAATTTTGAGAAAACCTTTACTTGAGAAAGGATAGAGGGTTAATAATCGATAAGCCTCTTCGTAGTGAGGGAAACACTAATGATGAAAATAATGCAAGAAATCGTTTTGAGGATTTAAAAACTACTTTAAGCATACCTTGCATTGACAATGGGTTGATTAGAATGGTTAACGCAGTTTCAAATTAGTTTAGTTTGATTCAGAGAATATACAGCCAAATTATCTCAGCTAATCGTTTCCCTATATCCATGAAAGGATATGACGCCCACGGTAAATAAAATATTATGACATGGTCAAAAAATTAAAGAATTTAAAATTCTTCCTTCTGGAGAATGAACAGAAGAAGACCAAGAGGCAGGAAAGCGCGATTTCATATACATTCAATTATTCAGTTCTAAAAATCATTCCAGGCAGTCACAAACTGAACACTTTTTACAGCTTATTGTTATAATCCGATCCTGTACTCTCATTAATGAGAAAACATTAATTTAGTTATGAGGCTTCAATTACAATGTAGTAACCTAGATGAAATAAACGTTTGTTATACTTAATAGAAGACAGGTTCTTGATGTAATGCTAGTAAGAAGTAAGGATACAGGTCTCAAACGACTGCTCAATCTCTGATCATGTGTGCATTGAATTGAAAAAGAAAACAAACTGGGAGCAACAATGATCCCTGCTCTCACGCTTTCTTTCGAATCCACTGATAGTAAAAAATCGTCAGAAGATTTTAATTACAATTAGACTATATGCAACTCTGGCGTGGAAGCCAGTGAACTTTGGCCATGCGTCAATCTTGGGATGTGCGTCGGCTATTCCCGATAATATCGATTATTTCTCGCCTACAAAAATGTATGACATTGGATTTGCAGCATTAGAGTCGAGCAAGTCAAGAATAATGGTTCACCAGATTGATGTGCTTGATGTTTATAGACGGATCTAAGTCAAGCCCCGGAGCATCTGCTCTACCATTGCCAAGCTCTGTCTAGAAACAGAGCTGCTCTTCAGGGCATCTCGAGACTTCATAGTCTTGCAGATATAGCGGGCTGTGATATTGGAAGGACAAATTCATTTATCCGGTCTTCGGGGTAGTTTAGGGATGGATCTAGTGGTAATGTAAAGACCAAGGATTCTTTGCACATCCCTTTTTAGTCATCACAAAGGAATCATGTAAGACCCAAGTGAATCGGTTCATTATGTTGGTAGCATTTGTAACCTATCCTAATAGATTACGCTTAAAGTGGTTTACAGTATCTGCGCTGCTTGCTTCATTTTTTCTTAAACACACTTTCGAAAACTCAGAACCAGTTGTGTCGACGTGGAATGATCGTATCCTATTCTAATTCCTTTAGTTTTATCGAAGTTGCTTAATTCCACTATGCACAGTGGGGCAGAATCAAAATATGTTGGAAACATCTCAACCAATTGTAACGGCCTAGGCCGGCTAACCTAAAATAGCATGAGCATAGCAGAGAAGCATTAAGCTAAATTTTTGAAGCTAGGTATTATTCTCTTTCCAGAGATGGCGCTATGTGGTCTAAAAGTTTGGTACCTCGCACCTGCATGTTTATGTTTAAAAATTATCGAGTTATTATTAATTAAAATTAAAATTTTTGATTTTTCGATACCCTGGCCCAGTTTTTCAAAGTACTGGATACAATATTCAGCAAACTTATTCGAATTTTTTTTCATAAGTAGCGATCAAAATTTTATGTATTCTGGAAAAAAATGAAGATTGTATCTTTTCCGGCTTAAAAATTATACTATTTTCAATTCAAAAAATCCAAAATTATTGCATTTTTTTTTAATCAGGGGATGACCCCTACTTATGGAATGCATTGTGGCAGAACTAGGAAATTAGGTTGTAGGATGGGGGATAGAGGGATAGAGGGAGTAGTGCTCGTAAACATTTGATTTGAATCTTTGCACATTGGAAGTGGCAGGAAAGACCTCTGCAGGGAGTTTATTCCACATACGAACTGTTCGGCTAAAAAACGAATTTTCTCTGTAATGCGTTGTGCGATTCACTGGCCAATCGACCACAAGGGAATGATGCAGATCGCGTTGCGCGTATGAAATCGCGGTTTTCAGTAACGAGTTCCCTGATTTCGTAAGAGAACTTTCTGTTGTAGTAACGATAAAACAGTGAAACACACCCCACATTGCGTCGATGCTCCAGTGAGTCAATAGAGCTAGATACCCTACTGTAACCGATGAGTTTCTTCGCTCTCTCTTGTACGCGGTCGAGTAACTCCAAAATAGACTTTGAAGCACCGGCCCATACATTAGAGTTGTATTCCATTTTCGGTCTGATAAAGGTGAGATAGATAGTAGGAGATCAGATGAAGTGAAGTATTTCTTAAACCGTTTTAGAAAACCTAGGCACTTGAATGCTTCTTTTGCAACATAAAAAATGTGCTTGTTCCAACGAACATCGCATTGAATTTTCATGCCAAGAACATCGAGAGCTTCTGATTCCTTAATATATATATCACCCATAATTACAGATGACGTAGCATGTTCAGCAGTACGCCTGTGCGAAAGCACACAGCACTGGGTTTTATAAGCGTTAAACTGAACCTTGTTCGCCAGGCCCCATTCGGAAATTACCAAAACGTCGTGATTAAGGGTATCGTCCATGTCCTTTTTCATAGCCTCAATTTCCCGAAGGCTTGCTCTACTGCGAAACGAAAATGAATGGCATATGCTACTGTCATCTGCAAAAGAATAGATAGGGTTGGAAGTCTGACGTAGAAGGTCATTAAGAAAAATAAGAAACAGGTAGGGGAAAGGACGGAACCTTGCGGTACCCCTGAATTTAACTTGAACTCGTTTGATGAGATCCCATCTATAGCAACTCGTATAGTGCGATCCCTGAGAAAGCTCGATATAAGTCGAGTGAAGCTATTACCGACACCAAAAGCAATAAGTTTTGATATGAGTGCACCATGCCACACTCTATCAAACGCCTTGGAAATATCTAAAGCCACCACCTTACTTTCGCCGAAATGGTGAATGGATTGACACCATTTTTCCGAAAGGAAGGCCTATAAGTCACCCGTAGAGCGTGCCCTACGGAAACCGTACTGCCGGACACTAAGTAAACTGTTGGACTCCAGATATTTCACAAAATGAAAATTAAGCATACTTTCCATTACTTTGGAAAGTGCAGAGCAAATTGCGATTGGGCGGTAATTTTCAGGGCTGCTAGCCTCTGCCTTTTTGGGGATTGGTGTTACATTAGCAACCTTCCAACATGATGGAAACTCACTAACATGGTACAAAATGTTGGAAAGTTTTGCTAATGGACACGCTAACGTCGACCAGTGTTGGAGTTCCATCCGGACCAGGGGACTTTTATATGTTGAGATCAGCTTAAACCTTTTTAACTGCACGTGCTCGAAAGAATATATCTGGCATAGTTACTGATACTCTTTCCAGTGCAGGCAGTGGTTGATTGCTTTCCAGCAAGCTTTATCAAACGGGTCGTTAATTAGTTGATCATCCTTTAAAAGAGGCGGAATTGAGGAACTAGCATTATCCTTTACTCTTTTAACGAATGACCAAAAACTCTTGCTACCCCGAGAAGTAATAAGAACTTTAGCACGAAGGCGCCGCTCGTATAAAGCTTTTTCGCGCTTTAGTACTTTGGCACACGAAGATCTCGCCTTTTTTGCGTAGCAAATCAGTTACGGCGTTTTTGTTACACCGCCCTATACATTTAGTATTAATCGATAAGATTAGCATAACATAAACCGCAAGAACACTCCAACCTAGGTAACGTATAGATGTTAAAGAATAGACTTTGCTTTTTGAAACCAGCAAATTAGAAAATACTGCGGCGGAAGGAATTTATATTTCCTTTTAAACTGTACTTAAATAGGCTAGCTTCAAGGTAAACCGAAAATTCGAAGAGAATCTGAACTATTGCTTTTATATTGTTTATTAAATCAAATGCTAATTGTATTAAAGGGCTTGTTTGAAAATGCATCACTGCGCTGCATCTGATGTCCAGTACGCAGTACGTTCTCAATATAATATAAATTAGAACTATCAGTGCGTTTAGCAATTTACTAGACATTCTGTGTTTTGTTTTCGTTGCAAAATTTTCAGCAATCCATTAATTTTTTACTGTTTTTTACGTTCTCAAGAATACGTTACAAAGGTTATCCATGTTCGTTGTTCAAATATTAGTGGCATCGAATAACTCAAATTACTTATCAAACAAATTAATAAGCATTTGTATTATATTTTATGTAGTGGAATTCTCACGAAGCGAGATATTTTAAAATTTTTAAATGCCACAATAAACATATTTGAAAAACAATCACTGTACTTTTTGAAAGTGTTATTATTTTAAACTTCCCCTTTTCCGGGAATTTAGCCAAACTTTTCCGGGGAAAAATGTGGAAAGCTTTACCCAGGATCCTCCAGGAATTCCCGTTTTCTAAACTCTAATCTGTTTACCTCAGTTTTTTATGTCTACTCTTATGACTGCGTATAGATGAGTAGTTTTGTGTGCCTTATATAAGTTGATAGTGTTACTATTTCTCATTGGATGGATGCGAATGAGGAAAGAGAGTAACATATCTGTTTTCATATGTTTCGCACAAACAGATATCGATGGTTGCATCATAAGTACAGTACATTCAATCGAAACTCGTACATTAAGTGAAAAAAAAAAATGTTTCATATAATATATTTGAAACTAAATGTCTTATTAACACAAATATTTTAAGTTTTATTAAAAACCTGAGTACTGCATTTAATGACGGAATGAAAGTTTAGAATTGTCATTTATTTAAAAAAAGTGGCATCTTTGGACGCCAAAGCCAAACTCGTACAGTTTAAATTTATTAGATAACACAGGTATTCTTTGCAGCTAACGTCAAATTATTTCGCGAAAATCGTTTAAAAATCTATTAATTTTTAATTACTTTCCAAATTTCAGATATTATTTTTTGGATCATAAAAAAATAATGGGAAGACAAAGAGGACAAACAGGTGTTGAAGTTAGAAAACTAGTAATTCAGCATTATAAAAATAAGAAATCACTTTGAGAACACTGAGAAAAGAGTTGAAAATAAGCCGAAAGTTGCGAATAATAAAATCTTATCTCATAGTGACGAGCAATACATTATACTGCAAGTAAAAAAATCCATTTTTAAGTGCTCCGAAGCTAGCAGATATCGCGGAGAAGGATTTGGGAAAGAAATGTTGCGCACGAACTATCAGAAATATTTTAAACTGTATTTAATAGTAGAAGAGCAAGACAAAAATCTCTTATAAACAAACGAAACCAAAAAATAAGACTGCAATTTGCAAAAGAGCATCAATCTGAAGATTTTTCGTTTTGGGAGAACGTGCTATTCAGTGACGAAAGCAAGTGCAACTTGTTTGGATCAGATGGCAGGCCCTATGTGTGAAGAAGGCGAAATGAAGGGCTGCTTGCTTAAAATATGAAACCCACAGTAAAGCACGGTGGTGGGTCGGTAATGGTTTGGGGTTCATTTTCTGCTTATGGGTCTGGTGTATTGCACTTTATCGAGGGCATAATGGATCAGCACGTGTACGTTAAAATTTTAAAAGAAAGTTTGCCACAATGTAAGCAAAGACTTGGTCTTGGCAATATTCTTATTTTTATCAGGACAATTATCCAAAGCATAAGGCTTATAATGTGCGATCATGGTTGTTATATAATTGTCCGAATGTCACGGATACCAGCCCAGAGTCCAGATATTAACCCCATTGAGAATTTGTGGAGCTACCTCGACAGCAAAACTCGCCACCATACCATAAGTTCCAAGGACGATTTGAAAAAAGCTCTTACAGAAGAATGTCAAAAAAATTTAACCTAGCTTTTGCAAGAAACTTGTTCAGAGTATACCAAATAGGCTGAAAATGGTAATAAAAAATGAGGGGATGCACACAAAATAATAAATTCCTTAAAGATAAAACCATTCTTTGAAATTTAAAGCAGTGTACGAGTTCAGCTTTGGTATGGAGATACGCACTATATTATATTTTTGCTTTTTTTTTAATTAGGACCAGCACTCAGGGGATGACCCCTATTTACGCAATGCATTGTGGCAGAACTAGGAAATTAGGTCTTGGGACGGGGGATAGAGGGAGTAGTGCTTGTGAACATTTGATTTGAATCTTTGCACATTGAAAGTGGCAGGAAAGACCTCTGCAGAGAGTTTATTCCACATACGAACTGTTCGGCTAAAAAACGAATTCTCTCTGTAATGCGTTGTGCGATTCACTGGCCAATCGACCACAAAGGAATGCGCTCTTGATGCAAATCGCGTTGCGCGTATGAAATTACAGTTTTCAGGAACAAGTTCCCTGATTTCATAAGAGCACATTCCGTTGTAGTAACGATAAAACAGTGAAACACAGCACACATTGCGTCCATGCTCCAGTGAGTCAATAGAGCTGGCTACCCTACTGTCACCGATGAGTTTCTTCGCTCTCCTGTACGTGGTCGAGTAACTCCAAAATAGACTTTGAAGCACCGGCCCATACATGAGAGTTGTATTCCATTTTCGGTCTAATAAAGGTGATATAGATAGTAATGAGATCAGATGGAGTGAAGTATTTCTTACACCGTTTTAGAAAACCTAGGCACTTGAATGCTTCTTTTGCAACATAAAAAATGTGCTTGTTCCAACGAACATCGCATTGAATGCTTCCTCTCTGGATCTGACTGCATTTTTGCACGTCTGATTAAACCAAGAATTCTTTTTTGGATCAACACGGATTTGCGTAGATGGAATGAAAGTTTTCATTCCAAGCAAAATAATTTTCACAACCATTTCTGCCATGGCATCGACTTTATTGGCCAGAAAACAAAGTTTCCAATTAAATTGCCGAAAAAATTCGTTGAGCTCAGCCCAAGGAGCCTCTTCGTACATATATTTAAAACGTTTCGTGGCCATTTTCGAAACGTTATGAAGATTAGCGACCGAAAAGGAGGCGGAAATGGTGCAGTGATCCGAGTTACCGACAGGCGCAAGAATACTTACCTCATACTTATCAGGGTGTGAGGTAAGGAAAAGGTCGAGAGTATTATGTTGTTGCCCTTCAACACACGAAATATGTGTTGGCTCGTTAATTAATTGCGCGAGGTGGTTGTGCGCGGCGAATAGCTCAACATATTGCCCCTCTAGGGTTGTACGGTTCGAATGGCGAATCCAAGACGAGTTGTGAACATTGAAATCACCAGCAACAACAATTTCATTGTTCGGACAGCTTTCTAGGATTCTCGATATGGAATCGGAAGAGGCATCGAAGCCGGAAATTGATTTATCCCTTCCCGCGTTTGGGCTTCTGTATAAAAACCCGAAATGTAAGAAGTGTGACCAGATTTTGTATTTAACGCAAAGACAGTTAAATTCAGGATCATTTGTGCCTAATGATTGCTGGCACTGGTACACGACTTCATTACGAATGTACATCGCAAGGACCCTATGTAGACTAAAAAAAGGTAGAAGAGAGTACCCAGGCAAATGAAAATCCTGTGGATCAGCATCCTCAGATACCTGGGTTTCACATAAGCCTAAAAACGGCCACCAATCGAATTTTTAATAGCATAAAGGCTCTCAAGTATTCAGAGTCTAAAAAACTGCTCAGACTTTCAACAAACCCCTGCTCAGTATTCAGACGTATATATCTCAAGAAAACTTAAGATGCAAGAAAGTCATAATCGAAGAATATGCTCTAAATTTAAAACCTTCGCGCTACAGTAAGAGATAAATTATGATTTCAAACTCTGCAATAACTGAGTTCCACTCATGTCAAAGCCAATTGCAAAAGTAAGCTTATATTGCAAAAAATCGTATTATACGGCAAAAAAATCATTAAACGGCTTCTGCAAAATGAACGTAAGGCCAATAATGTTTAAGAGTACTAGTGCAAACGCTCCCTAAAAAAGACGCAACTATTCTCAAGCCCAACACTCTATGAACTGATACAAACAAAATACAGGAAACTCGTAATAGTAGAAAGTACAACTTAAGAATAAATATTTTTAAAATTAAAAAAATGGCTACACTGTTGCTTGATTTCTTTAAGAGACTACTAGCTTGTACTTTTGAATCGCTCTTTTCAGTCAAACTTGAAGAATTTGATTTGGCGTTGATAAGGGAAACGATTCAAGTTTTTACAATGTGTTACTCCATTATTATTTATTGATTCCTTAGCTTAAACTTGCAATATTTATTAACAATTATCCGATTATTCAGCTGACACTTCCTGAAATGGACATTTGTTAAATCTGCAATTTTTTCTGGGTTGTGTTGTAAAAAATTAGATAAATAATAATCTTTACTTTTCGTTAATTGAAGGGCAGGCAATGAAATAAAATATTGTATATTATTATTGTTGCCAATTAAAGGATTGTATTGGGCTATTGGGATGGGTGTGGACTTAACTGGAATAAGTTTTTTCGTATTTTGTTTTTGTTTTTTCGGTCATCACAATCTTCACGTTTACCACATGTAGTGCGATTCAATAGCTTTAAAAATGCGCAAGCGTTATATTTTTCGACATTTTTTGTTGTTTGCGGTAACGATTAAGTGATTCATTAACTTCAGCTTAACAGTAGACATCTTTATTTTTCCAGTAACACAATTGATATTAAGTGGCATCTCTGTCAACAAATTAACGAAAAACATAAAAGATAAGGGTAAAAACATATAAATTCAATAGAGGCATATGCATGTATTAATTTCTTAGATGCCATTTTACAAATATGAATACGTATTTCTAATATGCATGTATGGAGTATGACAATAAGAAAAGTATATTATTTGTTTTGGTTGTAGAAATGCGATTACCTCTTCTTAAATACGGTCACTTCATTTTCATTTTCATGCGCTATTTTTTAACAACAAATTTATTTTTAAAATAAAATTTAAATAATATGCACTATTTAGTTAAACAAGTACTTTTATTTTAATTAAAATGATAGCAAACTGGGTTGATTTTGTGTTCAAATATGCATTTATGTTCTTGGTTTATGCTAATATGTAATGTAAATAAACACATGTTTATTTTATCGTCAGATTTAACAACGCAAAAATTGTAGTCGCTTTCTTAACGATGAGTAACTTGATAAGTACAACAGCTAAGTATTAGCAACAGCTAAAATCGTGCAAAAAGTGCAACTGAATATCAATATCGATGTTTTTATTGTTAAGTCAATTTAACCAGCCGATAATCGTTAAAAAAGATAAGTGAATAGCACTACTGATATAAGCTTGATACTAATGAATAAAGTAACGTCTTAATGAATTCATTCGTATTTTTCATTTTCTAGTTGTCTTTAGAATATTTCACTACATTTTAAAAACAAGCAAATACGAGTAGACTTCTTTCAACATCCAACTTTGGAATGAATAAGTTTAAAGACCTGCCTGTTTAACAACCTGCCTTTTTCCCAAAATTCTCACGCATTAAAACCTTTACGAAGAAAAAAAAAAAAAAAAAAAAACAAATAATATTTACACGATCTAAACATAAAATATGGATAGTTTCAATACAAAAATTTTTCCAATTTAAATGTTTAAATTTTTTTCGAGAGCATTGAAAATAATTTCAATTAATTTTATCGCCATATTTTATCTTTTTTGAAATGAAAATTATGTTTAAATGTTGGTGATACTTAAGTATTGAACATATTATGGTATTTATACTTACCAGTAGGTTGTTTTTAAAATCATTGCAATGCCTTCAACTTCACTCTTGAACACGTTCTCACTCATCATTCTTAATCTATCTATATTATTTGCCTTTATGATTCCTATCGATAAGGCATTTATCATACTTTGCTCAGCAATACCTATACGAAGTTTTCCTATTAGAGACCGTATAAAATATCTGGCCTCGGAATAGCGACATGCAAGATATATATCTTTTATAGGTGTTACTTTGTTTTTACCAGGTAATTTAGCAATTTCTTTTAACTTTTTAAAAACGTTCATAACTGTCAATGGAGCAGGCTTGTACATCATTTTTTGGGCCTTTCGTGACTGCTCGGCAACAACGCCCAAGTCTCCAGTTAAATGTGTCTGTAATTTAATAAAATCCAATTTCCGGCCAGTAGTATCACATATAATTTTCATGAGAGTATTTTCAGCAACACCAAGTTCTAAGCCTGTATAAATAAATCTCTCTTAATTTCGTATAAATTGCTTTATTACAAAAAGAGTTCTACGATATCAACCAAAAGACTTTTCACAATAATTTACTGCCGTGAAAAGATAAAAGTAAAAATGTTTTACAAGAGGCTGCTGTGGTCGAAGTGGTAAGCACGTTGACTACAAACCTGGTGTCACAGGGTTCAACCCCTGCGGCAATCAAAAAAGTAAAAAAAATGTTTTTTATCTGTTTAATGGCTTATAAATACATAATTAACATGATAATTTGCAGTCTCCTTCGTCGGTATTTCATATAGCATATTCGCCGGCGAAGTAAAATAACTAACTCTCTATCTCTCTCCTTTCACCAACTGTCTTATCTCTCATCTATCCCTTTCCTAAAAAGAATGTAGCACGGTTACCAAAGTAACTTAATAGGTAATAATGCCTGAAGTGCTACTTCTCTATATAAAAAAAAAAAAAATTAAAATTATTAAATTTATCGAGGAGTGCTGCCAGGAACTGGAAAGAGAAAATAAACAGTTAAAAACCTAAAGAATTAAAATAAGCCATTTTAGCCCAAGAATTTTTATTTTCTTTTTAAAACGCATAAAAATTGCATCAAAAAAACTGCATTTAAATATTATTCAACCTTTTTGAAATACATATGATTTGGCAGTGAAAAGAATATTCGAAGCTATACCTCAGAGTTGTGGCAATATTTTTCTAATGTCTTTGATGAAATCGTTTTTTGCTTTGTTAAAAAAGTAATTTTAGTTCTAATTTAAAGCATTGAACCTGAATACAAAGTTTTTATATTTACAGTCATAATTGTTGAGTCCAGATAATTTATAAGGTATTTGCCATAATGCTCGTCCACATTTTAAAGACTTATCATAGATTTAATTAACCTAGCGATTTAATATTATCTTAAATATTTAAATTGTTACCGTTACGGTTTTTTGTAGCTATACTAGTAACGCATAAGAGAATGGATGTTAGAGTTAGAGACCAAATAATACGGAAATCACTCATTAAAAAATTTAGGAGTAGTAATACGAGGGCTGCTATGTATATTTCTGGCCTGGCAATACTGAGTGCTGCCAAGTGCAACCTGCCATTTCCATTGGAAAATTTGTCATTTTTAAGCATAATCGTACTCAAACCGTCTTGACGTATGACCATTATTTGTATTGTTTACAGTGACTTGAAAAAATTAATATAGAAAAAAATGGAATAAACTCGTAAACATTTTCGTGCCATCATTTTTCACAACTTTCGACGTAGATTATCACAAGAGTGCATTGATGAACTTAAATCTTTGTATGACGATGAAGCACCATTCTATAGCACTGTGAAAAATTGGTATAATGAATTTAATCGTGGCCAAAGCTCGCTCAAAGACGAATTCCGTGAAGGTTGTCCAAAAACGGCTGTTGTGCCGGACAACATTGATGCAGTGCGTGAACTCATAATGCAAGATCGACATGCGACATACCGAGAGATAGAGACATCCTTGAACATTTCTTCCACCAGCATACATTCGATACTGCATGAACACCTGGCCGTAAAAAAGGTTTATTCTCGTTGGATCCCGCACAATTTAAAAGTCGCTCAAAAAAAGGCTCGTGTCGATTGGTGCAAAGAAATGTTGCAAAAATACGATTGCGGTGCTTCAAAAGACGTTTATAAGATCGTCATGGGTGACGAATCATGGATCTATACGTATGAGCCCGAAACAAAACAACAATCGGCCGTGTGGGTCTTCAAAAACAAGCAAAACCCAACGAAAGTTGTTCGTGGAAGAAGCACTTCGAAGCAAATGGTCGCCTGTTTCTTCGGCAAAACTGGTCATGTGGCGACTGTTCCGCTTGAGCAACGTAGGACGGTCACTTCTGAGTGGTACACTACAAGTTGTTTGCCTGAAACCAAGAAGAGAAGACGAATCATTGTTCACCATGACAATACGAGCTCTCACACATCGGCTCAAACCAGAGCGTTTTTGACCGGCCAAAACGTCGAATTTATGGGTCATCCGCCGTACAGCCCTGACTTGGCACCCAATGACTTCTTCTTGTTTCCGCACATCAAGTAAAAATGCGTGGTCAACGATTTTCGTCGCCAGAAGAAGCTGTTGAAGTGTTCAAAAACCATGTTTTAGAGGTGTCTCAATCGGAGTGGAAAAAGTGCTTCGACAACTGGTTTGAGCGCATGCAAGTGTATAAATCATGCTGGAGAATACTTTGAAAAACATTAAAACCATTTTTGATTATAAATATTCGCATTTTCACTATTAGGCCAGAAATATATAGAGCAGCCCTCGTATATACCATTGATACATTTTGATTGTTATATATTAAAACCAATCATACTCATTTTTATTTTTAATTTAATTTGATAAACTGGACATTCTTTGCTTGTAGTGCTATGATTCTCATCAAGCCCAAGATTAAGCTTTTGATTAGACCTTATACAGTTTATACATTTGGTTCTAATTTCCTGCTCACATTCTTTTGGTTTATGGTTACCGTGACATTTGTAACATACTTCTTGGTTTCTGAACTCTCTAGCTTTGTGATTAAATCCTCTGCATTTATAGCATATCAGTACTTCGGTTCTATCAAATACTCGACATTTTTCCCACCCAATATTAATTTTTTGACATTAATTTTGAGTACGATTCCTTACCAATTAATATTTTCGCGTTGTATTTAATATAATTGTTTCTTTTTGTTTCATATGTTTTAATAATTGTTATATTACTATTTTTTATAAACTCATTTTGTTTTTTTAATTTTTCAATTAAATCTTCATTAGAATATTTAAATGACATATCAGTTATTATAACGCTCATGTCATTATTACTTGGAATTTTTATTTCATATCCTTCACTCATTTTATTTTGTATTACTGATTTAATTTTTTCCGTCTCTTCTTTATTTTCACTATGTATTGCCCCTGTTTTCCACATTAGTTATTTTCAGATCAATTGGGTTAACCTTATTATTTAATTCTTTCTTTGTTTATTCAGTTCTTTGTTTTTCTTTAGGTTTTATTATAAGTGGCATTTGTTTTTTAATTCTCACTATTGTTTGTTTTTCTAATTTCACTATTGTTTTTTTACGGTTTCTGCAAATGACATTTTTTGCTGCTTTTCATTGGTTTCTTTTATTACTTTTGTTATATTATTTTCCATCTTCTTATTACTTTCTTCTAATTTATTACACAAATGTTTGTTTTTATTTTCATACTCTTTTATAATTTCATAAACTTTCCTTATTTCTGATACATTTTGTTCACATATTTTTTGTGCTTTATTTATCTATTTTTCTAATTCGCTCTTCATATCGCCTTTCGATTGCTTCAAGAAGTTGTTTTATTTCATTGTCATTTTGGGTGGAGATAGCGGCTATGAGTGGGGACCCATTTCGCATGGACAAAACCACAAATACAAAAAAGGCCAACCCTAAAAGGGAGCCGGCATTATTGAAACGGCAAAAGCCGGCAATCCAGAAACAACCTTCGTCTGTGACCTCTACCAGACCACAGCGACTCTGTTGTCTGCCTCAACATCCCGCACCGCAATCCCCAAGGGTTGCGTAATGCCCTCTTCGAGCACCTCAAAAACCCCTGCTACAAAACATAGTGAAAGTGGGGCTTCCCCGCATATTGGTCCAACTACTGATATAAGGGCATTGGTTCAGCCAGCCCAAACAACTGGTAGTCTGGGCCCTAGCACGTCCTCCTCTTCTCGTGCACATATCAACGCGTCGACGCGGGCGTATAGGACCAGAAGATCTGCCTACCGGATCCTGCAAAAGCTTGGTGGGCAAGATCCGAGCACTTGGTCTGAAAAGGACGAGACAAAACTTAAATGGGCCAAACAGAACTTGGAGTCTCGCGCTCCACCTAACTTGGCACCTCAGAAACGACAAAGGTCGGCTGAGGAAACCGCCACGACAGTAACTCAACTGCCTAAACGGCCAAAAACTTCAACATCTAATCCGGTGTCCCTTAGCGAGATAGTTAAGGATAGCCTCGTTTTGGCTATACTAGACACTGGCAAAAGTGACGGGACTATATCTCCAGATAATTGGAGGTTAGTCCAAGCGGCTCTTCGCAGTGTCTATAGGGACATAATTTCAGCCAATCCTTGCCCTCCCCCTCATGCCGTGATGCGGGCTGGTATCAGGGGCATGTTAAATTGATCGCTTGTGCTGATCAACACTCAGCGGACCTGTACAAGCAGGCAATTGACAGCTTAGGTGAAATCTGGTCGGGTGCTAAGCTCATAACTGTATCCAAAGATCAGATTCCGAACCGTCCAAGATCCTTCGGCCGAATCCCGGCAGATCCCTCCACTCCGGATGAAATTCTGGAGCTGATTAAACTCAGCAATAAAGAGATGCCTACGGCCGACTGGAGGGTCGCTAAAGTAAGCGAGCTAAAGGGCCACTTCCGCGACGCTATCATTGTCATTAACGTCGAGTCCCTCGCCCCACTGAACGCCTGTAAGGGGGGGATCAACTACGGTTTCGACTCGATCTCTCTCAGGGGGATAATACAGGGAAAAATTCTAAACCTCCCACGGAACCTCTGGTACCAGGGGTTGCCGCCGGACAAACTGAACCTATACAAATGGCTCCGGCCTCCATGTGCGGTTCAGACATGTCGGATGACACAAGAAGTGTCATCTCTTCATCCGAGTTTGCTGGTGACTTTTTCCGGCAAATGAGTCTCGGATCCGAATACCTGGCGAAAAGCGAGGAATCACTCCTGTCTAGCGAGGGCGATTCCGACGCTACCCTTACGGTCAAATATAATGATGATGAGGGTTGTGCAAATTAATCTTCATCATTCCATCGCTGCTTCTGCGGCCCTACTCCTCCGCCTGTCACAGAGAGGAGAGGATATTGTTCTGGTCCAGGAACCATAGGTTATTAATGATCGGGATTCCGGACTATTTGCGTCTTGCAACAACAAATTTTTAACTATATCTACACTCAATTTCGCCTTGGAATTTTCAACGGCCATTACAAGAGGTGTAAATTCCTCTGGCAAACCCGCCAACATAACGATGCCACCAACTCATCGTCCAGCTTTAGGCCGGTTTGTTGAACTTTAAGAGACAGCATGACCATTTGGTTTATATAATTTTGCACATCATCAAAATCAGACAATTTCATGGCAACTAAACGCTTAAGAAGCTCGACTTTTCTTGTAAGGCCTGTATCCTCGAAGGCTTTTATAAGTGCGTTCCACGCTTCTTTTGCCGTTGTAGCTGTTGCAATGTGAGCAAAATTTGTCGGCTCATCGTCCAGCTTTAGGCCGGTTTGTTGAACTTTAAGAGACAGCATGACCATTTGGTTTATATAATTTTGCACATCATCAAAATCAGACAATTTCATGGCAACTAAACGCTTAAGAAGCTCGACTTTTCTTGTAAGGCCTGTATCCTCGAAGGCTTTTATAAGTGCGTTCCACGCTTCTTTTGCCGTTGTAGCTGTTGCAATGTGAGCAAAATTTGTCGGCTCATCGTCCAGCTTTAGGCCGGTTTGTTGAACTTTAAGAGACAGCATGACCATTTGGTTTATATAATTTTGCACATCATCAAAATCAGACAATTTCATGGCAACTAAACGCTTAAGAAGCTCGACTTTTCTTGTAAGGCCTGTATCCTCGAAGGCTTTTATAAGTGCGTTCCACGCTTCTTTTGCCGTTGTAGCTGTTGCAATGTGAGCAAAATTTGTCGGCTCGATCATAAGTGTAATTTCGGCAAGTGCGCGTTCGTCTTGTTCAACTTCTTTGACAGAAGCATTCGCAGGAAGGTCTGCACAGACCACGCTCCAACAACCCATGAGCACCAGATACGATTTGGCATGTCGTTTCCATACGTCGAAATTTTCTCGACCACGTAGTTTTTCAAACAGAAAAGACAAGCTATTTGAAGCCATCCTTTTATTTACAAAAGAAAACACGCACACTTTAAGAAAATTTAATTGTTCTTTTCTTTAAATTTGTTTAAAACACTTCTTATTATTTACAGTACTCTTTCTTCTTTTTGCGCGTCATGCGGCCCATAACCTGTTGTTACTAGAGTTCGTTAAAGAAGAAATTTATTAAAAAGAAACAAGTCAAATAAATTCGTTACATTTCATAGTGTTATAAAATATGTGAGTACTCTATAAAATGGTTTATTCAAGTATTCACAACAGAAACTTATTTTTTTGATAATTTTCGTTTTTAATTTTATCATTTATTTTAACACTCCATGAAGAAAAGAATTAAAGAGTTATAAAAATTCATATTCTATTTTTAAGTTACATAAAGCATACAAATTATTTTTACAAAATAGAAATAAAAATTAAGAAATAATTAGTTCAACAAATTGTATATGAAAATAAAATATGTATGTGTGATTTATATTTATTGTTCAAGTTGTGAGCAAAGGAAGCTTACATTTGGGTGAATAATTTCGCTTTTTATGCTTAAATTATAGCAAAATTTTTGTATAACACTCCAAATTAATTTTGATTCTATTGGATACTCTAAGTTGAATACTATATAAATTTTGAAGCAAATATCGACAGCTTTATCAGCTGGAAAAAACTTATAAATTTAACTCCATCAAAGTATAGCACAATGTTTTCTGGGTTCAACACGCTACCAGTTATCATAATTAGAGGTTGAAGAGATACCTTCTTTTCTAATTTCTGTCGGAGCTCGGCTTCTGCTTCTTCCAATGTTTTGCCAACTATAACCAAAGAGTTTTGAGAGTCTTTGATAGAGTACTTAATGTGCACTTTTTTTCCTTTTTCAACTTCAACAGTCTTGGATGTTGGAACAAGGACCGCATGTAATAAGTATAAAACCGTTGCATATCGCCCATCTGATACATACATAAAAAATAATGAAAAAATTATGAAATTGAGATGCAAATTAATAAAAAAATAGTTTTACTTACTTTCTGTTGGATTTTGTATTTGTTTCCACTCTTTAAACAAAGAAAGACTGCTGTTGTCCTTAATTTTTTGTTCTATTATTTGATATATCTTTTCCGAGAATTTGCAAAACATTGAACAAGGTTGGGCGAATTGGAGTGCAATACTTTAAAGTCGCAATCAATCTATTATAAAAAGTACAAAATCAATAAAGAAAAAATATTTGTTTAGTAACATCATATTTTTACCAGCTTAAATCCAAGCGGACATTTATAATGTTTCCATCTATTAAAAATGTCTAAAGTTGATGATGATTCCGAAATCTTCGCTAGTCGAAACTTAGCTGTTGCTGCATAGTGGGTCTCTGTTTCCGGCCAGCTGCTGTTGTCCTTTTTTATTGCGTCCAAATGTTCTTCTATATTATCTCCTTTTAATAAAAAAACAAAATTTAAATGGCATGTCTTTTATAACCTACATCCAGTTACCAGGTAAATTTAAGTAAGGATGTAAACATCTATCCTATCAAACGTTTCTTCTTTTCTGTCAGTATAAGTCCTCTTTCCCAAAAGACCGCAGCTTTTTAAGGAACGCAGCTGGTTAAAATATGTAGAGTGTATTTGTCCTTTTGGAGTTTTGCCGCTTTCTTTAAGAAAGTAAAATGTCTAGAAAAAACAAAACAATTTTTTTAATTTTTGAATTTATAAAAACAAAAATTATGTTAAGTACCTTTATCTCTTTGGGAAAAACAGAAACTATTTCATCCGATATATTCTCTACCAGTCGCAGCTCCACTATGATTTTTTCCAAATCCTTCATTTCTTTCGTTTCGTGGAATATAAAAAAATAATCTCTTATCCACTGACTTCATTCTCACACATCATCACTTAATTTTGTGTTACAAACGTATTTATTTATTTATTTTAAGGAGAAGAATCGAAAGCCATGAAAAACTGTTTAGAAATGACGCAATAGCGGCGTCCATTTGTTATTTACAAAGTTTTTGTATTATTGATAAAATTTTATCGAATCAAGCAAAAAATATTGTTAAAATGATAAAATTTTGTCATTCAAGAGAAAAAATAATAAAATTTTGTCAATCAGGAGAAGAATGATAAGACTTTATCAAAGAACGCATAATTCTGTAAGTTTGAAATAAAATCAATCTAAAAAATTGATAAAAAAAATTTGTTGAAATGATAAAAAAAATTAACAAAAATTTTTTACCGATTTGATAAAAGGTTTTGCGCTATTGACAAATATTTGTTAAATTGCTAAAATAATTTGTCAAAATGATAAAAATTTTGTCAGTTCTTTAAAAATTGACAAATATTTTATCAATTTAACGAAATCTTTTATTAAATTGCATCTTGAAATTTTTTTTATCATTATGAACAAAACATTGTCAAATTTAATAAATATTTTTGTTTAATTAACAAAATTTGTTAATATTGACAAAAAAGCTTTTGTTAGAGATTAACAGGGCATTTTTGTTAATAATACAGTCGATATTATTTTGAGTATACATAACATTTTTTAAATTTATTTTGTACTTTTTAAGGTATATCACTTTAAACTGAAATAGCCCCTATATAAATAGCGCCAATTGAATGGATTTGGGCTTATTTAAAAAATAATTTTCTCTTACATTTTAAGACCACTTAAAAAAAAAAAACTTCTTCCATCACACTAAAATCAAAATCATTGAGTGTTATCCTTCAAATAAGCCCAAATCTATACTAGTAGCGTTATTATCCTAGGATTTACATACTTTAATGTAAAGTTTTACACCTTAAAAAATACCCAATATAATAATATAATAATAATATATAATAATACCCAATATAAAACATATTAAAAAAAAACAGAGAACATAAATGTTTGTTTAAATATAATTTCATTATTATACAAGTATCTATATTTAAAAAATATTTGTACTTAAATGTGGATGTGTTTAAAGGAACATAAGTAAATAATTATAACATAAGATCAAAAGTAATAAAGTTTATAGCAATTACAATTAATTACAATCAAACGAGACATTATTTTATTAGATATGTCAAAGTTATATCAACAGGAGTCTTTAGATTTCAATAAACCTTTGGTCTGAATAAGACTTGATACGGTTTCAATATTAAGCCTATTTCTTTGTATGGTTTTTATTAGATTTTGATACGAAAAAATCCTCTCTACATTTGCAGAGGAGTGAGGAATAGATAAAATTCCATTTGCAATTTTGGAAATATCGGAAAACATATATTCGCCCAAAGAGTTTTTAGATTTAGCCACTTGAGACCAAAAACTACAAATACATTTCTTTACCAAAGGCTTAAGCCCTTCAACATCCACCAATGCCCTGTACTGAGAGCTTATATTTTCAAACTATAACTATTAGTTCTACCAGACAAAACATTTTCAGGGGAAAATTTACTAAACCAAATTAACATTTAACTGTCAAAGTCAAATTTTTTTCTTAGAACTTCACAAAATTTAATGTAAAATTGTTTACAATTTTCTTTAAACGAATTTACCACACCTACTTCCACATCGTTTGTATTTAAATATAAATTAACATCCAAGCCACAAAAAATACCGATAGGAATGTGATTTTCATCAATATATAGCTGTAAGAGGCTATATTTGTCTACGATGTCTTTGTTTGTAAAGTTTCGAGCTATTTGTCGAAACAAATATTTTAATCTTAGCGACGCTATCATTGTCATTAACGACGAGTCCCTCGCCCCACTTAACGCCTGTGAGGGGGAGATAACTACGGTTTCGACGCGATCTCTCTCAGGATCTATAAGGAGGACAATATAGGGGAAAATTCTAAACCTCCCATGGAACCTCTGGTACCAGAGGTTGCCGCAGGACAAACTGAACCTATACAAACGGCTCCGGCCTCCATATGCGGTTCAGATACGTTGAATGACACAAGAAGTGTCATCTCTTCATCCGAGTTTGCCGGTGACTTTTTCCGGCAAATGAGGCTCGGATCCGAATATCTGGCAGAAAGCGAGGAATCACTCCTGTCTAGCGAGGGCGATTCCGAAGCTACCCTTACGACCAAAAATAATGATGATGAGGGTTGTGCAAATTAACCTTCATCATTCGATCGCTGCGTCTGCGGCCCTACTCCTCCGCCTGTCGCAGAAAGGAGAGGATATTGTTCTGGTCCAGGAACCATGGGTTATCAATGATCGGGTTTCTGGACTATCTATGGACGGCTACAAAACTGTCTACGTCACAGGTCAAGGTAAGCCCAGGGCCTGCATTATGATAAAGTATAATATTAACGCTTTCTTTCTTCGCAGATTCAGTGACAGAGACAGTGTTGCCATAGCAGTGGAGACGGGCGCGAAGGATTTCTGGGTGATCTCCAGTTATATGGCCCATGATCATGGAAATTCACCACCACGTGACCTGCTAAAGCTTCTGGTTGCAGAAGCTAACGACCGTCAAATGCCGGTCATCATTGGAGCCGATGCTAACGCTCATCACCATATGTGGGGCAGCACGGATGTCAATGAAAGGGGTGAGTCTCTTTTTGATTTTATATTATTTTATGACTTAAGTATTGTCAATAGGGGAAGCGAGCCTACCTTCGTCACTTCGAGTAGAAAGGAGGTTCTCGATCTTACCCTGACAGGTGGTGGCTGGTCTGATATTGTAAGAAATTGGAGTGTCTCTCAAGAGTGCTCCTTTTCTGACCATAGGTATTTATCGTATAACTTATATCTGGAATCAGTAGGTTCCGGAGTGTCCCACTCCCACATAAATAGGAAACAAACGGACTGGAATAAATTTCGGTCCATTTTAGAGCTTGGCCTAAGGTCTGCTCCCTTCGAGATTAATGACCACTGCGATATTGATCGGGCGGTTGAATTCTTGACCTTGCAGATATGCTCTGCGGCGAAAGCGGCCTGCTTTCCACCGAAGCCAAGAGGTAAACCGAAACCCCCTTGGTGGAATACGGAGATTGCAGAGTTACGTAGGGAATGAAGAAGACTATTTAATAGGGAAAAAAATGGTGGAAACTGGCTGCCCTATAAGGATAAACAAGGGAGTTTAAGTATGCCATACGAAGATCCAAAAGAGCCTCGTGCAAAACTTTCTGTGGCAACATAAAAAGCACGTCCGAAACCAGCAGGCTATGCAGGATTCTAGCACGTCCCCGAGAGTTATTGAGAGTATTCAGAAGCCGGACGGTCAATGGACGGACTCTGTAATCGATACCTTGGAGACGCTGCTCGATACTCACTTCCCTGGTAGCGAAGGGATTGACGAAGCGATGATGACTGTGAATTCCGCGTCGGTTTGTCCACCCACTGTCCGGGTGACCAATGCTCACATAGAGTGGGCCATCATGTCGTTTGATGCTTTTAATTTCCTGAAATTGACAATATCATAAGACCATGGCTATTGCGAAACTACAATGCTTGCCTGGAAAATACTTGCATGCCGATAGGTTGGCGTGTAGCCCGAATTGTTTTCATCCCTAAAGCGAAAAAGACATCTCATATTAAACACAGAGACTTTTGATCTTCAGAGCAGGAACTCCATAAATTCCGCGCTTATACACGAAAGGGAAATTTGTGGAAACAGCGCTGCACGTGTTAATATCCGATGTTGAAAAGTCCCTTTCAAATAAGGAATTTACGATTGCAGTGTTTCTGGACATAGAAGAGGCTTTCAATAACGTCTGCCCCAATGCCGTTATAAAGGCCCTCTTGGATCTCGATCTTGATGCAAATCTGGTGGGATTCATTGCGCAACTGCTGAAGACACGTATCATCACGTCCACTTTGGGAAATGATCACGTTGAAAGGGTAGTGAAAAGAGGCACTCCACAAGGTGGCGTATTGCCTCCCCTCGTCTGGAATCTGGCAGTCAACATGCTGCTACGGCGACTGGACCAAACGGGCAATAGGGTGATAGCTGATGGTGATGACATTGCTATCGCAGTCTCTGGGAAGTACCTGACAACACTCAATGAACGGGTGAGCTATTCGCTCA
Organism: Cistogaster globosa; assembly: GCA_937654795.1. Taxonomy (NCBI): domain Eukaryota; kingdom Metazoa; phylum Arthropoda; class Insecta; order Diptera; family Tachinidae; genus Cistogaster; species Cistogaster globosa. Next base: position 70,521,099 of record OW569404.1, on the reverse strand, counting down.
ATGTTCTGTCTCATGGTGCTGCGATTTTGATCTTGATGTTAACCCCGGCAAAACGGAGGTTATGCTCTTCACACGGAGATACAAGATCCCGATTTTTGCTGCACCTAGGCTGAGAATGGCATTGTGCTCAGTGTAAGTAAAAGCGTGAAATACCTTGGGGTGATACTTGACCCCAAACTTCAATGGAAGGCAAACATTGCCGAAAGAGTTCGGAAGGCGACCTGTGCGCTCTATCTTTGTCAGAGAGCTCTAGGACCAAGATGGGGCCTTCAGCCTCGGATCATCTCCTGGCTCTATAAGGCAGTTATAGAGCCAAATATTCTCTAGGGTGCTGTGTTTTGGTGGCCCGCTCTTGAGAGATTGGTCAACCAAAAGCCTCTTGATAAAGTCAGGAGAACAGCCGCCATTTTGATTACTGGGGCTATTCGAACTACTTCGACAAAGGCTCTGTATGCTCTTCTCCACTGGTTACCCACCAAACTTCTTGTATTGCAACAGGCTAAATGCTGTGCAGCCAGACTTAATGCCCTCTCACGCTGGCTCAGGCTGGACCGCGATGTGCCACTGCCATCAATGGTGGACTACATCTCTTCTACTCCCGCTCTGGACCACGGGTTTCAGATCCATATTCCGAATAGGGAGATATCGGTCCGTAACGAAGTGGTTGTGGGTGGTACTGTTGACATCTACACCGATGGCTCGAAACTGGACGACAGAGTCGGTTGCGGAATCTTCTCTAATAATCTTGGCCTAAGACTCTCCCTTAGACTCGCTGACTACTGCAGTGTCTTTCAAGCCGAGGTAATGGCCATTCTGAAAACATCCGAAATAGCGCTCAGGGACGATCTTTCTGGTCTTGCCATTCGGATATTTTCGGACATTTAGGCGGCAATCAGGGCGCTTGCTGGTGCATATAGTACATCTAAGCTAGTCCTGAGTTGTCGCTCATTACTGAAAACTTTGTCGGAGCAATCACAGATTGAGCTGTTTTGGGTCCCTGGTCACAGGGATATCCAGGGTAATTGTGAGGCCGATGATCTTGCTAAATGGGGCACATTGCTTTCTAATGTCTCCCCGCTACCAGACGTTGGAATTCCTCTGGCAACGGTGAAAATGGCCATAAAGAACCACTACCTAAGTTTGGCTCGCAAACTATGGGTAGATGAAAGTTCCTGTTGTGTCTCCAGACAACTGTGGACTACACTGGACCTCAAGCGGACCAGGCAGCTGCTCAGACTAAACAGAAAATCCATAAGTATCACGGTCTCGGTACTTACTGGACACTGTGTAATCGGCAGGCATGCTGAAAGACTTGGTCTGCCTTTTAATGATTTCTGCCGCAGCTGTGGCTCGGAGGATGAGGAAGAGACCGTACTGCACCTCCTGTGCCACTGCCCATCCCTGGCTCGAAGAAGACTAAGAATTCTGTGTTCTCCTTTCTTTGGAACTTTTACGGAGCTATCATCTCACTCTATACGGGACTATTAGTTCTACCAGACAAAACATTTTCAGGGGAAAATTTACTAAACCAAATTAACATTTAACTGTCAAAGTCAAATTTTTTTCTTAGAACTTCACAAAATTTAATGTAAAATTGTTTACAATTTTCTTTAAACGAATTTACCACACCTACTTCCACATCGTTTGTATTTAAATATAAATTAACATCCAAGCCACAAAAAATACCGATAGGAATGTGATTTTCATCAATATATAGCTGTAAGAGGCTATATTTGTCTACGATGTCTTTGTTTGTAAAGTTTCGAGCTATTTGTCGAAACAAATATTTTAATCTTAGCGACGCTATCATTGTCATTAACGACGAGTCCCTCGCCCCACTTAACGCCTGTGAGGGGGAGATAACTACGGTTTCGACGCGATCTCTCTCAGGATCTATAAGGAGGACAATATAGGGGAAAATTCTAAACCTCCCATGGAACCTCTGGTACCAGAGGTTGCCGCAGGACAAACTGAACCTATACAAACGGCTCCGGCCTCCATATGCGGTTCAGATACGTTGAATGACACAAGAAGTGTCATCTCTTCATCCGAGTTTGCCGGTGACTTTTTCCGGCAAATGAGGCTCGGATCCGAATATCTGGCAGAAAGCGAGGAATCACTCCTGTCTAGCGAGGGCGATTCCGAAGCTACCCTTACGACCAAAAATAATGATGATGAGGGTTGTGCAAATTAACCTTCATCATTCGATCGCTGCGTCTGCGGCCCTACTCCTCCGCCTGTCGCAGAAAGGAGAGGATATTGTTCTGGTCCAGGAACCATGGGTTATCAATGATCGGGTTTCTGGACTATCTATGGACGGCTACAAAACTGTCTACGTCACAGGTCAAGGTAAGCCCAGGGCCTGCATTATGATAAAGTATAATATTAACGCTTTCTTTCTTCGCAGATTCAGTGACAGAGACAGTGTTGCCATAGCAGTGGAGACGGGCGCGAAGGATTTCTGGGTGATCTCCAGTTATATGGCCCATGATCATGGAAATTCACCACCACGTGACCTGCTAAAGCTTCTGGTTGCAGAAGCTAACGACCGTCAAATGCCGGTCATCATTGGAGCCGATGCTAACGCTCATCACCATATGTGGGGCAGCACGGATGTCAATGAAAGGGGTGAGTCTCTTTTTGATTTTATATTATTTTATGACTTAAGTATTGTCAATAGGGGAAGCGAGCCTACCTTCGTCACTTCGAGTTACTTCGAGTCACTTCGGTTCTCGATCTTACCCTGACAGGTGGTGGCTGGTCTGATATTGTCAGAAATTGGAGTGTCTCTCAAGAGTGATCGTTTTCTGACCATAGGTATTTATCTTATAGCTTAGATCTGGAATCAGTAGGTTCCGGAGTGTCTCACTCCTACATAAATAGGAAACAAACGGACTGGAATAAATATCGGTCCATTTTAGAGCTTGGCCTAAGGACTACTCCCTTCAAGATAAATGACCACTGCGATATTGATCGGGCGGTTGAATTCTTGACCTTGCAGATATGCTCTGCGGCGAAAGCGGCCTGCAATCCACCGAAGCCATGGGGTAAACCGAAACCCCCTTGGTGGAATACGGAGGTTGTAGAGTTACGTAAGGAATGTAGAAGACTCTTTAATAGGGCCAAAAATAGTGGAAACTGGCTGCCCTATAAGGATAAACAAAGGGAGTTTAAGTATGCCACACGAAGATCCAAAAGAGCCTCGTGGAAAACTTTCTGTGGCAACATAGAAAGCTCATCCGAAACCAGCAGGCTACGCAGGATTCTTAGCACGTCCCCGAGAGTTATTGAGAGTTTTCAGAAGCCGGACGGTCAATGGACGGAATCTGTAATCGATACCTTGGAGACGCTGCTTGATACTCACTTCCCTGGTAGTAAAGGGATTGACGAAGTGATGGGGACTGTGAATCCCGCGTCGGTTTGTCCACCCACTTTCCGGGTGACCAATGCTCACATAGAGTGGGCCATCATGTCGTTTGATGCCTTTAAGTCTCCTGGAAGTGACAATATCATTCCAGCCGACTTGCACCATGGCATAGACCTCACAAAACCATGGCTATTGCAAATCTACAATGCTTGCCTGGAGAATACTTACATGCTCATAGGTTAACGTGTAGCCTGAGTTGTTTTCATCCCTAAAGCGGGAAAGACATCTCTTATTAAACCCAAGGACTTTAGGCCCATAGGCCTGTCGTCCTTCTTACTCAAAACGCTGGAAAGGATTCTTGATCTTCAGATCAGGAACTCCATAAATTCCGCGCTTATTTCTAGCTCGCAGCATGCCTACACGAAAAGGAAATCTGTGGAAACAGCGCTGCACGTGTTAGTATCCGATGTTGAAAAGTCCCTTTCAAATAAGAAATTTACGCTTGCAGTGTTTCTTGACATAGAAGGAGCTTTCAATAACGTCTACCCCAATACCGTTATAAAGGCCCTCTTGGATCTCGATCTTAATGCAAATCTGGTGGGATTCATTGCGCAACTACACACATATTATCACGTCCACTTTGGGAAATGATCACTATGAAAGGGTGGTGAAAAGAGGCACTCCACAAGGTGGCGTATGGTCTCCCCTCGTCTGGAATCTGGTAGTCAACACGCTGCTACGGCGACTGGACCAAACGGGTAATAGGGTGAAAGCTTATGCTGATGACATTGCTATCGCAATCTCTGGGAAGTACCTGACAACACTCACAGAACGAGTGAACTGTTCGTTTAATGTTCTGTCTCAATGGTGCTGCGATTTTGATCTGGCTGTTAACCCCGGCAAAACGAAGCTTATGCTCTCCACACGGAGATACAATATCCCGATTTTTACTGCACCTAGGCTGAATGGCATTGTACTCAGTGTAAGTAAAAGTGTGAAATACCTTGGGGTGATACTTGACCCCAAACTTCAATGGAAGGCAAACATTGCCGAAAGAGCTTTGAAGGCGGCCTGTGCGCTCTATCTCTGTCAGGGAGCTCTAGGACCAATATGGGGCCTTCAGCCTCGGATCATCTTCTGGTTCTATAAGGCAGTTATAGAGCCAAATATTCTCTATGGTGCTGTGTTTTAGTGGCCCACTCTTGAGATTGGTCAACCAAAAGCCTCTTGATAAAGTCAGGAGAACAGCCGCCATTTTGATTACTGGGGTTCTTCGAACTACTTCGACAAAGGCTCTGTATGCTCTTCTCCACTGGTTACCCACCAAACTTCTGGTATTGCAACAGGCTAAATGCTGTGCAGCCAGACTTAATGCCCTCTCACGCTGGACATAGGGCACTCCAAGATTATCGATCGGGATGTGCCACTGCCATCAATGCTGGACTACATCTCTTCTACTCCTGCTCTGGACCACGGGTTTCGGATCCATATTCTTAATAGGGAGATATGGGTCCGTAACGAAGTGGTTGTGGGTGGTACTGTTGACATCTATACCGATGGCTCGAAACTGGACGACAGAGTCGGTTGCGGAATCTTCTCCAATAATCTTGGCCTAAGACTCTCCCTTAGACTCCCTGACTACTGCAGTGTCTTTCAAGCCGAGGTAATGGCCATTCTGAAAACATCCGAAATAGCGCTCAGGGACGATCTTTCTGGTCTTGCCATTCGGATATTTTCGGACAGTCAGGCGGCAATCAGGGCGCTTGCTGGTGCATATAGTACATCTAAGATTGACCTGTTCTTGGTCCCTGGTCACAGGGATATCCAGGGTAACTGTGAGGCCGATGATCTTGCTAAACGGGGCACATTGCTTCCCAATGTCTCCCCGCTACCAGACGTTGGAATTCCTCTGGCAACGGTGAAAATGGCCATAAAGAACCACTACCTAAATTTCGCTCGCAAATTATGGGTAGATGAAAGTACCTATTGTGCTTCCAGACAACTGTGGACTACACTGGGCCTCAAGCGGACCAGGCAGCTGCTCAGACTAGACAGAAAATCTATAAGTATCACGGTCTCGGTACTTACTGGACACTGTCTAATCGGCAAGCAAGCTGAAAGACTTGGTCTGCCTTCTAATGATTTCTGCCGCAGCTGTGGCTCGCAGGATGAGGAAGAGACCGTACTGCACCTGCTGTGCCACTGCCCATCCCTGGCTCGAAGAAGACTAAGAACTCTGGGCTCTCCTTTCTTTGGAACTCTTACGGAGCTATCATCTCACTCTATAAGGGACATAGCGAAGTTCATCCGTGAATCCTCATGGTTCTCGGCTGGGTAAAGGGAGTCATGCCGCCTTCTTTATGGTATCACAACGGGCCATTCGTTTGTGCTCAAGCGAGCTTCGTCGCGAGAGGCTGCCACTCCTAACTAACTAACTAACTAATATTTTTCCTGAGTATTGATCAATCCCAGAACATTTAATAGAACTATGAAATACTTTTTTACAAACGCCTTCACACTGTATTCCCGATTCACCACGTATTGTATTTTTACATTTGTGACACTCAGTCATAGCTGGGGCAAGTATAAAATGTTGTTAACCAATAAAAAATTTCACTTCATTTTTTTTTTTTTTTTTTTTTGTAACAAAAGAGGTCTTATATGTTTTTGTTATATTTAAAAAAATTCTTTTCTTTGCTTTTATTCTTATTACTAAGCCATTGTAACATACGGTGCAATAAATATGTGTGGCGCAAAAGTCTCTTTATGTTTTCCTTAAAAAGAAAAATAGTTCCATTAATAAGTTAAATGCGTTTGCCATTCACTTAACTAATGCATCTCGGAACCGGCAAAATCAATTCCCATCTCTGTCGAATTTCTTGTAAAGGAATTGTATAACTACTTCCTGCACTCTTCATTAAATTGGATATTGATAAAGCATACACTGACAAATATTTGCATAGAATGTTCTAAAAAATTGCAATTGTTACCAAATTGATTTTAGCGAAAATTGTTTAGAACACTCAATCGTACTAGCGAAAGAAAAGCTTAAAGAATATGTTTCAATAATTTACTATTTAAAAATATTTGGACCATTAATAAATAAATTTGATCCCGTTTATAGAATTTTAAAAATATTCAGACTCAAAAGTTTACTGTACACGAAAGCGAGTAAACTAAGCTTGCACATGTTTATTGGCTGAAGGACACACAAAATTCCGTTGGGTCTTAAGCAATAGTTTTTTTTTTTTTTTTTTTTTTTTTTTTTTTTGGGACAAGATTTAGAAATTGGGATTTTCGTTGACATCATGAGTCAAATTGGAGATAAGAGCCAGAATTTTTCTGGCAACACTGTAGGAGATAGCCCAACGATCAATGGAATTTCATCATCAATGATCGTTGTGCTGATCATGCAGAAATAATTCATAAGTCTAAGCTAAGGTTTAATCAGCAAGATCCTAAAAAAAAACGTTGATCATCCCCGTTCAAATTTAAATAGAAACGCGAATCGATATAGCGAAAATTTTTATCAGAATCCAGTAGATAATAGGCGTGTGCAACCATCAGGCACCCATGCCCATTAAAGTTGACTATGCACAATTTGAAAATTTTCCTCAACAGCCTCAGGCTGTACATTACCAATAGTAACGCTAACGTTCGGGTTCCTTCGTGCGAGGATCCTAGTGGACACGGGTGCAGCTACCAGCTTGGGAGATTCCATGTTTTTTTTTGGAAGGATTTCAAACCGTAGAAAATTAATAAACCCTATCAAACTAAATACACTCATTGGCTCTTCAATTATAGAGGAAGAAGTGATCGTATATTTGTCAGACGAATTCAACAGTCCAGGCCTAACGATGTCTATAAAACTTGTAGACCTTAAATAGGTCATAATATTTTGTCCTCTTTAGGTGCACAAATAGATTTGCTTCATGAGTTAAAAATTAGAGACTTAACCATATTTATTGGCGAAAATAAACCACCTTTCGAATATGGAGATATTTGTTGCCTAGAGGGGCTTGATAGGGAGCTGGATGAATTTTTGCACGACGACCTGAGCTCAGAGGAAAGAGAACAACTGTCTAAATTTTTACAAGTAAATAGGAGAATATTTTACACTGAAGGAAAAAATTTAACTAGCACCAATAGCATTAGGCACAAAATCATAACTACATCAAAGAATCCTATATATTCAAAAACATACCGATACTCCCAGATTCACGAAAAGGAAATCGAACGCCAAATCCGGGAAATGTTACAACAAGGTATTATAAGACCCATATGCCATTGGATAGTTCACAAAAAAATTAGCGGTACTGGGATTAAGAAATGGCGATTAGTTATAGACTGTCGCAAATTAAACAAAGTGATAGTACAAATTTCCAATTTCGAACATGGAATCTCGGTTCGATAAATTAAGTCGCTCGCAATACTATACCACCTTGGATTTGCCCAAAGGTTTCCATCAGATATTGATAGGCAAAAGGGACATTGAGAAAACCGCGTTTTCTTCCCCAATGTGACATATGTGTATATTCATATGCCTTTCGGTTTAAAGAATGCGCCGGCGCCATTTCAACGAATGATGAATCATGTACTAAGTGATTACATTAATAAGATTTGCGTCATTTACATGGATGACATATGGTTTTCTCTGTGACAATCAAAGAACGTTTTGAGGGTCTAAAAATTTTTTTAAAAGATTGAACAAATTCAATCCAAGGATCCAATTGGACAAATGTAAATTTCTTACCAAGTATACTGAATTTCTTGGTCATATCATAACTACCGATGGTATTACTCCCAACCAGGAAAAGATAAAGGATATTAGAAATTTGAAGTTACCGGTAAGTGTCAAACAGATAAAATCATTTTTAGGGCTTTTATAGGAAGTTTATAAAAAACTATTAAACAATAGCTAATCCAGTGATAAAGTATCTTAGAATAAATACTCATATAAATATGCGAGACTAGGAATACATAGACTCTTTTAAGAAATTGAAAACTCTACTCACAACATAACCCATTCTAGCCTACCCAGAATTTGGTAAGGAATGCGTACTGACCACCGATATAACTATTGGTGCGGTCTTGAAACAGGAAGGTAGACCTATTTGTTATGCCAGCCGTACTTTAAATAGTGTCGAAAGAAATTACCATACTTTGGAGAAAAAACTGCTGGCCATTGTCTGGAGTGTGAAATACTTTAGACCATATTTCTATGGGAGGAAATTTTTGGTGAGAACTGACCATCAACCCTTGAAAGGGTTACATTCTTTGAAGAAGCCGAATTCTAAAATAATTCGATGGAAAATAATGTTGGAATAATTTGAGTTTAATGTAGAATATTTGAGGGGAAAGAATAACAAGGTTGCCGACTTTTTAAGTAGAATTCCGAAGCCTAATGTTATAAAGAGAAAGAAACAGAAACATTGTATAATAAGTGATCTGTAAAATGATAATTATTTAAATTAAATTTTTGGGAGATAATTGGATAAAGGTACAGTGGGAATTTATTCCGAACTAGGCAATTCGGACTATAATGTTATCTAAAATAAATTAATTCAACTTTTATCAAATGATAACAATTTAAAATTTGTTAAATGGACAAAATTGGCAATGGACATTGAAAATGGGGAAAATTTGTTGCAAGTGATCGAAAATAACCATATCGAAACCAATCATAGAGGGGTAATTGAAAATTTCGAAGAATTGAGGTTTAAGTATTTTTATACGAATTCAGTTAAATATACCTATAAATAAATATACAAATAATTGTCAGATGTGTGCCGAAAATAAGTACGAGAGAAAACCCTTCAGAAAGTATTTTAACTTCAACAAGACACCCAATAGGCCAAACCAGATTGTGCATGGAGACATATTCCAAGTCCACAAAAATTGCTTTCTGACTATCATTGACCGATTTTCTAAATTGGATTCCGCTCATAGACTCAGCGATAAAAATTTGTGACAATTAAATCTAAATTATGTGAGAGTTTCTTATTTGGAAAAGCCCGAAACCTTGATTTTGGATAATGAATTTAATAACGCATATATAAAATTATTTTGTTCAGAGAGGAACATTAATGCCCACTTTACGACACAAAATTAACCCACAGGAAATGTCAAGAGATTACACTCTACGCTTTTAGAGCATATTAGAGTGATTAAAAGAAGCAACGAGAATATGAATACAGAGGAGTTGGTCATTAGAGCGATAGGATATTATAATAATTCAATTCATTTCACCATAGGAATTAAGCCTATGCATTATATTAACCGTTCGGACTTAGATTTTTTAAAGATTGCCTTGCAAATGAACGCAAAAAAGCAAAAATCTATTAAACGAATTAATTTCAAGAGGGAACCCGCGCCGAAGTATAACCCTTTTAGGAATATACAGGGACAAAGACATAAAACTGCTAAAAGAATAATATATATAATCCTGTTAGGATGAAACGCATTGACATCGCACAGATAAAACGACCTTTAAAAATTTTTAGATGAAAAGAAAATAAACCAGACTTGTTCTCACGCAATGTTTGTATATGTTCTCTTTTTAGATGATCGGGTCTGCTCTTTTCCTTGTGATAGTATCAACCGCAGTGGCCACAGTGGAAGCGGGATAAGTGATGATAGAAAGTGAACCTACTTCCGAGTTTCGTAGATATAATAAAATAATACATGTTTTTGATTTAGATGATTTAAAAGGTCAAAATGGAAGTTTTAAGAAATTTCTTAATAAAACAAGGTGAAATGTCATTGAGTCTGCAGGATAAGATAATAGAGCTAGAAAATTTAATGTCAACAATAGCAATTCATACTAGAAACAAAAGAGGTTTACTACATTTTAGGGGAAGAACCATAAAATGCCTATTCGGAAAGAAACGATTGATGCACACTCCGCAAAATTTGACATGAACCAGTAGCGGGTGATAGGAAACTTAGACAAACAGATAAAGATCAATACAGACATAAAAAATTTATGCAAAATATTAAATTGCTGTTGGAAGCAAATATTTTTTTGTTTAACGCAGGCATGTCAAAAGAAATTAGAAAAAATATACCAGTCATAAAATATAATAGTTACTGGCCGAAAATTAACCAACTCAAGGCTAGAATTGAGAGAATACAAGAAACATCGTGATGGCAAGATAAACCGTAATGAGAAGATTTGTACTTAATAATGATGAAATTGATTTGTATAAAATATTGATAGTTCCAAAATAAGGTACTTAAAATTTAACATTGGCTTATTGTCAAATAATGTATTTATATTTGTAATTTCAGTTCCGGAGTTCGGTCCCCAAAAAAGGGGCATGCAAATTAATATTAATGAGACAAGAATTGTTAAAATAGCAAATACAAATTTTATTATAGATGAAGAATTTTTTTTTTTTACAAAAAATGGTACGACCAAATTATTGCATTGTAAACCTAATCAAAAATAATAATAATTTAATAACGAATTTTTGTAACATTTCACATATTTTTTGGGTGGAAGTTATTTTGTGAGAACTGAAAAATGTGGAATTCTAATTAATGATTATTTTTTAAGAAGATACAAAACAAAAATGAATATCTTAATCCCTTACTTTAATGTGATACCAGAAAACGAAAGCAAACTATTGAATGTACCACAAATAATTATTTAGTTATAATTAACCTTGATACCAATAATGAGGTATATTTGAAACAAAACATAAATTACAATTTTTATGCAATTTACGGGTTACTTACTTGCATTGTGATCTTGCTTGTTATTTACAAGAAAGAGTTCTTATTCACATTAATTCGAAGAGATTCGAGTTATATATGTCACCCAAGAAGAGCCAATGGTTTTGTGAACAATAGTTCATGAAATTGTTGTTGTTGTTTTTAAGAGAACGAAATGTAAAGAATTTCAAGGTTAAAAAAAATCAAGTTCAAGGCTAAACAAATTTTAAAAAGAAAATATTATTTTAGAATACAGGGACGAATCTACGGTTAACAACAAATTTCATGCAATTTTTAACGAAATCAGTTTCATGGTGACTTTCCAAAATAAACGCAAATATCTCTGGAACCACTGCATAGAGTTGCTTTCAATCGACTGAATTTTGTTTGCTTATATTCTTCTTCAGAATGTGTAAGCGATGTTTAGACATAATTTTTTGTTTCCAAGTAAAGGCAAGTTTCACGTTACTTTCATGTCACTTTTAACGAAATCAGTTTCATGGCAATTTTAAAACATAAACGCATATATCTCTGGAAACGTTGCATAGTTTTTCATCCAACCTACTGCATTTTTGACCAACTTAAAGAAAAAAGAGAATATCAATTCTGCTTAATGTTGCTTTTTTTATTTTTGTGCCTGCAGAACTCATCCATTTCTGAACCGATGTTGAAAATTTTATATAATTTTATAGATTACGCTTACAGATTGGTCCCGTTTTAAAAACAGTTCATAATCTTAAAAATTAAAGGGCGCCCCTATACAACATACATGGTTTTAAGTGTATTATGAACTGTAAAGCGCACTTCTATAAAATTTAAAAAAACTGCGTATTACTATATTTCCCAATAGTAAAACGTAATACAAAATTAAATCTAAAAATCACACCCATAGGTAACGTAAATTGACTTATATGCGCTTATCTTATGAACCGTTATAGACAAACAATTGAAAATTGGACAGGATGTCCATTACATTGACCGTTATAATAACAAGTAGGGATGAAACGACACGCCATTTCGCCGATCCGATACTGATAAAAAATAAATATCGCCGATACCGATTCCGATACGCATATTAAAATTGAGCTCAAGTAAAAATAAACAAAACTGAAGTAGAGAATGAGCCATTCAAATCATCAAAATTTTCAATACATTTCAGTTTCTAAGATTCAAATTTTCAAAGTAACAAACGTCTGCAATATTTAAGATTTTACAAAATAAACGATGGCATTCAGCTCAGATTAGCTCAAGATTTGAAATTGATACCACTAAGATTTAAAAGATAACGAATTGAATTTGAGACCATGTTAAAATTAAATTAAAAGTATAAAAACAACATTGCAAAAGATTAATATTTAAAATTGATATTAATAGGATTTTTGTTTAAAAAACAAAGTGTTCTTAAATTTTGCGGAGGAAGACGATATCTCAAATTCGTTTGAAGCAGACCTGCAGTGGAAAATAGTGTTCAGATGCGACACAACTCATTTGAAAACTTAAGTATTTCTGTGCTTTTTTCTTTAAGTTTAAGTAGGATATGTTATTGCGCCAGTTAGCAAGAGGGTCTGGGTCTCTAGGAATATTAGAAGATCTAAGGTATGTCTCTACTTTTTTGTTAGCAGAACCAGAGATTTGGATGGATAGAGGCTCATTTTCCTCGGATTCTCTAAATAATTTTCCGCTCCAAAGGCGAACACTTCTCGAAGACTTATGAGAGCTTTTGCGAGGTGTAGTGAGGACTGTGCCTGCAACACTTTCGGAATGTAGAATCATGTTAAGCAGCTCAATAAGACGTTTTTTGATAGGATTGAAGTCGATTTTCATTGAATTATTTGAGCCTTGTATCTAGGGTTAAGAATTGTAGATAAATAATAGGTTTCATTATTCTCTAAACCCCTAAATTTTTCATTCAGAGCTGATGCTAAGTTAGTCGCAAGTTTTTGGGACTCCTAACTACTCTCCATCTAATCTAATATTATCATCTAATAATGTTCGAAGACTGTTAACCAGCGGGAAAGCGTCAGACAATATAGAAGTGGCCTTGCTTATGGATTTTGAAGCCTCTTCAAAGTAAACAAAATTTTTTACTACCTCTCCCATTATCTATTCGTCGGTTGTAAGTTCTACCTAATAAGTTCTATCTACACATTCAAGATTTATCATTGAGACAACATTTCATTACTATGGTGCAAAGCAAAATAGAAGAAACAATTTCATTATGTATTCTGTTTTGATTTTATGTTCTGCTTTAAATATGTTATTTTTCATAGTGGTCGTGCAAGAAAGAGTTTCAAATAGAATATTTTGTTCAAATATCTCTAAAGAAAGTATAAGAAGTATCGGCGTATCGACAGTAAAATATTGCCGATATCGATATATCGGAAAACGAGAAGTTTCTCCGATATATCGGTATCGGTTGCATCTCTAATAACAAGTATAAACATTCAATATTATAAATTAAATGCTGTCCCAATAGTTAAAGTAATGTGCCAAACTTTTGAACTGTTATAGAGAGGCAGCTGAAATTTATAAAGAACCTGTACTGCTCAGTCCGCTATAACAAAAAGTATAAAATTTAATTTAGAAATGAAAGGGTGTTCTCATATTTGAAGTAAATAGACTTATATGGCCTATATAGTTTAAACCGTTATATACGAACACTTGAAAATTTAACAGAATGTCCACTACTTTTTCTGATTTATTAAGAAGTATAAATATTTAAAATTATAATATATAGGGTGTTACAATAGTTGCTGTTATTTGATGTATATGACCAAACTGTTGAACAGTTGTAGAAGAGTTGATTGAAATTTGCACAGTACGTTATTGTTGTGTTCACTATACAAGTAGCAAACTTGAAATGAGAAATTAAAGGGTGTCCCCATAACTGACGTAATTTGACCTATATGGCCCTATCTTTGAAACCGTTACAGACAAAATCTTGAAAATTAGACACAATATCTATTACCATATCAACTATAAGAACAAGTATAAAAATTTAAAGTTAAGGTGTGACCTAATGGTTGTTATTTGATGTATATGACCAATCTTTTAAACCATTTAAAGAAATTTTTGTCTTACTGTGTCAGCAATAAAAAGTGGAAAAAATAAAGGGTAACCACTTAACTGCTGAATTTTCTTGAGAATGGTCTAGTATTATAAATAATTTTAGAGAGACACTGGATGTTAAAACAGAACGTATACTGTACTATGTATAATATGTTCATAGCACAAGGAGTATAAAGGTTAAAATGGAAGTGTCAGGTTATTTAATGAAATTTGATCTATAGAACAGTATCTCTTGAACCCTTGAAACATTAGCAATGCCCACAACAAGTGCATAAAACTTAAAGTGTATTCTTACATGTGAGGTAATTTGACTTATAAGTCGCCCATTTTAGAATAGTTAAAGACAGATAAGTGATATTTATACAAAACGTGAAAATGAATGAGTGTCCCTATAACTTATAAAATTTTATATATGCTTTATCTTCTGTTACTAGCAACATTGAAACAATGTTACTTTAATATTATTTATTTAAAGGGTGTACCCATAGGTAATGTAGTATAATAAATATGGCGTAAATAAATTTAAATCATTAGGTAATTGATCATTCACACATAAATTAGTTAGAAAAGGTGTATTTTTATATAAAAGTTTTTATGGGCGTTAAACAGCAGTCGCATGATGTCACACAGTTTCATGATACAATCCGCAAGGAATAAAAGCATATTCTCAGAAATAAAAGTCATACACATACAAATTATAGAATTTTTTACTAAAGTTCTGATACATACGTCTGAATTAGAATTGGTATCATGAAAACAAATAACTACCAATCCACTTTAAATTTTCGTATTTTAAAGGCGACGTTTATAAAAAATGCTATCTTATGTATGACCTAAATTATCAGAGCATAGATTTCTGAGCCTCGTTATTCCTGCCAACATTTGGAATCTTGTGGTGCATTTAATAATTTGCTGATATCCTGATCTGACAAAATAATGCCAACCAAACTTTTCACACGATTAAGCGCAACATATATTTGCTCTTTTGCAAAGTTTTTCCTACCAACTCAGTCCTGTCCTTGGGAATATTTTTATTCAGTATATTTATAATCAGCCCTATTTATATGACTTTTAAAATTCCCTTGAAAATGATTCATCAGTCTTATGACTTAGTAGCTATTATGCGTTTACCGCATATTTATAACCTTGGCATAGCACATGTGACTGGCTAATCTTATCCTAAAACTATACGAATTGTTAAATAGTTTTTTGCAAAAATAGTGCGTTCAAATTAATGTTTTTTCTTAAAAATTTAGATCCAAGTAATAAGAATAAAAAAAATTAAATTACAGCCGCTTTAGTCGTTATTATTTTGCGATACTGAGGGTAGTGTAGTGACTAAAGTTTTCTCAAAATATGAATTTTTTTAAATATTTTCATAAAACAAATTATATATAGACTAATATTTGCTTAAAATTGTTCTTTTCAAAATAATTTTATTAATCTACACTCATAGTTTGTTCTACGACAAATAAAAAATCCTGACGCAATCTTTCTCGAATATAGTATAATATAATATAATATAATATAATATAATATAATATAATATAATACACTAGAGCCCCGTCGTTAGTCGGGACCAAAGAAACGCGACGCAAATCGAAATGATGCAAAAAATTTAACCATTTATAGCGACGCAAATCGGAAACAAAACCAGGTAAATCGAAATAAAAAGTCTGTACATCGGGGTCAAAATGGCGCAATTTGAAATTGCAACGACGCTAATCGAATTTTTCTAGTTTTTAAAAAGCGACGCAAATCGAAACCACGCAAATCAGTACGACGCAAGTCGGGGCTCTAGTGTATAATATAATATAATATAATATAATATAATATAATATAATATAATATAATATAATATAATATAAAATAATATAATATAATATAATATAATATAATATAATATAATATAATATAATATAATATAACATAATATAATATAATTAATGTATAATTACCGTCCTAAAAAACATGATTTTTAGTTTGTCTGTTTTGAATATTCTTCTTTCAGAATGTATAAGCGTTGCTCAGACATAATTTTTAGTTTTCATGTAATAGCCACTTTCATGCCACTTTTGAAGGAATCAGTTTCATGGTAACTTTTCAACATAAACACAGATATTTCTGGGACCGCACATAGCTTTTCTTCATACCTTTTGCAGTTTGTTCGCCTAATATTCTTTTTTCACTGCATATATTTTCTTCCAACGTACTGAATTTTTTTCGTCTATTGCTGTTCTTTCAGAATGTGTAATCTTTGTTTAGACATAATCTTTAGTTTCCAAGTAAAAGCGACTTTCATGCCTTTTTATGAAATTTGTAACATGTAAGTGGGAACTTTCTCGGACTTGCAGGCAAAACGCTTTCTGAAATATAAGGTGGTTTTCAGACGATATTTGAAGAAGCTTTTGCACAATGGGGCAGATTCTAAATACTTTGAAAATAACTCAACCATTTGTAAAGGGCTAGGCCTATTAATCCAAAATGACATGAGTACCTGAGCTAAGTTTTAAAGCTGGGTACCAGATTACAGGGATGGCGCTATATGTTCTCAAATTTGCGTACTTCGTACCTGCAAATTTGTTTAATTTTTAGCATTTCTCTAATTTGTGTTGTATTTTTTAGAAGGTATACTTGGTCTAAAGGTATACAAAGTATGTTTTAAAATAATAGAGTAATAAACATTTTAGAATTAAAATATTGTGTTTTTTGATGCCTTGGTGCAGTTTTTTCAAAATAATATGTAGAAACATTTTCGAAAAATTTTAAGACCGTGACAAGACCATAGGGAGTTATAATTGTGCTTTTCAAAAAGGCATAAACTCAAAATTGGTTAAAAGTAAAACAATTATTATTTTTGGGAATCAGCTAAGCATATTAAATTATACAGGAAAAATAATATTCATATACATCAATTTATGGCCCATAAGTTTGTTTTCACCAACACCATATTGTTACAACATAATCATTTGCATCGTAGCGTTGTTTTTGTTCTTGTATTATTGTTTGCTAGCAACCACCACTTTGCTGGGTATGGTACTAACGAACACAAAAGTGACATTTGTTTATTTTGGTTTCTCAAGTGATGAGTTGTGTATGCGTATTCATCATCTCACGTACTTAAGAGAAATTTTAAACTTAAAAAATATTGTGTTTATTATTTCGATCAAGTTACTCAAATCGCTGATTATGATTATTGATGGTAAAATCAAGTCTCAATTGCCATTTCAGTACCGCTTACTTAGATCTTCAGGAAATTTTCCACTAACATTTTAAATAAACTGAAGATTTTTGTTCAAACATAAAGTACATATAAAAATTAAAATTTAAATAAAAGCAACAAAAATTAACATTTATTTTATTTTTTTTTATATACTGTATACGACTGACTTTTTTTGGCTCTTTCATACATTCAAAAGATGATTAAAAATAAAATAAAACAAGTAGAAGTGCTACATTCGGCTATGCCGAATTTTTTACACCCTTCAACATATATGTAAATCTAGTTTAGTGAAGATTACTTCACTAAACCAAAATCTGAAGTTTGTTTAAAATTTTGGTGAGAAGTTTGCTGAAGAATTAAGTAAGCGGTAGCGAAATGGCCATCGAGACGTGCTTTCACCATCAATTAGCAATATCGGTGATCAGTGTTGTCAGTAGTGGGTATTTCTCGCCAAATGTGGCGATAAAAAATACTTTTTTACGATAAAAAATTTTAGAATGGTGAGAGCCGATATTTAAGAAACGTTTTATGATTTTCTTTTTAATGCCACAGATTTTACAAGAAAGGTTTTTTTTTTTTATTTTTAACATTTATCAAAATATTTTAAAATACCCCTTTGATTTCGAGGTTTAATCATTAATTATAACGACTACTTCAATGCTATTCATTGAATGACCATACTCTCAAACTAAGTTATTTATTTTTATAATTATTAACTTTTGTATTTTTTTTTGTGTTATATGTTATAATGTTTTGTACCTTTTACAAATGAATTCCAGTTTGTATTTTTTAAATGTAAACTTTTTTAGATTTTATAAGCAACGCAATTTTTATGCTTTATGATAATTTCTTTTATTAAATTAAATCAAATTGTTTTTATATCATCAAGTCGTCACATTACCAAATCTTTTAATCGACAAACAAACATAAAAATTCTTAGTATCCCTCTTACCACCTAAAATATCCTTATTGTTGAAAATTTCTTCGTTTTCGTTTTCACATCGAAGAAAACTAACCAATCATCACCGAAACCTTCTACGTCTTCTTTTTCACAACAAAAAGGTCATTCATTGTTATATTCTACAAATAATTTGATGTCCCACAAACTGTGCGAACTCTTTTAGATTCCTGCTGGGAATAAATTTAATCACCCAAGAGGCTGTCAACCGACTTTATCTAAAGCAAACCAAATCCAGTCAGAAAATAACTGGAAAAGACCCGCAGCCCCTGAATTCTATTTACTTGGTGCTAAAATATTCTTTGATCTCTTACAGGATGGCAAAATTGCACTTGTTTGTTGGCCAGTTGGTGCCCAAATTGAATTTTAATAGTCTTATCAGGTTTTATCCTGTATTGTTGTTTTACGTAGTGAAAAATGGATTCATCACTGAAGGCGTTTTGGAAAATTTAAAATTTTTTAAAGAAATGCCTCATGACTCAAAAATAAAAGCACTATGAAACGATTTTTTATTGAGAATACAGTATCTGCATTAACCGCAGATGTTTGCAAAATGTACTGGCATTTCCTAGTAGATGAACAGAATCGTAATTTTCAGCATATTTTTTGGTGAGATAAAATAAGCGATCATATTAACATTTATCGACTCAATACGGTAACACTTGGCGCATCTGGCACCCAATACGTAGCAATAAGAAGTCTAATTTTTATCGCTGATGCAAAAAGAATTTGTGTTCCCATTTTTGTTATTCCCCCCGCGAACAGGATGATTTCAAATGGGTTTTCTGATTAATTTCCAAAATAAAATGTTTTGCAAAAAATTTTTTAATTTATGAACATTTTTTATGAAATAAATTACATTTGATATTCAGGTTTCTAAGCTCTCAATAGCAGTATAAATTTGTATTAGTGACTAAAAATTAAGATATATATTTTTTAAAGGTCCTAGAAATATACAAAATTCCATATTAAATGGAATGTATCTTTTTTCCTCCATATTTCTTTAATTAGTTTTTTATTTGATACCTTTTTCGCTTTTGCAAATGTTTGCCTTTATTATACAAAACAAAATAGTTATACAATGCGAAGTCAGATATCTGGTTATTTTAGTACATAAGCAAAAGCAAGATACATGAAATAGGCTAAAAACTCGAATAATTAGATAGGATGACAACAAGCATTCTACGAACAATTGTTATTCAATACAGATACAATGCCGAAGCGCTAAGTTCTTTTTAACACATTGTTGACCGGCAATTTTAGTGAAAATTTATCTCATGTCACCGGCTATTATTTCGTAATTGGATGTAGAAGTAAAACGATAAAAATAAACTTTAATAAATTATATTTATTATTCAACTTTTAATATTTCTTTTTCGTATGACAAGCAGTATAACAACCACCTACGTGTAATGGTACAAATATATCTAGTTTCACTTCGTTTTCCCTTTCATCGCCAACAAAAAAAAAAAACAAAAAAAAAAAAAAAAAAACAGCAATGCGAAAAAAGACGCATCACGAGCTCATTCGTCAGCAACGTTCTGCCATAAAAACTAGAGTTAACTCGTGACCGGTCAACAATGTGTTAAGAAAATAATACACAGCGTCTTCTACTCATGGGTGAAATATAGCATTTAGCTTATAGACAACAATTAAATGTAATGTATTATAATCAATTTAATTCAGTCGTAATAAAAATCAGAAGTCTTGAAAATATAAAAGTAAATAGCTTAGCTAAGCGTTAACCAGTAACTAAGTTTCAGCAATCAAGAGAGTAAACTATCAGACACCAAAAATGCATACGCCTATATTAACACAAAATCTTCATCGGGCTTTACTACATACCAAAAACCATCAAGCTTTTAACACCAACTTCCTTCAACAGAACACATTTAAAAAAGTCCTATAAAAAAGTCCTATCTCCCTTCATGCGAGAAAAAGCGATATGAAGAACAAACTTAAATTTAATTATCATTTGAAATATGGCAATTTTTAGAAAAAGTACTAACAAAAGAAAAAAGTCAAGCGAAGAGCAAAGAAAAAAAAATACATTAGTCTAAAATAAATACAAGTTATTTTATATAACGTGCATATTTTTAAACTACGTTAAAGAACGGATGGATTTGGACAAATTTCGCTGTATGGCTCACCCTATAACTTTTAATTTTACCTTATAGACTCGTTACAGCGGACATAGTAAAACATACTTATACTTACTTATTTAAAATAAGGTCCTATGAAAATTACACCTTTTAATTAAAATGTTTTTACTTGCTTTTATATCGACCCAGCCTATTACGGTTAAAAGAAGTGAGTTCACGCATGTGAAAATTACGTTGCTATCGGGAAACTTAATTTATTTTAACTATTCTTATAGCAGGCACAGCAGTATATTCTCTGCACAAATTTCAAGCGTCTTTCTATAACGGTTTAAAAGATAATGCAATATTCTTCAAACTCACGGCATATATTTTTTTTGTTTTCAATTTAAATTTTACAATTATTTTTATAGCGGACATATTTGTACAAGCTTTGTATAAATTCTAATTTTCTGCGTACTGCGGTTGAAAAACTAAAGCTATATAAATGAAAACCTATCTATACTGGGACACCCTTAAACTTTTTTGTTGCTATAGCACAAATAATTTTACAGTTCAAAAAACTTACACATTTATATAATTTTTAGTAAGTGAAATATTGCTCGCATTGCTTCAAAACCAGCTTTTATCGATTCAGCACACGTTTTTCTTGGAATACATGGACATACATGTGAGAGTTTGAGAAACAAAATAGTTAAAATAAACGAAGTTATTCTTATACCAACAAGCTCTACAAATAATAATTTTATGTATTATATTCATGGCTCTATTCTCACCGTTATTGACAAAATATTTAAAAAAGGTTTATATAGGCAACTATAAATATACCTTAAGAATAACAATGTTTTTTCTGACCAACAATATAGTTTGTCGTTAATGTTGTGAAGTACATATATATGTAAGCTGATCACAAAGGACGCACTGCCTTGAATATTATTTTTTTAAATATCTAAATAGACTTACTGATTTATTTGAACACCTGAAGATGACATACACCCTCATACCATAACACCTCCACCACCAGAAGCAAATATATATGCTGTTGTACCTTAGTTCGATCAGATTAGTCAAATATTTGACCAAAAAGACGTAATCACTAAATTATAGAAAACAAATTTTTTTCCTTCTTAAATATTTATTAAGAAATATAAATGGTAAGATTTCACAGTTATTTTACTATAAATCGTCATTCGTAATGATACGTGACAGGAAAGATTGAACGAAGAAACGTTTGTAAAAAAAAGTGCTCAGGCTTTTTTGGTCAAATATTTGACTTATCTGACCGCACCTTTGCTTATAAATTCTTTTGCGAAGTCTTTTCTTGGCATTGCTAAATGAATTGCTTTCAACTTTTTATTTTATACAACGTTTATTTCTTTCAGATAGCTTTCTGGGCCGACCGCTTACAGGCTGATTTTTAATTTGATTTTTTTTATTTTTGATTTAATTTTCTCATTGCAAATAAGCTACTGAATGCCTATTTCCCCGTATGATTTTTTTTTTTTGCTTTTTAAATAAACCAACTATAGTTTTTCTTTTCTCGAGGGTTAGCTGGTTGCGAGGCATTATTGTAAATATATGTATTCAAGGATTAGCTAAAAACTTTAAATAATTTACACGCTACTTGATTTTGTCCTTTTCTTTTAAAATTTTACCGTTATTAAAAAATATAAACTAAGCGCACCCTTAGTTTTGCGTTGCCATATCATGGCTGTACATAAACATTGCCAGATTTGTCTGGGAAACCATGTTAAGAATTGTAATTTTTCTAGATACAGATAAAACTAAATCTATACTTGAACTATTTTTTTGAAATTTTGGTGTTGGTGTAGGTAGTAATCAAAATGGTCGTCCGTCTGTCTGGCTGTGTTCGCATAACGTAAAAACTATTGGCCTTTAATAAAATTTTGTGTGGAGGTCCGTTAGAACCTTGGTTCTAACATAGAATACTTTTTGTTCGTAAAAATAAGTTATTTCGCAGAGAAAATAGTGTGAATTCGCCCAATTTTATTGGTATTATGGTACTAAAACAAGAGTCAGCACATTTTATTTTTATAGAAGAAAAAAGTTTAACTCTGTTTACAGATTTCTACAATAAATATTTAAAAACACATTTTTCTAAGTTTGAATTTTATAAAAATTATAAATGGCAAGCGGACGAAGTCGCGAGTATGGCTAGTTAATAATAAATGTGAGTTTAGTGTTAGTATTTTTCCTAAAACTAATAAAATTTTGAATTAATTTAATATACTTATTAATGTGTTTTTTTTTGTTGATGGTTCCTGTATGTGTTTTTATACTTACCTTCGTATGCTGGTGCCAGTTGGTTCACTGAAAGATAAATACTCGGCAGCAAATCTTCTGGATTCAGTGATATCACCGAGCTAAAAAAATTGCCTAAAATTTCAACCATTTTTAAGCGACCTTTTGTATCCTCAATTAGTTGAAAAGTCCTGGTCAGGGCCAGATACGGCGTTCTATAAATAAAAAAGGTTAAGCTGTAAGTAAAAAATATCCAATTTGTAAGGAAGGTAGAAAATAAAATTTTCTTTTGATAAGCCCAAATAATATCGAAAAATAAAATAAAACAATAAATAAAATAATGTTTATTTTTATCTCTAAGGTGCTCGCTAATCTTTACGAACGTTTAGTTTTAACTTTAAAAAATTAAGAAAGAAAACTGTTTGTTATACGAGGGCTGCTATATATATTTCTGGCCTGGCAACACTGAGTGCTGCCAAGTGCAATCTGACATTTCCGTTGGAAAGTTTGTTATTTTTAAGCATAAACGTACTCAAAACGTTTTGACGTACGACCATTATTTGTGTTGTTTACAGTGACTTAAAAATATTAATATAAAAAAAAAATGGAATTAACTCATGAACATTTTCGTGCCATCATTTTTCACAACTTTCGACGTGGATTATCACGACAAGAGTGCATTGATGAACTTAAATCTTTGTATGGCGATGAAGCACCATTCTATAGCACTGTGAAAAATTGGCATAATGAATTTAATCGTGGCCGAAGCTCGCTTAAAGACGAATTCCGTGAAGGTCGTCCAAAAACGGCTGTTGTACAAAAAAACATTGATGCCGTGCGTGAACTCATAATGCAAGATCGACATGCGACATACCGAGAGATAGAGACATCCTTGGACATTTCTTCCACCAGCATACATTCGATACTGCATGAACACCTGGCCGTAAAAAAGGTTTGTTCTCGTTGGATCCTGCACAGTTTGAAAGTCTCTCAAAAAAAGGCTCTTGTCGATTGATGTAAAGAAATGTTGCAAAAACACGATTGCGGTGCTTCAAAAGACGTTTATAAGATCGTCACAGGTGACGAATCATGGATCTATGCGTATGAGCCCGAAACGAAACAACAATCGACCGTGTGGGTCTTTAAAGACGAGCAAAATCCAACGGAAGTTGTTCGTGGAAGAAGCACTTCGAAGCAAATGGTCGCCTGTTTCTTCGGCAAAACTGGTCATGTGGCGACTGCTCCGCTTGAGCAACGTAGGACGGTCACTTCTGAGTGGTACACTATAATTTTTTTGCCTGATGTCATCGGAGAAATTCGAAAAACCAACAAGAGAAGACGAATCATTGTTCACCATGACAATGCGAGCTCTCACACATCGGCTAAAACCAGAGCGTTTTTGACCGGCCAAAACGTCGAATTAATGGGTCATCCGCCGTACAGCCCTGACCTGGCACCTAATGACTTCTTTTTGTTTCCGCACATCAAGAAAAAAATGCGTGGTCAACGATTTTCGTCGCCAGAAGAAGCTGTTGAAGTGTTCAAAAACCATGTTTTAGAGGTGTCTCAATCGGAGTGGAAAAAGTGCTTCGACAACTGGTATGAGCGCATGTAAAAGTGTATAAATCATGCTGGAGAATACTTTGAAAAACAACAAAACCATTTTTGATTATAAATATTCGCATTTTCACTATAAGGCCAGAAATATATATATATATAAATATATAGAGCAGCCCTCGTAATAATCTAAAGACGAAATATTTCGGTAATCGTAGGGAACATTTAAGTGAGGACATAATTTTTTAGAAGCGTTTGTACAAAATAACACAAAAAAGAGTAACAGTACAGTTGTAAGGGCAACAGCTAAATATAATATTGAGAAATGAAGATAACAGTATTCTTTATCATGACTGGAATTCACAAGCTTAAAGCTTTTATCCTTACACCTGTTATGGAAAATAAGCTTTATGAAATTCTTTAGGAATTGTAAAAATTCCAACAAACGTACGCAACACTAGCTACAGGTTTTAGCAAAGTGATTGGCAAATCGAATGGAAATTTAAAAAACAATTTTTCAGTCTTCTGTCTTTTATAAATAGCAGACTGAAGCAAAAAGCAGTTTAATTACAGATAAAATTCTTACAACCGGTATTAAACCGCTTAAACATATCTGTATCCATTGTTGCTTCAGATCATATTAGCTTTCAGGAAACGCTAAATGAAAAGTTTAATCTTGAAACTTGATTCGCTCTCAACGAACAATAAAACCCATAATAAAATTAATATATGCGTTAAAAAGATATACACTTTCGACCATATGATTAGAATCGCTTAAACTTCTGTTTTTTGCAGGCTATATCTTTTTATATTTTTTGTAGACAGATAAAATTTTACTAAAATCGAAATAGATTTCTTAGGATTGTAAAAATATAAATTACCATATTGACTTTTATTTTTAGTTTTTATTTATTTATCTTTTTAATTTTGATACATATCGCCTCTTTTATAATTATTTGTATATAATTATTTATGTTTAACTATTTATATAAAATTATAATTATTTTTATTATTTTTGGTAGATTTATAGCAATTTTTTATGATTGTTGTTGCGAATTCTAATGTTGACATTACAGCTGTTGCTGTGGTGGCAACATAAGCTTGAGTGTTCTGATTGGCGTTCAATTTTAACAACTGAAACCAAAAACGTTTTGCAAAACATTATAGTGTGGCAACGGTGACACAGAAGACATTTGTAGACAACTGTGTCGCAACGTAGTTGAGAAAGTTTCCTGAAAATACAAAGTAGTAAAAGGGTAGGTAGCCATTGCGGTGAATAAATAATGAATGAAATAATTTAGAATTGTAATAGGATTGTAGGAATGTGAAACTGGGTGGATTGCCGTCATCAATATTATATATATTATTATAAGGTAAATAACAAGCTAAGCTATGAGGCTCGACAGAATACCAGCACATTTACAAACTCAAACATTAAGGCCTAAATCAAAATAAAGCTTTTAAACCCTGCCTAGACTTCATTCGACGATTACGACCACGAAATCACGGTTTTAAAAATAGACAAAGACTGCACACGTTTCTTCGGTGGAGGACTGTTGAAATGCTTGGGTAAGATTGGTGGTTTTGCGGCTAAGTACCATAAGCTAAGCAGTGACGAGGACAGATCCCAAGCATCACTTGAACTATTATTGACTTTGCGACAAGATGGATAGTTTATTCAAAATTATATTCATTAACGTAAATTCTATTGCTTCTAGGCACAAACGACATTAGTTAAATTTGTTCTTAAGTAGACATAAACCGGACGTGTTACTGGTGGTTGAGCACTGTCTTAGTGCTCGCCACACACTAGATATAAATTTTTTTCGTTCCATTCATATCTTTTGTAAAGCGATTTTAAGTATCTTTCCATTTTATGGCAAACCGAAGGTGAAACGCCTTCAGTTTTATCCAACGGTTTGGTACCGACAGATTTTGACAATTTGGTTCAGAAAGAGCCGTTTTAAGACTACCCCGGAGAAAATATCCGGTAGTAAGAACAGTCAAATTAGACGGATCCTTGAAAAACTCTTTAAAAGTAATACGATGAGCACCAGCAAATTTTTTCAAATGATATTACATACTCTTGACTTCTTATTACCAAATCACACCCTGTGTTAAACATTTTTTTGGAATATTGTTAGCTACCTCGTTGATAAAGACCTCGTCGGACAACAAACCGGAAAAAGTTTGCCTGAAACGTAGCAATACTAAAATCAGAATAAGGCTCCAAGTGCCACGCAAGATAAGGGAAAATATTTCGTTGTAAGGCACAAGAAAATAGCTAACCTTCCGTTTACTTGCAAACCATCTTTGGAATCTAGAAAAAGATTTAATATGTGCAATAAGCTCTCTTTTGCGATTGTTTAAGAATAAGTGAGGGCATCGTATTAACCTTTGTAGGAAAACATAAGCTAGAACTCGTAGTGCTTAGTATAAAAGTAAAACCTTTGGGAACATTACCTTAAATAGTTGTAAGCTTCTGGTGGCGCTTTGAGATTCAACATAAATTTTATCACTAACTTCATTCGATTTACCTAGTTCTGTAACCATTCAGGAAGAGGATTGGTTAGCCAAACAGGACCATGCCACCAGAAGTTATTGGGAAAATCCTAGGACAAGAGATGAAAAACACCACACATAGTTTTCATTGCATTTATTATTAATCAATAAGATTAGCTAACATAAAGCGAAGGAACACTCCAACCTAGGTAACGTATAGATGTTAAAGAATAGACTTTGCTTTTTGAAACCAGCAAATTAGAAAATACTGCGGCGGAAGGAATTTATATTTCCTTTTAAACTGTACTTAAATAGGCTAGCTTCAAGGTAAACCGAAAATTCGAAGAGAATCTGAACTATTGCTTTTATATTGTTTATTAAATCAAATGCTAATTGTATTAAAGGGCTTGTTTGAAAATGCATCACTGCGCTGCATCTGATGTCCAGTACGCAGTACGTTCTCAATATAATATAAATTAGAACTATCAGTGCGTTTAGCAATTTACTAGACATTCTGTTTCTTGTTTTCGTTGCAAAATTTTCAGCAATCCATTAATTTTTTACTGTTTTTTACGTTCTCAAGAATACGTTACAAAGGTTATCCATGTTCGTTGTTCAAATATTAGTGGCATCGAATAACTCAAATTACTTATCAAACAAATTAATAAGCATTTGTATTATATTTTATGTAGTAGAATTCTCACGAAGCGAGATATTTTAAAATTTTTAAATGCCACAATAAACATATTTGAAAAACAATCACTGTACTTTTTGAAAGTGTTATTATTTTAAACTTCCCCTTTTCCGGGAATTTAGCCAAACTTTTCCGGGGAAAATGTGGAAAGCTTTACCCAAGATCCTCCAGGAATTCCCGTTTTCTAAACTCTAATCTGTTTACCTCAGTTTTTTATGTCTACTCTTATGACTGCGTATAGATGAGTAGTTTTGTGTGCCTTATATAAGTTGATAGTGTTACTATTTCTCATTGGATGGATGCGAATGAGGAAAGAGAGTAACATATCTGTTTTCATATGTTTCGCACAAACAGATATCGATGGTTGCATCATAAGTACAGTACATTCAGTCGAAACTCGTACATTAAGTGAAAAAAAATGTTTCATATAATATATTTGAAACTAAATGTCTTATTAACACAAATATTTTAAGTTTTATTAGAGACCTGAGTACTGCATTTAATGACGGAATGAAAGTTTAGAATTGTCATTTATTTAAAAAAAGTGGCAACTTTGGACGCCAAAGCCAAACTCGTACAGTTTAAATTTATTAGATAACACAGGTATTCTTTGCAGCTAACGTCAAATTATTTCGCGAAAATCGTTTAAAAGTCTATTAATTTTTAATTACTTTCCAAATTTCATAATATTATTTTTTGGATCATAAAAAAATAATGGGAAGACAAAGAGGACAAACAGGTGTTGAAGTTAGAAAACTAGTAATTCAGCATTATAAAAATAAGGAATCACTTTGAGAACACTGAGAAAAGAGTTGAAAATAAGCCGAAAGTTGCGAATAATAAAATCTTTTCTCATAGTGACGAGCAATACATTCTACTGCAAGTAAAAAAATCCATTTTTAAGTGCTCCGAAGCTAGCAGATATCGCGGAGAAGGATTTGGGAAAGAAATGTTGCGCACGAACTATCAGAAATATTTTAAACTGTATTTAATAGTAGAAGAGCAAGACAAAAATCTCTTATAAACAAACGAAACCAAAAAATAAGACTGCAATTTGCAAAAGAGCATCAATCTAAAGATTTTTCCTTTTGGGAGAACGTGCTATTCAGTGACGAAAGCAAGTGCAACTTGTTTGGATCAGATGGCAGGCCCTATGTGTGAAGAAGGCGAAATGAAGGGCTGCTTGCTTAAAATCTGAAACCCACAGTAAAGCACGGTGGTGGGTCGGTAATGGTTTGGGGTTCATTTTCTGCTTATGGCTCTTGTGTATTGCACTTTATCGAGGGCATAATGGATCAGCACGTGTACGTTAACATTTTAAAAGAAAGTTTGCCACAATGTAAGCAAAGACTTGGTCTTGGCAATATTCTTATTTTTATCAGGACAATTATCCAAAGCATAAGGCTTATAATGTGCGATCATGGTTGTTATATAATTGTCCGAATGTCACGGATACCAGCCCAGAGTCCAGATATTAACCCCATTGAGAATTTGTGGAGCTACCTCGACAGCAAAACTCGCCACCATACCATAAGTTCCAAGGACGATTTGAAAAAAGCTCTTACAGAAGAATGTCAAAAAAATTTAACCTAGCTTTTGCAAGAAACTTGTTCAGAGTATACCAAATAGGCTGAAAATGGTAATAAAAAATGAGGGGATGCACACAAAATATTAAATTCCTTAAAGATAAAACCATTCTTTGAAATTTAAAGCAGTGTACGAGTTCAGCTTTGGTATGGAGATACGCACTATATTATATTTTTGCTTTTTTTTAAATTAGGACCAGCACTCAGGGGATGACCCCTATTTACGCAATGCATTGTGGCAGAACTAGGAAATTAGGTCTTGGGACGGGGGATAGAGGGAGTAGTGCTTGTGAACATTTGATTTGAATCTTTGCACATTGAAAGTGGCAGGAAAGACCTCTGCAGAGAATTTATTCCACATACGAACTGTTCGGCTAAAAAACGAATTCTCTCTGTAATGCGTTGTGCGATTCACTGGCCAATCGACCACAAAGGAATGCGCTCTTGATGCAAATCGCGTTGCGCGTATGAAATTACGGTTTTCAGGAACAAGTTCCCTGATTTCATAAGAGCACATTCCGTTGTAGTAACGATAAAACAGTGAAACACAGCACACATTGCGTCCATGCTCCAGTGAGTCAATAGAGCTGGCTACCCTACTGTCACCGATGAGTTTCTTCGTTCTCCTGTACGTGGTCGAGTAACTCCAAAATAGACTTTGAAGCACCGGCCCATACATGAGAGTTGTATTCCATTTTCGGTCTAATAAAGGTGATATAGATAGTAAGGAGATCAGAGGAGTGAAGTAATTCTTACACCGTTTTAGAAAACCTAGGCACTTGAATGCTTCTTTTGCAACATAAAAAATGTGCTTGTTCCAACGAACATCGCATTGAATGCTTCCTCTCTGGATCTGACTGCATTTTTGCACGTCTGATTAAACCAAGAATTCTTTCTTGGATCAACACGGATTTACTTAGAATGAAAGTTTTCATTCCAAGCAAAATAATGTTCACAACCATTTCTGCCATGGCATCGACTTTATTGGCCAGAAAACAAAGTTTCCAATTAAAATGCCGAAAAAATTCGTTGAGCTCAGCCCAAGGAGCCTCTTCGTACATATATTTAAAACGTTTCGTGGCCATTTTCGAAACATTATGAAGATTAGCGACCGAAAAGGAGGCGGAAATGGTGCAGTGATCCGAGTTACCGACAGGCGCAAGAATACTTACCTCATACTTATCAGGGTGTGAGGTAAGGAAAAGGTCGAGAGTATTATGTTGTTGCCCTTCAACACACGAAATATGTGTTGGCTCGTTAATTAATTGCGCGAGGTGGTTGTGCGCGGCGAATGGCTCAACATATTGCCCCTCTAGGGTTGTACGGTTCGAATGGCGAATCCAAGACGAGTTGTGAACATTGAAATCACCAGCAACAACAATTTCATTGTTCGGACAGCTTTCTAGGATTCTCGATATGGAATCAGAAGGGGCATCGAAGCCGGAAATAGATTTATCCCTTCCCGCGTTTGGGCTTCTGTATAAAAACCCGAAATGTAAGAAGTGTGACCAGATTTTGAATTTAACCCAAAGACAGTTAAATTCAGGATCATTTGTGTCTAATGATTGCTGGCACTGGTACAAGACTTCATTACGAATGTACATCGCAAGGCCCCTATGTAGAATAAAAAAAGGTAGAAGAGAGTACCCAGGCAAATGAAAATCCTGTGCATCAGTATCCTCAAATACCTGGGTCTCACATAAGGCGAAAATATCAGGCCGATTGAGACAACTGTGTGCATACACAGAAAGAAATTCGCTCTTAATCCACGTATGTTGCAGAAATTGATTCTAAATCTTCCTGCCATTACAAATGCAAAGAATCAAACCATTTGTCTATTTTATAATACTAACACCCCTG
The DNA here is from genome assembly GCA_937654795.1 of Cistogaster globosa. Classification (NCBI taxonomy): domain Eukaryota; kingdom Metazoa; phylum Arthropoda; class Insecta; order Diptera; family Tachinidae; genus Cistogaster; species Cistogaster globosa. The sequence continues at coordinate 70,490,206 of OW569404.1, read as the reverse complement.
TAAAAACTGATGTTTTTGTGACTATTTAGTGACCAGTGATATACTTTCGCCACTAACTAGTCAAACAACAGTTACCACAAAGGTGCAAGTAAAATAAAATTACAATTACTATAAAAAAGAGGAAAAAATAACTAGAAAAAGGAAAGGTACTATTTGTGGCACAATTTGCATCGTAAAGAGCCATAAAAGCCCTGAGCTGGTCACATGCGACTTTTTGTGCCATCACTGTTATTTTATGTTATGTTTTTTTCTGTGTTGATTTTATATGTATTGTTGTTGTAAATATTGCTTTGGCTGTTTTTTTCTTTCTTTTTTGTAACTGTTACAAGAATTTATTGTTTCTGTTTGTTTTCTTATATGTAGGTATGTTGATATTTCTGGTTTTATGTTTTTGATTTTTAATTTTTATTATTATTATTATTATTGATTAAGTTTCTGTTCTTATTTTATGTATATTTTTTGATGGCACATTTAATTAAAAAAAATTGACATTAAATTTAAAAACACAACATAGATTAAAATAACGACGAAACAAAAGGCGTGCGGACAGAACACTCAAAAAAACTGCAAAAAAACCTAATTGAATTAAAGTTTTTATTTTTATTTTTTTTTTTACTTTTTCGGCTGTGGTTCATTTTTAATTTAACTTTTATTAAGAAAAATTATTTTTCAAATGTACGCGGACGTTTTCCAAAGAAAACAAGAAATATTAGACGCTGGCAGAATGTAATGCTGCATTTTCAGGACCGCCAAATCCATCTTCAGCATTCTTTGCATCCAACACCTTAATTTGCGTATACTGTAAATATCATCCATTTAACCAACTAATCAATATTAATTTGGTTGGACGAGCTGTGCTATCTGTCATCGATAACGTATTTGAAAGAATTTTGTATAATCAAGTTTCAGAATATATGAAGAATAATAATTTGTTATACGACTATCAATATGGTTTTAGGAAAGGATATGGTACGGAGGAAGCTGTTCTTAATGTCGTAAATTTCATATGTAAGGGATTGGATGAAGGATATAGTGGCGTAGCTGGTATTTTCTTTGATCTAACAAAAGCTTTTGATCTCATAGACCATGATATTCTTGTCAAAAACCTAAGGTATCATGGAATTTGTGGAAAGGAATTGTCTCTTTTTTAAAATTACTTAGTAAATCGCAAGCAATACGCTTAAATTAACTCAGATAAGAGCTCGTTCAAACCCGTCGAGCATGGTGTTCCGCAAGGCAGTGTTTTGAGCGGAATCGAAATGCAGAATACCAAAGTTGTCAGACTGAGAAAATTTCAATTCGAATCGAAACGCAGAATAGGGGTGATTGTAAATATCACCCATTTAACCAACTAATCAATATTAATTTGGTTGCACGAAATTCACACACAACTCAAGCAATTTTGTACTACACCGTCGGTATAGTCACGAAATGTAAATTTTATTTTAATTCATTCATACTTGTTTTTCTCACAACATTATAGATGCTGTTCCAGTATCATATCAACTGTTGATGAGTTAGGTATAAATGTTAATGCGCTGTGCCTTGCGTGTTTAAAATTATTTTTTAATTTTAGTCCCAGCCAGGGGTTGAACCAGTGATCTTCATAAATCAATTAAAATTTTACTTTTTCGGCTTTGGTTTATTTTTAATTTAACTTTTATTAAGAAAAATTATTTTTCAAATGTACGCGGACGTTTTCCAAAGAAAACAACAACAAAGTTTTTAAGTTGATCTGTTTTTCAATATATTTATAAAATAAATTAATAAAATACACTATTTCGTTTTTTTTACTTGTTTGGTTTTTTTCAAATTATAAGATATCTAAAAAATTTAATTGAATTGTACGAGCTTCACTTGGTGCTACTTTACCTATTGTAGCTGCGAAGCAAAATCCTTTCATAGTATGAATGTTGTTTATTAAATATACAAAACTAAAATCTTTAATTTATATTTCTAAAACATTTTATGAATCTTAAAATTTATTGCGTATAAATTTACTAAAAATATGATTATTATTAATATTATTATTATTTAATAACTTTCGTAACGATAAGGATAAAACAAATAAATGCATGTTTCTAAAACTAGAGAAAACAACAATCTTAATTTTTATATTTCTTTTCTTTGGAGCAAAATTATTTTAATTATTACGTTTTAAAACTTTTTTTAATTTATAATCAAAAACTAATTACATGAAAAGTTGCTTAAAAGGCATATTTATTCGAAATTATTCTTTATTATTAAGGTTGTAAATAATAATAATTCGGTTTAAAAACAAAGTATATGTAAATATTTCTAGTAAAAATAAATCAGTTTATTTTATTAATATTTACGAATAAATTATAGTGAAAAGATTTTTTATTATAACCAAGCTTTAAACTCTTGTCTGTTATTAAAGCCGTAGCAATAGAAAATAAACTTTCTTAAGAAGCGCGAGATGCTGGTATGGAAAATATTCGACAGTTCAGATTTTACAATCAATTATAGGCTGGATAGAATTAGCTTTTTCTATTGGTTGCACATAGTTTTCAAATAATGAATAAATTTTTAAAGGATTTGCTTCAAAAAAACGAAGAGTGAAATATGTGTCAAAATGATTTGCACTTTGATATTACTTCTGTTCGTTCTTCAATATTAAGTTAGGTTAGCTAGCGGAAATCAAAGTATCATGAAACTTTTTTTTCGTTCTGAAATAAAACTAGGTTTATCATTATTTATGCTACTCCATATGGTTTTCAGTGTTCTTACATGTAGATGGACTAAATAAGCAGTTGCGTAGGAGCTAGATTCAAGTTCTTTCGATGCATCCATTTAAATCTTTAGTAACTATCTGGTCATCTAAAGAGCAATTGAATTTAACGAGTAAATTATCCGATTAAATATTAGTGTCTATTAAGCAGATAAATTTAAAAAAATTAATATTTTAAGCAAAAAAATTTATTTATTTATTATTTTACCCATACAACAAGATTAGGATCATATAATTAACTGCAGGGATTGCACAGTGTTATCGACTAGTTTTATAATTATTTTAAAATGATTAACATAATAATAAAGTTTAAGAAATAAGAATAAGAAAAAAAAAAAGAAAAAATATATACATACACATATTATTAAATTTATAAAACGTTTATAAAATTGTGAAAGATATAAGAGAAAAAAGTTATTAACTCGAAAACAATATTATTATTTCATTCTTAAATTTATGTGCATTGCTTAGGATTTGTACTCTATTTGGTAATCTGTTCCATAACCTGATAGCCTTAACAAAAAACTGCCACTCGGAAATAAGACTACAGTACCTTATGTTTATCAGCTTATACCCTCTACTGCATCTTACAAAGCTTAGACGGTTATATAAGTACGAACGGAGTATTGAGTATATAATTTTTTGTAGAAAAATTAGAGCTTTATAGTTTATTAAGTTAGAGAAAGTCATTCCATATACCGTATACCAAAAACATATCTGGCAATGTTGTTAAATACAATCTGAAGCTTATGGGATCTTGTGGAGTCACAAATTCCAAAAAAATTCACATCCGTAGAGTGCTCGAGGCATCAGATAGGTTTTAGCAATTAACATTAGTATATGAGGTGGAGTGAAGGTTTGTGTGGACCATAGTGAACGTAAAATTGACTGCATCTGACATGCAATTGTGTTGACATGGTTTGACTAGCTTAGTGTATCATTGAAAACAACACCCAGTTTTTTTGTTGATTTGACTAAATCTATTTTTTCTCCATATATCATAACATCAATGTTTGAAGTCGAGCTTGTGGATTTTTTGTGAAAAATCATACATTTTGATTTTTTCGGATTTAAACATAGACCGTTGTTTGTAGCCCACATAAGAACATTATTTAGATCAGCATTAAGTTTGTCAACATTTTGCTGTATGAGGTTAGGTGAGGATTTAATGTAAATTTGCGCATCATCCGCACACATATGCAATTTGCAAAAGTTAAAGTATTCATTCGTTTTGTTGAGCTTTTACTAGCAGAAAGGTAATATGCATATATATTGATATACCAATAAATACAAATTCTTTTTCATATTAAAAATTCTTGTGTTTTATTTTTTTGTGAAAATTTTTCTATCGTATATACGCCGAAACATTGGTCCATACGAACCGGATTACAAGAATATTCAATCGCCTTTTACAAGGAAGAAATACGTGGAAACCTTTTACGAGGAATAATAAATTTTCAACCCCCATTTTTCAATTGTAAAAAGGTTAGTAAATTGATTTAAAAAGTGATGTGAGAAATAACATAAGTACCTATATGTACATACACACATACTTACGTGTTTTGCATTGAAAAATCAAAGTTTGGTATAAAAGAATAAATAAAAATAAATAGATCAGTACCGCCAGGAATAATTGTGCAATTAAAGTACCAACGAGGGTACTGTTGTATTTGAGTGCATTTCGTGGAAAAGTTCGTTTATACAAAAGAATAAATATTTCATTTGATTAAAATTGCAGTAAATAAATAAAATAATTTTTATTCACAAATTAATTATACCATAAATTATTTAATAAAAAAGTGCTGAATATAAAACAAATAGATGCATGTATATAAATATATGAGAAAATAACCATTCAATAGCCTTTGTTAAAAAACAGTGCACATAATTGGTTAATTTATTTGTGGGCAATTGTTTGATTTGTTCTTGTGTACATGAAGCTTTAGCACTTGAGTTTAATCGGAATTAAATTTTTTTCGTAATTTTACAATCGGTAAATTTTGTATCACTTCCTACGAGATTTATTCCCTTTTTGGTGCCCTTATTTGTCATTAGTCACCCTACAATCGGTCTTTTGGACTTTATACAGTGAGATTTTGCGGTTTTTGTTCTGATTTTCGTCGTTTTTAAGAATTTAAGATTTTGGATTCTAAAATGTCGTTGAATGCGTTTGATAATTTTACTCGCGCTTCCGACGCAATTTATAAATTTGAAGCGAATTTTAATAAAATCAAAGAGGAAGATCATCACATTTATACGATCGATGTGATGAGTGATGTTGAAATCGTTATGGGCGAAAGTCAAGGATACATACGAGCAGTGCCTAGATTATATTGTAACGTCGACAAAGGCTAAACTTGAAGTTTAAGAAGTGACTGAAGGTAAATATTAAAGCACTCTTAATACGTATGCTCGGTGTATGAGGACAATGAGAGTGAAAAGTGATGAATTGGATGCTAAGTCTGAACCAAAGTGTCCGACAAGAAGTGGTGATACTCCGGGTATAGATATTTGTCATAATTTACCCCTGCCACCGTGTGACACGGACATTTTCAATGGTGACTATCTGTCGTGGCCAACCTTTCGGGATCTTTTCACTGCTCTGTATATAAATAATAGCCGTTTGAGTAATATCGAGAGATTATGTTATTTAGTAAAGAGAACTGGAAGAGAAGCTAGGGAAATTGTGTCAAAGTGTCCGCTTACAAATTCCGGGTTTGAGATCGCGTGGAAGAGTCTTAAGGATACCTATGAGAATCCGCGCATGTTAGTAAATAACCAATTAAAATGTTTATTTAGTTTCGAGTCGGTCTCAAAGGAGACTAGTGCGGCTTTGAAAACTTTGCAAAGGGGAATTAATAGTTTCTTGTCTGCTATGTCTATTTATGACATTTCTACGCAGAATTGGGACCCGATGATAGTTTTTATTTGTATTCAACGATTACCAACTATAACAGTTACGCTATGGGAACAAAGTATTAAGGACAAAACTGCCTTATCGTTGTGGAGAGATTTAGATATATTCTTAAAGGAACGCATTCAAACTTTAGATTATATACGCGATCTAACAAGTTTAGAAACTGATAAGAAAATATCAGAACGTAAAATAAAATCTCATGTGTCTAATACGGGTTCCACATATGCATGTATTTTATATCCAAATCAGTCTCATTTGCTCCGCTTTTGTCGTCGATTTAAGAAAATGTCTATTTCTGAGCGTTTTTCTACTGTCAAAAAATTTCATTGCTGCGTTAACTGCCTATTAAAATCCCATGAGGTCAAGGATTGTAAGAGCGAACATAACTGTTTTATTTGTAATCAAAGACACCATAATTTACTTCATCGCAATTCGCCTACTGAGAATATGGTGACTCATAATTTAAATTCAAGGTCAATGGTGCATACTGCAAATGTAGAAGAGGAGATGCCCTCGACATCGGCCGCCGCTCGTGTGAACTCAAATCGACAAGTTTTTCACCTTTCAAAGAATTCGTCTGTTTTATTAGGAACTGCAATGGTTTTTATTATTTGTCACGATACTACGTATCCAGCTAGGGCTTTAATTGACCCCGTATCAGAAGCTTCATTTATTTCAGAACGTTTGAAAATCAGTTGCGACTTACGTCACATTCTACAAATGTTAAGATTTCCGGCGTGAATAAAGAAGTTTTTGCAACCTCTAGAAAAATTTGTACGATTCGAATAAGATCTCCATTGAATGAACATATTGAATTGGAAACTCTGGCACTTGTGTTGCCATCAATTTCAGGTAATTTACCTTCGTTTCTTTGCCCTTCGACTATTAGGAGTGAATTACTTGATATAAAGTTGGCGGATGTGAATTTTTACAAAAGTAGGCCAGTTGACATTTTGCTTGGTGCCGATTTGTACCCAAAAATAATTCTTGGTGAGGTTCGCAGGAATGTTGTTGGGTCTCTTATGGCTCAGAAAACTGTCTTTGGATGGATTCTGACGGGTCCCATTGATGTCTCAGTTAATGATTCTATTAACGTTTTTTCGACTGCTGTTGCCTTTACTGAGGAGGATAATTTGAACCAAAATCTTATGAGATTTTGGGAAATAGAAGAGATTAAAAAAAGGAAAATTATGTCTCCTTCAGATAAAATTTGTGAGGAGATTTATAAGAACACCACTGTCCGTGATCTTACAGGGAGATATATTGTTTCGTTACCTTTTAAACCAGAATTTCCTCGTGAAATTAATCTGGGAATATTAAGGTCTAATGCTATTAAACAATTTATTAGAATGGAAGCTTCCCTATCTCATAGGCCGGAAATGAAGGTCATGTATGATGTTGTCTTGACCGATTATTTAGATTTAGGCCACCTACAACCGACTAAAGTTAGCAGTGGAGCTGTCACGGATTCTTGCTATTTGCCACATCATCGCGTAATTAAATTAGAGAGAAAAACGACAAAATTAAGAGTCGTTTTTAATGCATCAAATAAAACACGCAATGGCAACAGCTCAAATGATTGCCTTTTGTAGGACCTACCCTTCAGGCTGATTTGGTAAATTTAATTTTACGTTGGCGTACATACGAATTTGTGTTTAACTGTGATATTTCGAAAATGTATAGACAAATTCGTGTTCATTCTCGCCATACGCCAATTCAGAGGATTCTTTATAGATCGTCCACTGACGATCAAATAACAGACTATGAATTACAAACTGTAACGTTTAGGTTGAATTGTGTCCCTTATTTGGAAATTAGGACCTTATTGCAATTGGCTGATGATTGCGAAGAAGAATTTCTCTTGGCTTCAAAGCTTTTGAGGACAAATATGTATGTTGATGATGTGTTGGCTGGAGCACATTATATTTGTAGCGCTTTGTTGGCCAGAGATCAGTTGAAGGATGCGTTGTTATCAGCTGGTTTCGAATTAAGAAAATGGTACTCAAATAAAAAATCGATTTTGAATGACTTGCCTCCAGATCATTTAGTGGATGCAAAAGTTTTGTCATTCGAAGAGGCTAGTTGTTCAAAAACTTTAGGGATTTTTTGGAATGCCCAGTTGGATTCATTTTTTTTCAAGGTCAGTCCGCTAAAGATAAAGTCTGAATATACTAAAAGGGAAGTACTGTCAGTCATAGCCACATTTTTTGATCCTGTGGGCTGGTTGAGCCCAGTAAATATCACAGCTAAAATAATAATGCAACGTATTTGGCTGGATAATATCGGTTGGGATGATTTACTCACAGCCTCTACAGTAAGGGAATGGCTCAAATTCGTTGAAGTTTTTCATCAGGTGAATTTCATTCAAGTGCCAAGATGGGTAAATTTTTACAGATCCTCGTCTGTTGAACTGCATGTTTTCTCCGATGCCTCTGAAAAAGCATATGCTGGGAAAATTTATATTCGAAGTGAAACACCAAATGGGGATACAAATGTTCATTTGTTATCCTCTAGGACAAAGGTCGCACCTATTAAATCTGTTTCATTACCCCGTCTGGAGTTGTGCGGAGCGGTTTTGGCATCGGAATTATTGAAGGGTATCCTTAGCGAAATTGAGATTACGATCGGACGTGTTTATTGTTGGACAGATTCAACAATTGTATTGGCTTGGCTACGGAAACCACCTTGTACGTGGACCACTTTTGTTGCTAATAGGGTTTGTCGTATTCAGGAAAATACTGGAAATCACAATTGGTTTCACGTTTGCTCAGAGGACAATCCTGCTGATCTGGGCAGCCGGGGGGTGAACCCACTCACCTTATCGCAAAGTGAATTGTGGTGGCACGGGCCAACTTGGTTGAGGGGAGAAAAGGAACATTGGCGTGTACATACTCTGACGAATATCGACACTGACATGGAAAGTCGAAAAGTAAAGGTTCACGCTTCCTTTTTTCAGAATTTGAGGACATTTTAGAGAGATTTTCTTCTTAAGACAGAGCCATGAGAGTTATTGCTTACATATTTCGGTTTTTCTATTCCACGCACTCGGCTCATAAATGTCGCTTCGAATATGAAAACTGTTTAGTGTCTAGTGATGAAATCAACATGGTAAAAGAACGATTGGCTGTGGTTGCTCAGAAGGTCTTTTAAGCCGCTGAATATAAATGTCTTGTTGATAAAATGCCACTGCCATCAAAGAGTTCGTTAATACCCCTAAATCCCTTTCTTGATGAACAGGGAGTGATGAGACTAAATGGGCGACTGGTAAAATAACCTTCGCTATCATATCGTGAACAGTATCCGATTATTTTGCCTTATGGCTGCCGATTCACGAGGTTAATGGCGGAATTTATACATTTACTTACGATTCATGGAGGGAATCAGTTAATGTTGCGAATCCGCTCTATTATTCGTCGTTGCAAACGTTGTATAGCGGATAGACAACGATCGTGTAGTCAAATAATGGCTGCTCTTCCCCCCGAACGTACCACTCTAGATAGACCATTTACGACAACAGGCGTTGATTTTGCTGGACCATTTGATGTGAAAACTTATAATGGTAGATCGTGTAAGATTACGAAAGGGTACGTTTGTATTTTTGTCTGCTTTTCTACGAAAGCTATAAACCTAGAAGCTGCGTCCGATTTATCTACTGACACATTTTTAGCGGCTTTCAATCGTTTTATTGCTAGAAGAGGATGTCCTCAGACCATATTTTCGGACAATGGTACAAATTTTGTTGGCGCGTCGAATGAGATTTCGAGAGAATTCAAAACTTTCCTCAAAGAATGTCAAGCTAGAATGTGTTCCACTCTTGGTCATAAAGGTGTAACATGGCGATTTATACCGGCTGGTGCCCCTCACATGGGTGGTCTTTGGGAAGCTGTTGTGCGAAGTTTCAAGCTTCATTTCAGAAAGGAGGTGCAATCTTGTTCCTTCGGACTTTAAAGAATTTAGTACGATTTTGTCTAGAATAGAAGCTTTTCTAAATTCTGGCCCTTTATGCCTAATCCCTGATAATCCTAGCGAGCCAGCTGCTCTGACACCTGGACATTTCTTGATTGGATCGGCTATACTGGCTCCACCAGAACCGACAATTTATGATAGTGCGATTAGTATAGGTCATCGATATCGCAAGATGCAAGCTTTGATTCATCAATTTTGTAAAAGATGAAAGGAAGAATACCTCGTAGGTCTACACAAACGCTATAAATGGCAACATCCCCAAAGGGAGGTTTCGGTAAACGATTTAGTGTTAGTAAAAAATGAGCAGTTACCTGCAACTTTATGGCAATTAGGCATAATAGTTAAAATATATAGTGGTACTGACGGCATAATCAGTCGTCCTATAACCAAAATTGTTATTTTGACTGCATCATAAAATTATATCACTTCTTCTATCAATTTCAACTTTTTCCTAGTAAAATGAACTCCACTACCCCAGCCAAACCGACTTCTTCGATGATGGTTTAATGAATTATGAGGAAGCAAGGGAAACCAATAAGCCTGTCACTATATCGAATGTTGGTTCTGGCGATCCCTTTCTATGAAATTAGCAGAGGAGGTTGCGTGTTCGGAACTGGTAGCGGCGCCATCGTTTGTCCAGCCAGATGTGGCTATTTTGGTACCGCCTCAAGATAACCCAATCGTCGAAGCATGGGAAGTCCTCACTTTGAAGGCTGTGGTTCAAGCTCATGACGATGATTCAAGGCCTGCCATTCCACACCCGATTGTAAAGCGAGGAGGTTCGAAATGTCCCATTTGTGTCAGAAATCACCCTCTTCGATTTTGTTACAAATTTCGGGACATGATCCTGGAACGCAAACTTCGTATGGTGGCAATTCATAAGATTTGTTTTCGTTATTTGTCGTGCGGTCATGTTGGCGAGGACTGAACGAGTGTGGCAACTTGCAAGCATTGCAAACAAAACCACAATTCTTTGCTTTACGAGCATAAAACAACTACAACGGGACGAAAAAATCGCGTCAAATCGGCTTCTGTGGTTCATATCCCATTGCGCCAAGCCGTGTCCTTTTCGCCTACGCTTCGGTTACATTTCCTACACGGGCGTTCGCGTATACCGTTGCGTGCGGTTTTAGATGCTTTCTGTCAACACAGCTATATTTGCAAAGATTTAGCCAACAAGCTTAAAATACCGGTATTTCAGGTAAATAGTGATAAATACTGTCGGATTGAGCTGGGATCGATTCATGATACATCCCAGCGAATTTTTGTCACAGCACGCTTGAACAGAATGAATGGCATTAAAACCCCGCCCGTGTCCGTCGCTGATTCGATTTTGGAACCGTTTCAAGGCCTCCAACTAGCTGACCCGAACTTTCATCACTCGGGCGGTGTCGCGTTGGTGTTGGGTCCTGAAGTAATGCCACTTATAATAAAGGGTAGAATTCAGAGCAGTCCAGGACTTCCGCTTGCCCAGTACACGCTATTTGGATGGGTTATCTCGGGTGTTTCGCCGTATTAGAATTTAGTTCTACATGGTCATTGACCGCAACAGGAGCCCATCATGGCTCAATTGTTTTGTAATAAAACAACAGGGGTCCTTCATGACCCATTGAATTTTATGTATGAACCAAATTAATTTATTTTCTACAGTCCACAGGAGTCCTTAATGGCTCAATTATAATAGAATACATATAGATACTCCACAGGAGTCCTTACTGGCTCATTTTTTCGATTTAAAACTTATTTATTTGCAACACTATTATTGTTGCAAGGTGGCCGGCAATGTTTAAATATTGGTTAACTTAATGTACATTTTATAATTATTTTTCGTAGTATTTTAAAGTCAATTAACACTACCTTTGATTTATATCCTTGTTGGAAATTTTCTTTTTGTGCTTTCAACGAGTAAACCGCTAACGGTTTTTAAACATTGTTTGCCACTTTTCACTTATATAAGTTTCATTCGTTTTATTGAGTTCTTTTTTTTTTTTTTTTTTTTAAAGAGAAGTAGCACTTCAGGCATTAGTACCTATTAAGTTATTTTGGTAACCGTGCTACATTCTTTAGGAAAGGGATAGATAAGAGATAAGACAGGTGGTGAAGAAGAGAGATAGAGTTAGTTATTTTACTTCGCCGGTCAGTATGCTATGAAGAAGTACCGACGAAGGAGGCTGCATGTTTTAATGTAAATTCTGAATATTTATTTATACCATTAGACAGAAAAAAACATTCTTATTTTTTGATTGCCGCAGGGGTCGAACCCTGGATAACCAAGTTTGTAGTCAACGTGTTAACCACTTCGACTACAGCAACCTCAGAAAGGTAATATGCATATATATTGATATACCAATAAATACAAATTCTTTTTCATATTAAAAATTCTTGTGTTTTATTTTTTTTTGTGAAAATTTTTCTATCGAATATACGCCGAAACAGCAGGTACACATAGTATTGTGCTCATGGGCATTGCCGATGCGCCATATAAATTTATTTACACAGACGTTGGAACAAATGGTCGAGTTTTTGATGGGGTCGTTTTCCGGAGAGCTGCATTCTATGATGCGCTACAAAACGATTCTCTCCATCTTCCTAATCCTGTGCCATTGCCTGAAAGTTCAAAGTGCATGCCGTTAGTCCTATTAGCTGATTATGCATTTTCTGCAAGCGCAAATCTTTTGAAACCCTTGATGTTATTCAACCCATCTTTAATTGTCGCAGCCCAATACAGCTTAATCCCGAAAAAGCAAGAAAAATAACCACTGCTTGTTGTGCATTATACAATATTCTATTGATAAGAAACCCAAGAATTTACTTGACGTCTTCATTGATTGATCGTGATTATACCGATGGTAGCAATACTCCAGGAGAATGGAGGAAAGTAGAAATTGACTCATCTTTACATCCTCTCATAAGACAACGTTCTTACAACAGCGAAACAATAGACAAAATTAAGAAGGAATTCAGCCAGTACTTTATAAATGAAGGAGAAGTACCCTTTCAATATCAACAAATATAACTGAATTGCTATTTTTTTAAATAATATTTGTCAAGTGTATTTTTATTTTTATTAAAAAAAATTAGGCACATTCTTTGGTAATTATAAGATTAATGTTTGTTAAAAAAAGTAAAAATAAGGCACATTCGTTGGCAATCTTAAGATTAATGTTTGCAGCATCGCCTTCATTCAAAGCATTGAGCTGACTGACTATGTAGCGTCCGAATTCTTCATTAGGGCTTAAAGATTTGCGCCTGTCCTTAATAGTTTGAACAACATCACAAAATGTTGTCATGACATTTGTCGTCGTGTTGTTCGACATAGGCGCAGATGATAGGGCTGATACTGTAAAAGAAGTTTTCTGATGACAACAATATTAACAATTAATGAATACATTCTCATTAGTTTACCTTCGCTTTCAGATAAAATATCTAAATTTGTTGTTGTCGGTTGCCGCTGGCTAACCTCCGCACGTCCAACAAAAGCCATGGAGTCGAAATATTTCCACTTTGGTGCATTGTTTGCACCTTGTCCAGATTTGTTTTTTTTTGTTTTTTTGTTGAGGTAGCCCCGGTACTGAATCCTCAAATTCGTCCACTTTGTGGAAACTTCCTCCGCTGTAACATTAAGCATATCGGCAATTTCAGATTTTTTATTGTAGTCAGCATTTGATACATTCCAAATGCAAGGATGGCATTCCACTTCGCAGATCAATTTAAATATATTTTCTTCGCTCCAGTCGTGCGTCATCCTCCTCCTTTTGGTTTTTTATGGCAGATGATGGCGATTCAATAATTGCTGTTGTCCCTTTTCTTTCAGAAAAATATGCTTTATAATAAAGAATTACAAAAAAGCGCTTTTTACTTACCAATCTGCCAAACGAATTGACCAGTATTGCCATTTTAATTTATTTAATTTTTTATATGTTAAGTACTGTCAAAAATAACTGTTGGCAACCCACGTTTCTACAATTATTTGTCGCTATTTGTTTCAACAAAAATATTGCGAGAACAAACAAAATATCGAGCAAAATATTTGTAACGACGTGCTGACAAAGTGTTGACATTATGCAAAGCTTTATTCACAAAGATTTTTTTAGTCAACAAATAGTCGAAAAATATTTGGTAGTTAACAAATTCGAGTGTTTACACTAGGACAAACAAAATTTTTATGACTTTGCACAAATATTAGTTAGCACAGTCTAAACGCACCTTAAGTTTTCCAAAAATATTGTTAGTTTATTTTTTTGTTTTTTTTTAAGGTTTCATGTCTTTATTGATACATGATTTTGTAATAAGTATATCCATATAAAGGGCAAAAAAATGTCTTACCTTGTAAATATCTAACGCGTAATATATTGATAAATCATGAACGTCAATTTTGGCTGTGGATTGCACCACAACCGACTTTTAAAGCATCAACTGTGATAACAAATTGATTGCTAAAGTCTTGATATTGAAGTATTTTTGGTGAAATCAGTTCTGATTTTATTCTCTCATAGAATTTTTGGCATTTTACATCCTATTCAAAATTTATTCTTTTACGTGTAACGTATTTCAATGGCGCTGCTATAGGCCCCGAATTCGGTATAAAACGCCTATAGTAATTTGCGATTCTATATAACGTTTAACTGCATCTTTATCTGTGGGTATTGTATACTTTGCAATAGCTAAAATTTTGGCATTATCTGGTCAATTTCCCTTTGGTGTGCATCTGTGTTCAAAGAATGTGACTTCTGGTCTAAAAAAATTACATTTGTAAAGATTTATCTTTAAGTTAAACTTCCTTAATATATCGAATACGCTTAAACGATGTTTCAAATGATGATATGTGCTACAACTAATAACGATTATATTGCCGATGTAAAAACGCTTTGTTAGGCTCCACACAAGAAAAAGCTATCGACATCCTTCGTAAGAACGCATTAGGTGCCACGTTGAGTCCAAATGGAAGAACCTTTCAACGGAATAAGCCTTGATCTGCGCTGAAGGACGCGGAATTTGGTGGAAACCTGAATACAAATCAATAACGGAAAAGTGTTTGACATGACTTAAGTTATCGAGTATTACGTCCAACCTCAGTAATGGAAATTTTTATAGCAATCAACTTTTTGTTGATAGCTCTAAAGTCTACGCACATACTATATGTTTTAGTGTTATCTGGGCTTTTCTTTGGCACCAAAATTAGTGGACTGTTGTGGTCTGAAACGCTTGGTTCTATTAAGTCATTATCAAGTAAGTTCTGGACTTACCTTTTTATTTCATTCCGCTGTGAATATGAAAGACGATAGTTTTTTATGTAAACCGGTTCATCCTTAAGCTGCTTTTAGACGAAATGTTTTTTACATATGACTGTCAAATTTTCCATAACAAAATACTTATGTATCGTGTAAACGGTTTAAAGATAATAAATACATATTTTAGAGTCATATGACAAATTCTCATTTAGAGCGTGTTCTATTTTTATATTACTAAGTCCAGATTTACACTATGCAGTTTTTTGAGGCATTTTTTTCTCCATTCCTTATTTAAGTTGCAGCGATATGCGCTATTTAAAAATAAACATAAGCAAAAATAATATCCCCTTAAAATCCCAGTAATACCATATTGCTTACTCCACTTGCTTCACCAACAAGCAAAAATTTCATGCAAGTTTCATGAAAAATTGCCTAGTCTAAATGCGGTATAAGTGGTTCAACTTATTCTTTCCTCAGTTTAAGCGTTTCTAAATCACCAAAAAATGTGAAAAGCAATTAAATGGGTGCAAACAGAACCAAGTTGTCATCTTTGTTAGCATTAGCTGTGGCATTATCAACAAACAAAAAAGTGCAATAAGAATTCAATAGAAAAGTGAAAAAAATAGTTACATATAATAATAAAAATAATGGATAAAGTTTGATGGAAAATTAAACAATTAACGCGTAATTAAATTATTTTAGTGATTAGCCAAAAGAAGCCGTAGTGCAACTTTTTTTTTTTTGTGGCAGAAACATGAGTGAGAAACACGAGAGTTTGTGGAAAAACAGCTGTCAATAATGATTTACTTCAGAAGTAATTTACATGTCCGTTTAAACGCAAAAAATATAAGTCATGTAAAAATTACAACTTTGATATACATATGAATTTACATATGGATTTTCAAAGTGAAAAGTTATATAAAGGCAGCATTAGTTTTTTTTTTAATAAAATTTATTGTCATTCTGTCATTTTTCAACGTAAAAATATCGGAAAATTCCTGCTATTGCCATTAGATCGTTCTTTATATACACTTGTGCTTACATAATTAAGTTACTCCAAAAACTAAGCACTCAAATTTGTTTAAAACTATAATTTTTATTAAAATCAACGAAACAGTTTTCCACAAAATTAACTGCCAGGCCCACGATGTCGCAATCGTTCGCATAATTACATTTTAAACAAAAACAATTTTTTAGAATTGGTTTCTGTTTTGAATGTATTTGTGCGAACGAACGAACGATTGCGACATCGTGGGCCTGGCAGTAAATAAGCTTATATTCAATTATATTAATAGCTAATTTCTTACTTATATTTAGTTATAACAAAATTGTTAGTTTTTACAAATATTTTGTACTCATATAATTAATTCATCTGCAAAAAAAAAGATTCGTTTTTAAAAGAATATGGCAAACTTAATGAGTTCTACCTTATATTCAGCTAATATTTGGTTGGGAAACCTCTGCTTCTTAATATTTTAGCACATCTCTTTGGCATTGTGTGAAAGAAGCTGCACATTGGGCGGGGCTTATTTTATTCCTTTCGTCCTGAGTTATTTGCCATTAAACACGTTTGTTGTTTGGTTTTCGTGCTGCTACAGCCCTCTTTATGATCCCTCATTGATTTTTTATGGGGTTTAAATCAAGGCTTTGTGCTGGCTAATCTAGCACTTTAATATTGTTTGATGAAATCTAATTTTTGACTACGCACGAGCAGTGCTTGGGGTCATTATCGTGCTGAAATGTCCATGCTAAGGGTAAATAACCAGTGTCATCACTATCCAAATTCTTTTACAGTATACTCTTGTACATATCGCCCGTCATTTTGCCATCAATTTTACAAATTGGACCAACACCTGATGAGGTAAAGAAACCCTACACCATCACAGATGAGGCACCACGCTTTACGGTTTTTTCTTTGGGTACTTTGGGTTGTTTTCTAGCCGTGGAGGACGTCTGACATATGGTTTACCATCAATGCCAAACACTTTAAATTTGGACTAGTCGCTACCAATTCCCAAAATTTTACGTTTTTCAACAAATGCTCTTTAGCAATCGCGATTCTTCGCTTGATATTTTTTTTTTCGATACATTCGGTTTTTTCTAGCTACTCGTCCGTTCAAAGAATTTTCTTGCAAACGGCGACGTATCTTTGTAATTGCGCCCTAATTTCGCTGGAGGTAAGGAAAGGATCAGATTTGCTTAATCTTAACAAGCGTCTATCTTCTGTAGGGGTAGTTTTTCTTGCCTTCATACGTGGCAAACTTTCAAATGTGTAATTTTTTTCTATATTGTTGGACATCATTGGTGACTTTACCACGAGAAAAGTCCAAAATGTGCGAAACTCTCCCAATATTTCCATATTTTTTTATGCCTCCCAAATAATTTTTTCTCTTAAAGTTGATAATTTGTTTTTTCCCATTGCGAATCCGACCACAAATGTTCCTAAAATTAACTTTAATTTATTGAATTTATATACACCTACGATATTTCCTGTAATAAAATGTAAATATACCTTTCAGAAATAAAATGACTTAATTGCGTAAGCAAATATTATCAACTATAATCGCGGTAAGAACGTTCTTTTTCACAAATAAATTATAAATGCAAATGCTAAGTTAGCGGTACTTCCCAGTAAAAATTTATCACAGTTGATAAAAATGTACATAAGATTTCTTTAAAGAATACACAAAAATACATACTTGTAACTTAGCTATATGACCACAAGTGTAATTAGACATTTTGTCGTTCAAAATTTGTTTTAGGTTTTTCACCCGTTCATTACTAGGGTTGTTTTTGTTGATAGAATAAATGCAAAAGTTGGACGATTTTTCTGTTCTGACGTCATAGTTGCGAACAACTTTTATCCCACCAGTTGTATTTAATATTCGCAAAATTGGAGTTTTTGAGTTTACAATTTACCAATAAAAACACCTTTAATAATTTCTTGAGAATCTACGAAAACTGGCTGAATTTCAATTTTTATATAAAGTTGCATATGTACTTCACATCTTGTTGGAAGAAAAAATTAATTGCTGCTAGGTCCGTAGGAAATATGAATAATTATTTTACTTCTATTTACGAAAAAAGAAACCGTCATTGAGTCTTTTCATAATATACCGTTAGATCGTATATTAAAATTATCCAAAATAATATTGAAAACTTTGGGGTATTAGGTAATTTGAAACTGATTTCTGCGTTAACTGTGCCTAATGACTTTGTTGTATTAGTTTTAATTCTTTAATTCGTTTATTTGTATGTAATCTTTTAAACGTGAAGCTTGTAGGATTGCAATATCAGCCTGTGAATCTACCAAAAACGAATTGGTTTTATATGATGTTGTACAATTTAGGTTTACAAGATCGGATTAGTTTAGATTCTTTTACTATATTTGGTTTTCTTTACCCAACACTCCCTGATGAGGGACTTCCGCATTTAAATTCTTTACGGCAGGGTAATTCTGGCTTTTATAGAAATTATTGTTACTCCTGCTGCGATTGTTGTGACTTCGTTCGCGATAATTATTGTTACCCCGATAGCTACTGTTCAAACTGTTTGTTTGTGAGTTATTGCTATCAAAATAATCGTTTCTATAAGAATTATGGTGATGAACTCTACTAGAATTATTTCTACTATGTTCCGATTGTAGCGCACTGTCATTACTTGTCGCTCCATCTTACCATCTTACGAATAGTTCTCTACAATGTAGTATTTTATTTAATACTATTGTTTTAACTGGATCAAGTACCCCTTTATTGAATACGTTTGTATATATCAAAATATTATTGTATTGTAGCTTTCAATAGGTAAATTTATGTACTCATTGACTTTTTTCTGTTTAATACAAAAGATAGAAATAAATTCATTTAATGTTTCAATATGAAAATCGGTACATTTCATTTTTCTTTGTATTTAAATATGCGTATATTTACATCACTTACTTCTACGTGTTATTGTAAAAATTAAAATTAATCCTTAGTTAGGATATTAAAAACAATATATTTGGTATTTTTAACATATTATAAATCGTTTTTCTTTTATTAACTAAAAGAAAAGAATTTCCTTTTTTATTTAGAAAAACTTTTATTAATTGGTAATATATCACAAAAATTGTTATTATTTATAAATACATTGTTTAAATAATACTTATATAAAATATAATTTGATATAATTTTTATTTTATATTTTCATTAGTAAACATAATTACATAAATGTTCAGATATAATGTACATAGTGTAGACCTATTATAATAACTTTGCTTCCCAGAGACTTGATTTTTCCTAACAGCCGTCGCCGCAGAAATATTATCGGCTGAAGCACGCCTCTATTTCTTAGCAATTTTTTTTAATAGGTTAAAAACCGAGTTCACACACGTCAATTTTTCTTGCAGTAATTCTGAATTTTGTAGGTGAATATATTTAATTGTAATTTAATACTTTAATACAAAACATTTTATTACTGACGCTAATAAAAAAATATGTAAAACAGTATGACATTTACCTAGACTAAAATTTCCGATACAAAGTTTAATGCTACTACAATTGTGTTGCATTTTACATTGAGTTCTGTAAAGAAATAACAAAACGAGTTGACTTGAACGACGCATTCTTAAAAAAGTCTATTTTTTTATTGACCCGCAAAACGTTATTAACAAAAAAGTTCATTCTTTAATAAAGCACCAAATTTAATTAAATTCCGTGAGATACAAGTTTAGATAACGAACTTAGGGTATTCTTAAACTTTAATAAATATTTTTAAAATTTAGAAAATGTTACAGTGGCAGACTCTCTAGAATTTCTAAAACGATTGTTTTCAACTTTATCAAAGTTAGTGTTTCCAACTTTTTCGAAGTTAGTGTTAAACTTTGTCGAAGTTTGCAATAAATTTGAAATGTCTCCCTTGTTTATCTGCAAATTTGAAGGAATGTTTTCAAAAGTTAACTAAAATATAAAAATTCAAAACGGCATCTACTGTCGCATTCAAGGATTCATGAACTCTAATATTCCCGAATACCTCATATCCTTTTTTTTTGTGATTTGATGACATATAAGTGACCTAAAAAAGATTTAAAAAACACAAACTATGCTATTTGGATGTGCTTATTATAATTAGTATTCTTCAGAAAATCTCATTTAAAAAAGCACTTTTATTATAATATCTATGAATTAATGAAACATTTTTTCTGGGATAATACTTAACACAGTATTTTTTTTTTTTTTTTTTAAATGGTTCAATTGCATTCATGACCTGCAGTTAATTTTTATTTACACAATTATATGGGTGTCATTCATACTTCATATATTTAAATCAAAAATAAAATCAATTAAAAAAAAAAAAAAAAATTAAGTACTCTGCATAATTTTACATAAAAATGTCGCCGGCTCTTAATGGGTTAAGAATTTTTAAAATAGAGAACTATATTAGCCAACGCCACATTGTTAGTTAATAAATGTTCGTGGTATAATTTAAAAATTCGTGCTAAAAAAAATTGAAACCTTCACAGTATTATAATTAGAAATGTGTGAAATATTTTCAATTATTAATAGAATTTCGATTACATTAATAATATACGTCATTTTTTTACTTTTTTAATTAAAACCAGAAGAATGCACACATATTAATTGGCGATTTCATTAGCATTGAATGATAAATAATGCTAATGATTTTTTGGAATTATTATTATTTTCACTAATGGTAATGCTTTTTAATGAAAAGGTTTTATTGACGAGTTAAAAATATCATTACCATTGACTAATAATTAAATGCTTCCAAATCATTATCATTAATGAATGTATTTCTCGTGTTCGTACACTTAATACACATCTTAAAGTATATTTTAAAATAGCGTTTTGATCACAAAAATTTGGTGCAATATATGTTTTAAGTTTTTTTTAGGAAAAATGAGACATTATGAGAACATACTTTTATGTTCGAGTAAGTTATAAGATCTGGTAGCTAGGGTGGTAAGGGTACTCGATCTAAGACATAAAGTTTTACACGAATCTTACATAAGATTGATAAATTTTTAAAATATTCAAATATAGATCTACCTACAAGAGTGTTAAGATTGACATACTTTAAACATAGTTTTTTTGAGTTTCTGCGATCAAGAATTTGTGTTTCATTAAAACAATAATTTTTGATACAATTGTAATAAGTAATTAAACGATTTCATTAAAATTTCATTAACATTAGTAAAAACAATTATAATTAAAATAAAATCATTACCATTAAATAGTAGTTAAATATCTTTCACCGTTATTATTTTAAACAATGAAATGAAATTTCAATGGTAATGAAAAAATCCCAAATATGCATAGGAGGATTGTTGTGATTGTGTAAATTAAAGACGATAGATAGTGTAATATAATAATTAAAAAGGGACTTTTATTTAAGCACAAGGTTATCTCAAAGACAATGTAAAAAACGGAAGTGAAAGAAAGTAAGTAAAGATTACAATATAAAGAGTTGCACTGAAGTGCAGTAAAAACAGATGCTTAGGTGTAATGCCAGATTTTCTATTTACCAACACCTCCACTAAAAGCTGGCTCGAAATTTCTGAGTCCCAACATCTTGGCGCATTTGAAGTGTTTTTCTTTAGTTACTGGTTTTGTGAGGAAGTCTGCAGCCATGTCTTCGGAACTTTTATACAGCAGCATTACGTTCCCATCATTAACTTTGTCGCGCAAGAAATGGTGGCGGACATCTATATGTTTGGATCTAGCATGGTATGCATCAATTTTTGCTAAATTCAAAGCACTTTTGTTGTCGCAAAATATTGTTATTTTTTCTTGTGAATTATTCCACAAGTCGTTTTTTAATTGACGTAACCATTCAGCTTCTTGAACTGCTGTAGACAAAGCCATATATTCGGCTTCTGTTGTTGAAAGGGCCACAGTTGTTTGACGTTTACTATTCCAACTTATAGCACCTTGTTGTATGAATATGTACCCCGTACATGAACGCCTATCTGTTACGTCACTGGCGTAATCAGCATCACAGTACCCAATCAATTTAGGGTTTTCCTTTTTAGAATACGTTAATTTTACATTCATTGTACCTTTTAGGTATCTAAAAACGCGTTTTACAGCTGTCCAATGAGAGTTATCAAAATTATTGTTGAATTTACTTAAAAAATTAACAGCAAAGGCAATGTCTGGACGAGTTCCTTGTACCAAATAAAGCAAACTGCCAATAGCTTCTTGGTATGGAATATTATTAAAAGATTGTGAATTTGATTTTGGATTTGTAAGTTTTGTATTTACATCGAAAGGCGTCGATACCGGATTAGAATCAATCATTTTAAATCGATTCAAAATTTCCTCCACATAAACTGATTGATCTATATGTATCTCACCTTGTTTTCGATTTCGGGTTACACGTAATCCAACACAGCTTCGGGCCTCTCCCAGATCCTTCATTAAAAACATTTTTTGTAGACCATTTTTAACTTTAATTTTCAATTGTGTATTGTTAGAAAATATCAATAAGTCATCAACGTATACGGCGATAAAAAGCATTTGGGAGTCATGTACATTAAAGTATATGCATGGATCAACCTTTGATTGTTGCAAACCCATTTTCTTTAGGGCCTGATCCAGCTTTTTGTTCCACTGACGGCTTGCCTGTTTTAGGCCATATATGGCTTTATTAAGTTTGCAAACTTTGCCTTTCGGATTTTCACCAACACCTTCCGGCGGTTCCATAAAGATCTCTTCGCAAAGATCACCTTGAAGAAATGCGGTGACTGCATCCATTTGTTCAATATCAAGATCAAATTGTGCTGCAGTTGATATTAAATAACGAATTGAAGTGTATCTCACCACAGGAGAATACGTTTCCTGGTAGTCAATACCTGGCCTTTGAGAACAGCCTTTTATTACTAAACGCGCCTTGTGCCTCTGTACATTACCGTTTTCATCACGTTTTCTTTTAAAAATCCATTTGCATTTAATTGGTTTTGCATCTTTGGGCAGTTTGACCATGGTCCAAGTGCTATTGTCTAATAAAGCTTTGTGTTCATCATCCATTGCACTTTTCCACTGCGCTGCATCACGACTACTCATGGCATCCTGAACGGTCATAGGATCACCTGTGTCATTTGCCTCTACTGAATACAAATGGTAATCCTGCATATTTACTGGTTTTGGAATTCGTTGAGAACGACGAACGTTATTGTTGTTTTCTGTAGGCAGTATTGTTGTATCATTATTTGATGTAAGAGTATCATCAGGTTCGTAGTAATCGGATGATTCATCGCTTTCTTGATCGGTGAAAAATTCTGTTAAGCTTGTTTTATCATCATCATCATCGTTGTCTAGATTTACATTGGTAGCCTCCACTGCATCGACATCCGGTTTTAGAAAATAATATTCATGTTCATCTGAACGATTCTGTTTTTGTGAATTTTGTAGAAATTCATTTTCAAAAAATACGACCTCACGACTTTTAATTACAAGCCAACCAGCTGGGTGTAACAACCGATACCCTTTGCTATTTTCACAGTAGCCAACAAAAACTAAATCTTCAGCCTTTGGATCCCACTTCTTTCTTTTTTCTTTGGAGACATAAGATATTGCACGACAACCAAACACTCGAAGATGACTCAAGTCAGGTTTAACACCAGTCCAGATTTCCTGTGGTGTACCTTTTTGAATAGCAGAGCAAACGGAACGATTTAGGACATACACGGCAGTTGTGACAGCTTCAGCCCAAAATTTATTTGGCAGCCCAGCGTGTATTAGCATACATCGGGCACGTTCGACAATGGAGCGATTCATGCGCTCCGCAACGCCGTTTTGCTGGGGACTGTACGGCACAGTAGTTTGATGCTGTATGCCTTTTTCTAACATTAATTTTGACATATGCTGATTGCAAAATTCGGTGCCATTGTCCGTACGCAAACATTTTATTTTATGGCCAGTTTCATTTTCGACATGGGCCATAAATTTTTTAAAAAATGTTGGTACCTCCGTTTTTGCCTGCAGAATATATATAAAGACTTTACGCGAAAAGTCATCAATAAATGTTAAAAAATACTTAGCTTTGCCAATTGAAATTTCCTCCATCGGGCCGCAAAGGTCCGAATGTATAAGCTGAAGTAATTTTGATGAACGAGATGTTGATGATTTAAATGGCTTTCTTGTCATTTTACCTTTAATGCATGGAATACAACTTTCCTTTGATTTCGGTTGAAATTCCATACCGGTGACTAACTCTTTTGTTTTAGTCAAGTCTGCAAAATTTAAATGACCCATTCGGGCGTGCCACATTTGAGCATCAATATGTGTTGCTGCCATACACATTTGATTAACATCACGATCCAATTTAAACATATTATTATGTAGATGGGCTGTAGCAACGACGTTACCATTATCGGCAATTGTACATTTCCCATTTTCAAAATTTACGGTATACCCTCTGTCTATTATTTGACTTACGGATAGCAGGTTTACAGTCAACTTGGGTATATAAAGTACATTGTGAATGGTAACATCTACCACACAACCATTGTTGTCTTTTATACGTATTTGTATGTCACCAATACCTTTTACGACCAATTTTTCCTTATTTGCAACGAAAATCTCTTTTATTTGAGATTCTTTAACGTTCACGAACCAATCAATTCTCATTGACATGTGCATGCTAGCTCCGGAATCCACAAACCACTCATCAATATCAATGGCACCTGCTGCATATACGGTACAAAAACCGACCTGTTTGTTGTTTTTATTTTGCGTTTGCTTATTTGCTCGACAATCGGCTGATTTATGGCCGTAGCGATTGCAATTGTAGCACCTAAAACCTTTTTTAACCTCATTTTTCTTCTTCGTTTTAGAAAAAAAGGCAGTGGTGTCACTTGATGAGGATTTTTTAACGTCTTGTAGTAATTTAGTTTTTATTGAATTACAAGTGATTTTAACACCGGAACTTTCTATTCCCATCATCATAGGAGCGTACTCTTCGGGTAGACCGGCCAACAGAAGTGTTCCAATCCACTCATCACTTACTGGCATGTCAACCTCTTTGAGCTTGTGTGCAGTTGAAACTATTTGGCTCACATATTCTTCGATATTTTCCGATGTTGAAAGACGTGTGGTAATTAGTTGACGTAATAATCCAACTCTTCGCGTTAATCCGGAGTCCTGGAATGCATTTTTCAGATTGTCCCAAACTTCTTTTGATGTCTGGGCATCTTCGACATGGACATAATTAATTTTATCTACCATCAAGATAATTTTGGCTTTTGCTTTTGTATCAGCCTTCACGTTGATTCCAGTATTAGGATGATCACCTTGAACAGTTTCCCATAGTTCTTCATGTTGGAGAAGATTCTTCATTGCAAACGACCATGATGCATAGTTCTCTCTACCCATCAATTTTTCAACATTAAAATTTGTTGACATTGACATTATATCGAAATAATATTAATTACACTCGAAACGGATCTTCAACTTTTTATTTATCACAATACCTGGGCCCATAACCTGTTGTGATTGTGTAAATTAAAGACGATAGATAGTGTAATATAATAATTAAAAAGGGACTTTTATTTAAGCACAAGGTTATCTCAAAGACAATGTAAAAAACGGAAGTGAAAGAAAGTAAGTAAAGATTACAATATAAAGAGTTGCACTGAAGTGCAGTAAAAACAGATGCTTAGGTGTAATGCCAGATTTTCTATTTACCAACAAGGATGCCTACTCTTTTTTCTACTACAATTGTGGTCCGAAATTGCATTGGTTAATTTTGTTAACATATCAATTTGTTGCACATTACGCAAAATGTTTGTCGATTAACCTTAAAACAATTTTTATCCTTTCTTCACTTGGCATTTGGCAATCGAATTCGCAAAATTAGTTTGTTCGGTCCTAAGAATAACAAAAGAAATTTTTCTGGTAATAGTAACTATCATAGATATTACGAATTTTAATTGCTCCGTTCTCTAATCCAGTACAGACTTATTTAAGGCACAATGTCTACAATTGCGGACAATCTTAGAAAGAATTTGCAATTTTATTTAAATATTACCTTCAATATTCTTAAACGAATAGAAATCTTGTTTTTATTATAAAACTAGAGTCGGCCAAGAACAATGCTTAAGCTGTACCGTAAGTGGTTTTACTCGTTATTATAGAAAGAAATTCTTCCAGAAATTACAAAGGGAGTAGAATTTAATCCGAATGAATAATTTAATCAGAATGAAAAGTGAACGCATTCTCTAAAATTAACTTACAACCACCCGAAAAATATGAAAAAAACAATTCAACTTAAACACTCCCGGCTGCCTTGCAATAACAATATATAAAAATAACATATTCATTACAATTTAACAATATTACAAAAAAAAAAAAGTAGAATACATTTGTTTTGTTTTTTATTTCTAAAGTATGGCTTTTACAACAGATCCAAAAACTAAACCCAATTAGGGTATGGTCTCTGTTGCTTTCCTCAATTAATGCAAGGCGAATAAATATACGGTGGGATCGAGAACGAATTCGTTCATTTACGCCGTTTACGTCAAACTACATATAAAAAATAGTATACAGAATTTTTATATATGGGGTGTGGCAGTTAAGACTACCGGCAAAAATCAAAGAATTCGCCATAGCTAACTACCTGATTTTATTTGTTGTTATTTGAATTAGTTCTAATACTTTTGTGTGCTTTTATTTATTTAGATTACATTTTGCTCAAACATACCTCAACTGGATCTTTAAAAAATGGAAAACCGTACTTTTCAGTGACGAATCAAAATTTAACTTCATGAACTTAGATGGTATGTCCACAGTACGACGCTTGCCTTGCAAACGGCTTGAGCCACAGAATTGTAAAATTAATTTTAAGCACGGGAGTAGCAGCGGACATTCTTCTCAGCAAATGGAGTTGGACCGTTTTACAAAATTGATGGTACAATGGACCATTTCATGTACAAAGAAATTCTTTTTTTTATAGGGACCTGAATAGTTTAATTTGATTTTTTAGTAAAGACGTAAATTAAATTAATTTATTTTTATCTAGTTTTAAACATA
Organism: Cistogaster globosa; assembly: GCA_937654795.1. NCBI lineage: Eukaryota > Metazoa > Arthropoda > Insecta > Diptera > Tachinidae > Cistogaster > Cistogaster globosa. Next base: position 70,463,311 of record OW569404.1, on the reverse strand, counting down.
CATAATTGTGAAGTACTTATGAGTTTTTGATTCCAAATAAAATAGTTGTTGTTTTATGTTTATAAGATTAGTTGCGTTTATTTTGCACAACACTGTACATTGTACATATGTATGTTTATACGAACTTGGTGACAAAATAAACTTTTACAATATTTGGAATTTTTTTACATGATAACAATTTTTTGATTTTTTCAATTTATTTGTTAAGATAACCAATATAATATAGAAGTCACGATAATGGTTAAAAATTCCTAAATGCAGATAAAGGTCATTTTTGCCTAACCCTTTTTCTCTGAAAGAAAAACATAACAGTTATTTTGAGTCCCTTTGAAAAACACTAATTCATTTTTAAAAATAGTTCTTATAAGGAAATTTCAGTGCACTAAATAAAACGATTTTAGTGGTCGTGGAAATTTAATGCAATAAATATAACAATTTTAGTAGTAGTGGAAATTTAATGCACTAAATAAAACGATTTTAGTAGCAGTGGACTAGAAATCCATTGGTACTGTAGTGGAATTCAAATTCAGTTCCACTGTCTCTGGTCATTATCAATTTCATAAAATTATTTTCATACATATTAGTAATCAATATTATTTTCATACATATTAGTAATAAATATTATTTTCTTAATTTGCAGAGTCCGCCTTAATAAAGAAAACAATTTTTGTTGCTGTTCAAATGTAATAAATTCACTATCGGAAAAAAATATTATATATATATATATGTATATATATATATATATATATATATATATATATATATATATATATATATATATATATATATATATATATATATATATATATATATACAGGTAACCTTAAAAAAAGTTTTTTATTCATATAAAAAGTTATTATTCGGAATCTTTTTTATAATAATTTACTTCAATCGTGCACATTGCATATTTGTAAAAATTGTTTACAATATTTATTTTTTCATTAAATCTCTCAAATACATATCAAGATACATATGTAGAAAAAATGGAAGAAAAAATAAAAATGAATGTTTGCTGTGTTATTGTATATAAAACCTGTTAAGTTTTAATTGTTTGTTTGCTTTGTTGATTCAATATACATAGTTCTCATTTAATGAACTTGGCAATAGATATAAGACTTTCTAGTTTTGAATACAACATTTGGGTAAAATCCACTGATGAGCTATATGAGCAGTAGTAAAATGGCCATATGGATATGCTTTTCCCGCAGTAACACATTTCATTTTGTAGTTTTAAATAATAAGTTTTTCATGAGAATATCATGAAATATTAATATTTAAAGGAATCAAGCACGATTAAAGTAAAGTTTTTTATCCATTTTATATATTTTACCGATTCCAATTTTAAAAATTTAATAGTTTTAAGAGCTAATAATTATTGTTTGAATTCATAAATAGCTATTTTTAATTTATAAAAACTTATGTAATTGAAAAAAACTTTTTTAAGGCTACCTATGTATTTTTTCCATAGTGAATTGTATAGTTTATTACATTTGAAAATACAAAAATTGTGATTAAAACAACAACAAAATAGGCGGACTTTGCAAATTAAGGAAATAACATTGATTACTAATATGTATGAAAGTATATGATAGTTCATCCCTTTATGAAATTGATAATGGACCTGAAGCAGTGGAACTGAATTTGCATTCCACTATAGTGTTAATGGATTTCTAGTCAACTCCTACTAAGATCGTTTTATTTAGTGCATTAAATTTCCACTAACACTAAAATCGTTTTATTTAGTACACTGAATTTCCACTACTACTAAAATTGTTTGAATTAGTGGTTAACTATGACCATCTGTCATTAGTTATGGCTGCAATTCAGCTGCATTAATGCTACGTCGTTTAGTTTTAATTGCAACAGTAATGCATTATAAATTCAATGCAATAAACCAAACTCTGTTCATAGTTATAAATTTTAAGTGCATAATATCATATCATAAATATGTATGTTACTTATTATTTTTATCGACTATATAACATTATTACTGAATTTTTTTTTCTTAAGATGAAACTATTTTTTTTTCACATTTTTTTTACTATCGAATATTTTTGAACTTTTTTTTTTTTTTTTTTTTTTTTTTTTTTTTTTTTGATGAAACCCGTTGCGCTCGGCCGATCAAGTTATTTTTATATGAAAAAAATGTTTTTAGTCGTTACCTGTTTTTTATTATTATTTTTTTAATATTTTCCTTTTTAATGGAATATATATTGATTTTACCTTGCCTCACTCTAGCACAAAATACTCGATATATGCCATTCTGTACATACAAACTTTGGAGGCCCTCAACTCCGAAACTAAGGGTCAGCCCCAAATCTTCCAGTTTACATGTTTTGCTTAAAATTAAATTTTATACCCTGTAGACACCTTTAAGCCGCCTTTTTTTAACAAACAAAAAAAAAAAAAAGCTATATAAAACTATGAATATTAAAAATTGCATTAAGAAGGCCTCAAAAGAGTTTTAAATTAAGTTAAATAATATATTTGTTAGTTCAATTCCACGACACCACATTTTGGATTTGATATTGAGGCACGTAATGGACGAGTTACTTGGTGGTAAGAAATCTTCTCCATATATATGTTACAGTTTCGTAAAAGAATTGATTTCGAGTTACAATAACTTAAAACAGAGCTAAATTCAAAATAGTGAGATGCTTGATATTATAAAAAAAAAATAACTAATGCCCCTATTGCGGTTCACAACTTTTTTAATAATTTGGTCGTCTTTCATAGATCGGTATTGCCATTCACAACTTAAATGCGGTTGACTATTTGGTTGTGAGGTCGATTTTTTGGTTGTGTTTAATGCTATTGCGGTTCACCACTTTGTATGAGTTTGGTTGACAAAAACGATAAATATACACAACTGCTTATTATCAGTTGAGTCTTTGTCGGTTATAAATTTCTATTAAATTTTTACTACATATCCTTTAAAAAAATAATACAAAAAGAACCAAAAATGTAACAACCGTAAATATATGTAGGTGTTTTTTATCTTAATATAATAAATTAAATGTTTAATACACATATGCAGGACTTTAAAAATAAAAACCAAGGCCCAATTTGAGTGACTTGTGCAGCTGATGAAAAGAAATTGCTAAAGGAAGCAAAAAATTGGGATGACTAAAACTCAGTGTAAGGAAGCGTGGGAAGGATTTATAATTGAATTAAATAGCTTGGGCCCACCCACAAGAACATTTTTATTATTAGTTTATATAGGTTTAGACTCATTACAAAGCAAGTATTAAAAAAAATTGCTAATAATAAAAAAAAAACAACTAACGAGCAACAGGAATGAGAAATACATATCTCAGCTGTTATCACTAAATGATCAAGTAGCACCATTTAAACACACCTTCGCGTTTGAAACGTTGCTCCCTTAACAAGCGAGGCTCCTGAATCTCCTCAAAATCTCGACTTGTTTGCACAGGTTTCTTAAAATTATCCTTAAATTGATATATTACATAATAAAATGCTTCTTTGTTCAGCCGAAAATAGCTAAAAAAAATCTATGAAAAATGACTTATTATAAATACTTGTTACTTATTTTGGACATTTCGTACTTCGCACTGGGTAGTTCAAGAGGATTGGAATCATCGCGTATTTTTCTACGTATACGTAGAACATTTGTATTAGCATCATGATTTCCGTCTTAAAAAAATACATCTACGCTTAAATCCATTTTTTTTATTTCATAAAAACTTAATTTAAACTTCTTTTTGCGTTTTCTTTTCTTCATTTTACAACTAATATGCACGGTATTACCAACATGAAATCGACATTTCATGCCGGCAACACCATAACAAACACAACTAAAAATCGTTGTGTTCTACAAAACCAAAAAATAATTTGGTTGAGTCAAAGTCGGGTTGACTGACATACGACCAAACTTAGTTGAGTTGAGAACGGCAATAGGGGCATAAATAAATAAATTTTTTTTGTGGCATTGCCTTAAGAGTCAATAGCTTATTGAAGCCTTTTTTGTATAGAAACATATTTTTGGAAATCGAATTAAACAAAACATGGCATTTGGAGTGATAAGTCGTGGCCTTCAGAAAGAATGTTTTGCATCGTCAGTCGCCAAGTGAATTGAAGATTTTTCTATTAGATATAAATCATTTTAAAGGAAATAAATTTGCGGAATAACTAAGTCTAGATGAGGGTCGTCGAGACACTACCAGAAAAATTACTGTAATCTCGATATTCTGGTGGGCATCACTGATAAAATTACATTGAAAATATAAATAATTATTTTTTAATGAAAAGGAGAGGCACACATGAGTTTTTGTTTTTAAATTTAAAAAAAATAAAATTAATTTATTTTATGTTTTTAATAAAGAAAAAAAAAAACAGCCTCCGAATCGGAAAATTTTTGGGTAGTTTTTTAAAAAACCCAAAAAAAGGATTTTGTTTATAATGAAATAATATTATTTGGTGACCTTGAGCTTGAAAAAATCGTCATTTTTATTAAAATAAAAAACAAATAATAAAAAAATACTTCATTTTATTTTTTATTAATTATTTTATTTATTTTTGACATCTTTCGCCCAAAATGTTCCGTATCGGCTCTTAAAAATATAAATATTTATTGAAATATATGTTCATAATACAGTGTATTGTGACCTACAAACACACTTATGTCCACTAAATTTTTTTTTGATATTCTTCTTTCACGATGGTCTTTCAATATTCAAAGTCACAATTAGTCCAACTATTAATGTGACCTCCAAAACAATTTTTTTAAATCCTATTTTTACTACTAAAAATGATGCGTCGTTTAATTTTATATTTTTGACAGATAAGTTGATAGTAGATGTTAGATGTTAAATGTTGTTAATGTAAACGAATGTTTTACATTTTCTACATCTTCCATGCGTCTCTCCGAGATGTTAGTCTGTGTAAAAAGCCTATAAAGGTAGCTTTCACAGTTATTACTATTGTAGACCTCCTACATGCCATACCATGACGTTTGTATTATACAACGTGTAGCCATACATAAATAAGCTTATAAGGTTGTAGCTTTATGACGAATAAATTTCAAAGATGTACTTTGTTCTTTGGCTTTCGAATACGTTAGTAGCTTATATCAGGCCTAACGCTGGGGTACGATCCGATTTTAAAATATCAGAGTAAAAAGCTTGCTAGCTGATTAATGGCGCATCTGGTGTTAGTTTATATTTAATGCTAGATATACACAAGAATCTTTTGTAAGTTCGTCTATCCTTACATGCTTTTTTTTTTTGGTTCTAGGGTTGTTGTGGGGTGAGGGTTGTTTTATGATTCACGGAATTTAAAAACTAAAATAACGTGGCAGCAATATAATTGTAGAAACAATTCCCTGTGCGGCGCTCATTGTAAAATACTCAAATACTCTTGTGTAGTTGTCTCCCCTGTACTGGAAAAATAGACGGTTTCTGTTTGTCTAGCGTAAGGATACAGCGTATGTTTAGCGGAAAGTTATGGTTTTTATTATCACTTCACAAAAGTGTAAACAGTGTGATTTCCATCGTATCCAACGAATTTTTTTTGGACTCTGAGACTTGAGCTGTACTACGCAGCTCGCCAAACACAACGCGCACTGTAGGCAACTTACTAGGCACTAGATGTCCAAATTCTTGGCATTTTGGTTTTGATGTGATTAATCTACAGTAATTTTTTTGGTAGTAAAAAGGGATAAAGGGTGCATTTAACTTTTTTAATCTTATATCTCCAGGTTTTATTTAACTCGAAATAAAGATTAGTGTAAGCGCTATCGATTATTTAAATTAGCTATTGTACATTTTTCATCTTTAATCAATTTTTAAGGGCAAGATTTGGCTTTCTCTCTACCTATGCATGGGTCTTTAACCTTCACAAAGCTTCTGAGGATTTCAGTTTTTAACAAAAATAAAATTCCTAAATAAATAATACTGCTGAATATGTCATCATGATACTCCAGTACCCGCTGCGAAAACTTAAAGGCCAAAACGTCAATTCCCATTAAATTGCCGTCTTTGGGCCGTTCATCTTGTTATCAAGTATCTATAGTAGGGTGTCCCTTATTTTTGGACGTCATTTTTTTTTACCCGCTAAAAAGTTTCTAAATAATCTTTTGATACAAGAATGGTAAACCGTGGCGACTTGCGATTTAATTTAGTGTCATATGTATTTGTTTATCTAAAAAGGTGATTCCCCTTTTTGCTCAACTATCAAATTAATGTATTGTTTGCGGTGGCAATTTTCAATTTCAATAGTGTGTTTTATAAAGTTCGGTGCCTTAACTAAAAAAATGTCCGTCGAATTACGAAGTGGAAAACAAAAAATTTTTCTCATCGGAATGCCTTGTCATCAAATTAATGGTGCTAAACTACCATCTAATAGACAAGTTCTCGCTGTGCTTTTTTACAATATGCGCGAAGTCAAGCTCGATCTTAGAGAAAGTGCAAATCTAGTAATTAGAGAATGTGTAATTTTTTTGGAGAAGGCAAGAATTCCTACAAAGGCAATTCCGAACTGTGTCAAGAAGCTTTTAGATAAATATACACTTTGGAAAAAGTTGCAAAAAAATTGTAAGAAAAGTCTCGATATTTATAGGACCCGTGAAAGTAATTTTGAAAGTGATCTTGATAACCTATTTAATATTGCTCATGCTGATGCCCTTTAAATTATCAAAATAGAAGAGGATAAAGCATTTTTGAAGCTACAGAGAGAGCCGGGTAGACCGGGTTGCTTTGCTGGCATAGATAAGAACTTGGCAGACAAAGAGGAAAGATCTAGAAAAAGGTTGTTACTCGAAGAAACAAGAAAATTAAGGCAACAAGAATTTTCGGAAGTTGCATCGACTTCTACATCATATGCTGAATGCAGACAAGTTTTAGACGTGGAAGAAATATTAAATTCTGATACCGAAGATTCACAATATTCCCACGACGACGAAATCCAGCCAGAGGCAAGCACAAGCTTGCAGAGTGACAGTTCAAAAAGAGGAAGAAAAAATCTGATAACACCAAAGGTAGTCGCAGTTTTAGACAGGTGCCAGCTAAGTATAAGAGATTCTGTCTATATTATTCAGGCTATCCTAGAGGCACTGGATCTGAAATGCGACGATTTTGCAATAAATAAATCTTCCATTCAGCGAATTCGTACACAAATGAGAAAATCACGTGCAGAAACTATAAAAAGTGACTTTAAGAACAACGTACCTGATATCATAACCGTCCATTGGGATGGCAAACTTTTACCCGGCTTAGACGTGAGAAGATCCAAAGAGGAGAGGTTGCCAATTATAATTTCTTATAGCGACAAGGAAAAACTTCTTGCAGTACCAAAATTGGAGAGTTCATCTGGTAAACACCAAGAAACAGCTATTAGAACAGCTCTATATGACTGGAATCTCATTGACAAGGTGCAAATAATCTGTTGTGATACAACATCAACGAACTAATGGCGCTTGTGCTCTTTTGGAGAAAAGTTTGGGCAGAGACCTGGTGCTTTTCGCTTGTCGTCATCATATTTATGAGTTAGTGCTTAAAAGTGTATTTGAAGCCAAAATTAAGCAAAATGTTCGATCTCCAGAAATACCACTTTTAAAAAAAAACTAGAGACAATTGGAAAAATATAGATTCGAATAAGATTGAACCATGCATCGATTTCGTTAGAAAGCACATTCCTGATGAACAAATTTTACCCATCTTAAGGTATTACAAAGCGGCATTGGAAAAAACTTTTATAAGAGAAGATTATCGTGAATTAGTAGAACTCTGCGTTGTGTTTTTGAATGGCGATCCAGAAAATAAAATAAAAATCAAGCCTCCGGAGCCTTACACCAAGCACGATGGATGGCCAGAGCCATTTATTCATTAAAAATAGGTTTGCTCCAGTCCCAGATCAACATAGATGCAAATGATAAAAGTGCTCTGCAGGACATTTGCTTATTTGTTGCGATAATTTACGTAAAGCCATGGCTCGAGTGTACAGAAGCTGTAAAAGCACCTAATCAGGATTTGGGTTTTTTGAAAGCTGTCAAAGGCTATAATGAAATAGACGAAACAATTTCGAATGCTGATCTAAGTAAGTTTTGTAAGCACTTATGGTATTTAAGTGAAGAGGCAGTCATTTTATCACTTTTTGATGACGAAGTGGATGACAAAACAAAAACAAATATGGTTGTTAACTTAAACAGGGAGGAAATATCGGATTTTAACAAACGATATATTCCAAACAGCGATGAAATGTCAGGATCGTTGTTTGGTGAGTCAAATTTATTTTTTTTAATGTTATCTTTGTGTTAAATCATATTTTTTGAAAAATTAGTACCGAATGCTTTTATAACAACTTTTATTACAACCTTTCTTCATTTCAGCTAAAACACTTGATTGCTTTGTATCAGGTAAAAGCAAAGTATTTCTTGCAAGATTACAGATCGATGATAGTTTTCTTCGCACAAATGTGGCGTCTTGGATAAACAACGCTGCATTTCTGGAAGCCAAACGAAAAGTAAGTCTATTACGAGTGGTAAACGATGCTGCTGAAAGAGCAGTAAAACTTGTGGAAGATTTTCACGGACTTATTACTGCTGATGAAGAGCAAAAACAGTTTTTGTTGCGCTGTGTTGAGGAACACAGAAACCTGTATCCAGACTGCAGAAAAAACACTTTAAAAAGAAGTTATCCCATATAATTTGGAATATTAAAATATTCTTAATAAAATATTCTTAATGCATCTTTTCATTTTTTCATTGTTCTCATTTACTGTATTATGTAAAACTTCTTGCCTTAGTCGCCACGGGTTACAATCATGATAGAAGAGTAAAATTTCATATTTAGGTATAATTTTCTATATATAAAAAAATTATAGGGTATGCGTTTCGAAATTAGAAAAAAAATTTTTTTGTCTTATAAGGGACACCCTAATCTATAGCAGTAAATGAAAAATCCTCGGACTTAAACATCTCCCGAAGCAAAAATTTTGGCTTGATTACAAGATTCCCCTTCTCATTTTCGCTTATTTTAATATTTACCTTGAAAATTATGTAAAAGAACAAAGTACAATAAAATGCATTTTCTATCGCTACGTTCGTATTCAGCATTCTTTGTATCTACTTCTCTAGAAAGTTGACCATGGAAACATGAACTATTTAACAAACCAAAACTACCTCTTCCATTTATTCTTGACGCAGAAATTAAATAAACTAGTCCTTAAACAAAAACGTTTAAATGTTAGCATAAATGCGTTGTTAGATAAAATAAATTTCTAATGCAAATAATAACAATTTTTAATAAAATAAAATATGGAATACTTTGTGTTTTAGATTACTTACTTCTGATGCTTATCCCAAAACGCATCTTCTATTGGGTGATAGCTAATTTTAGCAGGATTGTAATCTATAGCTTCGGCAGAATCCTTAATATCGATTAGTTTTAGAGAATTTACTTTGTCTGTGCCGTCCTTCATACTGAGTCCTTTACTTGAAGTCCTAGCTTCTGGTTCTAATTTAATTACTTTTGAAGTATTGTTTAATTTTACTTCAAAACGTCTTTTGATCACATTGATATTTTCTGGTGGTTCAGTATACGATTTCTCACTTATTGGAATTACGATTTCCCTTTAAATAATAAGAAAATATAATTATACAGAATCTAGTTCAGGAGGCGACACACCAAAGACTATATATTTTTTGGGGATATATAAAGAACATAATTATATAACATAGATCTCTAAAAAGACAAAGTTTTTATAATTCTATTATGTAAAAAAAACTACTTCTATTATTTTCTATTACGTACAGTTTTTTATAATAGTATGTTTTCACAGGCATGTTCTCATTAAAAAATATTTTCAACAAATCATATTATATTTTACATGTATTTCCAGACTTAAGCTACCAAGACCATTTTAAACACTTGTTTATGTTGAAATTTGGCAACCCTTTTATTGCAACATGTACGTTCTATCTTCTTTTCTTTTACATGCTCATTCCTGTAAAGTAACAACAAAACTATATTTCATTTATGTTTTTAGTCTTAAAAATCAACTTATCAAATAAACTTCAGTTATATCGTAGTTCTCATTTGTGCAATTGGCCCCTCAAAAGACACTCACGATCATATATATTTGTCTGTTTCGCAAGAGCATTCTGTTGGTGCGCATTTTGTGAGTTGCGCATGAAATGAGCTACGCATTAATGCTCATGCATATGAGCACAGGCTTACACTTTATTATTGCTATTATCAGCTTATGCAGAATAAATTTTTGCGGTAACTAAGTTTCCAAATGATAATTTAAGTACTTGTTAGGAAATTTATATGATGTATTTAATAAAATCAAAAATTAAATAAATAAAGGAAAACGAGCTTGTGCTAAGGTACTCGTAAGCTGAACATTTGCGTATGTTTGACTTCATAATACAAAAGCATGGGCTTTTGTTGTTGAACCCATGGCAAGTTAACCAGTAGAAAAATTTATTTTCATACAGATAAATACATACAATGTACGAATATATGTAAGTCAGACTAAGACCAGTTATCCTTTTGTCAACACTTATTTTCTACTGACAACAGTAGTAGTTAAAGTGTTTAAAATTTTTCTTCTACGTGTCGATATAAGAAATATAGAGAAAAAATAGGTAGTATATAACTGGTGGCATTGTCAGCAGACGTGTCAATAAATTGTTATCACTTTGACACAAATTTTAGAATGCGATTTTGAATTTCAATTATTGTAAAAAAACAACGTACGCGTCAGTTTACGGAAATTTTTTTAAACTGTAAGCATTAAAAATCAAAATTATTTTGTAATTTAATATACTATAAGAAAAGACACATAACATGATCAAAGCAAATTATAAAAAAAAAATTAGGAAACAAACAGTTCTATACAAAAATAGAATTGTGAAAAGTGTGAATGAAAAAAATTAAGTTTTTAGTGAAAAAACAGAGGATATAGAAAATTTTATTACGGACTTTTGCTTCTCCCAAATTGACATATAGGTACATATAGCCCCTTTAAGAAAATGCTTAGAAAAACTTTTATGAATATAAAAAGAAGCGGGTATTAAAGTTCCGCTCTCTGCAGAAACTTTGTTAGGACAAAGTCATAAAATTGTGATTAGAAATATCTTTCCTGGAAGCTACTGCCACATAGGGATAGAAAAGCATTTAAAAAAAATTTAGAACATTCTACAAAATTATGATTTACAACTCGATAAAAATATAGACGAAAATTCATTATTTAAAAGTTCTCGAGTTCAGTTGTGGCCAATTCTTTGCCAAAACGTCAACACAAAGGAAAAGTTGCAGCTTTGTGGGGCTATATACAGGCAGTAAAATACCGAACTACGTCAAAAATTATTTAAAAGATTTTATTGAAGAAGTCCTTTTGTTAAAGAATTGGATGTTTAATATGCGACGCACAGCTAAAGCTTTTATTTGTGGTGTGCTGGACATACTTCAGCGAATGGATGCACTAAATGTACGCAAGTAGCCAAAAAATTTGATAATACACTCACGTACATAAGCATTACTGGGACTACTATTACCAATGTAGACTTTGCGTGGAGAAAGTATTTAAAGCAGCATTCTAATATATTTAAAAATGAGAAAACATCCCTCGAAGAAATAGGATTTAATATGGTATCGCAAGCTTCATTGGATAGCATGCACCTCGTCGACCTAGGAATCATGAGAAAAATGCTGATTCGAATAGTTTAACCAAACAGAGAAAAAAACGTCGAAAATTTTTCAGCACTGTGCTTATCAGCTACTTTGTAGTCCACGACACGTTTAACATAATAATGAGCAAGCTAACGAACTACTCAAGTTATTTGTGGAGAATTTCCCTGTCGTATTCGGGTCGAATGGCGTTTCTTTTAATGTACATAACCTGCTTCATTTAGCTACTTGCGCTTAAACATATAGTGCCCTTATTTTATTTTCGACATACGAAATTTAAAACAAACTTCGAATTAAAAAAAAAAACGTTGGGAAACCGTCCTCAATTCTGCAACAAAATGTAAAACGGGAGAATCACACAATGTACGTCGAAATCACAAATAAGGGATTAAGTACGAAAGAGGTTTCATAATTGGACTTTTTGTAAATGCTTGCTTGGAAAAAAACTTTTAATTGATTGTTAGATTTCCAGAGTTTTTCCGAAGAACCTGTCAATTCCTGTGAGCCTGGTATTTTTAAAACAAATTAAGCTTTAGGTGAAAGAGGGAAGATTTCAATAAAATACTTTCATTTTGATTTTGATTTTTTTTTTTACCATTTCATTCCAATTTTTTAATAATACCAATTTTACATACCTGCGTTCCATTTCGACCGAACGCGTAAATTTTTCAAAAGGACAATTGAAATTAAACAAATTATGTAACAAGTTCCTTTAAGTACTATATTTTCTGCTAGTTTGTTTTTTGTTGATTTAAGGTATTTCAAAATACGGCTGCTGCCGATAGGCTTGACACAATTGAAAAAACAAAATAACACCATAGTTGAGATCCTGGCTGAGCACAATGTTTTGCTGGATAGGTTGATTAAACAAAATTCAGCTGTGGAAAATATAAAGGAAATATTTCCTAGAAACGGGGTAGAATAACTAAAAGCACTTAACACGCTTTTAAGATCAATTTCGGATCCACATATAAAAATTTTTCTTTCAATAAGCAAAATTTTTAAATAATTAATTCAATTAATTTACCTATTTGATTTAATCGGTGGCAATTTACACTACATATTTGGTCAAAACATTATTATGAATTTTAATGTAGACGGAATTTTTGGCAAAAGCCGACTACGTGATTACAGTAATATGTTTGCTGCTTTAATAGGTAAAAAATGTATTGCATTAATTTGCAAACACTTTTAATAAAATATACTTTTTTCAAAACTTTGATATAATATCATCGTTAAACGATTTACCCGACAAGACTTTGAGGGCACCTTTTCAAAGACAAAAGAAAAAAATTTTTAAACAATCGAGTCGCAGCAAAATCAAAAATAATATTCAACAAAAAGAAAATGAAACGGTGCATATTTTAAGAATGTTCAGCCAGCCCTGAAAAAATGCGTTTAGAGTTTTGTTAAATAATTACTAATATTTATAATTATTATTTTAAATATTAAAAAGTGGGTACACAAATTAATTTAAGAATTTGTTAAACCACACTACAATAATAACCAATTTCCTTAAAACGAAATATATGTGGTAAATGGTATTTATTTTCTTAGGAACCGCCCGAAAACATTTATTTTGTTGACTAAAGAACAAGAATATACCTGGGGGGATTCAAATCAATTTCAATTACAATCACATGTAATTTGTAATTGAATATTACAATTATATGTAATTGTAATTGAAAAAATTTCAATCACAATTACTTGTAATTTGTAATTGTAATTAGGAAATAATCATTACTTGTACTTAAACAAAATTCAATTACATTTCAAAAACATTAAGTGTAACTAAATATTCTAAAAATGAATTTCTAAAACGGTTCGGATAATTTCAGCAAGTTTATTAAAACTTATATTAAAGCTCAGAAGAATATTACGGTGAGGACGTAAATGAAGGTAATAATCGCTTATGAAAAATTAAAAACTTTGATTTTGTTTATATAAAGGGTCATCCAAATGTGACGCCTAGATGTCAGCACTATATAATTTTTACACGTGACATCTTTACAAATGACATAAGCCATTTTGTTTTATTAGAAGGTAGTACAGTTTTAACCATGGACAGGTACACATTGCAACAACGCGTTTACATCATTTACATCAGATCCACTGTTTTCAAGCAAGATTTTGTTTAGTGACGAAGCTCATTTCAAAATGGATGGATTCGTAAATAAGCAAAATTGTCGTATCTGGGGTGATGAAAATCCTCGTCTTATCCATGAAAAATCTCTACACCCACAAAAAGTTACTGTTTGGTGTGCATGTTGGGCAAATGGAATCATTGGGCCATTTTTCTTCGAAGATGATGCTGGAAATGCTGTTACTGTGAATGCTGAGCGATACCAATCAATGTTGAGAGACTTTTTATGGAGACAGTTAAATCATATTGATGTGTCTGACGTCTATTTCCAGCAAGACGGTGCTACATGTCACACAACTCGAGAAAACATTACGCTTTTGCGATCAAAATATCCTCAACGTGTAATTTCACGAAATGCAGATTTCAATTGGCCTCCAAGGTCATGTGATCTAACATCATTAGATTTTTTTTGTGGGGTTTTTTGAGAAGTCGAGTGTACGCTAACAAGCCACAAACAATTAATGATCTAAAGAACAACATTCAAGTTGCAATTCGTGAAATAACACCAGCAACATGTCGGAAAGTCATTGAAAATTTCGATATTCGGATTGATGACTGCAGACGCAGTAATGGTGGACATTTGAATGATATTCTATTCCACTTATAATTGTAATGGATCATACTTTTAATAAAAAAAACAGCTTGAAAAAATTGCAAATAATTTGTGTTTTATTTCAAAGAAACATAGGCACGTTTTTGAATGACCCTTTATTTTATCATTTTATATTCAATAGTCATTAACACATCCGATTGTAAAGAAGAATGTAGTTTAAAATTTGAACTTAACCTTCACTTGCGTGATCTGAATTCATCTCTTAAGTGCCTCAAGAATTATCCTACAAAACTAAAGGCTTTTCTACGATCAAATACTCCATTCTCATCTTCAGCGCCAGTTGGAAAAGTAGTTTTCATTCGCTAGTATAATTTTAACACCTAGGCGACAAAACTTTACAGATGAAAATTTTTAAAAAATGGTTTTATTTAAAGCAAATAAAAATTTTGTTTAAATTTGCACTTTTTTTTTTAGTATGTTATGTATATAGTACATATGTATGTGCTACATCTTCCTTAAGGTTGTTATTATTTTTTGCATGTTTATTATGTGTATTTAATTGATGATAAATTATTTTTTGACTAAAAATAATTACAAAAGTAATCATTTCACAATTTTGTTTCAATTATGTAATTATGTAATTAAATTTTTCAATTACAATTACATGTAATTAGTAATTGGATTTTTTCAGTTACAAATAACAAATAATTGTAATTGAAATTTTTTAATTACAAATTACAAGTAATTGTAATTGAAATCAGGGACTAAAGTCGATTACAATTAAATGTGATAGTAATTGAAAAAATTTCAATTACAATTACATGTAATTTGTAATTGCATGTGTAATTAATTACAAATTGTAATTGATATCCCCCAGGTCTGCTATTAATAAAGTCTCTGGTAAAGTACTGCATTTTTACTATTGACAGTTTCTACAGCAAAGTACAACAAGTGTTGATTTAGTTATAGAAACGTACTAGTAAAATTCTGGTTCGAATGTCTTCATATGGTTTCATTAAAACTACCTAGTCAATACCTATTCAACTATTTTAATGTCACTATGGCATTTTCAACAACAAGCACATGTTAAATGTCTACAGCGCTGAAAATTATATGGGGTATAATTAGACTTAGTCAAAAGCGAGTCAGTAGAGTTTTTCTATTGGCATTTCTTTCAGTCGGGCAGACGCATGATGAAAACTTCTGGTAGCAGAAAATAAATGTAACTTTAAAATCAACAAAAATATATACAGTGAAGGACTTAAGTATAGGCACAAGGTGCCAAATGAAGCAAACAGTAATTTTTTTGATATTGATTATCATCAAATGTTTATTTTTAGAACGTAAAATGGTTCTTACAAAGCTTCATATAAGAAGTAATAAAAAAATTTGAACAGATTTCATTTGCCGATAGAATAATAACAAAAAAAATTTAAAAATATCGATTTTTTATGGGACAAAAGTATGGCACATTCATTGTTAACGGAAATAAAAGACGATTATAAATTCGCCAATCTGGCAATACTGTATTTTTTGACAGAATGGAATGCTCCGTTATTATTTTCAATTTGTTTCAGTTGGTGAAAAGTAAGAAAAATTTGTTAAAAATAATAATTTCTTTGTCGTTTTCTAAAAAATGTGTCCTAAATTAAGTGAAACTACAGAATCACAGCGAAAAATAATTCTCCATCTGCATAACCAAGGCAAATCTTTTGCTGAGATTGGCGAATTAATGGATCGAAGCCGCTTTACTATTCGGACAATAATTAATCGTTTTAAAGGTAAAACTAACTTTGAAAGTGCTAAACGCTGTGGTCGTCCCAGAAAATTAACTGAGAGAGAACGTGCCCAAATAATACGGAAAGTTAAAATTGATCCGAAAACAACATCTACACAGCTGGCAGCGGACGTCAAGGAAAATTTCGGTAAGGACGTCAAGGAAAATTTCGGTAAGGACGTGCACTTTAAAACTGTTCAGAGATTACTACATGAAGCCGGTTATAAATCACATGTTGCTAGACGAAAACCATTAATATCTGCAGTTAATAAAAAAAGACGTATGGATTATGCAAAACAATTTCTCTTCTCAGAAGAAAGCAAATTTAATATTTTTAAACCTGATGGACATTCACGAGTATGGCGAAAACGTAATACTGCATATGACGAAAAAAATCTTACACCAACAGTAAAGTATGGTGGCGGAGGAGTTATGGTCTGGGGCTGTATGTCTGCAGCGGGTGTCGGAGAACTAGTCTTCATTGATGAAATAATGAACAAGACTGTTTACTTAAATATTTTGAAGGAAAATGTTAAGAAAAGCGCCATTAAATTGGGTTTGTCAGAGTCATTTACATTCCAGCATGACAATGACCCCATACATTCTGCTCACGACGTCAAGATGTGGCTTGCATATAACACCGCACATGTATTGCCACATCCTCCGCAGTCCCCAGACCTAAATCCCATTGAGCATTTGTGGGAGGAGCTAGACCGAAGAATTCGGAATCGCAATATTTCAAACAAATGTGAGCTTAAAACAGCGTTAACCGAAGAATGGCTTAAAATTGATAAAAATTTTACAAAAAAATTAGTACACTCTATGCCTAATAGACCTTAAGCCGTTATTAAGCAGAATGGGCTGCCAACAAAATACTAATTTGAGTTTCTGACTAGTTTTGATTCCGTTAACAAAGAATGTGCTTATACTTTTGTCCCACAGAAAATCAAGTTTTTTAAACCTTTTCGTTATTTTTCTACCACCGAATAAAATCTGTTCGACTTTTTTGGTTATTTTTAATATGAATTACTGTTATAATTATTATATGTTCTTTAAATAAATATTTGATACTTACAAATGTGAAAAAAACATATTTTGTTTCATTTTGCAGCTTGTGCCTATACTTAAGTCCTTCACTGTATATTAAAGATCCTTGTAAAATGTATATGAATAAAAGACTGACTTTTCCGACTCACATTGAAAGTCTGGCAAACAATGTTTTGTGCAACGAAAACGTTAAATATACCGTTATTTTTATTTTATTTTCTTCTATTGCTTTCAAAATTATGGTTCATTATTGCCTAATCATTCAGTGGGTACAATTTGTTAGTCTTTTTTGAAATTCCGCGTAATATTAAGCAGTCCACCTTGGAAGAACGTAAAATAGCAATTGATCTGCATTTAGAAGGCTAATGTAGACGAGAAATAGCGAAATTGACAAAAAAAAAGCAAATCGGTAGATTTAAAGATAATGTTTTAATTGCAAATAAAGAACGTAGAGCCCGGCCAAAGATGAGCGCATCAACTTAAGGAAAGTGAAGAAAAATCAATTTATTTGTGCACCAAAATTGATTGCAATGGTCAAAGTAACTTCTGGGACGGAGGTAAACGTGAATCTATAAGTTTTTAGGACAGAGATTCAAGATTTAGTCATCCTTAGGCTTTGTTCTTGGTTTTTAGAATAATAAAATACTAATTTTACTTGCTGGTTTAAGCGCCTAACGTAGGTATTTTAAACTTACATGAAATAAGCACACACAAAAAAGCAGCTGTCAAAACACAATTAAAATACCTATGCAAAAAAGAAAGTTATTTAAAATTATTTAAAATTGGATTTTCTAATAAAGATGAAGAGTTAAGTGATTCAGAAATATACGAAAACTTTAATGAAGCAGTTATAAGAACACAAATAAATCACTTTTATTGTACAATGAAACTAAATTCAGGCAAAGGTTTAGCCTGTTCCGTCTGTTTTTTTTTTACATTCAATTGTACGTTTTCTTTCGTTTATTAATTTTGTTAAGTACCTATTCCACTTCAATTATTGTAAAATAAGAAGATCTTTTAATTTCGTTTGCACAAGGCATATTTTTTTTATTAATTTCAAACTTTAAGATAAACAATCAATTTGTTCTTCTTCATTATGACATTTTTAATAAAATGCTGCCATTTTGTTGTGTTCTACAAGGTTTAAACTACCACTCAAAAACGTCAACGGCAATTAATATTAGATTAAGTATAAGATTAGCTAATCAAAAAAAAAAAAAAACTTGAGTAAACTCGAACCTAAAAACCCGCTCTAAGACTTCTCCGAAAAAACGATTTTCATTGCCGAGTTGCACGGAAGAAGCGCCTATTAAGCAAGAACAACCAAAATTATCGTCTTGTTTTTATAGTTATTGTTAACTAGTAAATTTAACAAGTGTTGCGCAAACCAAATAAAGAGACGGAGGGCAAAAATTTTAAGAAAGACGATTAAACGCGGTGGCGTGTCGGTTATGGTTTGGGGGTGCATGGCTGCTTTAGGAGTTGGAAACTTGCATTGTATTGATGAAGTAATGGATAAAAATGTCTATTTAACAATTTTGAATCAAGAATTTTAAGAAAGAATTGAAAAACTAAGCATTGAAATAAACTTCTAATTCTAATCGGGCAATGATCCCAAGCACTTAGCATATGATGTTGTAATAGCTGGAGGTCATTTAAACAAAAATATAAACTATTTTCCCTATTTATGTTTTTAAATTTGTTTTGTTGGCCGGCGTTTGAAACGCCACTGGCACTATTGTTTATGCCGGCACTAACAAGCGCCAAGGCAAAGCACTACTAGGAGTGCCGGTGGTAATTCCAAAGAAAACAAGGAGCCAATTGCTCGGCTGAGTTTTGTATTTAGAATAAATCTTTTATTACAAAATTTGCTAACGGTACTTAAATCTAATCCGTATTCTATCTATTTACATGCAATTACATGCTTACACATACATACATAAAATATTGTTTATTTACTTATAACAAATATAAATAATACAGCTGATTCTAAAAATATATGAAACAGCTGATTCAACCATAAATTATTAGAGATGTGTAATAAATGAATAGAGATGTGTAATAAATACATTACACCCTCACCCTTTATTGAAAAAAAAAATTTGTTTATATATATAAATTTTTTTTTTATAATACAATTCATTTAATTATATTTTTTCAACACATTATTATTATATTTTCTCATTTTACCTCCTCCTATATCTAAAATAGAATTAACTCCTTGTTTTTCTCTTATCCTGTAGGGCCCACAATATGGTGCCTGGTTTTCCTTCCTATTCACTGTTCTTAGTAGCACTTGCTCTCCTACTTCTAAATTAAGTGATTTTGTGTTTCGAAATTTATTTACTCTACCGACTTTAGCAATTTCTAAATATTCTTTTGTTTTCTCTAAAGAAAATTTTAATCTTTGCTTTAATTCCCTTGCATAGTTCTCTATATTGTAAATTTTTTCATTACTTTCAATTTCATCATTTGGCATGTAAGGTAACTTCCCAAAGACCAATTCATATGGCACAATTTTTACACCACCAAAACTATTAAAACAAACTCACAAACGCAAAACACCCACAGATGGTCACACTAGTATTGGGTAGGTAACCCAATACTAAAAGACTGAAATATTAAAATTATATACCTTCAATTAACATGACAGATATCACGCAATCTACCTGCATAATACCATTTAAATAGACACCTTTCTAACGGACAAAACTACCTGAACCCATCACTATCTATGCAACCAACCCCTTCCACTATCTAACCAGTACTAATCAAAACGCGGCTTGAAAATGATGTCCTCACATCGAAAGCGCTCGCCAATCGTACCAAATAAACAGCCAGTGACGACGGTCTTCACCGAAAGGTATGACAACAGTATTTTGGGATTATTGTGTTTCACTGTGCATATTAATAATTCTTGGAAAAAACAGACTTCAAAACAGATTTTACTTGTTTGTCTACAACGCTTTAAAATTTCGGCCACACACATCAAATTACATCAACTATTGTAACACCTTCTAATTTATTGTGTACTTTTTCTTATAGGGGATTTAGCAGGTACCTTGTAAATTTCAGCAGTCTGTCTATACCGCTTCAATAGTTTTGCCACATACATCAAATTACATCGACTATTGGAACACTCTTTATTGTTCAAAACCAAATTTTATACTTGCTGTTGTAGCAGACTTAGCAGTATAGGTTTTTTTTTTGTAAATTTCAACCGTCTTTCTAAACTGGTTAACAGTTATGCCAGATACGTCAAAATACATCAGCTATTGTAACCCCCCCTTTATTTATAATTTTAAATATTTAAACTTCTTAATATATCAGACAAAATAGTGGACATTCTGTCTAATTTTCAAGTGTTTGTCCATAATGGCTTAAACGATAGGGCCATATAGGTCAGGCACAAATATAAAATGCATCATTCAGTCAAATTTATAACCTCCTCCTTTTTTTGAAGTCGGTTAAAACAGTTAAAAAGCAAAAACCCTGGAAAATGCAAAAAATATTATATTAGGATTAGGAGAATTATATAAATAACCAACAATTAAAACAAACATTTTTTAAGTGATGTACACTGATGCATATGTTAAGTGTATGTAAGATATTTTCATTGATTTTTCTTTATTAGTAAATTTATTTTGAGAAGTCATAAATTATAATTTAATGTTCAATATCAGCGACATTTATTTTTCAGCAAATATTGAATTTAATAGATATCATTATATTCTTCACACGCCAGTGGTTTGAAAACGATTTATATTGGACTTGCAGTGCATTTATTGCAAGTTGTATAAACAGTGTTCAAAATTTTCCATCTACAAAAAGACCCGTAAAATTGGGTGCTTTCACATTTATATTGCTACTTTCTTTATGAAATTTTTTTATGAAAAAGATTAAATACTTTTCTAAACATGTGTAAATGGGTTAATAATCTGTGAATTATTAACTTTAAAATCCGATAGGTCCCATCCCGTAATCTATCTTTATTTGTCCGCAACTTCTTTATACTCTTTTATACAAGTATTTAGAGTATTTAAATGTGCCCCAAACACGAAAACATATTTAAAGATTTGTCCTAAATACGAAAACATATTTGTAATTATGTCACATATATTAAAAACATATATTTAAATGTGTTATCACGTAAGCTGTTACGTCGAAACATATTTAGCTCGATATATTTATATTCACTCACTTTTTCCTGCCCTATTTTTTAAAAGCAAAGTTAAATTTTTTGGGACTGACGCTACTTTCAAAATTTTAGTCAAAGAATTAAAGACCTAGAAGAAATGGTGTAAATTTTAAAAAATATAATGATGAAACAAAATTTGTTTTTTGTTGGCTCTTACAACAGGCGATGATTTAGGGTTAAATAGTATATTAGGGTAAACCAAAAATGTTTCTTTAAAGGTTTATTGTTTATGTAATAAAGAAGAGTCTGTACGCTCAACGCATGAACTTAAACATAAACTTTGTACTGAATAAATTATCAACAGTACATAAATATTGATGAAACTCCTGAAAAACTACTAAACTCATTTCATGTTGTAAATATTTTGCGACTATCATGAACTATTTGTTCGAAGGCATCTGCCAATACGATATTGTCCAAATTTTATATCAAATTGTTTAAACAGAAAAATATATATCAAAAGAATTATTAACAGATAGAAAAATTTTATTCCCATCTGAAGAAACTGGGAAATGTAATGTTAAATTAAAGCCCTACAAAAGACTTAACATGTTGGCGCGTGAAATGTGGTAAATTGGCAATTTTCTTCCAAAAATGATAGGAGATTTAACATAACAGTAAGCACTGGAAACTTTTTTGTAAATTGGTAAATATAATGGACGAAATATTAAGATCCGAATTTGATGAAGTTATTTTGAACAGACTTGAGTGTAAAATTGAAAAGCTCCACAGATTGCATGTTGAATTATTTGGTAATAATTTCAAATCAAAACACTACTTCTTAAATCATTACTCATCCATAATTCCACAAGTTTGATTTGATTTTAAACACAGATAATTAAAGTTGTATGCTAATTCTTTTACATCCAGAAAGAAAATGCCATTTTCGATAGGTATTAAATGTATGCTAAAAAGTTCTTGTTATTTGAGATAGTATTACAAGATAAATATGTATTTGGAAACATGAAAGGAGATAAATTGTTTGAAAAATGGTACCACAGCAAAATATTTCATAACAACTGTAGGAAGAAACATCGTAAAGAATAAAAAAAAAAAAAAATTAACAAGTAAGGTAATAGTGATATGCATATATGATATACACAGTGGCGACCACTTCTGGATACATGCACTTCATGTGTTACTTAAAAACGCTAAAGTTAAACCGAAGTTTAGCCCAATTTTGTGAAAAAAGTCAATGTATCCACTTTTTCCCGTTAAAGTTTTTGTTATCTGGCAGCACCATAAGTAGGCAAATATCAGTTATTTTTCCAGTTATTTTATTTGATTGTAAATAAATGAAACAAAGAATTTACGCTAGTAGCCAAATTTTAATTTGTTATTGTTTTTTTTTTTTTTAAACAATCAACTTTTAATAAAAATGCGAAAGATTTGTTGAAATGACAAAAAACAATCACTCAGCACGCGAAATTGCCAGGACATTGGGAATTTGCCACCGAACAGTGCTTCAAGTAAGAAAAAGCAAAAATATTAGCGGACAAGGTGCAAAAAATAGCGACGAGGTTTGCTTACCGAGAGAGATGCTCAGGCCATGGAACATTTATTGGTTACGAAAGAGGCAAAAACACCAAAATAGGCAGCAGATGCCATAAACAAACCAGTTAGTGAGTGGACGGCACGCAGAGCGCTTAAAAAATCGGGCTCGCTTCAGCTATAAAGCAAAAAAAAAAACTAGCACTGTCGGAAAAAAATGTAAAAGCACGACTAAAGTTCTGCAAAGAGCACAAAAACTAGTGTGTAAGACTGGAAACAGGTAATACGGTCAGGTGAAACCAAAATAAATCGTTTTCAGTCGAATGGCAAGGAGTACTACTGGCACCGTTCTTATGAAAACCTTAAAAAACACCAAGTAAAAGAAACCGTGAAGCACGGTGGTGGAAGCTTAATGGTTTGGGCCTGTTTTACTTGGTGGTACCTTGGTCCAGTGGTAAAAAATGATGGAATGAAAAAAGAAGATTATCTTCATATCCTTGGTGATAATTTGCCCGATTTTGTGGACCAAAGTGCTTACCCGGAAGATTTTAAACATGCGGCCAAAATCGGTAAGGATGGGCTGTCAAATCAAAAATTTCAAATAATGCAATGGTCAGCGCAAAGCCCACATCTCAACCCGATCGAAAACCTATGGGCTTTGCTGAAGAAACGTCTTTTACGGTATGATAATGTGCCAACGAATTTAAATGAACTTTGGTCCCGAGTCCAAGCGGAATGGTCAAATATTCCGGAGCATACCATTGAAAACTTAGTCGAAAGTATGCCAAGACGTGTCAAAAGCGTGATTAAAGCAAAAGGGCTCTGGACAAAATATTGATAATTAAAAAAAAAATTTTTTTCAAACGTCGAGAAGTGGTATCCACTGGGGCGTTTTTAAAAAATCGTATTAATCTTAAGTTTATCCTTAAATAGTATTGAATTTCATTTTGTTTTCTTAAAATATTATTTTATTAAATAAATTAAAATAAAAAATTTAACTGATTTTCCTTTATTTTATGTATTCTGCCCCGGTTTTAAATCTTCCTAAACAAATATTTTATTTGGTATGGTATACTTGCCACGTGACAATATAGAGAATTTTGAAGAACTTCACTGTGAGTTGTTATCGAAATATTCTGATATTATAGTGGTAGGTGATTGGAATTGCAACATGTTTAAAGTGGTCAAGGCAAATCTCATGCGATCTATGTGTTCTCGCTGTGGTCTTTTTATTAATCATAATTCTATTCCTACTTAAGTCGATATTGCTCATTCCTCAACTTCCTTATTGGACCTATGGCTTTTAAGTGATCATTCAGAAATTCTTTATTCAAATCAACTTCACCATTCACTCATACTTGCAGCTTTCAGCTTTAACTTCCCTAAATTTTGTGAACTTATTGAATATCGTAACTTTAATGCTATTGATTGGAGTGGTTTATTGTCGTCTTTGTCTGAGTTTGACTCGTATGCATTTTTTAATTCCTATGATGTAGATACTCAAAGTGATATTATCAACCCATTGTTTGCTTCCCTTTACAACTTTACACCTGTGGTTCGAAAGAGGTTAAATCAAATGACTGTAATTGGATGAGATCTGAAGCTATTGTGTTGGCGAGATCACTAAGAGATTTAGCATACTCCGCGTTCTTACATAATAAAACTGCACAAAATTGGGCTACTTTCTGCAGGTATCGAAATAAGGCAAAATCTGTCATTCGAAAGGAAAAAAGAAAACAGTTTACTCGATTATTTTCTGGGTTGAATATCTCTGGAATGTGGAGGGTTTTAAAGGGCTGCGGCTTTACCGAAAATGAGATGGTTTCTAGTTATTTTGATGTTGACGAAATAAATAATTATTTTGCTAATACTCAGTCATCTGTTTCTAACAACGTTGATTTTGGTTCTTTTGATGCCGTTGACGGAACTTTTTCTTTTGCTCGCATCAATGAAAATGAATTGTTTGAGGCCATTTGCAAAATTAAATCCAAATCATTGGGTGTTGATAAAATTCCAATCCGTTTTGTAAAATTAATTTATCCCTATGTATCTATTATCCTTACTCATCACGTCAACACTATTTTGCATTCTTCAACTTTTCCATCTTCCTGGAAGATTGCACGTGTGGTACCTAAATCACGATGTATTGGAAGTGTCGATGACCTGAGGCCAATTGCAATTCTCCCGGCTCTTTCGAAAGCTATTGAGGGTATAATGAAAGATCAGATTATTTCTTTTGTCCACAATTCAATTAACCCATCGCAATATGCTTTTCGTGGTCATAATACTTCAGCCTTATTGCTGGACTTGACTGATGATACGAGGTCCCTTTTGAATAAGGACAGCGCTGCGGTATTAATTTCGCTTGATCTGACAAAAGCTTTCAACTCTGTGAATTTTAGTATTTTAATAAGAAAGTTGAGGGAGAATTTAAATTTTTCAACAACTGCGTGTAAATTGATTTATTCTTACTTATGTGATCGTCAGCAATTTGTTGATGTACATAACAACTTTTCGAACTTAGTTAGCCTTAACTCAGGGGATCCTCAGGGATCAGTTTTAGGTCCACTTCTTTTTGTGCTCTACGTCAATGATTTTTCACTTCATTTAGAAAATAGTTATTGTAAGTCATACATTTTTGCTGACGATATATTTCTTCTTTTTACCGGTATGCGATCTAATATACATGCCCTACAGTTAAATATTAATGAAACTTGCAACGAGTTTACTTTTGGTTGAATGAAAACTCACTTTCCATAAATGCTTTGAAAACAAAAATGCTGATTCTTGGAAACTCTACCCTGCTTTCGCCTTCTCTAAACATATTTTTTGGTCAATCTTGTGTTGAAGTTTTGGATAAACTTAAGTGTCTTGGGGTTTTCCTTGAGAACAGGTTATCTTTTGAGGACCATATGGACTATCTCTGCAGTAAGGTGTCAGGGCTCTTGCGACTACTTTATTCTACTAATATATACGTCCCTTTTCGTGTCAAGTTAACCTTGGCTCATGCTATTCTGATGCCGCAGATTCTATATGGTATCCAAGTTTTCTTCGGAGCTAGCATACTTGTTTTAACAAGTTTAAATCGCATTATGAACATGATAGTTAGGCATGTTTATGGCGTTGCTAGAAGGGATCATATATCGGATTATGTAAAACGCTTTCTGGGCTGCTCATTTCATAATTTTATTGTATTGCGCAATTTACTATTTTGCTACAGGGTCATAAAAAGTGGTATTCCTGCTTAACTTTGTTCTAAATTTCTCTTTTCGCATTCTACTAGAAACCCTCAGCTTTTCATTCCAAGAATCTATAACTCCCAGTTTGAGAAGTCTTTTATAGTGAGAATAGCTCGTCATTGTAATTCTTTACCTCTTATACTTCGACTTTTTTCTCACTCTAATAATGCGTTTCGACGCAAGCTACTTTTCTATCTAAACACCTTATAGTTTGAAAGACCGTCTTATTTATAAATTAATTTTTATGAATTAATTTTTCTGAATTCTAAAGATTTTTAACACTTCATACTTTTATATGTTCTGTATTCTTGCAGTTGTATTAATCACTTGCGATTTGTTTTTGGGATCTTTTATTGACACGTGCTTCTTTAAAATCTTGTTTTTAGGGGGGAACCAATGATATTCACGATATTTGTACGAGGACTGCTCTATATATTTCTGGCCTAATAGTGAAAATGCGAATATTTATAATCAAAAATGGTTTTATTGTTTTTCAAAGTATTCTCCAGCATGCGCTCAAACCAGTTGTCGAAGCACTTTTTCCACTCCGATTGAGACACCTCTAAAACATGGTTTTTGAACACTTCAACAGCTTCTTCTGGCGACGAAAATCGTTGACCACGTATTTTTTTCTTGATGTGCGGAAACAAGAAGAAGTCATTAGGTGCCAAGTCAGGGCTGTACGGTGGATGACCCATTAATTCGACGTTTTGGCCGGTCAAAAACGCACTGGTTTGAGCCGATGTGTGAGAGCTCGCATTGTCATGGTTAACAATGATTCGTGTTCTCTTGTTGGTTTTTCGAATTTCTCCGATGACTTAAGGCAAACAATATGTAGTGTACCACTCAGAAGTGACCGTCCTACGTTGCTCAAGCGTAACAGTCGCCACATGACCAGTTTTGCCGAAGAAACAGGCGACCATTTGCTTCGAAGTGCTTCTTCCACGAACAACTTTCGTTGGATTTTGCTCGTCTTTGAAGACCCACACGGTCGATTGTTGTTTCGTTTCGGGCACATACGCATAGATCCATAATTCGTCACCTTTGACGATCTTATAAACGTCTTTTGAAGCACCGCAATCGTATTTTTGCAACATTTCTTTGCACCAATCGACACGAGCCTTTTTTTGAGCGACTTTTAAATTGTGCGAGATCCAACGAGAACAAACCTCTTTTACGGCCAGGTGTTCATGCAGTATCGAATGTATGCTGGTAGAAGAAATGTCCAAGGATGCCTCTATCTCTCGGTATGTCGCATGTCGATCTTGCATTATGAGTTCACGCACGGCATCAATGTTCTCTGGCACAACAGCTATTTTTGGACGTCCTTCACGGAATTCGTCTTTGAGCGAGCTTCGGCCACGATTAAATTCATTATACCAATTTTTCACAGTGCTATAGGATGGTGCTTCATCGCCATACAAAGATTTAAGTTCATCAATGCACTCTTGTCGTGATAATCCACGTCGAAAGTTGTGAAAAATGATAGCACAAAAATGTTCACGACTTTATTCCATTTTTTTCTATATTAATTTTTTCAAGTCACTGTAAACAACACAAATAATGGTCGTACGTCAAAACGTTTTGAGTACGATTATGCTTAAAAATGACGAACTTTCCAATGGAAATGTCAGATTGCACTTGGCAGCACTCAGTGTTGCCAGGCCAGAAATATATAAAGCAGCCCTCGTAGGTTAGGTTAGGTCAGGCAGGCGGCCGTGTTGCCACAGCCCACTTGGGTCCATTGATTGGTTCCTTTGTGTTACCTGCTGTTAGAAGGGAGAGAGAAGAAGAAACAGACAAGATTAAGATAGGAATTAGGAATGAAGAGATGAAAAGGGCAGAAAGAGAAGGAGAAGAGAATCGCGGGTCCGAGAATACGGAGAATGCCCAAGAAAAAAATGCAGAGAAGAATCCTCTAAGTGGGTCCAGTCGACAAAAGGGTGCGCTCATCCCCTAAATGACTCACGGTGTCCGGTTGTGGGCCGGTAAGCCACCCACGGTACCTTAAAAAGGAGCTAATCCTGGCTGGACCCATTGACGAAATATCAGAAAGGCCCTCATAGTACCGCTGACCAAGATATCTCAGTCGTATACACTCCAGCGCAGGGCATTGACAGAAAAGGTGTTTCAGGAATGGCGCCATGTGGTCTCTAAATTGGGTACCTGGCACCTGAAAATTTTTTTATTTTTGGAATTTCTTCAGTTTTTTACTGATTTTAAACATAATACATGGTCTTAAACGCCTAGTCAATACCTACCAAATGGTGCCTTAATCTGCATATTTTCCTTTTAAAATCGTTTTTCGATACCCTGATCCTGTTTTTTCAAAGTATTGAATACAATTCCCAATAATTTTTTTTTTAATTTTATCATAGTAAGCGAGCAAAATTTGAAATATTTTGGAAAAATTTAAAGATTATAAATGTTATACATATATTATATTATATATTGTTATTCTTCTGACTTAGAAGGAATTTATGATGTTTAAACCAAGTTTCTGATCATTGCTGTAGAAAATGAAGATCCTTCAACTTAACCTATTTTACATTGAAATTTGGCTTTAGCCTTTATGTTCTAAAGTCCCAAAGCTAGAATCGGGAAAAAATGCTGTAAAAAAGCTATATATACTCCGAAGTGTTGCAAAAAGTATTTCGTAAGTCCTTGTCAATATGTGGACCTTATAGGCAAAAGAGCTAAAATTCCAATTTTTAGATTTTTGGACTTTGTTTTAGGAATTGTGGGATCTCCTTTATTTAAATTTTGGAGATTTTTTGCCATTTAATTAAGGCTGACCAACTACTGTGAGCACCCAAACTTTTAAGAAATTTAGGTAAACACAGATTTATAACAGCAAATAAATAAAAGAAAATGTTTGAATTGCTATTGTTGGTGTTTTAGTGGGCTTTGTGGATTACATCCATGTAACGGGGCAGGCGAATAATATTCGCCACAACATAATTCTACATTTTATTTATTTACAGAAAAAAACTACAAAAGAGTTAGCTGAAATGTAGCTATGTTGATGTTTACAAAAGAAGAGCAACAGAAGTGGAAAAGACAACCGATTGAAAAAAAAAATATAGCTGATAGGCCGAACACACAAGACAGTAAAGTTCAGCTATACTAACAACAACGCGAAGAAACAAACAAGACAAAAGAATACAAACCATATACTGTTGTGTAGTCTTGTAGTTAGAAACAGCTATAAAAGCAAAGAGAAAAGGGCAATAATTTTAATTAATTGGAAACTGTGAATGTCAGCAAGTGGTAGCAAAAGCCGGCAAGAGAAAAGATTTAATTTCAAAGAGCAAGTGATACCAATCCTAGTAAAGATAAGTACAGGGAAAATGTATACGGATTACATCCGATTTACCTCTTTATCGAGTAAGGGGAGGTAGGGAACTGGCTCAGGGCAAAGTTATAAATAGTTTTCCCGGAGGTTCTCACACGGAAAGCTTAGGGAAAAGAGTAGGCTCTTGAATAACATTCGGGGCAGAACCAAAGTATAAAAGTTCAAGCATAGAAGTAGGGCGTCGGCTAGTGTTACCACAAGGACTTACGATAAATTATCATACAAACAAAAAAGTGTTTAATAAAAAAAAAATTAAGGCTGCGGGTAAAAGAAAAGAAAACGTATTTTTTTAACACTGGATTTGAAATCGCGTGGAAAAATTTAAAGGACACATATGAGAATCCGCTAATGTTGGTTAATAATCAACTTTCTTTTTGGCATAGAAACTATGACAAAGGAAACTAGTTCGGGCCTGAAAAATTTACAACGCGGTATTAATAGTTTTTTAACTACTATGTCGGTTTACGAAATAGATACTCTTAATTGGGATCCAACGATTGCCAAATCAAACAGTCACGTTTTGGGAGAAAAGTATAAAGGACAAAACTGCTTTGTCGCTTTGGAAGGACCTAGACATCTTCTTAACGGAACGAATCAAACTTTGGATTGTATACGCGATTTCACAAGTTAGGAAACAGAAAAGAAAGTTGTTGAACGAAAAGTTAAGTCCCATATATCTAATACAGTTTCATCTAATTACTGTTATATCCAAAGCAATCGCATTTGCTTCGATTTTTTCGTCGGTTTAAGCAATTGTCCTTATCTGAGCGTTTTTCTACTGTGAAAATAATTCATTGCTGCGTTAACTGCTTAATGATATCCCATGAGGTCAAAGATTGCAAAAGTGAACATAATTGCTTCATTTGTAATCAACTTCATCGCAATTCGCCTACAGATAATTCTGTTAATAATAACAACAATAATAATAATAATAACAATGATAATAATATAGGGGGTGGACAGTGTTTGGGTGCGGTGCATATGGAACAACAATTGCCATCGACGTCAGCTACCACTCGTGTTAACTTCAGTCGTCAAGTTTTTCACATATCACAAAATTCGTATGTTTTATTGGGAACTGCTATGATTTCCATTCTTTGTCATGATACTACATATCCGGCAAGGGCCTTAATTGACTTAGCTTCAGAAGCTTCATTTATTTCAGAACGTTTGCGAAATCAATTACGAATTCCGTCACATTCTACGATTGTAAAGAAACTTCATCGACTTAAAGAAAATTTGCACAATTAGAGTGGGTTCTCCAGTGAGTAAAAGGATTGGGTTAGAAGCTCTTCCACTTGCTTTACCATCAATTTAGAGTAATTTAATTTAATTGTCCCTCGGATATTAGGTGTGAATTCTCTGGCATTCAATTGGCCGATAAAAACTTTTACAAGAGCAGACCAGTTGATCTTTTGCTTTGCGCTGATTTGTACTCAAAAATAATTCTTGGCGAAGTTCACAAAGATATTTTTGGATCTCTAATGGCACAGATGGATGGATTCTGAGAGATGCAATTGAAGTTCTAGTAACGTTTTTCGACTGCCGTTATCTTTTCCGAAGAAGATAATTTAAATTAGAATCTCTTGAGATTTTGGTAGTTAGAGGAAAAGAAAAATTACGACTCCTGACAAGATTTGTGAGGAGATTTATAGGAATACCACTATCCGGGATCCGCTACCTTTCAGGCCTGAATTTCCTCGTGAAATTATTTTGGGCATATCAGGGTCTACTGCTTTTTCGTAAAGGATTATTTGATCAGGCTGTCGCGAGTACATGCTATTTGCCACATCATCCGGTGATTAAGCCGGAACGGAAAACAACGGAACTTAGAGTCGTTATTAACGCATGAAATCAAACGTCCTATGGCAATACCTTAAATTATTGTCTCGTAAGGCCTACTCTGCAGGCTGATTTGGTCAATTTGATACTGCGTTGGCGATTATTCGAGTTTATGTTTAATTGCGACATCTGGAAAATGTATAGGCAGATTTGGGTCCATTCCTCTC
This sequence comes from Cistogaster globosa, assembly GCA_937654795.1. Lineage (NCBI taxonomy): Eukaryota > Metazoa > Arthropoda > Insecta > Diptera > Tachinidae > Cistogaster > Cistogaster globosa. Next base: position 70,431,848 of record OW569404.1, on the reverse strand, counting down.
ATACCCCTTTCCAGAGAATCCTTTATAGGTCGACATCCGATCATCAGATGATTGATTATGAATTACAGACTGTAACTTTTGGATTAAATTGCGCACCTTATTTTGCAATTGGAACTTTGCTGCAATTAGCTGATGACTGTGAGGATGAATTTCCCCCAGCTTTAAAAATTTTAAGAAAAGGTATGTACGTCGATGATGTTTTGACTGGATCGCATGAGATCCCGAGCGCTTTGCTGGCCAGGGATCAGTTGACTGCTGCATTGTTATCTGCGGGTTTCGAGCTAAGAAAGTGGCTATCGAATAAGAGATCTATTTTGGGTAGAATGCCTTCGGATCACTTGGTGGATGCAAAGGTTTTGACGTTTGAAGAGTCTAGTTGGTCCAAAACTTTAAGGATTTTGTGAAATGCTCAAATAGATAAGTTCTTTTTAAAAGTTTGTCCTTTGCAGGTTAAATCAGGCAATACAAAAAGGGAAGTATTATCAACTAAGTTTTTTAATCCAGTTGGTTGGTTAAGTCTAGTAATTCTCACAGCGAAGATAATTATGCAACGCATTTGGTTGGGTAATATCGGTTGGGATGACGTATTATCACAATGGTTAAAATTTGTTGAATTTTTCACCAAGATGGGTAAACTATTACAAAGCCTCGACTGCCGAACTTCATATTTTTTCAGATGCCTCGGAAAAGGCATACGCGGGGGTAATTTTTATCCGAACTGAGTCACCAAGTGGAGAAATTCATACTCTTTTATTGTCATCTAAGACAAAAGCAGCACCAGTTAAATCAGTTTCGTTACCTCGACTTGAATTATGCGGAGCAGTTTTGGCATCAGAATTGTTAAAAAACATCCTTAGGGAAATTGAAATAGGCATTGAGCGTGTTTATTGTTAGACAGACTCTACGATTGTGCTGGCTTGGCTTTGCAAACCTCATTGTTTTTGGACCACCTTTGTCGCAAATAGTTTTTGTCGCATTCATGTTCGTTCAGAGGACAATCCTGCGGACCTGGGCAACATGGGGGGTGGATCCGCTCACTTTGTCAAAAAGTGAACTCTTGTGGCACGGCCCAACATGGTTAGGACAGAAAAAGGACCGTTGGTATACACCAACTCTGCGAAATCTCGATACTGATATGGAAAGTCGAATTGTGAAAGTTCATGCGTCATTTTTCTCTAAATTTGAGGACATTTTGAAAAGGTTCTCATCACTGAGCAGGGCTATGCGCGTCATTGCTTATATGTTTCGATTTTTTCCCTCAACGCACCCAGCCCACAAAGGTCACTTTAATTATGAAAATAATTTCGCGTCTGGTGATGAACTAAAAATGGTAAAAAATTGTGTTAATCATGTTCTCATTTAATTTTATGTATATACTTTTCATTATTTCAAGAAATAAAGCTTTAGTTTTTCGTGTATAGCTTACCAATTAAAAAAGACTCAATTATTTACTCGACATACGCTTAGCAGTTATTGCTCAGAAGTTATATTTCGCTGAGGAGTATAAAAATCTATTAGATAAGATGTCCTTATCATAAAATAAAGTTTTAGTTTTTCAACATTAGGTGACCCCGAGGAAAAAAATGTCTCTTCCACACACTCGTCCAATACCTAACATATCTCAAAAAGACAACGTTAATATTTTGGATCAAGCCATAGGAGATTCAACTAACCAACCACTTCAAGATCATGAAATCGCTGTAAAATCAAGCAATATATTAAAGTTTCCACCATTATGGCCAAAGAATCCCGTGTCTGGTTTTTGCAAATAGAATTCACTTTTTAATTTCAAGAATTTCTTCAGACGAGCCAAAATTTCGACACTTAGTGGCAAATATTGACGCAAGCACTTTAGACTTGGTGAGTGATATCGTCGAAAAAAGCTTCAACTGGCAATAGGTACGAAATCCTTAAAACAAGAATTATTAGTCTGTTCAGCGAATTTGACGAAAGAAAACTTAAAAGATTACTAAGTGGACAAAACCTTTGTGACCAAGAACCTTCTCATTTTCTAAGAACGATGCAAAACTCAGGGCGTGGCCAGGTTGGAGAAAATTTCATCAGATCCTTGCTTTTAGAGCAACTTCCAGAGGATGCTAGATCAATTCTAGCTATTAGTGAACAACAAAATGTCAACAAACTTGCTGAACAAGTTGACAAAATCATTGATATTGCACAGCCAGCTTTCATTACATAAATTTCAACACCTCAAGACAAATTATTTTAAGAGTTGTCACAACAAATTGAGTCTCTTCAGCAGCAATTCAATAATTTTAGTCGAAGTAGGAGTCGTAGCAGAAGTTGTTCACGGAAAACGCCAAAGTTCAAAGAGATCCATGAAGAATACTGTTGGTTTTATAAAATAAGATAAAAAGTGTAAATCCCCATGCAAGTATCACCGAAACTACTAATACATCAAGCCGCCTTTTCATAAATGATAATTCTACTAAATCCATTTATTTAATAGATACAGGAGCAGATGTTTCTGTTATTCCCAATTCAAAAAGCAAATCATATAAATTTTCAAATATACAACTTTTTGCAGCCAATGGTACGCCAATTAAAACTTTTGGAACAACTTGGATCTTGGCCTGCGGCTTTTTATCCTCGACTCGTCAACATCTCTATTTGCTAAGAAAAACAACATATACCATCATACCGAAACAACTGGACCACCTGTCAAATCAGACTCTAAGAGACTAGCTTTGGCAAAGAAGGAATTTAATTTCATGCTCTAAAATGGCATAATACTTCCTTCAAAAAGTATGTAGTCAAATGTCTTACATATAGTTATCAAAAAGAATGAAGATTGGCGACCTTTTGGCGATTATCGGCAGTTACATAAAATAACTATTCCTGACCGATATCCCATTTCATTATTAACGGATTATGTTCACTTTCTTCATGGTCGAAAATTTTTTACAAAACTTGACCTCACGCGCGCATACGACCAAATCTCTGTAAATCCACACGACATTTCAAAAACTGCTATTATTACACCATTCGGCCTGTATGAAATTTTAAAAATGTCATTGGGATTGAAAAATGCAGCAAAAAGTTTTCAAAGGTTTAAGGATGAAATATGTGGAGTATTAGATTTCGTCTGTTTTTACATTGATGACGTATTGATTGCATCTTTTACTGAAGAACAACATTTACAACATCTTCGAACAATATTTCAACGTGTGAAATATTGTGAATTCGGCGTAAATAAAATAGATTTTTTGGGATTTCAAATAACATCAGAAGGTATTGAACCCTCGAAATCAAAAGTTGGGGCAATTCTCAATTATCCTATACCAAAAAACATTCAGGATCTCCGACGATTTTTGTGCATTATAAACTTCTACAGAAGCTTCATTCCTAATGCAGCAAAACATCACGCTCTATTTAACGACTACCTCAAAGGCTCAGTTAAAAACAAAAAAAGTTAATCAGCTAGAATGATAAATCCGAAAAAGCTTTTATAAACTGTAAATCTTTTTCAAATGCAGTAGCTTAAGACCATCCTAATAAAGATGCCCCTCTATCTTTAAGAGTTGACGCTTTAGACTTTGCGGTTGGGGCCGTCTTAAAACAAGTCGTAAAAGGTGTTTGTCAACCTCTTCCAAGAAGCTAAGTCCAGCTGAATGTAAATATAGTGCTCGTGAGTTGTGTGCTGCTTACAAAGCTGTTAGACATTTTCGTTATTTATTAGAAGCTAAAGAATTTACTATATATACCGATCATAAGCCTCTCAAATTTGCTTTGCAACAAAATCCCTTAAAAGCTACTCCAAGACAGCTCGACATTTGGATTTTATTGGACAATTTACAACAAATATTGTTCACATATCTAGTTTATTGAATAATGTTGCTGATACTTTGTCTCGTGTCGATGATATTACATCCTTTGATTACAAACAACTTTCTGAAGCTCAACGTATCGATCAAGAATTAAAAGATCTCTTAAATTCTTCAACCGGACTTCAACTGCGTTTATTCAATTTGCCAGGAAGTATATGGCTATATTGTGACGTCTCGACAAATAAAATCCGACCATATTTACCTCAAGAATTTAGGAAACTTGCATTTGATATGATTCATGGTCTTTCGCATCCAGGCATCAAAGCAACGCGCAAAAGGGTTTCAGAACGTTTAGTTCGCCCAAAAATGTGCAAATATTTTAAAATGTGAAATATTTGTTGCACATCGTGTCAAAAATCAAAAATAATAAAACACAACTTAACAAAACCAGGCAACTTTCCAATAACATCGGAAAGATTTCTGACAATACATGTAGATTTAGTTGGCACATTGCTCCCTTCTGAAGGATTTACCTACATCTTAACTATTATTGTTTCTCGAGGTGGCACGAAGCAATTCCTTATCGTGATTGTTCAGCAGAATCCGTCTCTTTTGCATTTTTCAATAAATCGATTTCTAGCTTTGGTTGCCCAAATAAAGTCATTTGTGATCGTGGATCACAATTTACTTTAATATTCGTAATCCCAAAATTGCAACTTTTTTTGAAAATTCTAAAACTCAATCTATCTATCTCGTAAAACTTTATAAATGTTTAATCTGTGATCACACATTTAATGCATTTAATTCATTTAATAAAATGTTTTCTCTATTGTCAAGTATTGACGCAACCAATGTTTTAATTCCTTTTTGGTATCAAACCAATCTACATTTAATTCAAAAGAGCACTTTATTCTACTACGGCTTTCTAAGTATCAGTAAGTAATAAGTTTGAAAAGTACAAATTTGCAACTTTTTTTTTTTGAATTTTATAGAACTCAATTATCTATCTCGTAAAACTATATAAATGTTTAACCTGTGATCGCACATTCAATGTATTTTATGCATTTTATATAATAAAAAAAGAATAAATTACAAAAATAATGATATTTTACCCCAAAATTGGAACTTTTTCTTGAAAATTATAAAACTCAATTATAAGAAAAGAAAACGTATTTTTTTAACACTGGATTTGAAATCGCGTGGAAAAATTTAAAGGACACATATGAGAATCCGCTAATGTTGGTTAATAATCAACTTTCTTTTTGGCATAGAAACTATGACAAAGGAAACTAGTTCGGGCCTGAAAAATTTACAACGCGGTATTAATAGTTTTTTAACTACTATGTCGGTTTACGAAATAGATACTCTTAATTGGGATCCAACGATTGCCAAATCAAACAGTCACGTTTTGGGAGAAAAGTATAAAGGACAAAACTGCTTTGTCGCTTTGGAAGGACCTAGACATCTTCTTAACGGAACGAATCAAACTTTGGATTGTATACGCGATTTCACAAGTTAGGAAACAGAAAAGAAAGTTGTTGAACGAAAAGTTAAGTCCCATATATCTAATACAGTTTCATCTAATTACTGTTATATCCAAAGCAATCGCATTTGCTTCGATTTTTTCGTCGGTTTAAGCAATTGTCCTTATCTGAGCGTTTTTCTACTGTGAAAATAATTCATTGCTGCGTTAACTGCTTAATGATATCCCATGAGGTCAAAGATTGCAAAAGTGAACATAATTGCTTCATTTGTAATCAACTTCATCGCAATTCGCCTACAGATAATTCTGTTAATAATAACAACAATAATAATAATAATAACAATGATAATAATATAGGGGGTGGACAGTGTTTGGGTGCGGTGCATATGGAACAACAATTGCCATCGACGTCAGCTACCACTCGTGTTAACTTCAGTCGTCAAGTTTTTCACATATCACAAAATTCGTATGTTTTATTGGGAACTGCTATGATTTCCATTCTTTGTCATGATACTACATATCCGGCAAGGGCCTTAATTGACTTAGCTTCAGAAGCTTCATTTATTTCAGAACGTTTGCGAAATCAATTACGAATTCCGTCACATTCTACGATTGTAAAGAAACTTCATCGACTTAAAGAAAATTTGCACAATTAGAGTGGGTTCTCCAGTGAGTAAAAGGATTGGGTTAGAAGCTCTTCCACTTGCTTTACCATCAATTTAGAGTAATTTAATTTAATTGTCCCTCGGATATTAGGTGTGAATTCTCTGGCATTCAATTGGCCGATAAAAACTTTTACAAGAGCAGACCAGTTGATCTTTTGCTTTGCGCTGATTTGTACTCAAAAATAATTCTTGGCGAAGTTCACAAAGATATTTTTGGATCTCTAATGGCACAGATGGATGGATTCTGAGAGATGCAATTGAAGTTCTAGTAACGTTTTTCGACTGCCGTTATCTTTTCCGAAGAAGATAATTTAAATTAGAATCTCTTGAGATTTTGGTAGTTAGAGGAAAAGAAAAATTACGACTCCTGACAAGATTTGTGAGGAGATTTATAGGAATACCACTATCCGGGATCCGCTACCTTTCAGGCCTGAATTTCCTCGTGAAATTATTTTGGGCATATCAGGGTCTACTGCTTTTTCGTAAAGGATTATTTGATCAGGCTGTCGCGAGTACATGCTATTTGCCACATCATCCGGTGATTAAGCCGGAACGGAAAACAACGGAACTTAGAGTCGTTATTAACGCATGAAATCAAACGTCCTATGGCAATACCTTAAATTATTGTCTCGTAAGGCCTACTCTGCAGGCTGATTTGGTCAATTTGATACTGCGTTGGCGATTATTCGAGTTTATGTTTAATTGCGACATCTGGAAAATGTATAGGCAGATTTGGGTCCATTCCTCTCATACCCCTTTCCAGAGAATCCTTTATAGGTCGACATCCGATCATCAGATGATTGATTATGAATTACAGACTGTAACTTTTGGATTAAATTGCGCACCTTATTTTGCAATTGGAACTTTGCTGCAATTAGCTGATGACTGTGAGGATGAATTTCCCCCAGCTTTAAAAATTTTAAGAAAAGGTATGTACGTCGATGATGTTTTGACTGGATCGCATGAGATCCCGAGCGCTTTGCTGGCCAGGGATCAGTTGACTGCTGCATTGTTATCTGCGGGTTTCGAGCTAAGAAAGTGGCTATCGAATAAGAGATCTATTTTGGGTAGAATGCCTTCGGATCACTTGGTGGATGCAAAGGTTTTGACGTTTGAAGAGTCTAGTTGGTCCAAAACTTTAAGGATTTTGTGAAATGCTCAAATAGATAAGTTCTTTTTAAAAGTTTGTCCTTTGCAGGTTAAATCAGGCAATACAAAAAGGGAAGTATTATCAACTAAGTTTTTTAATCCAGTTGGTTGGTTAAGTCTAGTAATTCTCACAGCGAAGATAATTATGCAACGCATTTGGTTGGGTAATATCGGTTGGGATGACGTATTATCACAATGGTTAAAATTTGTTGAATTTTTCACCAAGATGGGTAAACTATTACAAAGCCTCGACTGCCGAACTTCATATTTTTTCAGATGCCTCGGAAAAGGCATACGCGGGGGTAATTTTTATCCGAACTGAGTCACCAAGTGGAGAAATTCATACTCTTTTATTGTCATCTAAGACAAAAGCAGCACCAGTTAAATCAGTTTCGTTACCTCGACTTGAATTATGCGGAGCAGTTTTGGCATCAGAATTGTTAAAAAACATCCTTAGGGAAATTGAAATAGGCATTGAGCGTGTTTATTGTTAGACAGACTCTACGATTGTGCTGGCTTGGCTTTGCAAACCTCATTGTTTTTGGACCACCTTTGTCGCAAATAGTTTTTGTCGCATTCATGTTCGTTCAGAGGACAATCCTGCGGACCTGGGCAACATGGGGGGTGGATCCGCTCACTTTGTCAAAAAGTGAACTCTTGTGGCACGGCCCAACATGGTTAGGACAGAAAAAGGACCGTTGGTATACACCAACTCTGCGAAATCTCGATACTGATATGGAAAGTCGAATTGTGAAAGTTCATGCGTCATTTTTCTCTAAATTTGAGGACATTTTGAAAAGGTTCTCATCACTGAGCAGGGCTATGCGCGTCATTGCTTATATGTTTCGATTTTTTCCCTCAACGCACCCAGCCCACAAAGGTCACTTTAATTATGAAAATAATTTCGCGTCTGGTGATGAACTAAAAATGGTAAAAAATTGTGTTAATCATGTTCTCATTTAATTTTATGTATATACTTTTCATTATTTCAAGAAATAAAGCTTTAGTTTTTCGTGTATAGCTTACCAATTAAAAAAGACTCAATTATTTACTCGACATACGCTTAGCAGTTATTGCTCAGAAGTTATATTTCGCTGAGGAGTATAAAAATCTATTAGATAAGATGTCCTTATCATAAAATAAAGTTTTAGTTTTTCAACATTAGGTGACCCCGAGGAAAAAAATGTCTCTTCCACACACTCGTCCAATACCTAACATATCTCAAAAAGACAACGTTAATATTTTGGATCAAGCCATAGGAGATTCAACTAACCAACCACTTCAAGATCATGAAATCGCTGTAAAATCAAGCAATATATTAAAGTTTCCACCATTATGGCCAAAGAATCCCGTGTCTGGTTTTTGCAAATAGAATTCACTTTTTAATTTCAAGAATTTCTTCAGACGAGCCAAAATTTCGACACTTAGTGGCAAATATTGACGCAAGCACTTTAGACTTGGTGAGTGATATCGTCGAAAAAAGCTTCAACTGGCAATAGGTACGAAATCCTTAAAACAAGAATTATTAGTCTGTTCAGCGAATTTGACGAAAGAAAACTTAAAAGATTACTAAGTGGACAAAACCTTTGTGACCAAGAACCTTCTCATTTTCTAAGAACGATGCAAAACTCAGGGCGTGGCCAGGTTGGAGAAAATTTCATCAGATCCTTGCTTTTAGAGCAACTTCCAGAGGATGCTAGATCAATTCTAGCTATTAGTGAACAACAAAATGTCAACAAACTTGCTGAACAAGTTGACAAAATCATTGATATTGCACAGCCAGCTTTCATTACATAAATTTCAACACCTCAAGACAAATTATTTTAAGAGTTGTCACAACAAATTGAGTCTCTTCAGCAGCAATTCAATAATTTTAGTCGAAGTAGGAGTCGTAGCAGAAGTTGTTCACGGAAAACGCCAAAGTTCAAAGAGATCCATGAAGAATACTGTTGGTTTTATAAAATAAGATAAAAAGTGTAAATCCCCATGCAAGTATCACCGAAACTACTAATACATCAAGCCGCCTTTTCATAAATGATAATTCTACTAAATCCATTTATTTAATAGATACAGGAGCAGATGTTTCTGTTATTCCCAATTCAAAAAGCAAATCATATAAATTTTCAAATATACAACTTTTTGCAGCCAATGGTACGCCAATTAAAACTTTTGGAACAACTTGGATCTTGGCCTGCGGCTTTTTATCCTCGACTCGTCAACATCTCTATTTGCTAAGAAAAACAACATATACCATCATACCGAAACAACTGGACCACCTGTCAAATCAGACTCTAAGAGACTAGCTTTGGCAAAGAAGGAATTTAATTTCATGCTCTAAAATGGCATAATACTTCCTTCAAAAAGTATGTAGTCAAATGTCTTACATATAGTTATCAAAAAGAATGAAGATTGGCGACCTTTTGGCGATTATCGGCAGTTACATAAAATAACTATTCCTGACCGATATCCCATTTCATTATTAACGGATTATGTTCACTTTCTTCATGGTCGAAAATTTTTTACAAAACTTGACCTCACGCGCGCATACGACCAAATCTCTGTAAATCCACACGACATTTCAAAAACTGCTATTATTACACCATTCGGCCTGTATGAAATTTTAAAAATGTCATTGGGATTGAAAAATGCAGCAAAAAGTTTTCAAAGGTTTAAGGATGAAATATGTGGAGTATTAGATTTCGTCTGTTTTTACATTGATGACGTATTGATTGCATCTTTTACTGAAGAACAACATTTACAACATCTTCGAACAATATTTCAACGTGTGAAATATTGTGAATTCGGCGTAAATAAAATAGATTTTTTGGGATTTCAAATAACATCAGAAGGTATTGAACCCTCGAAATCAAAAGTTGGGGCAATTCTCAATTATCCTATACCAAAAAACATTCAGGATCTCCGACGATTTTTGTGCATTATAAACTTCTACAGAAGCTTCATTCCTAATGCAGCAAAACATCACGCTCTATTTAACGACTACCTCAAAGGCTCAGTTAAAAACAAAAAAAGTTAATCAGCTAGAATGATAAATCCGAAAAAGCTTTTATAAACTGTAAATCTTTTTCAAATGCAGTAGCTTAAGACCATCCTAATAAAGATGCCCCTCTATCTTTAAGAGTTGACGCTTTAGACTTTGCGGTTGGGGCCGTCTTAAAACAAGTCGTAAAAGGTGTTTGTCAACCTCTTCCAAGAAGCTAAGTCCAGCTGAATGTAAATATAGTGCTCGTGAGTTGTGTGCTGCTTACAAAGCTGTTAGACATTTTCGTTATTTATTAGAAGCTAAAGAATTTACTATATATACCGATCATAAGCCTCTCAAATTTGCTTTGCAACAAAATCCCTTAAAAGCTACTCCAAGACAGCTCGACATTTGGATTTTATTGGACAATTTACAACAAATATTGTTCACATATCTAGTTTATTGAATAATGTTGCTGATACTTTGTCTCGTGTCGATGATATTACATCCTTTGATTACAAACAACTTTCTGAAGCTCAACGTATCGATCAAGAATTAAAAGATCTCTTAAATTCTTCAACCGGACTTCAACTGCGTTTATTCAATTTGCCAGGAAGTATATGGCTATATTGTGACGTCTCGACAAATAAAATCCGACCATATTTACCTCAAGAATTTAGGAAACTTGCATTTGATATGATTCATGGTCTTTCGCATCCAGGCATCAAAGCAACGCGCAAAAGGGTTTCAGAACGTTTAGTTCGCCCAAAAATGTGCAAATATTTTAAAATGTGAAATATTTGTTGCACATCGTGTCAAAAATCAAAAATAATAAAACACAACTTAACAAAACCAGGCAACTTTCCAATAACATCGGAAAGATTTCTGACAATACATGTAGATTTAGTTGGCACATTGCTCCCTTCTGAAGGATTTACCTACATCTTAACTATTATTGTTTCTCGAGGTGGCACGAAGCAATTCCTTATCGTGATTGTTCAGCAGAATCCGTCTCTTTTGCATTTTTCAATAAATCGATTTCTAGCTTTGGTTGCCCAAATAAAGTCATTTGTGATCGTGGATCACAATTTACTTTAATATTCGTAATCCCAAAATTGCAACTTTTTTTGAAAATTCTAAAACTCAATCTATCTATCTCGTAAAACTTTATAAATGTTTAATCTGTGATCACACATTTAATGCATTTAATTCATTTAATAAAATGTTTTCTCTATTGTCAAGTATTGACGCAACCAATGTTTTAATTCCTTTTTGGTATCAAACCAATCTACATTTAATTCAAAAGAGCACTTTATTCTACTACGGCTTTCTAAGTATCAGTAAGTAATAAGTTTGAAAAGTACAAATTTGCAACTTTTTTTTTTTGAATTTTATAGAACTCAATTATCTATCTCGTAAAACTATATAAATGTTTAACCTGTGATCGCACATTCAATGTATTTTATGCATTTTATATAATAAAAAAAGAATAAATTACAAAAATAATGATATTTTACCCCAAAATTGGAACTTTTTCTTGAAAATTATAAAACTCAATTATCTATTTTGTAAAAATTGATAAATTTTTAAACTGTGATCACACATGAAATGCATTTTATTCATTACATATAAAAAATGAAAATATTATAATATAATGACATTTGACCCCAAAATTGCAACTCCCTTTCGAAATTATAAATTATCTATCTCGTAAAAATTGATAAATTTTTAATCTGTAATCACACATTAAATGCATTTTATTCATTTAATGCCCCTATTGCGGTTCACAACTTTTTTAATAATTTGGTCGTCTTTCATAGATCGGTATTGCCATTCACAACTTAAATACGGTTGACTATTTGGTTGTGTGGTCGATTTTTTGGTTGTGTTTAATGCTATTGCGGTTCACCACTTTGTATGAGTTTGGTTGACAAAAACGATAAATATACACAACTGCTTATTAGCAGTTGAGTCTTTGTCGGTTATAAATTTATATTACATTTTAATACATTTCCTTTAAAAAAATAATACAAAAAGAACAAACAATGTAATAATCGTAAGTATAGGTGTTTTTTGATCTTAATATAATAAATTAAATGTTTAATACACATACGCAGGACTTTAAAAATAACAACCAAAGCCCAATTTGAGTGACTTGTGCAGCTGATGGAAAGAAATTGCTAAAGGAAAGCAAAAAATTGGGATGACTAAAACTCAGTGTAAGGAAGCGTGGGAAGGATTTATAATTGAATTAAATAGCTTGTGCCCACCACAAGAACATTTTTATTATTATAAACAGACATCTTATTAGAATTTTTAGTTTATATAGGTTTGAATTCATTACAAAGCAAGTATTCAAAAAATTGCTAATAATAAAAAAAAAACAGCTAACAAGCAACAGGAATGAGAAATGCATATCTCAGCACCATTATACCTTCGGCGTTGGAAACGTTGCTCCCTCAACAAGCGCGACTGCTGAAACTTTTAAAAATATCGACTTGTTTGCACAGGTTTCTTAAAATGATCCTTAAATGCTTCTAATACATAATAAAATGCTTCTTTGTTCAGCCGAAAATAGCTACGAAAATATCTATGACAAATTACTTATTATAAATACTTGTCACCTATTTTGGACATTTCGTACTTCGCACTGGGTAGTTCAAGAGGATTGGAATCATCGCGTATTTTTCTACGTATACGTAGAACATTTGTATTAGCATCATGATTTCCGTCTTAAAAAAATACATCTACGCTTAAATCCATTTTTTTTATTTCATAAAAACTTAATTTAAACTTCTTTTTGCGTTTTCTTTTCTTCATTTTACAACTAATATGCACGGTATTACCAACATGAAATCGACATTTCATGCCGGCAACACCATAACAAACACAACTAAAAATCGTTGTGTTCTACAATACCAAAAAATAATTTGGTTGAGTCAAAATCGGGTTGACTGACAGACGACCAAACTTAGTTGAGTTGAGAACGACAATAGGGGCATAATATAAAAAAATGAAAAAATTATAATATAATGACATTTGACCCCAAAATTGCAACTATTTTTTTAAGTTATAAAACTCAATTATCTGTCTCGTAAAACTTTATAAATGTTTAATCTGTGATCATGCATTAAATGCTTTTTGTTCATTTAATATAATAAAAAAAGGAAAAAATAAAATTAAAAACAAAAAAGGCCAAAATAATGTTGTATATGAAATAAAATGTAAGGGAAGAACGAACGAAAGCTGTAAACAAGTTTACATCGGAACAACAAAACGAAATTTAAGCGTTAGAATAGCTGAACATGAATCCGATATTAAAAAAGGCCGACAATCAACTGCATTATCACAACACTGTTTGGAACATTCACACACAGCTGATCTGGACAATGTTAAAATACTACATAAGGAAAAAAAACACAATAAACGTTATACTTTAGAAAGTTTAAGTATACAGCAGAAAATAGACATAGCAATGAATAGTAAAACAGACAAAGACAACACCAATGCATCTTATAGCATTATTTTAGTTTAAACTTTAGTGTAATTCCAATTGTGATAATATAACATTAAGAAACATTTTTTCTGTGATATTTTATAAAGTTTTTGACTATTTAAAATTATATTTTTAAGTTACATGTTTTTATGTCGTACTTGTGTCGCGTTAGACTGTCTTTTTTAAATTTAAATGTTAAATTGACAAAAAAGGTAATTATGATAGTTAAAGTGTAGTATTGATGTTTTATTTTTCATTGTTGTCATTATATCAAAGTTTATTTATTTATCTTTTTAAACAATGTTACCAGATTTCAATAAAAAACGTTTATCCCTGAAGATGTTGGAAAAATCCCAACGAAACGTCGGATAAAGAAAATGGAATAAATTGTCTTTTATTTTCATTTAAATAGTACTGACCTTAAAAGCCCGTATATATATATATATGATATTTATAAAATTATGATATTTGACTCCAAAATTGCAATTTTTTTTTCTTTTTTAAATTATAAAACTCAATTATCTATCTCGTAAAACTTTATAAATGTTTAGTCCGTGACCACACAGCTAATACATTTTATTCATTTAATGTAATAAAAAAAGAAAAAATTGATAAATAATGACATTTGACCCCAAAATTGCAACTTTTTTTTAAATTATAAAACTAAATTATCTATCTCGTAAAAATTTATAATGTTTAACCTGTGATCACACATTTAATGCATTTTATTCATTTAATACATTAAAAAAAGGAAAAAAATCAAAAAATAATGATATTTGACTCCAAAATTGCAAATTTTTTTTGAAAATTCTGAAACTCAATTATCTATCACGTAGAACATTGTAAATGTTAAGTCTGTGACTACACATTTAATGAATTTTATTTATTTAATATAATAAAAACAAAATTAAAAAATAATGATTTTTGACCCCAAAATTGCAACTCCCTTTCGAAATTATAAATTATCTATCTCGTAAAAATTGATAAATTTTTAATCTGTAATCACACATTAAATGCATTTTATTCATTTAATATAAAAAAATGAAAAAAATTATAATATAATGACATTTGACCCCAAAATTGCAACTATTTTTTCAAGTTATAAAACTCAATTATCTATCTCGTAAAACTTTATAAATTTTTAATCTGTGATCACACATTTAATGCATTTTATTCATTTAATATAATTTTAAAAAAATAAATAAAAAATAATAATATTTGACCCCAAGATTGCACCTTTTTTTTAATTTTATAGAACTCAATTATCTATCTCGTAGAACTATATAAATGTTTAACCTGTGATCACACATTTAATGTATTTTATGCATTTTACATAATAAAAAAAAGAATAAATTAAAAAATAATGATATTTGACCCTAAAATTGGAACTTTTTCTTGAAAATTTTAAAACTCAATTATCTATCTCTTAAAAAGTGATAAATTTTTAATCTGTGATCACACATTAAATGCATTTTATTCATTTAATATAAAAAATGAAAAAATTATAATATGACATTTGAGCCCAAAATTGCAACTATTTTTTTATGTTATAAAACTCAATTATCTATCTCGTAAAACTCCATAAATGTTTAATCCGTGATCACACATTTAATGCATTTTATTCATTTAATTTAATAAACAAAACAAAAAAACAATTAAAAAATAATGGTATTTGAACCCAAAATTGCAACCTTTTTTGAAAATTATAAAACTCACTTATATATCTCGTAAAACTTTATAAATGTTTAACCTGTGATCACACATTATATGTATTATATTCATTTTACATAATAAAAACGGAAAAATTAAAAAATAATGCCATATGACAAAAAATTTCAACTTTTTTTTTAAATTATTAAACTCAATTATCTACCTCGTAAAACTTAATAAATGTTTTGTCAACGAGCGATGTTAACGGGTATAGATTTCGTGGTTTGATAAGATTTTCAACACTGATTTAATTTATTGAAAAATATTTATTTCTCTATTGTCAAGTATTGACGCAACCAATGTTTTAATTCTTTTTTGGTATCAAACCAATCTACATTTAATTCAAAAGAGCACTTTATTCTACTACGGCTTTCTAAGTATCAGTAAGTAATAAGTAATAAGTTTGAAAAGTACAAATTTGCAACTTTTTTTTTTGAATTTTATAGAACTCAATTATCTATTTCGTAAAATTATATAAATATTTAACCTCTGATCACACATTTAATGTACTTTATGCATTTTATATAATAAAAAAAAGAATAAATTAAAAAATAATGATATTTGACCCCAAAGTTGGAACTTTTTCTTGAAAATTATAAAACTCAATTATCTATCTCGTAAAAATTGATAAATTTTTAATCTGTGATAACACATTAAATGCATTTTATTCATTTAATATAAAAAAATGAAAAAATTATAATATAATGACATTTGACCCCAAAATTGCAACTATTTTTTTAAGTTATAAAACTCAATTATCTGTCTCGTAAAACTTTATAAATGTTTAATCTGTAATCATGCATTTAATGCATTTTATTCATTTAATATAATAAAAAAAGAAAAAATTAAAAATAATGACATTTGACCCCAAAATTGCAACTTTTTTTTAAATTATAAAACTAAATTATCTATCTCGTAAAACTTAATAAATGTTTAATCTGTAATCATACATTTAATGCATTTTATTTATTTAATATAATAAAAAAAGAAAAAATGAAAAAAATTACACTTTACCCCAAAATGGCATTTTTTTGAAAATTTTAAACTCAATTATCTATTTCTAAAGTTTTTTAAATGTTTAATCTGTGATCACACATTTAATGCATTTTATTCATTGTATAATAAAAAAAGAAAAAATTAAAAAATAATTATATTTGACCCCAAAATTGCAACTTTTTTTGAAAATTATAAAACTCAATTATCTAACTCGTAAAACTTTATAAATGTTTAGTCTGTGATCACGCATTTAATGCATTTTATTAATTTAATATAATAAAAACAGGAAAAAAAAAATCAAAAAATAATGATATTTGACTCCAAAATTGCAATTTTTTTTTTGAAAATTCTAAAAATCAATTATATATCACGTAGAACTTTGTAAATGTTAAATCTGTGATCACACATTTAATGCATTTTATTTATTTTATATAATAAAAACGAAATTAAAAAATAATGATTTTTGACTCTAAAATTGCAACTCTTTTTCGAAATTATCAATTATCACACATTAAATGCATTTTATTCGTTTAATATAAAAAAATGAAAAAATTATAATATAATAACATTTGACCCCAAAATTGCAACTATTTTTTTAAGTTATAAAACTCAATTATCTATCTCGTAAAACTTTATAAATGTTTAATCTGTGATTACACATTTAATGCATTTTATTCATTTAATATAATTTGAAAAAAAAATAAATAAAAAATAATAAAATTTGACCCCAAGATTGCAAATTTTTTTTAATTTTATAGAACTCAATTATCTATCTCGTAGAACTATATAAATGTTTAACCTGTGATCACACATTTAATGTATTTTATGCATTTTATATAATAAAAAAGAATAAATTAAAAAATAATGATATTTGACCCCAAAATTGGAACTTTTTCTTGAATATTATAAAACTCAATTATCTATCTCTTAAAAAGTGATAAATTTTTAATCTGTGATCGCACATTAAATGCATTTTATTCATTTAATATAAAAAATGAAAAAATTATAATATAATGACATTTGACCCCAAATTTGCAACTATTTTTTTATGTTATAAAACTCAATTATCTATCTCGTAAAACTCCATAAATGTTTAATCCGTGATCACACATTTAATGCATTTTATTCATTTAATGTAATAAACAAAAAAAACAAAAAAAAAACTATTAAAAAATAATGGTATTTGACCCCAAAATTGCAACCTTTTTTTGAAAATTATATAACTCACTTATATATCTCGTAAAACTTTATAAATGTTTAACATTTAATGTATTTTATTCATTTTACATAATAAAAACTGAAAAATTAAAAAATAATGCCATATGACCAAAAATTTCAACTTTTTTTTTTTAATTATTAAACTCAATTATCTACCTCGTAAAACTTAATAAATGTTTTGTCAACGAGCGATGTTAACGGGTATAGATTTCGTGGTTTGATAAGATTTTTAACACTGATTTAATTTATCGAAAAAAATTTATTTCTCTATTGTCAAGTATTGACGCAACCAATGTTTAATTCTTTTTTTTATCAAACCAAACTACATTTAATTCAAAAGAGAACTTTATTCTACTACGGCTTTCTAAGTATCAGTAAGTAATAAGTAATAAGTTTGACAAGTACAGAATTGCAGCTTTTTTTTTTTTTTTTTGAAATTTATAGAACTCAATTACCTATCTCGTAAAACTATATAAATGTTTAACTTCTGATCACACATTTAATGTACTTTATGCATTTTATATAATAAAAAAAGAATAAATTAAAAAATAATGATATTTGACCCTAAAATTGGAACTTTTTCTTGAAAATTATAAAACTCAATTATCTATCTCGTAAAAATTGATAAATTTTTAATCTATGATAACACATTAAGTGCATTTTATTCATTTTATATAAAAAAATGAAAAAATTATAATATAATGACATATGACCCCAAAATTGCAACTATTTTTTTAAGTTATAAAACTCAATTATCTATCTCGTAAAACTTCATAAATGTATAATCTGTGATCACACATTTAATACATTTTATTCATTTAATATAAAAAAAAAACAAAAAAAAAATGATGATATTTGACCCCAAAATTGCAACCTTTTTTGAAAATTATAAAACTCACTTATCTATGTCGTAAAACTTTATAAATGTTTAACCTGTGATCACACATTTAATGTATTTTATTTATTTTATATAATAAAAACGGAAAACATTAAAAATAATGTCATATGACCAAAAATTGCAACTTTTTTTTTAATTATTAAACTCAATTACCTACCTCGTAAAACTTTATAAATGTTTTGTTAACGAGCGATGTTAACGGGTATAGGTTTCGTGGTTTGACAAGATTTTCAACACTGATTTAATTTATTGAAAAATATTTATTTTTCTATTGTCAAGTATTGACGCAACCAATGTTTTAATTCTTTTTTGGTGTCAAATCAATCTACATTTAATTCAAAAGAGCACTTTATTCTACTACGGCTTACAAAGTGTCAGTAAGTAATAAGTAATAAGTTAGACAAATACAAAATTGCAACTTTTTTTTGAATTTTATACAACTCAATTATCTATCCCGTAAAACTATATAAATGTTTAACCTATGATCACACATTTAATGTATTTTATGCATTTTATATAATAAAAAAAAGAATAAATTAAAAAAATAATGATATTTTACCCCAAAATTGGAACTTTTTCTTGAAAAAAATAAAACTCAATTATCTATTTTGTAAAAATTGATAAATTTTTAATGTGTTCACACATGAAATGCATTTTATTCATTAAATATAAAAAAAATGAAATTATAATATAATGACATTTGACCCCAAAATTGCAACTATTTTTTTAAGTTATAAAACTCAATTATCTATCTCGTAAAACTTTATAAATGTTTAGTCCGTGACCACACAGCTAATACATTTTATTTATATAATATAATAAAAAAAGAAAAAATTAAAAAAAAAAATGACATTTGACCCCAAAATTGGAACTTTTTTTTTAAATAATAAAACTAAATTATCTATCTCGTAAAACTTTATAAATGTTTAATCTGTAGTCATACATTTAATGCATTTTATTTATTTAATATAATAAAAAAAGAAAAAATGAAAAAAAATTACACTTTACCCCAAAATGGAATTTTTTTAAAAATTTTAAACTCAATTATCTATTTCTGAAGTCTTTTTTAAATGTCTAATCTGTGATCAAACATTTAATGCATTTTATTCATTGTATAATAAAAAAAGAAAAAATTAAAAAATAATGATATTTGACCCCAAAATTGCAACGTTTTTTGAAAATTATAAAACTCAATTATCTAACTCGTAAAACTTTATAAATGTTTAATCTGTGATCACGCATTTAATGCATTTTATTCATTTAATATAATAAAAAAGGAAAAAAATAAAAAAAAGAGATATTTGACTTCAAAACTGCAACTTTTTTTTGAAAATTCTAAAACTCAATTATCTATCACGTAGAACTTTGTAAATGTTAAATCTGTGATCACACATTTAATGCATTTTATTTATTTAATATAATAAAAATAAAATTAAAAAATAATGATTTTTGACCCCAAAATTGCAACTCTTTTTCGAAATTATCAATTATCTATCTCGTAAAAATTGATAAATTTTTAATCTGTGATCACACATTAAATGCATTTTATTCATTTAATATAAAAAAAATGAAAAAATTATAATATAATGACATTTGACCCCAAAATTGCAACTATTTTTTAAGTTATAAAACTCAATTATCTACCTCGTAAAACTTTATAAATGTTTTGCTATAGAGCGATGTTAACGGGCATAGATTTCGTGGTTTGATAAGATTTTCAACACAGTAAGTAATAAGTAATAAGTTTGACAAGTACAAAGTTAACCGTTTTAATGTTTAAAAAGGGTCGTACGATAAATTGTATCTATACTAAGAATATCATTAAAAAGGACTATATAATAATCTTAAGGGTAGATATTTTTCGTAGGTTTTTACAGTAGCGGCAACACCCCCCTGCAGTATGACGAGAAGCTTTTGAAGTCATACTTTGGAAGATACATCGAGTTTTGCGAACCTGGCAGCTGGGAGTATAATTGTTCCACCGATTGTAGGAACCTTGGCTTTGCGTACTTGTCCATCCTTTGCTGTCTTTGTATCGATAATTTTACCTCTTAACCACACGTTTTTTGGACTCGACGGGTCAACTACTATAACTAGATCGCCAACTTGCAAAGGTTCAGTCTTTTCGTGCCATTTTGATCGAAAAGTTAATGATGGTACATATGCCTTTAGCCACTTGCGCCAAAACATTTCTACGTATTGTTGGGAAGTCAACCAGCCTTGCTTTAAGGCAACGCCACTATCATCGTATGTCGCTAATGGTTTCATGCCGTTAGAGGAGAGCAACAACAGATGATTTGGTGTTATGGCTTTGGCGTTTTCATGCTCGATGGGTACATAGTCGGGAATTTATTATATTTTCTACCTCGGTCAACATACCACGAAGAATCTCAACACTTGGTCTACGTGTGGGTGTCATACTGTAAAGAACTGTTTTGATGGATCTTACTAATCTTTCCCAGGCCCCTCCCATGTGTGGTGATACTGGTGGGATGAAATTCCACTTGGTTGTAGCTGTAGTAAGTACTCTGACGAATTCGTTTTTATCGACCTCCTTTATGGCTTCTCTAAACTCCCTTTCGACGCTAACGAAATTGGTTCCATTATCGCTAAAGAACTCTTTAGGTGTCCCTCTGCGGCACATAAAATTTCTAATCGCTATTATGCAGGACGAAGTATTTAAGATGTTGACGATTTCAATATGGACTGCTCTTACCGTAAGGCAAGTGAAGAGTGCACCATACCTTTTCTCCATGTGTCGACCAACCGTTACTAGCATTGGTCCGAAAATATCTAAGCCGGTATATGTGAAGGGAGGACAAAACGCTGCTAAACGGGCTTCGGGTATTCTAGCCATTTGCGGGTAACTGGAATAGCTTTTCTAATTTTGCACATCTGACATTGCTTTATTATACCCTTTAGTACGGCTCTCAAACGCGGAATGTAATAACGCCGTCTTATTTCACTAATGACGGTTTATTGATTTAAATGTTTGTATTTAACATGAAAATTTATAATAAGAAATTTAGTAATACGGCTTTCTTTAGGCAAAGTTATAGGAGATTTTATGTCCTCAGATACATGTGCATCACATAGCCGTCCATCTATACGGAACATTTAGTTTTCGTCGAAACGAGGATTTAGTTTATATATTGGGCTCGATTTACTTAATAATTTTCCAGATTTTAGGACTTTTATATCGTCTGTTGATTTTTCAAACAGTTCCACAGATGTTAGTTCAGGATATGAATTATTTTTCTTCATAATAATGTTGCAGAAGCGCAAAACGTATACTGCAGTTCTTAAAAGTCTATTCCAATTGGAAAATCGGTCTACATTAATAATTATTTCATTTACGTCATGCACTTGAAAGTAATCTATTTGTTTTTTATCGTCCAGATTAAGATTTTCATCAGAGTTATCAGGCGATAAAAGAAGGTCTGGTCCTTTAAACCAGCGACTATTTGGCGAAACGTCGAGCCTTTTTCCCCATTTAGTTGCTTCATCGGCAACATTTTCTTTTCCTGAGATCCAGTGCCACTCCTGAAAATTAGTTACCTCTAGAATTTCGCTAACACGAAAAGAAACGAACTGATGGTGTTTTTTATTGTTGTTTGTAAGCCAACCCATGACTGTTTTAGAGTCAGTCCAAAAATATTTTCTATGAATTGCTATGGAGTGATTTTCTACAATACTTTTTGCAAACCGAGAGACAATAAGAGCAGCCATTAGCTCTAAACGAGGTATTGATGTCATACGTAATGGAGCTACTCGAGTTTTGGATTCCACCAGAGAAAAAACGATATCTTTATCACGAGCTATTCGCAAATATGCTACTGCTGCGTATCCGTTCTCGCTTGCGTCGACAAATGTATGCAACTCGGTGTATTCATCGGCGTAGTTTTTTAAAGATTTTAAGTAACATCTTGGGATGCTGATTTTCCCTAAATCGGGAAGAAAATTTAACCATTTTTTTCATTTTAACAATTGTTCATCATTGATTGGCGCACCCAGCCGATTCCACTTCTCCAGATCTCTTGCAAAACTATCTTAAGATACATAGTAAAATTACCAATTAAGGGATCGTACAATGTCATTAGTATTTTCAAAATTTTTCGCTTTGTTGGTAATTTATTTTGACAAACGATATCATTATTTAATATATGCGGCGAGATTTTTAAAATAATTTTGTCTTCTATTGAGCTCCAAAAAACCCCTAAAACTTTTTCTGCATACCTTTCTAGGCCTACGGTTATTTGCTTGTCATTTGTGAGATATTGCTTGTCTAGTCCCTGAACTACCACAATTTTATTTGACACCCAATTTCGGAGATTAAAAGTTTTGTTGCCAGTTAAAACTAAAACAACTTTTTTATTTTTATTTAATATTTACTTTATTAAATAATTTTTTATTTAAAGGACTTTAACACAAAAAGTAATTAAGATTATTTAAAAAGTTTTATTTTTAATTAAAGTTTTATTTTAATATAATTTTAAAGGTCCTTTAATTTAAGGACTTTAATATAAATTTTATTTTAAAAGTTTAATTTAATTATAAGGTTTTGTTTTTCTTTTTCTGTGCGCTTTCTTTTAACACTTGTACAAAACTGAACTGATTATCAAAAATTATTGCCTTATATGTATTTATTACTAAATGGTAATGATCGTGCATGCACAAACATGATCGATCATGTGTTTGATTCTCTATCTTACTGTAACATGTTCGAAATATACATAGAGGAAATAAAACACAATAATCTTTGGTGTTTGTGTCGCGACAACGTTTTTACAACTCCCCGCATATCTTTTATTCAACTTCTTTTTATATTATTTATTAATAATAATTTCTTACATATTAATGTGGTGTCATGAAAGTAATGGTAATACGAGATGCAAATGCAATAATTAAAGAATGCCAAAATATATTTAAAGTCACACGGTATTGCAATAATTTAGAGTCACACGATATTAAAATAATTTAGAGTCACACGGTAATTTGATATCGATATAATTTAGAAATGGAATGTTATATTAAAAGTTTATTGGACATTATACCTTCATAACATTACTTACGTATCTTACGAAAGTAAATGAGCAATAAATAGAATATTGTATTTCTGTAAGTATATCTATACATGTATGCATTTACGTTTATTATTGCTTATTATAGCAAACGTTAGCAAGTTTCTGCATGCCCAATCATGACTGTACAAATATTACTCTTAGTAACAGTAAGAATCGAACAAACATATTACAGTAGATTTCTGCATGCCCAATGATAACAGTAAAAATATATTGATTATGCATACATAATATTTTGTTAAAGAAAGCGCATAGTAACAAAATATTTTAAGAATTAAATAAGAATAATAATAATTATGATAATTATATTAGGGAAATTCAATAATGTAATTGAGAAATTATATAGTACATATATACATATAACTATTAAATCCTGCTTTACTTTGAATATATTTCACTTCATTTGCTATTTTTACGGCCTGTTCTACTGTATATGTAGAATAAAGAAAATGATCTACATAATGATTGTTTTTCATAGCTGCAGATGCCTGTGGAAGTTGGCTGTCATATTTAGATGCATTTATATTTTTTATATATTGTGATATGCAAGGAGCACATTAAGCTCCGAATATCATTACGTTCATAATATAAACGTCCGGCTCCCTATTTTCTTTACAATTTCGCCACAGAAAACGTTGAACGCGTCGGTCTTCTTCGCAAATAAATACCTGATAGAACATCTGTTCAACATCGCCGCAGATGGCTACTGACTTTTCTCTAAACTGAAAGAGTATTGCTTGTAACGAAGCTATTAAATCTGGACCTTTATAAAGCACTGAATTAAGTGATAACCCATTATATTTCGCGGCGGCAGCCCATACGATTCGACATTTCCCAAGTTTATTTTTATTAAACACTGGAAAAGTTTGTAGGTACCAAATTCTTTGGCTGTTGTTGCCCCATTAATTTTACTAATATAACCCTTTTTGGTATATTCATCAATTGTTTTAACATAAACTGCAAAAAGTTTGTTAAATTTGAGGTCGTGGTAGGGGGATCTTTTTCAGTTAAAACGATATTGTTAAGACCATTTGTAAATTCTGCCTCGCTTTGATGAAGGATTTTTTATTTTCAATTTAAATATTCTTGGTCGCGTTTGATTAGTAACTCACGTTCTTCTTCTAGTTTTTTAAGCGCTAAAGTTTTTCTTCGACTTAATGAATATTTCAAGACGGCTGATGGGCGAGTACTAGGGGCTGTTTGATAGACAGACACTGCATCAGTATTACATGAAGGACAAAACCAAGTCTCTTGATGACTTGAAATTTGAGCGCAATCGGCGTGGCAAGGTTTATGGCACATATTGCAACTTATGGCGGCGTCGTTAAGTTGCACATCGCAAATTTGACATATTTGTGTTGCATTTTGTATTGAAGAGATATCTACGTTATGTAGTTGACAGTCCTGTGAAGAAGAGTCCATTTTATACTCACGTGTGTAAGAGGTTATGTCGAAAGTGCGTCTCCGTTTACTGCTATGTAAATCCAATTCAAGAAAATTCTTTGCGAGGTATAATATTTCCACAATTGGAATGTGTAGCTTCCACAAAAAAGAATTAAAAATTTGTTAACGAGCCAAGTTAACGGGTGTAGATTTCGTGGTTTTATAAGAATTTCAACACAGATTTAATTTATTCAAAAATATTTATTTCTTACAGTAGCGGCAACATGTTTAATTTTTGATCACACACTTAGTGCATTTTATTAATTTAATATAATAAAACAAGAAAAAATTAAAAAATAATGACATTTGACCCCAAAATTGCAACTTTTTTTTTTTGAAAATTATAAAACTCAATTATCTATCTTGTAAAACTTTATAAATGTTTAATCTGTGCTCACACAATGCATTTTATTCATTGTATTATAAAAAAAGAAAAAATTAAAAAATAATGCCATATGACCAAAAATTGCAACTTTTTTTGAAAATTATAAAACTCAATTATCTATCTCGTAAAACTTTATAAATGTTTAACCTTTGATCACACATTTAATGTATTTTATTCATTTTATACTGTGAGCGTAAAAAAAGTAAACAGTTGGTTTATCTGCATTAAAGCTTTTATTACAGGAAAGATTTAAGTAGAAATTATAATGTTTAATAATAGTTTAAGAGGCTTATAAAATAAGAGTTTAATTCAGTATTAACCTAAATTAAAAACTAAACAAAAACAAAAATAATAAACTTCATCTTAAAATACTGCTATTTTTATGCGTCAAAAAAAGTAAACAGAATCTAATAAATAGGCAAGTTAGGAACAGAAACTAAAAATAGCTTAACTTTTAGTATTTGGTTTGTTTTCCATTTGCATCTAGCACCGCTTTTAATCTTTTTGGCATTGATTCCACATGGTTTCTCGTAATGTCTGGACATATTTTGTTCCATTTTTCTGTTAAAGCCTTTTTCAAATCGTCCTTGTTGGAAATGGATCTTTGTCTGATTTTTCTATCAAGGTGCTCCCATAATTGTTCGATAGGGTTAAGGTCTGGATACTGAGGTGGGTGATCTAAGGTCTTAGGCGTTCGGTATAAAAACTATCCTTAACAATCATCGATGTATGTTTCGGGTCGTTGTCTTGTTGAAAGACCGATTTGTTAGGAAGTTCTAATCTTTCAACGCTGGGGGCAATGTTTTCTTTCAAAATGTTTAAGTAATCCATTTTATTCATTGTAGACTCAATAAACACTAGATTGCTGACACCAGATGCCGCCATAAGCCCCAGACCATAACAGAACCTCCACCATGTTTGACTGTAGTTGTAATGCACTTTTCATGAAAAGCTTCATTCTTCGAACGCCATATTTTTGGAGGCTTCTTCATTCCAAATATTTCGAATTTGCTCTCATCGGTATATAATATGTTTTTTCAGATCTCAAAACCCTTGTTTTTGTACTTTTTTGTGAATTCTACGTGCTTCTGTTAATTTACTTTAGAAATGTATGGCTTTTTTTTGAGGAACTCTGTCGAGTAGTCCATTTTTGTGGAGTTCCCTTCTAACTGTACTGGCACTGACTGATTTTCCAGATGTCTCTGTTATATTTTTTGCTATTTGAACAGCACTTGAGACAGGATTTGTCTTAACCCTTAAATGCATACCGTACCATATATGGTACTGGCCTTTTATCATGCCATTTTCTAAGAAATTCAACTTAAATGTGGAATAATGTGATTCACACAAAAGTAGACAGTATAACGGTTCTTCCCAACGTTGTTGTTGATTGCTTTTATTTTATTTCAGTTTTCAGTAAGCTGTCGAAGTTGATGTATGTATTTTTTTGAGATAACTTTAAAAGTGAATTTTGACTTTGAATAAAAAATTATACCCTTTATATATTGAGAAGAGGTAAGTTATAAGAAATAAAATATTCTATTTTTTTTAGTAAAAATAAGTAATTATAAGGTAATTTTATATAAAGAAAGCTTTTTTTAACTATTTTTACAAGTACCTTATATGGTACGGCATGCATTTGCACATATATTTTATTATGTGTAAGATGCAAGTAAATTTTCAACTTGTTTTATTTATTTAATAATTTCATTAACATTATTACGTATTTAGCATGGATAGCATTATTATAGATGGAAAAAGGTACAACGCTGATGAAGTGGCGGAAATGTTTTATGACTTTGGCGATAGCGAAGTGGTGGGAATACCTGATAATGGTGATTGCTCCGAGAATAAAGACGAAGGCGGAAATTTAGAAACAGATGAACTAAATCACGAAACCCAAATACCACAACGTGTGAGAAATCGAGCCGAAACTAATTATGCCATATTAGATGAATGTGTAATTTTAAATGCAGAAGAACTGGATATATCTGTTGTTCAAGCTTCCGGAATTTCTGTTCCTGATATTGGTTCAGTAATAGCAGCAGATTTATCTATTGTAGAGCAGAGCCCGCCTATGTTACCAAGGAAAAGAATTAAAATGACCTCAACTCATGCAGATAATAGAAATGATGAAAATTCAACTAAAAATTCTTCAACTGACCAAAATGTTCAGTTTATCCAAGCACGCGACGAATGTATAAAGTACAAGGACGTTGTTGTTGACTTGACTTCATACAGTTTTGAAAAAGTACGTTGGAAAAAAGGAAACCTGCAGTTATCTGAGGAACAAATTACTTTTCTTGGAAGTTTTAACTTGGATCCAGAAACACAAGATCATTTAGCAACACCTTGCGCATGCTTCAAATATTTTTTTTACGGATGATCTAATAGAGAAAATAGTTAAGGAGAGCATATATTACACAAAAGTGGAAAAAAAACGATCAAAATTTCTTTTTAGATGCCCTGGAATTTCAAAAATACATTCGCATTATCTACTACATGTCTTATCACAAACTTTCATGTGTAAGAGATTATTGGAATACAAAGTATGGAGTTGATGCGGTGCGTAACGTAATGACGGTCAAAAGGTTTGAGAAAATCAGGGAATACCTCCACATAAACAACAACCTTGAGTATGATGCTGAAAATCCAGATCGTTTGTTTAAAATAAGCCCAATGGTGGACATTCTCAATGATCGTTTTCAAACAGTTCCCATGAAGCCACGTTTATCAATAGATGAACAGATGTGCTCAACAAAAGTTGGGCACTAAATGAAACAATATCTACCAAACAAACCGAAAAAATGGGGATTCAAATTCTTTGCTCTTTGCGACACAACCGGTTTTATGTATAAATTTGAAATTTATACTGGAGAACAATATCACCTACGGCCGGGAGAACCTAATTTGAAGGCATCGGCGAATATTGTAGTACGTATGACTCGGGAAGTTCCGCGGTTTCAAAATTATATCGTATATATGGACAATTATTATACTTCTATACCATTATTGATTTATCTTCGAACTCAGGGCATTCATAGCATCGGAACTATCAATAGAAATCGCATAAAAAATTGGAAGCTTCCTGATGCGAAGGCTATGATGAAAATGATGCGGGGTGTTTCATCAGAGTTTACTGCTAATATTCAAGGTATTGATTTAACATCAATTAGCTGGAAAGATAACAGAGTTGTTAATCTTGTGTCCACTTTTGTTGGTTCAAAACCTTTTCTTTCCAAAAATAATGATAATACTAATATATCCACTGTTGAGCGTTGGAATAAGAAGGAGCACAGAGTGGAAACAATTACTTGCCCTCAAATTATAAAAGAATACAACCTACATATGGGCGGTGTAGATCTTATGGATTCTTTCTTGGGTCGCCTTAAAATCAGATTAAAAAGTCGTAAATGGTATATCAGGTTATTTTATCATTTACTCGACATTTCCATGGTAAATGCTTGGTTACTTTTTAAAAGAGCAAATCCATCAGTTACGATTACCCAAAAGGCGTTCCGTTTGGAAGTATCCCAAGTTTTAACAAATATGGCACAAAAGAGAGCTAATCAACATAATTTACTTCTTCCACGTGTCCAAAGTGAATGTAACCCTTCGAACAGTTTGCGATTTGATGGCATAAATCATCTTCCAATTGTTGAAGGTAGAGCTCGGTGTAAAAACCAGAAATGTGTTGAAGACAAAAAAGTAAACAACCGTTCCATTTTCAAGTGTCAAAAATGTAATGTTCACCTCTGCTTGAATGAAAAACGTAATTGTTTTACCGACTATCACACTTCATAAATCTAAAATTAAAAAAAGAATAATTTTTTTATACTTTTTTATGTTAATAATATATTGATACGTTAAAAATAATTAAAAAAGACTTTTCATTACAAATGCATAGTGTACCATATATGGTACGCAACCAAAAATTGTGTTTTTCCGATTTCCTAGGAAAACTATACATTTTCTTGAAAAATTAATGCCTGATTCATGATAATCGACCATATTTACATTAGGGTAACTTAGTTTCCATTCTAGGTGTTGACCTCATGCATTTAAGGGTTAACTTCTCAAACTACTGCTCGTACTTTTGTGCCAGTAAGTCGTTTTGGTTGTCCTGACCGGGGTAAATCTTCTACTGTGTTATGCTTACCATATTTATCTGTAATTTTTTTTATAGTGCAATGGTTTCTTCTGACAATTTCTCCAATTTCATGCAAGGATTTATTTTTTTATGCATACATAATATGATTTTTCTCGTTTCATTGGTCGTTTGCTTAGGCGTTTTTTAAAACTTGTAATGTTTGCTATATTTTTTGACAAAATTAATAGAAAACTTCAAAAATATATTTACTATACCGGCTTACTAGATTAATAACTGCTTTTCAAAGAATTGACGGTTTTTCCCCGAAATATTAAAAAAAAAGAATCAAACAATATCGCCACTGTTTACTTTTTTTGACGCATAAAAATAGCAGTATTTTAAGATGAAGTGAATTATTTTTGTTTTTGTTTAATTTTTAATTTTGGTTAATACTGAATTAAGCTCTTATTTTATGAGCCTCTTAAACTGTTATTAAACATTTTAATTTCTACTTAAATCTTTCCTGTAATAAAAGCTTTAATGCAGATAAACCAACTGTTTACTTTTTTTGACGCTGACAGTATAATAAAAACAAAATTAAAACAAAATGACATATGACCAAATACTTTTTTTTGAAAATTATTAAACTCAATTATCTATCTCGTAAAACTTTATAAATGTTTAATCTGTGATCACGAACACTTTATTGGAAACACTCGGCTCAAAAATTCAACATACTACAGCTTATCATCCATAATCTAACGGAATGGTAGAAAGGTTCCATAGAACTCTTAAAACATCATTATGCTGTCATGAAAACTTACAATGGACTAAAACATTGCCAATCGTTTTATTGGGATTACGTTCATGTTATAAGGAAGATCTCCAAGCTTCTTCAGCGGAGTTTCTATATGGTGAAAATATTTCACTTCCAGGTGAATTTCTGGAAAATAAATCACTCTCCTCGCAATCATCATCGGCTTTTATTGCCTCACTTAAAAAGGTAATTCGTACTGTAAAGCCAAGTCCTTCAAGCAACTATTCAAATAAAATTTTTAATTTTAAAAATATTAATAAAAAAAACCATTAAAAAACCATTGCAACCAAAATACATTGGTCCATATGAAGTCATTAAAAGATATGACAAATACGTAACACTAAATATAAAAGGTAAAGAAGACAACGTGTTGATTGACAGAATTAAACCAGTTTTTGAAGCCAATGAAATTTCGCCAAAACATGTACCACCAATCTCGAAAATCACGTCAGACTCCTCAAAAAGTTCAAGAAAAGCAAAGTTTTATTTAGAAGGGGAATATTGTAGTATACAACTTGTTATAAAAACTACTTTATAAAATAAAATTGTGTTAATCAAGTTTTCATTCAATTTTATGTATATACTTTTCATTATTTCAAAAAACAAAGCTTTGGTTGTTAAGCTATGCATACCAATTAAAAAAGACTCAATTATTTACTCGACATACGCTTAGCGGTTATTGCTCAAAAGGTCTATTTCGCTGAGGAGTATAAAAATATATTAGATAAGATGCCCTTGTCGCCGAAAAGTTCTTTAGTACCTTTGAGTCTCTTTCTTGACGAATTGGGGTTGATGCGAATAAATGGACGACTTGTAAAATCACCCTCACTGTCATATCGTGAACAATACCCTATTATTCTTCCATATGACTGTCTTTTCTCGAAGCTTATGGCAGAATTTATACATTTGATTTCGATTCATGGTGAGAACCAATTAATGTTGCGGATCTACCGTTGTGAGTATTGGATACCGCGATTGCGGAATTTGATTGATATACAGCGCTCTTGCAGCCAAATAATGGCTGCCCTCCCCCCGGAACAAACTACTCTGGATAGGTCGTTTACAACCACTGGGGTTGATTTCGCTGGATCCTTTGATGTAAAAAATCATAATGGCAAATCGTGTCGAATTACGAAAGGGTATGTTTGTATCTTTGTATGCTTTTCTTTCGGCCTTCAATTTATTTCAAGAAGAGGCTGCCCTAAGACCATGTTTTCCGACAATGTTACCAATTTTGTTGGCGCTTTAAATGAAATTGCAAGAGAGTTTCGAACCTTTTTAAAAGAATTTCAGGCAAGAAATTGTTCCACTTTTGGCCATACAGGTTGGACATGGCGCTTCATACCAGCTGCAGCTCCTCATATGGGCGGCCTTTGGGAAGCTGGGGTAAAAAGTTTTAAATTACATTTTCGGAAAGAGGTGCAATCTTGCCGTTACACATTTGAGGAATTATCAACAATTTTGGTTAGAATAGAGGCTTGTCTGAATTCTCGTCCCTTATGTCCTACGCCTGATAATCCTAGTAAGCCGATAGCCTTAACAGCAGGACACTTCTTGATTGGCTCGGCCTTTTTGGCTCCGCGGAACCGACGATATGTGACAGTCCTGTTAGTATAGCTAATAGATATCGTAAAGTGAAGGCTTTGATTCATGAATTTTGTAAAAGATGGAAAGAGGAGTATCTTGTAGGTTTACACAAACGCGACAAATGGCAATATCCCTAAAGGGACATTGCTTTAAACGACTTAGTGGTAATAAAGAATGAACGATTGCCGGCAACATCGTGGAAGTTAGAAATAGTGGCAAAGATCCAAGCTGGTGCTGACGGCCACGTTCGTGTTGCCGATATTCGCATACAAAACGGTATAATAAATCGCCGAATAAACAAACTTGTACTGAACGAATAGTAGTTTAACAACACTTTTTTATCAATTTAATATATACTAACCTTTCCTTTCCTAGCCTCATGGACTCTACCAACTCTATCACGAATGCCCTGCAAGACGACTATTTTTTTTTGTGTTCCAGTTTTAGTTGAGCCCTCCGTCAAGATGCCATCTAGTGGTATTGAAGAGCCTTTGATACGGGCACCTTCTGTGCCAACTGCAAATGAGGGAACTATTCCCGATGAACCCCAAAATAACCTAGCAATTGAAAAGTAGAGGTCCTAACCTTGAAGGCTGCGGTTCAGGCTCATGACGCAGATACAAGCCCTGCCTTTCCACACCCTAACTTAAATCGTGAAGGATCGAAATGTCCGATTTGTCGTAAAAATCACCCTCTGCGATTTTGCTACAAGTTTAGGGACATGAGCCTGGAGCGCAGACTTCGAATGATTGCGGTCACAGGATTTGTTTTCGCTGCTTGTCGAGTGGGCATGTTGACATAAATTGCAAGAGTGTGGCAACTTGCAAACATTGCAAACAGACTCACAATTCTTTGCTTCATGAGCATAACACTTCATCGGCAAGAGTGAAGGCCAAACAACGAAAATCGGTATCGCATCATACCCATTTACCGCTGCGTCAGTCCGTTTCGTTTTCGCCTACACTTCGGATAAATATGCGACAAGGTCGTTCGAGGCTTCCGTTGCGTGCGGTGTTGGATGCGTGTTGTCAAAGTAGCTACATTTGCAAAGACTTTGCGAAAAACTTGCGAATACCAGTTTTCAATGTGGAAAGTGTGCAATATTGCCGAAGCGAAGTTGAGTCGATTCACGATACGGCACAGGGGATTACCATAACGGCTCGTTTGCATCAGATGCAGGGTATAAAAACTCCGTCCGTATCTGTGGCTGACTCGATTTTGAACTCCTTTCAGGGTCTTCAACTACCTGACCTGAATTTCAATCATTCGGGGAGTGTTGGTCTTAGGACCTGAAGTTATGCCATTGATAATGAAAGTTTGCATTCACGGCAGTCCTGGGCTTCCAGTAGCCCAATACACTATCTTCAGATGGAATATTTCGGGTTATCGCCGTTTTAAATCGCATTATTTATACAGTCCACAGGAGTCCTTAATGGCTCAATTTTTGAAAATAAAATCAACAGGGGATGATGATAAGTATTTGTAATTTATACAGTCCACAGGAGTCCTTAATGGCTCAATAATTACATCTTTTTTTATCAGGAGTCCTTAATGGCTCATTTAACATTAAATAAAAATTATACCAACAGGAGTCCTTCATGACTCAATACAAAAAAAATTTATACTTAACAGGAGTCCTTGCTGGCTCATTTACTAAAACGTATGTGCGAATTGATACTTTTTTTCGCATACTTGTGAGAAGGCTTTTTTTGTTCTTTTCAACGAGCAAACCGTTAACGGTACTTAAATATTGTTTGCCACATTTACTTTAGTTGTGTAAGAAATTTTGTTTATCCGTTGCTTGGATATATACCAAGCATTACGTGCTTTTTGTGAAGAAAAATATACAAGGTAAATTTGAGTTAAATAAGTAATGAATTGAAAATAATTGATTCTTCTTTTAATTTTATATATTGGAAATTGATTTCTCCTATTTTGCATCGGATATACGCCGAATCCATGGTAACAGGTAAATAAGCTCGATAGAATAAGTTGCGATGAATATGAGAGAATAATAAAACAACACACTTTACGCATACGAAGTAGATAAACAGCTTTTAATTTGTTAAAAACAGTGCATGTGAAAGGTTGTTGGCTTAGCAAAAACAAAAGTAAAAAAAGGGCTTTCAATTCACTAAAAAAATATATATACATAACAACCATATAAAAAAACATTATAATAAAAAAATATTTATATGCATATACATGCCTATACAACAACGATAAAATAACAAAAAATAGTGAATTTAGATTTAAAAAAAGTAGAATAGTAGTGTCTATATACATATATATGGAAAAATTGTGTAAGTGGTAGAGCAATGTTTGGATATTCAGTGTCCGCTGAAAGGCGTTTGAATTTTTTTTTGTTATTCAAAACCCAAGTGTTATTCCAGAACAATCCTCGCGACAGCCAACATTTTCAAAACCACCTCTTGGACGGCGATATCATACTTATATCGAATTCAGAGACGGAGATGGGCTTCTCACAGTCGACCGTCATGTCTAACGGAAGCTTGCTGACAGAAGACGAAGGTAGGTGGTTTGACCCAGATGAGCAGCCATCGAGTTTACAGGCTTCATAAGTGGACGAAGAGCCGAGGGTATGGGTAGAGGCGAGGATGAATCAGTTCGTGCGTAGGCTCCAAAAGTACCGCCAATACACCGCCAACGTCGGGGTCACATGGACCGTGGTAGATACGGACAGCGAAGTGGAAGACCTTTGTTAAAATCTCCTAAGAAACTGGCCATTTTGGACGGTCCGGCTAGCCTACAGCAGCAGGGCGAAGATGAGGTCCCGCTGCTCCTAGACGAAACAGCGAAATCAAGGCTTAGTGGAGTGGATGAAGACGTCCTGTCGCTAGGCGAAATGAGCCTCGGAAGCCTTGAAGAGCTGTTTCATCAAGCTCTGCAACAGGATCAGAAACGTGCCCAGCAGCCATAGCTAGTCGCTTCTCCGGACGATGAAAACTTGGCTCAAATACCTGAGGAGTTGCAAGAAGAGATAACAACCGCTCTTATAAAACATAAACGGTTGTGCTTTAGGCGGGATGTTGGCGACAAGTTGTGCCGCATAATATCGGCGTCGGGTAGGGTGGTGGTACCATATTTAGTGGGAGAAGGGGGAGTAGTTTGAGAACCCAAACTTTTGAGAAATTTGAGTCAACACAGATTAATAAAACCAAATAAATAAAAGAAAATTATTGAATTACTATTGTTGGTGTGTTAGTGGGCATTGTGGATTACATCCATGTAACGGTGTAGGCGAATAATATTCGCCACAACATAATTCTACATTTTATTTGTTTACAGAAAAAAACTAGAAAAGAGAGAGTGAGCTGAAAGGTAGCCATGTTGGTGTTTACAAAAAAAGAGCAACAGAAGTGGAAAAGACAACCGATTGAAAAAAAAATATATAGCTGAGACCGAACACACACACACAAACGAACAAGACAACAAAGTTCAACACAAGAGAATACATTCTACAAAACCGTTATCGGTTCAAACCATATGCGGTTGTGTAGTTTTGTAGTTGTTGTTGTAACACCTCTGCTGCTGACGAGTTCTTTCCTGAAAAGATATTAAACAAAAGCAAAAGAAAACTCAATTATGTGTACGTGCGTCATCAGGTGGGAGGTGGAGAAATTGCGCAACCTCATACGGTCGCATCCATAGGTCCAAAGGGCGTAAATTAGTGGGCCTATTGTAACAATTAAATAAGTGCAGTTTCGTGAGGGCTTTGGAGACAGGCTGGGCAACGGTTCAAAGTGCCGGGAACTACTCTTTCACGGTGGCAGTTAAGGATACTGCACCAACCGGCTCTTAATTGAGCCAGAACTGATCTTGTTTGCCTCTGCAGAAGCCTCTCATTTTCTAAAATCGCGGGTGGGTGTTCATTCAGCTCTTTATTATGTATATCTGTAGCCATTTTTGGTGTCTAGGACCGTAATGTAATAGTTTTTGGGCATCTGCAATGGACATCCGGTTTATTTTAGATGGAATAATATAACGGATGTCATTGCGATAATGCTTAAAGTCCTGCCGGATGTGTCGGGGCGGACAATCCGACAATATCACCTCGTGATTAGGGTGACTGGCAGGTGACAAGCCACTAGGAATTGCTTGGTCAGTATTTTGTTATATTGTCTGACCGGAAGCATCCTCGTTCATAGAGGAGATCTATATTCGTCATTTTAACACATCCTGTCGCGATTCTGAGTGCATTTTTTTTATCAGTTTGTAAAACTCGCCACTAAGTATCACTAAGTAACGAGATCCAAATCGGGGCAGCATAATAGGAGGGAGCGGCCAATTGCCTTGTATGTTGCCACTATCGTCTCCTTAGTCATTCCCCAAGATGTGCCAGCAAGTGCTTTTAAGACCTTGTTCCGAGTTTTCACTTTGTGGTGAATGAAGGTGGCGTGCGATGAGAAGTGATGGAGGCTGTCGAAGACTGCGCCTTAAATTTTTGGGTTCTGTACCGAAGGGATACGGCGCCCTTCGACCGTGATGTCTAATTCCATTCTAAATTCTTTAGTCCACGAAGTGAAAAGAGATACCAAGGACTTTGAGGGTGATAGCTGAAGTCTACGTTCATGAAAGAATTGTGAGATGGTGGCCAAGTATCGTGAGAATCCGACGCTTATATCGTCAATGTTAACACCAGAGGAGTAGATTGTACAGTCATCTGCGCAAGATAAGTGTTAAAGAGTATAGGTGACAGTACTCCTCCTTTTGGCACACCAATTCTTATTTTGCGGAATTTTGATTTCTGCCGTCTGAACTCAATAAACGCTTGCCTACCACTTGAATAGTTGGCAATCCAGCGCTTGACGTCGTGATGTCATTTATCAGCACATAGTGATCGACCATGTCAAAGACCTTAGATAAGTCCAAGGCAGCAACAACTATGCGTTGACATGGTCTCTGCTGATTAAGGCCGTCAGCGATTTAGGTAGCTATCATATTCAAAGCCGTGGTGCTGTAGGATTCCCTGAAGCCATGTTGTTGTGTGGCGGGTGAAAGATGTTCTTTTAAAGTTGGCAGTATTAACGCTTCTAAAACCTTAGCTACTGGTGATAAAAGGGAGATCAGGCGATAACATTCTCCCATTGTAGCGGGTTTGTTTGGTTTTATCCGGAATCACCAATTGGTGAATTGAGATTTCTAGAAGGCGCGTCAGATATTCAAGTGATACTGAGCCAAGTTTTTTCAACATTAGCATTGAGATATCATCAGGACCAAGAGCCTTTGAGGGTTTTGATTTGGAGATATTTTTCACTTCATCGAGAGTGAAGGAAATGGGCACCGAATCTCGATTTAGATTCTTTGTTCTCCGAATTATGGCTCTTTTATCCTTATTTCGCGAGGTGGGGTGTTCGACAAACTGTCGACAGAATAGTTTTGCACATTTCTTTGCAACTGCATGCTGAATGTTGTGGAATCCTATAGCGGCGAGGTTTTTGTTGCAGTTTGAACCAGATAGACTTTTAATAGTAGAGCAGAGCTTTTTTTAACTAAATGAACAATTGTTGAGCTGTTCCAACCATTTGCTGCGGCGAGGTTCATTGACAAGTGTATTTATCTCGGCCGTCAGCAATTCAATTCGCTCGTCTGCTAGGTTGCAGGCGCGCAATCGATCGCGCTCTTGAGCCATGCACGCTGCGCTAGTTGGAAAACCAGTATTAGGGATTCTGTCTGCTAGTATAAATCGCCGGGCTGCTCTGAGAGTTTGCCTGAAAACTCTTTCTCCCTTCCTGGTACAAGTGGGGTAGGGTAATTGACGAAGGGAGTCATCAATAAATTGTGAAAACCCCTGCCAGTTGGCTTTATTGTAATTAACAAAAGTGCGCTTATCAGGCTCAACGAAGTCACTTTGCTTCTTAACAGTGAACACAATGGGAATGTGGTTCGAGTTAAATGCAACTTGGGTTTGCCCGTTTGTATAGGCAAGTAGTGATGAACAGACAATGGAAATGTCTGGTGAGCTTACACATCTT
Source organism: Cistogaster globosa (assembly GCA_937654795.1). Classification (NCBI taxonomy): domain Eukaryota; kingdom Metazoa; phylum Arthropoda; class Insecta; order Diptera; family Tachinidae; genus Cistogaster; species Cistogaster globosa. The sequence goes on along the minus strand of OW569404.1, from coordinate 70,394,069 downwards.
GCAGTAACTATTATTGGGAAGTCTTTGTTTATTGCGGCAAAGTCTGATTCGTCTATCTGTTCTGCAAATTGAATACAGCGGGGGTCTTGTGATAGTTGAGAATACTAGCTCTCACGATGAGTATTGAAATCAAAAAGTAGTATTCTATTATCACCCCGCAAGAGATGGGATATGCTTGGGTGATAATTTGCCCCAATGCTGTTAACGGACGGGATGTAAACATTGACGATTTCTATTTCAGTGTTGTCTGAGTCCACTGATATACTCATAACCTCTAGGTTGGGGTCAGGAACAGAAGGGATGGGCGGGGTTGTCAGATTGTAGCTGACATTTCGTTCTATGATGAACGCGAATCCTCCGCCATGATCTCTATCCCTGTCACTTCTGACGATGTTGTAATTACCAGAGGCTGAGAGTGTACAATTTCCAGTAAGCTTTGTTTCCTAAGTATGTTGTGATCATGCATACATTTGGTGATCTCCGAAATCCTATTCCTGAGGCCATTGCAATTTAATTGCATGATGTGGAAAGATCTCCCGGGACCAGTATTGGTGTTGGTTGCTGTAGTAAGGGTGAATTCTGAACATTTGGAGGGGTATTGCGTCCAGGTGTAAATTGCGCATTTAAATCTAGGGCGGTGCTGGCAGCTAGGGTGGTATTAGCACAGCATGCGGCTAAGAAATTAGCATTCCAATCCCTGTGTGACCTCAAATTTGTACATCGCCTCATGTGACACCATTTTCTGCAACCGTTGCACAGTGCTGATGTTAAATTCCTCCGGATTATCATGTTGCATAAAGTACATGACTTTGATGAATTTGGTTGTGCCTCACAGGTGGGGTTTCTGTCCGAATCTGTGGAGTTGCATTGGGAGGAGCAGTGCTGATGTTAGATGGTTGATTACTACAGCAATTCGCCACAAAGCTTTGAGACCATTCGCGGTGGCTGGTGTGTCCTGAAAACCTTTTCAGGTGGCACCAGTTACCACCAACTGAGCGCTTGAACGATGTGACGTTACGCGTTATTCTGTTGTGACACACAGAGTAAAACAAGATCTGGGGACCTGGATTTTGTGCAATGCCAGCTAAAATGAGTAATATTTTGAGCAAAATTGCTGGCATGTTTTGCTCACCTGAGGGAAAAAATTTCGGTTTGTACAGCTGTTGCTGGGTTGACAATCTTTGCCCGAACAAGACTCGGGTCGTTCCGGAGCGAAGATCCAATTGTCGTGGGAACGTGTTATGTAATTGTGTGGTCTTGCAGTTAGAAACAGATATCAAAGCAAAGAGAAAAGGGCAATAATTTTAATTAATTGGTAACTGTGAATGTGAGCAAGTGGTAGCAAAAGCCGGCAAGAGAAAAGATTTTATTTCAAAGAGCAAGTGATAGAATTAAATGTTGATTAGTAACACTAATCCTAGTAAAGATAACTACAGGGAAAATTTATACGGATTACATCCGCTTTACCTCTTTATCGAGGAAGGGGTGGTAGGGCTCAGGGCAAAATTATAAATAGTTTTCCCGGAGGTTCTCATCGGAAAGCTCAGGGAAAAGAGTAGGCTCTTGAATAACATTCGGGGCAGAACCAAAGAAAACGTTTTTTTAATTATTAAACAAGGACCTTGGCGGACTGACCTAAACCCGAAGTAACCAAAGGTTCTTCACACTGCACGTGCTTGATTTTGATTAGCTAAATTTTTAAAAATTTTATTGCATATTAAATATTTTTACGTTCCTCAAATTGGACCGTTTTTACAATAATTTTTCGAAATTTTTAGAGATCAGCAAAAAAAAATGTTAATTTTGTTACAAGGTTTTACTTTTCTATGTATAAAAATAAGGATAATGCAATTTCTTAAAAAAAAAGCTCACCTCAATATCATTCTTACGTGCAAAACTATGTGTCCCTAAATATGAATGTTTTAATATGTATCTCAGTTTTATAAATTTAAACATTTCTACGTGGAAAAATGGTAACTAACTAAGAGGCAATTCTAAAATTAAAAATCGTGTTTAAAAACTTTAGATATATGTTATGTTCATGATCTAAAAAAATTTATTGCCAATGATGAAAACCCGTGTGTTATACCTCCAAAAAAGCTCTAGATTATAAAAATTAGAATTCACATACGATCAAAATTTTACCATAGTTTTTATTTTCCACAAAATTTTCAAAAAATTTAAATTTTCTAAAAACTATACTAAAAACTATACTTGCAACCAAAACATATAAAAATCATTAAAACCCGAAAATGCACTATTGATTGTTCAAAATTTACTAAAAAGTAGTCATTTTGTCTGGGTTTAGTTATAAAAAAAATAATAATGTCAATATTACCATTTATCGATGACTGTGAATATGAAATGAAATGATTTTTTTTATTGAGTCTTCTTTTTTTTTTTCGTTGACAGTCGAAAGGTTTACATTAACCGTATGATATTTTACAAGTGAATCTTAGAACTGTAATTGTTTTGTTCTAATACACACTAAATGTATAAGCTACATGCTAACAGAGGGAGGTGACTTTTATTTCGTAAAAAATATTTCTTGTATGTTTATAGCAATGCTTGCTCTCGGCATTTACTCTATCAAGCAGAGCCATAGTCTGTTAAATAAAACAAAATAAAATAAATAACACTTAAAACTACATAACACAACGATATGTTTACAAACAATCAAAACAATATAGGGAAAATAGCAGATGTTTTAACATGAGATAGACAATTTGTGAACCGAACACATACAAGAATACATATATAATACATATAACAAGTATGTAAGTTTAAGTGTTCTTAGATTCGTAGGGTTTTTTCTTTTTATGAACTAGCTAACCAATGCTTATTATAAATTAATATAAATGAGGCAGATTGTTTATAGTTTCTTATGTCTAGTTAAAAGCTTACTTAATAATTTTTGCTTTCTATAGATCTAGTATCACAGATTAGTATAATTAGCCCCTATGGGAGCCTGATACGGCTTTTAGGAAAAAGTCTTGGGGATTGTCGGCGTCGCAGTTATTATTCAAGATGCCAACGGGAGACAGGTAATTGGAGTTGTTCCAGTGTGTATGACATTCATTATTAAATATATCATTCATCAGGTGATTATCGTGGTGTTGAAGTTTTTCGACAAAGCGTTTCTGTAGAATAAATATGTATGTACATAATGGTATTATTTTGGAGTTCTCATAGATGTATGAGTTTGAAAAACGTTTGGTAGGATTTTGGAAGTTCTTGCCTAGGCATCGTCTTAGTATGGACCTCTCAAATACCTCCAGCTCCTTTGCAGCAATTGGTGAAATTGTGAACCAAATTGAACACGCATACTTGCTACCTTATACAAGAAACAATTTGTTTTTTTTGTGGAAAGAACTTGTTGTGCATCACTCTGGAGAACATTTCAGAAATCCGTTTGGCTTTGGAAAGCATACTCCTGTTATGGTTATTGAACTTTAATAATTTGTTCAAGTTTACTCCAAGACACTTTATGGATGGTTTGAAAGGAATCTCAGAACCACCAAGTGTGAGGGAAAGAGTTTTGCTTTGAGGCACGACGTCTCGATGGCATTTTCCAGAGGCATTTCGAATACAATTTGCCTCGGATTTGTTTGCATTTACGTGGATGCCCCGGTTCATATAGTAGCAGTTGATGTTTAGGTGAGCGGTGGCTTGAGTCAATGTACAAGAGGAAATTCATTGTGCGAATAAATCAAGCAGTCGTCAGCATAGAGAATCGCCTTAGAATCTTGAATAGTGTGTGGGAAGTCATGGAGGAAAATGGTAAATAAAAGTGGAGCCAAAACACTGCCTTGGGGAACTCCACTATTAACCTTTCCAAAAGAAGAAGGTGTGTTGCTAATTTTCACCCAAAACTCTCGATCGGTGAAATAATTAAAAAAATTTTGACCAAAAACGGGTCGACTCCTACGTCAATGAGCTTATATAAGATTCCTTTATGAAATGCGGAATCAAACGCATTTTGAATATCTAGTGATATCGCTATTGTGCATCGTCTATCCCTTAGGTTGTTTGTGATATCGCTGTGGAATTTTAACAAGGCATGTTGGGTAAAGTGATGTTTTCTGAATCCGAATTGGTATGGTGAAAGAGGGGAGAAGGCGAATTCGCTATCTAGTTTCTTCTTGAGGATATGCTCAAAAATTTTGCCAATATTTGATAATAGCGATATTGGTCTCAAGTCCTCTATGTTTATGCTATCGCTCTTCTTCTTTATGGGAATTTTATATGTTTTCCAAGCCTTAGGAAAATAGTTGAAGACACATTCTAGAAATTTAAAGGAGCTATCAGGTAATTTCTTTATCAAAAAGTTAGAAATGTTATCAAGGCCACTAGACTTTTTATTGTTGATGGTGCTAATAATTTCTTTGATTTCAGTTATATTTGTGAAATGGTAGTTATCTGTGCTTTTAATTGAGTTGAAGGTATTATTGAACGAGTAGACATGGTGAGGGACTTCAGCGATGTAGGATGTGATTCGCTCATTGAGATTTGCCACGGGACGTTGGGGTAAGTTTTCACTGTATACAGATGCATAATACGCTCGAAAAGCTTCCCTTATTTCTGAGACGCTTGAGACTATATTACCATTAACGTTGATTTTCTCCGATTTGCCATTTTTTTTCTTCCCAATTATTTGATAGACCTTTTTGAACGCGTAGGGACCTGGTTTTATTTGCTCCAGTCTGTTGTTGAATTTCTGGACCTGATTAATGTTGACCAACTCTTTCAGAATTATTCTTAGCAGTCCTATAGCTGTTTCTATTGCCCGTACGATGATATATCTTTTTGAGTTGTTTTTGCCATTGATGTTTTACTCTAAGTATGTTTTTTATATTGTCAGGTAAGAGAGTTTTATTGTGTCTAAGTTCAATCTTCTCTCCATGAGCGTTGGTAGTACTATTAACAATTTCATTAAATTTATTAATAAGTACATCTATTTCATTATTTTCCAGATTTCTGTGTACGGAGGGCATAGGTGACTCTGAAGCAAATTCCATATCTCTTAAAATGGTTCCAGTTAGTATTTTTGTACGACGTGTAGAATCGTGGATATTTAATAGCAAAATCTAGACCGTTTAAGGTTATTTTCAGCTTTAAGGGAAAATGATCTGAGAATGATGGAAGAGTGGATACTTTAAAGTTTGGGGACTCTCTGTTTATAAGATGAGCACTCATGAGAAAGTGATCTAGGAATGAACCGCCGTTGGGGAATGATGGTTTATAGTCACACAGGCGAGTGTCAAAATATATTTTAAAACGTTTAATATTTTAACACCAATGTTTGTCAAGGACAGCCGTTAAGATTGAAATAAATACACCTTTGCCTTTTATTATTAAAAGTATGAAAGTCTTTATTAATTATATATTTAATAATGTAAATTATCCGCGATCAACCATTCGCTTCAAAGTCTAAACACGAACTCCCTCAACCTTCGACATGTTGTAAAGTTTTTCTTTTTATTCTTGTAAATGTGTGTGTGACAGCTCGGCCCTTCCTGACTATGGTTCGTCCTCGGACCATCCTTCATCGTCTAACATAGGAGAATTTTCACAAAACAGTCGCATCTCATCTGATGTATATACTGAGCTGAATTTTCGCTTGGAAATCTGCATACCTGGTATATCTTCAATAAGGAATCTGTCTTTGCCAATGGATTTGGCCACGATATACGGCCCTCTGAATTTAGGTTCCAGTTTACGCGACTCACCAGTAGCTGGAGGTTCGTTTTCCAACACAACTAAGTCACCTTCATTGTACTTGGTAGGTTTGGCGTGTTTTTCATCGAAACGTCGTTTCCATTTTTGTTTCTCTATGGCCGCATTAGATAGGGCGACCAAACGTTTATCTTCTGCGCTGGTGTCTTCGTTATTACCTGCTACGTCATCGTGAATAGCGGCTACTATTCGGTTCTGTACTGCATCAACCAATTTGAAGTCAAAAACAAGTTCGTTAGGTGTAAAACCCGATGTTTGATTTCTTTGAGAATTAACTGACCATTGGAGATCTCTTAAGATAAGATCCCAGTCTTTGTCACTTTTCGTGCAAGTTCGTAAATAATTCAGGATCGTCTTGTTGGCGCGTTCCACCTGGCCATTAGCACGAGGGGTGCGTACTGCTGTACTTACGTGGTGAATATTGTTCTGTTGACAGTATTGTTCAAACATTTTTGAGGAAAACGCAGTTCCTCGGTCACTGATGATCACCTTTGGCAGTCCGAAATAACTCGTAATTTCGTTGAGTGCATTTATTACTGGCTGAGTTTTTGTTGTCTTCACAGGTTTCACGATTAGATATTTGCTGAAGGCGTCAGAGATTGCTAAAACGTATCAGTTTCCTCGTTTGCTTTTTATAAAAGGACCTAAATGGTCAATGTGTATACGGCGAAACGGTATCGGTTCGGGGTCATCAACGTACAAGCATCCTTCGGTTTTACCTCCTTTCGTTTTATTATAGCAGCACTCCATACAAGCTGCAAGGTAGTCTTTCACGTATTTACGCATTTTCGGAAACCAAAAATTTTGTTTTATTCGTTGTATGCTTTTCTCTAGTCCAAAATGTCCCATGTCATCGTGACATAGTTTTACTATACGCCATCTTACGGATTTTGGTACTACAAAACGTAAACCTTCAGGGCAAATTCGGTATAAGCGTTCATTGATGAGTTTGTACTCCGACTTCAGCTGCACGGATTGAGATGATGACCTTTCATCCTTCAAAACTGATATGATTTCCTTCAAGGTTGGGTCCTGCAGCTGCATCGTTAACAACCAGTCGTCTTGATTTAACGTTACCTTCATAATACGATCGGAAATCTCACATTCCTCGGGTTGTAAATTTGGTGAACGACTGAGAGCATCGACATGGCTCATACGTGAACCTTGTCGGTGAATAAATTCACAGTCGTAATCCATTACTTTTAAGAACCATCGTGCAACCTTTGGAATTAACTCTTTCTTTGTGTTGGCTTTTGCAATAGGTGAGCAATCGGTGATAACTTTAAAGTGCTTCCCCATAATATAGACTCGAAATCTTTCCATTGACTCGACCACGGCTAACATTTCCAGTTCATAACTGTGGTATTTGGATTCTGTTGGTGTACAGTGTCGACTGTAGTAGAACACGGGTTTCCAGGTTTTCTCATCCGTTGACTGGAGTAAGATACCTGCAATGCCAATGGCACTGGCATCCGTATGCACCTGATGAAAAGCGTTAACATCGTATAAAGCAAGGACAGGTTTGTTGCTCAAAATCTTGATAAGTTCTTCAAATGAATTTTGTTGTTCTTCCTGCCATATAAACTTTTGTTCTTTTTTCAGTAACTTCGTGAGTGGTTTTGAGATTATGGAATAATTCTCGACAAACTTTCGGAAGAATCCCGTTAAACCTAAGAATCTTCTTAGTTCCGTTATATCGGTGGGTTGTTTAAAATTTCGTATCGCTTCAACCTTTTCAGTTCCTGGTGTAATACCATCTTCATTAATTGTGTGTCCCAAATACGATATTTCAGACATCAGAAATCTACATTTATCCAGCCGAAGCGTAAGACCATTTTCTTGTAACACCGTCAAGAATTTATCAAGTCGCTGCATTCCCTCATCAAACGTTTTACTTGGTATAACAACATCGTCAAGGTAAGCTAGGACCTCCCCAGGCTCCATACGTGATATCAGTTGATTCATGACCCTTTGAAAAACTGCTGGGGCATTAACCAATCCAAAGGGCATTCTATTATACTCGTAGTGACCATCCATAGTCACAAATGCAGTATATTGTTTGGACGTCTCCGACATTTCGATTTGGTGGTACCCCATTCTAAGGTCCAATGACGTAAAATACTTATTTCCTGCTAGTTGTGCAAACTGATCATCCAAATTTGGCATAGGAAAAGGCGTTTTCTTCGTTACCTGATTGAGTGCACGGTAGTCAACACAAAGCCTGTATTCACCGTTTTTCTTTTGGGCTAGAACAATTCCTGATGCATAAGGTGATGTTGATGGACGTATGATATCACTCTCTAGTAGTTCATTAACCAGCTCACTTACTACTGGTCGTCTAGCAAATGGTATACGATATGGTTTAACATTAATAGGTTTGTCTGTAGTCAATTCTATGTCCATTTTGACAACGCCACATTTTCCTAACTCTCGGGCAGATTCTGCAAAACATTTTGAGTGCCTCGTAAGTAAATTTTCTATCTGCGTCTGTTCGCTTTCAGTAAAAGAATCATTCGTTGTTAACGATAGCACGTTTTCAAAAAAACAATCATCTTCTTCTATAACAAACCGTTTTCCCTCCTGGCACAAAACATCTCGACCAAGGAGCACATTCTGAGAAATTAAATCATCAGCCACTATCAAAAGATCAACATAAAATTCATTGTCATCCACCAGTAATTTAACATTCACTTTCTCGTTGCAACTAAATTTGCCACCAGCAAATCCATTGAGCGTTACCGTATGCTGTTTGGGCTCTCCCACATCGTTAGCAAAGGATTTTCGTATTAGTGAATAACTACTACCTGGATCAACAAAACTATTTGTAAAGAATGCGTTAACTTTTATTGTTTTGATTAGATCAGCTGAACGTTGCTTTTGTTACACATTATCTACTTTATTCACGGTTTGATTGTAGTTATCTGCTTTCTTTTGGGGGCACATGTCTGTCTTATGAGTAGTTCGTTTGCAAATCTCACATCTACCCTTACGTTGTGGCTCTGGGCATTTATTAGCATAATGACCCATTTTATTACAATTGAAACACTTCACATTATTTTTACCCGTCTTTAAAGGGAGTGCATCATTCTTCGCATTTAATTTTGGTACACACTTGTTGTGCTTTGAAACATTGTAAGACGGCTTCCCAATTTCGTTATGTAGACAAAATGTCATTATGTCGTGTAGAAGTGCGTTGCAAGACTTATATTCATTTGATATTTTTTTCTTGAGGTCACTATCGTTGACTCCATTTATCACATGTCGACAAATTGCTGGCTCGGAAAGATTGCCACGTCTTCCAAAAGCAAGCATTCTGTAAAAGTAGTCTTGGGGTGATTCTGCATCTTCTCGTTTCATGTTCGCCATAGTTAAGTGCATATCTGCTTCGTTGATGACGCTTGGAAAATCGTTTAAAAATCGTTCAACAAAATCTGGCCAAGACAAAAACCTCCTGAAGTGAATCTACCCAGTATTTGGCAGCACCCTGCATTTTCTGCTGCACGGCAAAAATTACCATTTGATCACTCCAGTTGTAAGCACTCTTAAGCACCTCCACTCGTATAAACTGTCTGGCTCCTAGAGATTTTTCTGATGATGGGTCGAAAAACGGAAGAAGAGCGACCACATCTCTTGCGTTGGAATACTCACTTATGTTGTTATATTGTTGACATTCATTACTATAAGATGACGTTGGAATATTTGCAAAATTATTCATAAAATTTACTTGCTGTTGCATATTTTGTTTTGAAAAATGTTGTTCATGCCCGTAACACTTTGCAAAATTTTCGTTGACATTCTGTTGATTTATGTTGCGTTGATAAATGTTATTGTTTGATGGTGGTTGCTGTTGATCAACATTAAAATACGTTAAACGTTGAGGAACATTCAAAAAAACGTTGTCATTAACTGCAGCACTGTTAATTAACAGCTGCATAGTATTTGGCTGTCTATGTATATTTGTTGTCATCATTGGTTGTTTATAGACGTTTGTTGGAATAGAGACATGTTGGTACGTAGGTCGTATGTTTGTTGGTTGCAATGGCGCGTATAGAGTTGCCGACGTTATCGTTGGTTGTATAGGTTGGCGGTGAACACTTGTTGGGTTGAGAACATGTTGATACGTAGTATGTAAATTCGTTTGTTGCAAAGGCATATTTACATTTGCCTGAGTAACCGTTTGTTGTTATATGTTAGCACTCGTTGGGTTGGAAACCTGTTGATACATAGCATGTAGATTCGTTTGTTGCAAAAGCATGTTTGCGTTTGCCTGAGTAACCGTTTGTTGTCTACATTGATCGTTTACGATATTAGCATTAGTTTTCTTTTCTGTCCACTGCTGCTGAAGAGTAACATTCGAAATAACCGTTGGTAGAGAACATTGTTGTGCGTTTATACCCTCGTTGTTAACACATATGCTGCTTCGATTAACATTCTCAAGACTGCTCTGCACAGCAGACGCTGACGTATAGGGTATATTTGTTTCTGTTGAACTTCCTTGTATTGCATCATCCAAACTTTGCTTTGGTGATGACGCTGTTGAGGGTGAAAACTTTAATTGTTGTATTTCCCTCAGTGTTTTCTCAAGCAAATCCACTCTTTTGGAGATAGTATACTCGTGCATCTCTTGAACGCTTTGGAACAATTCTTCGCCGTAATACTCCTCCAATCGTTCGATAAGCTCTTTACGTTTTCCTGACGTTGATAAACCGACTTCTTTGCACTGTTTGCGTAGTGCATCGACTTTCATACCACGCACGTTAGGCATTTTTTTTTTTTTTTATTTCAACCTTTTATTTTTCTACGACACGTGTTTTTAGTTTTTCTTCCGCGACACAAAACGTATTTAGATTTTTGGTAAAATCCCACTTCTGAAAAATGTCAAAATATATTTTAAAAAGTTTAATATTTTAACACCAATGTTTGTCAAGGATAGCCGTTAAGATTGAAATAAATACACCTTTGCCTTTTATTATTAAAAGTATGAAAGTCTTTATTAATTATATATTTAATAATGTAAATTATCCGCGATCAACCATTCGCTTCAAAGTCTAAACACGAACTCCCTCAACCTTCGACATGTTGTAAAGTTTTTCTTTTTATTCTTGTAAATGTGTGTGTGACACGAGTAAATTGAAGCGAATTATCAAGTATCCAATTGTATAACGTTTTCCCATTTAAATTCTCAGAGTAATCACCCCAAAGCATATTTTTGGCATTAAAATCTCCTCCCAGTATGACACCATCAAAGCTATTTGAGGCCTCCAATATAGAATTTAAACCACCGCATAGAGCATCTCGGGGAATATTGGTTGGAACGTAAATGGAGCCCACAAGAATTTTTTTACCCATATTGTTTTTGATAATTTCTATTTCAATATATTTTGTATTAAATTGGGGGACATTAACTGATACGTTTTTAAATGATATTTTATTTCTTAATAAAGTTGCAACACCTAGGGGGGATTTGTCGTAAAAGAAATTGTAGCCTGCTAGTGATATTCGCATATTTTCTCTTAGATGGCATTCTTGAACAAATGCGATGTCTATTTTATAATATAGTAGAGTGCTTAGGAGTTCAATTTGTCGACTTTTGTCTATCAATGACCTAACATTAAATGTTAGAAAGTTGAGTTTTTTATGGAGCATTTTTGATTTTGTTGTAAAGACGCAAAAATTCTGATTTTGCATCTGTTTTTGACATAAGATAATATTCTTTGAAAAATTTTTCAAATTCTTACTCAATAGTTAATTGTTCTGGTTCCATAAATATGCTGGCTAAGTTGAGAAACTCATCGAGAATTGATTTCTTATAGGGAGCGATGTTAGTATTTTGATGAAAAAGGTTAACATACGACTTATCCGGAGATACGTAGGATGAAGTGAATCTTCTTACATTATGCTTTGCAGTTTCCTTATCCTTTTGTGCTTTCACAATCCTTTGACGTTTTGTTTGTACATACTTTTTATAGACGCTACAGCCCCTCCAATTCGCTGGGCGACCGACTTCACGGCAGTTGACACAGGTAGGTTGTGAGCCATCTTGGCTTACTTTTTGGCAGTTTCCAGGTTCATGCTGTTTGTAGCATTTAACACATTTAGTCTGCATTGCAGTTTTTGCTATATGTCCCCAATGTTGACATCTGCGGCATTTCTTTTTGTTTATTATTTGGCTTTTCCCATGAGACGACTTGACTTGAGACTGCCTTAATATGCTTGACGTCATCTAAAGTTTTTCCTGTATGAAGCGTTACTAGAAACAAACCAGTAACATAATTGTTTGTAATTGAGTGTGGTGTTTGATTTCTTCAGCAGGAGTTCTATAGTCCAGCCCGCGAAGAACCAATGAAGTTTGCTTAAACTCTTTCGGCGTGAAAGAGTATGAGGTGATCTTCTTTTCTCTTAAGATTGCCATCATTTCAGCGTGAACTACTGCGTCCGTTAAATATAATTTACTTTTTGGCGGTTTACATTTTTGATTTTGAAGTCAATTTTAGGTGTTCTCGCTTCTAGTTGAGCAGCTAACGCTTTGATATTTTGGTCAAAGAGAAAAATAGGAGGGCAGAATTTTTCCGGGTCGCCGTCATTCCCGTAACGCTGTGGGCAGCATTATCCTTGTTTTGGTTATTGGTGTTGCTACTAGCTTTAACATTTCTACCACCTAAGCAATGTGTGTCTAAAAATTCTAAAGGTACGGTCACATCTGGCAAACATTTGCCTCAAATTTGTTTTTTCTTGTTTGCCCTAAATTTTATGAAAACAATACAAAATTTGTTTTGTGGTCACACTACGCACATTTATTTGCCTATTTTTGTTTGTTCAAACAGTTAAAAAATGACAAATACAATATGGGCAAACATGTTTGATGTGCGGTCACACTTAAATATATATTTGCCTTAAAAATATATTTGATCAAACTGTAAAAAAACATAAATTTATTTGCCTTGAAACTATTACAGATGGGATGTCTACATTGGCATTTCATTTCTTCAGCATTATTATGAAATAATTGCAAAGAAAATATTTAAAATATTATTGAATTGTAAAAAAACTTATAACAAATGGTAAGAAATGATTACTCCTATTAAGTATTAAGTGCAGTACAATATAAGTTGAAAACAAACAAACAATAACCATTTGAGATCGAAACAAAAATAAACAAATTAAGGAAAATCTATCCTATCTAGGCAAACTTTATGCGCTTCCTTTTTAAAGTACCAAATTAACCTTTAAGTTTTTTCTTATACTATACATGAAAAGTAAATTTCCAGATTTCGATATAAAAAGAAAATATCCACCGCTGATGGCAATAAACTATAAAAACTATTCAAGTAATGGAGGCTGGCATTATATTTATATAAACACATGTATAATGTATACAGATTACAATCAAAATAATTATTGTACATAATGGCAATATTAGAAGAAAATTTATAATGAATAACTCCCACGTATGAAAGTCACAAGTAAACAAAGCCATGCAAAAATGTAAAATTTTTCATCTTTTATGCTGTAAAGAAGCACTAATAGTTGTTCTCAGGGAAGAAAACAATAAAAGGAAAAACCTAAATAGGAATTATATTCCACTTCTAAATAAAAATTTGTATTATGCATTCATTACATTTTTTAAGTTAAAATTTCTACAAATTTTTATTTAATTTAATATAATTTTCAATCTACAGCTGTTGATTTGTTTATTTTATATAAGTGTAGACAAATAATATTTTTTAAGACGCTTAAATAAAAAGACAATTTGACGAAGAATCAAACTGTAACTGCCGTGTTCATAAAATACTAAAATAGTTTTAAAATGTATTTTATGACAAATTTGCAATGTTTTTTATGCATATAACAGTATATATACAACATTTTAATTGGGACAATTTCAAATTTCGGTAGAAGAAAAACACTTGAATCTCACCGGGGTTTTTAAAAACTGTTGCGTAATTACTTACAATTAAACGCATTTATATGTATTAATGGAAAATTCAGTTCAGTTCAGATGTAAAACAAGTCCTAAGACTTATGGAACACATCTCTTTTTATTCAAATCGAAAATTTTGGAAGAATAATTTAGGTGTTTAAAATGGATTATCACTACAGTTATTAAGCACTGTTAAGAATGTTGTGGACTAGGCTATGGATTCTTAGCTTTGTTCTCACGCCTCGGGTGATACTTGTTTTTGTTCTGCATACAGCCGACTTTTTTTGGCTCTTTATGCAGTTTAAAAGATTTGTAAATTTAATTTAAAGTTGAATTATTGGAATGTATAATTTAGGTTAGTTAAATTTAAGCGTGTAAAATTCTACGTTATGCAATGTAAACTAATCGATATTGTTCATTAAAGTCAAAGCACGTGGCTGGTCTTATTTGATCTCATTAATAAGAATTTTAAAACAACAAAAATACATTTATCTATAATCAGAGCTTTGTGTTCAGAAGTATAACAACATACACAGCCCAATTATGAATGTTCTCACGGAATTTCTTTCTCACGGGAAAACATTTTATCAAGATAAAATTTCTCCAATTATAAATTCCCTGGGAACAAAAAATTTGAAGGGAGCTATTTTGCTTTTTTACATATAATTTCTCTTTCATAATACCTAATTTTTTCCCCGAAATTTTTTCACTTTCCGCAGGCAATAAAAAGGGGACGTAGTTTCTGTTTATAATTGGGTTAATAGTTTATAACTACAAATCTCTATAATTTCCGAACTTATAGCTTCTAACAGGATTACTTGTCGTAGGTAGAAGTAAGGAAAATTTTGTTTAAGTCTAGTCTAACATAACATTTCAAAATAAAAACAAGAGTTACTTTTGGAACTCTTTTTTCGAGTAATATATCCCCAAAATTTTATATATTATATATAATAGAGGATATTATAGCAAGCGTAATATATGTTTCGAAAATAAATTATCTATCTTCGACCAGGAAATTTTTGTTGTAAAATAAACTTTTTTTTTTAAATATTAATGTAATATGCAGGGACCAATATTTATCAAAAATTTTATAAAAGATAATTTGTTACAAAATATTTTTCAAAGTTATTTTAATTTTTTTATGAATATGGCGAAATTTAAATTGGGACATAAAGTCCTCCAGTTTTTAAAAAACTAATTTTTTTAATAATATATGTATTTCCGATTTCGGAAGATAAAAAATTAACTGTTTATATCTCACCGGGGTTTTTAAAAACGATAACGTGGAATGGAACAATTTTTTTAAGTAAAATTTTGAAACCGTTTTCCATTCTAAAGCGAAAATGTCAAAATAAATCAAATTTTATATAAAAACTTTAGTTATATATAACTAGAAAAATATACGTTTCCTTTAAGTTTTCATTTACCTTTTCTTTTAAAAATTGCATTTCACTATTACTATTATTTGTAGTTTTGCGCGATTTTTTCCGAAACTTAATTATTTAGTTTAAATACTTAGCAACATTGATGATACAGCTGTTTGCTTGTGTTTTTTCTTACAAATATTTTGTAAGAACAAATATTTGTTTGCCTAAAAATGAGTCAAATATTTGCTGTCGAGCGGTCACACTATGTTCACATTAGAAGCATTTTTGTTTGCTGGAAATTAATT
Organism: Cistogaster globosa; assembly: GCA_937654795.1. Lineage (NCBI taxonomy): Eukaryota > Metazoa > Arthropoda > Insecta > Diptera > Tachinidae > Cistogaster > Cistogaster globosa. The sequence continues at coordinate 70,378,740 of OW569404.1, read as the reverse complement.
TTATTTGCCCGAAATCAGCTGTGGTGTTGTTTGCTCCTAATAAATATTTTGTGGTCAGACTACGGCAAGCAAAAATTTGACGATTTCGGGCAAATGTTTGTCAAGTGTGACCGTACCTTAAGTCTTCCAGAATTGAAAACCTATTCTGTATGTTTGCATCAATTGATGTCATATCCACATCCTCGAGAGATTCATCATGTCTCATCTTTTTCTTAATATTTATATAAAAAAATAGAATGCGTAAAAAAAATTGTTAACCTCCAACATGTTTTCGCGCCAATAAATCCAATATATTATAAGGAATTATGACGTTGATATAGCCTCGAATTGCCGTTGATATTGTCGTCTATGATTTAAGTGTCGTGTACAAAAAAAAATAAATTTACTATAAAAATAAAATTTAAAATGGAGGAAATGAAGAACCCCAAACCCAAGCAATTTGAAAAATAAGTTGAAGAGTTTAAAAAACCCATCACTTGCCAGAGGCATTGTTCCCTTTAGTTTTAATGGACAGTCGGAAAGTATTGCGACTGCTGCAAATGCCCTTTGTCTACCAAATAGAACTTGTGATAGATACCAAAAGTATGGTTTATAGTGCTTTATAAATTTATGTTTGGCAAAATCCTTTTACAGATTTGACGCGACTTAAAATTTAAAGTTAAAAAGGCTGCTTACAAACCAAGTAGAATGTAATAATACTAGATTAACTGATTTCAGTCTAAGAAGTCTTCTTTGCACCATTAATTTTTTCTTACTTTCATCATGACTGGAATGAACATTTTTTCAAATTTTCACAAAATTGTTATTTTCAACAAAATCAAAAATAGTAAACAAACAAATCAACTGACTCAAATATTAGATATGTGTATTTTTTTTATTGACATTATCGATAAACGTCGTCATTGAACTAAGGGAATACAAAATAAGTATTGATGTTGCCTCAAAATTAAAGACGACGTTGCCGACGCCATACAGATTAAGGGTGAATAAATAAAAATATACAAAAAAAGAAAAATATATAGTTAAAAAATCGATTATTGGGCTTATTTTTATTTATATCAAAATTACACAGGTGACACTGAAAACAATGAATAAGAATAAGCCAGTAATACAGATATATATTAATAAAATTTTTTCCGTTCCGTTTTCCCTATAAGTTATAGGTAGGTATATAATCGGGATCCGTAGAAGTAACATTAAAGTTGAAACATAAGTTGAGACAATTGACCTTAGCTTTTTTTTATTTATTTATAATAATTTAAATAAACAAATAAATCAACTAACTTAAATATTAGATATGTGTGTTATTTTGTATTGTCTTTATCGATAAACGTCGTCACTAAACGAATGAAAAGCCGATAATATAGAAATGTATTATTAAAATGTTCTTTTATAAAATAATAAACATATTCATAGCTCTTTTCTGTGTTATATAGTTTTTACATACAGTAAACAAATTCAATTATGAAAATTGAAATGCTCATTAATATTCGGCTTTTTTATCCTGCCCAAAAATATAACCGAGTAATTTTGCAACTTTGCAAAAATGTCTGGTATAACGGACAAATTGAACTTTATAAGTCAAATTAAACAACGCGAAACCAGGTGACATATTCCGTCAAAAAAACTATACTTGAAGAAAATAATACAATTCCTTTGGTGAAGAGTTTACTAAAGTCGAATATATCACTCTTGTTTGTTCTCGTATAATATTGTTTGCGCAGTTTCAAAACATTACATTTTCTTGCGATTTGCTACATGTTGTTTCTTGTGTGTGTGGTCATTCACAAACATTTGTGAATTCTATTATATATAATCAATTTGGCTTAAGTAGTTTAGTGAAGCAACTACAATCAAAAAGAAAATTGTACCCTGTAATAGAGAATTAAAAAATAATGCTTAAATCTAGTTTGCGGTCGAAGCTTAATAGTTAAAAGAAAAGTTGTCTACAGGGTGTAAAATTAAATTTTAAGCAAAAAATATATAATGGAAAATTTGGGACTGAACTATAGAGTCCGAGTTACAACCTCCAATGTTTGTATGTACAGTATAACAGTTATATTGAGTATTTTGTGGTGGAGTGAGGCAATATGGGTATCATTGGAAAGGTAATTTTAATATATATTTAATTGAAAAGGAAAATTAAAAAATGTATAAATGTACCTTCTATATACCTACGTACGGAGCACAATTTAGTTTCTTAAAACATATACAAATGATGCTACACAAAAAAATGACATTTGATCTGGCCTTCTAAACACCAAGCGCCAAGATCTTTTATACTTTTTTTTGGTTGTACCCGGGTAAACGACTCTTTTTAAAACCGGTACAATTCGATTTGGTGTGTCGGAGCAAGCTTAATTAAAGCCAAATAATGTATTTGAACATAACTTACGAGTGAACAGCTTTAATATCATGGAGTTCTACAGCATTCTGCACCTTCGGCTTAAAATAGGATCTGAAAAATAAAAGCTTTGAATTTTGTACGGACGCGCAAAAAATGTCGCTGATTTTTATCTCTTACGTTATAGATTTTTGCGACATTACGTTTCTCAGAAAGTGTTATATAAAGATGATTAACAAGCTATAACGCACAGGAAATAAAGCCCATATCAAATTGCAACCGGCGGCTAGTAAGCAAACAACCTTCGGCGGCGGAAAAAAGTCGACTTAAATCGACATATTTATGTCGGCGGCGGTTCAGTTAATATAAACATCGTCGGCTAAAAGTCGACTAAGCCGGCAAATTTTAACAATAATATATAATTTTTTTTTAATTTATTCAAGATAATTTGTTCCTATAAGAATCATCAACAGGAACTTATAATAATTATTTTTGATTCTTACAAAGAAAATAGAAACCACAAGAAAATATCCGAGAACCAAGTCAAGCACACCGTCTTGATCGTATTCAACTATATTTTCCTTAAATCCTTTGCGATTTAAATTTTTCTTTTTATATTTTTGTTTTTGCCAGGAATAATTCTTATTTTTTATTTTTTTATTTATTTATATGTTTTTTGTCAAAATAACTGTTCCGAGTCTTACTTTTTTGGCAGAAATAATTGTCAAAATAAGCCACGGAATTAAATTATGATGTTAAAGAAATATAATTTTGTTAGGTTTTTCAATATTATTTTATATATTTTTTATTATATTCTTTGATAATTTCAAAAATTTTGATTAAAAAACAAAACGTTTAATTCATTAACAAAATTATTTCAATAATAATAATTAAGTTTTTTCCATTAATGGCAATAATTTCTTACAATACAATAATAATAATAATAACAATAATAATAATAATAATAATAATAATAATAATAATAATAATAACAATAATAATAATAATAATAATAATAATAATAATAAGTTTTTATTTATAAAAAGAAAAAATTAATAGAGTTGTTTAACAGACGAAAGATGAGGGTTGTATAGAATATATAACTCCCCCATCCCTTAAATAAAAATTTACAAATGAAAAATTTTTATGAATAGAAATACTTTCTTTTCATTTAACATAATGTAGAACATAAAAAAACAGTTATAATAGTTAATTAAAATATAAGAATAAGTAAATTAACATATAATATGTCCACAAGTGTACAAAATAAATAGTCTTTTTAATTTTATGAATGAATTAATAACAAATTCAATTAAAAAATCTAAACTTAATATTTTAAAATTGACAATTATGTTTTCTAAAAACAATTATTTTTTTAATAATTTCTACCAGTAACTTTTCGATCAAATTTTATTTTGGTATTTCATTTTGGTGCTCGAAGATTCACTTAACATCGTTTTTTTTTTCACCAACAATATATGTTTTGTTCTTTTCTTTAACTTCTTTTATAATATAACGTGGTTTTTATTTTATGTTATAAAATCCTAAATTCTTAACAAATTCTCTGCCATTTTTTGTGGTCGCAATCCTTTTGATTTTCTTTTCACGTACAACATTATGTAATTTTTGGCATATTGATATATCAACTTTATTGTGTAATAATTTATTAGGTTTAGTACCTGTAGTACTATGAATTGTGTCATTATATATTTGAACAGTTTTATATTATTATCGTCAATATCTTGATAATTTTTTTCTAATTTAAACAATAGGTCTGTTCAGTAACTAAAAATTGTTACTAATTGTTACTAGAACGTGCTCACGTACTCGAAAAACTTGCAAATAGAGAGTGAAAAAAGAACGTAAAAATGTGAGAGATAATAAATTTGTTGCAAGTTTTAGCTAGTAAAATTTTTACTTGCAAGAATTTGCCAAGCTGCTGTTTCTTACTTAACGAGAATGCAAGCATTTGGCAAATAAAAGAATAAAAAATATTATAATGTTATTTTTTTTAATTTAGCTATCGAATTACACAGCAGAGAAGTGTGAAAGAACAGAAATTTGGTTTATAATCTTCGAGCTTTGCAGAATTTTTATTGTTTTTAGAATTAAAAGTAAACAAGACAGTGATTAAACGTTTAATGCAATGTACTTTTTTTCGTTACAATTTTATGAAGAGTAGTACAAATTTAAAAGTATTTTGAACATAAATATTTCTTACATCTAAATCACAACAAATATGTTTATAAGAACTAACTGAAGAAAAAAAAGTCATATTCATGATGCATTAAAATCATAAAACGCTTTTAACAATTACCCAATAATTAAAAGAAAATTTAAAACATTTTATGTATATATTTTTGCTGCTTGGTTACTTGGAGTATTATTTTAAATTTTTTGTGTAGTTACCGTTTTGCTGGCTTTTTGGTTTTATACATTTTTGCACTTTACTACATATTCTTGAAAATAATACTATTTAGTGGTCATACCGTACAGTTATTTAGTCTTGCTTATCATTTCCAAAGTCACTTTGCTAATTTTGGCTAGTAAAGCGTTCATTTACTTTTTTACATTTGGACGAATAATTTGGAAAATTTCTGTTTTACTCTCTCGTTGCTAATTTTTCTCGTAAAGTTGCTGAACAGACCTAATCTAATATGTTATTTTAACGTAAGATGAAAACGCTCAATATCTGCATTGCCCGTGTGTGTACTCGTATTTGGAGATGTAAAATGATAATCTATATTCTTCGATCTTAACAAATCTCTAATCATAGCCATATTAAATTCAATGTCTGCTACAATTTTATTTGGTTTTCCCATATTAGCAAATCTTTCCTTGATTTTCTCGACAATACTAAACAAGTGTTTTTCGCTCAAATAATGTGCGGATACTTGCTTTGTAAGTTTATCTATACAAGTTAAAAAGGTTAAATTTTTATGTAAGAACCATATATCCATATGAATTATTATTTATTTATTTTTATAGGAGTTTCAGTTACACAAAATGTAGTTTGAATAGGTTGTCTATCAAATTTGCAAATATTGCATAAAACACAGTTATTAATAAATTTATGAATTTCTTTTTTTAAGTTTCGATGATATACAATATTTTTCAATTCCATGAATCTTTCCTCAATTCCTCTGTTATTCTTATCATTATGAAATTTTTGTAGTATATTCAATAGGTTTTCTTTATCTAAAATATCTATTATATATTTTGTACATCGCACAAACTTCATTCCAGATCATTAGAAAAATAATGAACTAAAGTATCTAGCACAGTTTTATATATTTCGAAATTAGCACAAAAAATTCCAACTGTTCCATTTACTGGCTTTGTTTTTTAATTGTAGTAACTTTTCCTCAAAGTAATAAATTAATGTAATGTGTCTTACATTTTTATTACATAAGATATTAGTTTCATATTTGAATGCATTTCTAAACGAAATGATAATTTGATTGTTATATAAATTTATAGGTACTTCAGAAATTAAAATATGATCATTTAAATTGTAGCTAATGGAATTTTGTTCTTCTCGTAAAATATTAACTTTAAAGCGACTGAGGTAAACTGCAACTTTATTTGTTTTGCATTTAATTGTTGCGGGGGATGTAACATTCTCGCCTCATAAAATTGAAAAAAAAATGTTTTTGCGTGGCGGAACCCTAACACTATGATATCAGGATATGAGGTTATGCTATCTAACACCTCTAAACCCTTATACAAATTGATTATAGTATGCAGAGGGGCTTGCGGCCAATGGAGACACCACCTCCTGCGCGAGTCTTTGTATTTCTTTTGTGTAATTTACCTGAATTATGAAAATGTTTGTAATAATCTTTAATGTTAAAAAGTACATATTTATGTTTATGTCCATATGCATGTGCTTCTGTTTTGTATGTTTTTTTTTGTTATTTGCCCTGGAAAGAAAAGTAAAAATTAGTAATATTTGTAATAAATATATAATTGGAGCGATATTTTTGTTTACCAATAAATGTAACTGTTCAACAAGAAGCTGACTCTAAAAACAAATATATAATTAGTAAAAAAATAAATTGTACTTACATATAAACATGGCGAAATAATACCAGGTAGTCTCGATTGCGAATGCATTGATTTTCGCCGAAACGTTAAGTGTCAGACACCATATAAAAAAAATTATACTACATTTTTTATATATGGAGTTTGACATTTCAGGTTTTGAGCAAAATTAATGGATTCGCTATTGCGACCACCTGGTATTGATTCGCCTTGCATATAAATATATAATATATATTAGCCCGTTCAGGCAGCCACGAAATTATGTAATTTCAAACTGAAATTACGAACGAAATCTAGAGTGTTTATAGTGGGTTATTTGACACTTGAGTTAATTTCAGAAACAGCTGCTCGTTTTTATGTTAGAATTATATTATTCTTTTGCATTCAAGTTTTGTACAAAATGGAAAAAAAGAAGAAGAAAACACTTGATATTAATTAAATAGGAAGCTATTAATAATAAAATATCAAAAAATAAATTAAAAATGTTTAAGTTCTTGCAGTTTTTATAATCCATCATTATGGTTATTATGCATACATGTTTGTATATATCAATGTATGTACATACGTGTATTCCTGTAAATAAGTTCATGGTTGCACACAAAGTAGTATTTTACACAAAAACAGCGTTGTCTATCGTAATTTCAAGTTAATTTCGATGAAATTAAGTAAAATGAGATAATTTGGGCAATAGTAAAATGTATGCGAAATTACGTAATTTCAAGTTGATTTCGGCCGATATCCCGAAATGACTTAATTTCGTGTCAGCCTGAATGGGCTATATAATAAATTGTACCAGAATGTCAAATGAGTATAGGTAGTAATGTTCAAGGCGAATTAATACTACCAGGTGGCAGCGCTACGGCAGCTGACTTTTTTTTGCTACACTTTTTGTTTATGTATTCAAATGTCAAATGAATTGTTTTGTTTACAAGCAATAAAAAATTTTGTATAATTTATATCGGTATTTTCGTGAAAAAGTTTTGTGTAACCAAAAATAATTAAAAAAAACTAAACAATAATAAAGATGCGCTGTTTTGTGTCCAAAAATGTGTGTTCCTGGAAGTGGTCCTTTTTTTGGTATTCCACAAGATCCACAAAGAGAAAAGAGGAGTGAGGTTTGCCAAAAAGAATTAAAAAAAAGAAGCCACTGCGTGAAGTCGCTTATATTTAATGCCTAACGCTTTTGCGATAGTACCACAACCAAAAAAAAAACTGCATACAAGTGAAAAGAAAATTGAAATGAATTACAGTGAAGTGCCAATAGATAAGCGATTGAAAATTCAAAAATCGAAACAGCGCATAATGGGCTTTAAGAATTTATTACAAGTAAATTTTTAGTTTTCTAAGGTAATATGTTATTTAATATTAAAAAATTATAAATATCTTTACTAAATATATTCATTACAGTGATTATGTGAACCGCTATGGATGCAGTATGTTTTAATAATGCAGGAACAAAGAAAATGGTTTCTGGTGCTAAACTACCTACTGGAAACAAAAAAATGCAAAAACCAATCGGTCTTCTTCAGGACCAGCAAAAATATTTTAGAAAGAGATTATTTTTTTCAAACAATTATGTTTTGTTTACTATTTATTACTATAAGTTAAAAATGTTTACAAGTAAAAAAAAAAGTATTTACAAGAGCTTTAAACTTTCTTAGTAAAAAAAATTATCTAAAAAGCTATGTAAATATAAATCCAACATTAGGATCAAAATTAGCTATTTTACTAAATATAAAGTAAAAGGCATAAGAAAATTCAACACAAACATCGACAATCATTAGTATTATCCATGGCAGCAATAATGCCTGTTTATCCTGAAATAAAGAGCAGTTAAAAAACAAGTAAGAGTGCTACATTCGGCTATGCCGAATCTTATATGCCCTTCACCATGTATGTTAATCTAGTTTAGTGAAGTAACTTTGGAACAAATCTAGTTTACGGACGCAGCTTAAAAATTAAAAAAAGGCCCGTAACTCTGAAACTAAGGGTCAGCCCAAAATGTTCCCATTTCACATTTTTTTCCTTAAAATTCAATTTTACACCCTGTAGACAACTTTTTTTTAATTTTTAAGCTGCGTTCGTAAACAAGAATTAATCCGTTACTTCATTCAAAAAAACAAATATTGGAATGAAAAAGAATTATAAAATAAGAAAAAAATTAAGTACGATAAATATTTTTTTAAAATAATTTTACACAAAACTGTCATCGGCTTTTAGTGGGTTAGTATTTCCCGAAAAATCGTTTCAAAGGCTTTTAAATGATACCCATATTAACCATAATGACAATCGATCGTTTTTATGAAAATTTCAGAGTCCCATAACTCGGAAAATTTTTTGTTCGTGAAATGATTTCAGCACTAACACGGAAGGACAGACGGACATCGCTCAATCGACTTTTCTATGCATAAAGATTCAGAATTTACTTATATACTTTATGGGGTCGGAAATGGATATTGTAGAAATTACCCACGGAATGACAAACTAATATATATTCCTTTTTCCACTTTTTATGGTGAAGGGTATAAAAATAAGTTTTATTTACCTGAAAATGTTTAGAACAATGTGTGCAGCCAACGAAATATTTTACACAACCATCCACTGTCTGTAGTTTTGTCTGAATTTGCTGCCTGAACAGACATAAGGTGAAATAGTTGCAACAGAGCGCAGGTGTAACCGCGTAATCCTGACTGAGATCCAATGCAGCCAATATATTGTTTTGAGGTGTAAATAGGTCCGTTATCACGTTATTATCATCTTCGGCACAATTGATGGCCGGCTATTGGCAAAACATCCCGCCAGTCGTATAAATTTTCAGCCAGTAGCTTATAAGACGGGACAAATCTACGACAATGCCCGCAATAACTAATTTAAAATTTAACTAATATTGAATGATTTGTATCCAATACTTGCTCTTTAAAATTAGTATTGGTTAAGATTCTTACTTTATCAGTGGAATTATATAGACCCAATCCTTCTTGCTTTTTTGTTTCTTGATACGAACGTGCTCCTGCAGCACTGGTCACTGCCACCAAAGTATTTTTTTTATTTAATTATTTATTTAAATTACTTAAAAGGAAGACTAAAAAGTGTTTAATTGGCACTGTTTTATGTTTTTTTCTACAGAATACAAAAAATTGCACATCAAATGTTTTTGACAGGCGTATACATTTTACACAAACAAAAATGCCTGATGTTGCTGTATTTATTTTTCTAACGCTGCCACCTTATAAAATTAATTCGCCTTGGTAATGTTACAGAAAACAGTGTTGTGTAAGACTGTACGCATAGTTGGCAATATTTTAAAATTGGGGAGTACAGGGTCGGAATTTCATTCATAAATTTTAACCGCTAAAATTCAAAGTTAAATAGAAGAAGTAAAAAAATGTATCGAGGTAAATAAGCAACTTCAAGGCATTGTATGCAAGTGAGTGATAAGTATGATGTTAAGCATATAAGAATAATAGTAGTTTTAGTGAAGAAGTCAGAAGATATTTGGTACTTGAAGTTAAAGGATGAAAAGGAACGGCTAATCTTCTTTGGTAGCAAAAAAGTTAAGAAAAAAAGTTTTAAAAAACGTAAGTTGAAACGAAGTCTAGAAAGTGTTAGAAACATTTTTTTAAGTGGTGTTACCCGTCTTTTTTTTTGCAGCTGGCTATTAGCACGTAGGCGTATTGGCGAAAGATCAACTCTCACTGGGCCATAGCAAGAACAATAGCCAGGTAAAAAATTTTGTAGTTTTCAAAAATTTGTTTTCCATATAAATAATTTAGAGACGAAAAGATAAGTTTATTACCGCAAAAAGATCAGTCAGAAAAAAAATAAACTAAAATATACTTACTAAACATACTTACATAGTTAGATGTAGTAAATATTTTACCTATGCTACGAATTTGCCAAGAATCTAGGATCTACTACACATACTAAATAATCTTTTGATTAATTAAGTAAAAAAAAAAACAATAACAATTTATAAAAGCCGTGTAATTTTAAGTGTATGCTTAACTCATAGATTAGACGATAAGAGGTAATACTTTGTGTGAAAGCTAAATATTTAAACTTATCTGCAGCTATAACTGGAAAAAAAAAGAATTGCATAGACCGTTTGGCACTAGTTCTTAATTCTCCAAACTTCTATACCAAATTGAATATTCCTAGAGAAGTGGATAACTGTTGCTGTGTGATGTAAATATTTCACAAGGAAGCTTTTGGCCCTGTAATAGAAGCGCAAACGAGAAATCAGTTCCGCCTGAGCCGTTGGCACGAGTTTTTTTATCCACGATTCCTGTTGGACAGATATCTCTTACACCAGTTAACTACCAGGAGCTAGTATACTGTAGCACACATTTGCGCAGCACAAACGCTATGTAGCAGCCTTCCGAGAGTTACCTGCAAATTAATAAAGGAGCAAAATCTTATAACGTCACTCGACGTGTTTCACGACTACATGACCCTGGACACCGCTGAGCATACCCCAGCATCCAGCCAAAGCGTGTCGTCACAAGCGAAAAAATTCTTGTTGAAACTAATTATTTTTATGCAAGCAAATTCAAATGTTCACAAATTTTTACAATCTTATTCTTCCAATATATGTAGTAATCATAAAAATTGTTTTAATAATAACTTTACGAAAAAGTAATCATGTCCAAATAATGATCAATATAATTGAAGAAGTTTTGGTGAATATAATTTTATTAATAATAACTGTATGAATCTTGCTTGTATTAGTACTTTTGAAAATAGTAACTTTATAAACCAGAATTATAAAGTTTTAATAACAGTGGAAATTTTAATGGAGGATATAACAATAAAAATAGAAATTTTGTTCAAAACTTTAACAACAATGGGGGATATTTTAACCAAAATGGAAATCTTAACAAAGAAGCTAATTATGATAATAGAAGTAACAGAAGCCAAAATAGTAAAATAACTTCGAAAACAAACAACAATTTCAATAGACGTTGATTGTACTGAAATGTAAAATTTTCAGTTGCAAGCCAATAAAATTTACTATGCACAGTAGTTAAGTCACAGTCTGTCCCTATTAAATTATTAATAGATAAAAAAGGCCTATTTCATAATACTTTTAGATCATAATACTATTTTTTCCAAAAAAGTTACAAATATAAAGGTTACAACTCCGTTTTTCAATATGGAAATGCTAAAAACAGAAATTTTAAATGATTTTGATGGTGCATAAATCTATTTTAAAGAAAACTTACTGTTGACTGAAAGGCTAAAATTCCTCATTAGACAAAGCTGCGGAACAATAAAATTTAAATAATGAGGAAATAATGGAGTAAACTTAAGAGAGTTTAAATCCGTATTTTATATTGGGAGTGAAAATATATCTTCTGTTGGAAAATATAAACATAAGATTCCTACCATAAATTATATTCCAGTGTATCGTAAAACATATCGTTTTACTGAAATCCATAGGGTTGAAGTGGAAAACAAGTAAGTGAAATGTTAAATTCAGGTAGTATAACGAAATCATCAAGCCCATATAATGGTCCAATTTGGATTGCACCCAAAAAGTTAGATAACCCTGGAAAACAGAATTGGAGAGTAGTAGTAGACTAAAAAAATTAAATGACGTAACAATTAAAGACAAATTTCCAATTCCTAATATAGAAGATAAATTTACAAAGTTAGGAAGTTCTAAATATTTTAGTACACTCGATTTGGCAAAGGGATTTTATCAAGTTTCAATTTTACATGAAGATAGGCATAAAACGGCATTTTTAACTCCAACGGGACACTATGAACTTACACGTATGCCTTTTGGATTGACAGTGCAGTCACACGGTCAAGTTTTTGTTCAATTCTCTTTCAAGAAATTTACACATACTGCTTGTCGAAATTCACAAAAATTTAAAGAAACTGTGACGTAGGGTGCACCCAATTTCAAAGCAAGTTTTTAAGCAAGATGTTAAGAAAACACTGACAGCAGAATTTTTAATGCAAATTTGGAGGAAAAACTTCAATCAGCTGTTTTCTTAAATGTAATTTGAAAGACTCAATTGAACGAAAACTTGAAAGCAAATTCTCAGCAAGTTTTTAAAGTGTGAGTGTATTGGTTAAAAAATGGGAGAAATTTTAAAACTTGAATGAAAACTTGATCGCCTGACACCCAAATAAAAAAATGCGCCTGCGTCCTTTCAAAGAATAATGAACGAAGTACTTCATGATTTTATAAATAATAATTGCGATATTTTAATATTTTCCACGTCACTTCAAGAATATATCGTATACTTAAAGACAACTTTTAAAAGATTATCCGACTACAACCCTTAACTACAGGTAAATAAATTCAATTTCTTTAAAGAGAATCTGAATATTTAGGTCATATAATTACTCCAGATGGTGTTAAACCCAATCCTGAAAAAATTAAGGTAATTCAAAAAATCCCATTACCAAAGAAATTAGATCATTTTTTGGCTTGTGTGGCTTCTATCGAAAATTTATTAAGGATTATAGCCGAACAGCTCTTCCAATTATATCGTATTTAAAAAGGGATCTGTTATTGATACTAATAATCAGAGTTATATTGATTCATTTAATAAATTAAGAAAATTTTATGCACTAGTCCAGTTTTAGCATATCCTAATTTTAATAAACCACAGAAGCTAGTAATAGAGCCTTAGGGGCAATGCTTTCATGAAATGGACATCCCATTTCCTATACGTCTCGAGCATTAAATAAACATGATCTAAATTATAGTGCAATTGAAAATTAATTATTTGAAATTGTTTGCTCGTTTAAATACTTTTAAATAAATAAATAAATAAATTAAATAAATAAATTTTTTAAATATTTTTTTGGTAGAAAATTTTAAATTCAAACATAGAAAACAATTATAAAAGACGTTATATTTTAGAAATGTTACAAATTATTAATACACCAACAGCACAGAGAATTAATTTTAAGGCAGACACAGATAATGTAGCTCAGATTTATAGATATTTAGTAAATAAGAAATAATTTTGTACTTTGTATTTGTTTTTTAAAATTTTTTATTTGACAAAATATTTTTTGTTTTCCAAAATATGTTAGTTTGAAAAATTTTTTACTTCATGTTTTGTTATTGTTTTATATTGTTTGAATAAATATTTGTTTTCCTGAAGATGCTACACAATGGAGTAGCGAAATATTGAAAATATATATAATAAACAAAAAGACCTATTGCTTATAAATTCAATAAAATATAATAAAAATAAAATATCTTAAAGAGATCATACATTTTTTACTTAGGACTTAATAGTTGTTCTATGCCGAGTTTAAGTCGCTCCAGCTCCAAAAATTTCAGTTTCAGTTCGTTTTTGGTCTGAGCACTTTTTTCTATGGCATAGTTATGCCTGACCAACTCTTTCAATTCTTTTTCTTTAATCTTTTTTATTTCTCTTATATTTCTAGATATTTCTTTTAAACAATTCCTATTTTCTTTATTTTCACATTTTATATTGTCCAGGTTTTCTGCAATTGTTGTGAAATGCTCGGCTTCCATTTCCATAACATCTCCAACATCAGTAATACCCCTTTTTCGTTTGCGGTTGCTATCTCGGGTTGGTATTGGTGGTGTTATGGGAATAGAAACCGTGTGCTCATTTTGGCACAATTGCACTGGAGATGATGAGGGCGTGATTGATGTGAGCATGTTAGTAGTTTCATCGCAGGTTTCGGAAGAGTGCAAATAAACATTATTTTTAGGTGGACCATGGATCGTTGGCGTAATCTTCTTACTTGTGGTGGGCTTTTCGTTACATGGCACACCAAAACTTTTTGCGTCTCTTATTCCATCCACTGAAGCGTACAGACCGCATATAACTGCCACCTGCTCATCAGTTGGCGACAATGTGTATTTTTTGAAACGCCATCCGATGCTTTTTGAGCCATCCGATGCTTTACACTCAGCTTCATGTCAACCCACACCTGAAAATAATATTTTTATACATAAATGATTTCTATAATTTTAATTCTTCAAATACTTTTTTCCAGGCTGCTACATCCTTCAATGGTGGTCCCGAAGAATTTAATTGTATAGCAAGTTCTGCCCACAACTTCTCACAATACACCCTGTCACCCTTTACAAAACCTCTTGCCAAGTCTGAGCGCTGTTTTTATGTTGGCCCCTAATAACAAAATATTTTATTGAAATTCTCTTTTTAAATCCCATTAAAGATACTTATATGATGAAAACCTTTTTGTTTATAAATTTGGAGCCCAAAAATTTCAATTTAAAAAAAGCAAAGAAGCTGCAAGAGTTCGTACCAAAGCTGCCACTCTTCGTATTTACTTATTCTTGCCATTTGCTACTACTTTTTGCGTAATTATTTTTAAAATTAGACAAATAGTTGATCGTAAATAACTTTTTTGAATATAACTTAACAAAAATAATTAAGTTTTTTTGGAAATAGCTCGTTTATTTAAAAGGATCAAGTATATTTCTCGTTGATTGAAATATTCAGCTACTCTGGCAAGCATCGATGTATTTTCGAAAACTAAAACAGTTGACAACTAAAAAGTAAATGCAAAATCACAAAAGCAAATAACAACATTTCTTGAAATGAAAAGCATCTTAAACATTTTTAAGATTTCATTGAATTTTTGTACAAAATTTCATGCTTTATTATAAAAATCAATAAAAAACATATTAAGTTATTGTTTTATTTATTTTATTATGAATTTTAAAGCAAAATGAGTGCAAAAGTAAGAAAGTGATTTTAAATAGGCAGCCACTTAGTTGACTGGTTTTAAATCACAAAAGTTTTAAAATGTTTATGTGCAAAACACCTTTTTTGTGATTTCAAATCACTTTCACAAAAAGTGATTTGCAGAACATGCCTGATTGTTAGGGTTCCGCCAAGCAAAATGTTTTTCTATTTAATTAGGCGAGAATGTTACATCCCCCGCAACAAAACTCCGCTTTCGCTTACTTAAATTAGAGGGATTGATGTGCGGGTTATCTATCACTCCAACGTGCGGAACTTCCTCTACCCTGAGAATAAGAGTCACAATTATCTTCATACTAGCCGGGCTCTCATCATGACTGTATATTTTTTTTTTCAAACCTCACGACGACATTCGCCTGCTTACGTTGTTCTATATACTTGCTGTGTTATACCCTAGCGTAACCTACAAATATCACGATTTAATGACAAAACTCTGCCGAATTTATATTTGGTGAAAAAATCGTAGAGACAAAACCTATTTACTATTTATATTCTTGTTAACGTCCTTGGATCGGTAGAGTACCACAATACAGGCAGATACATACATAAATTATCAAACGAACGCCTACAATATATGTTTACTGAGGCAAAAAAAAAAGTATTTCCTAACGACTATCTCTAATCTTGGGTTACGCATCTGTAACTTCCTTTTCAACTGCCGCATCTGCTCGTGACAACATCTCTCAAGGCCTTTTCTGAAAGTAGAAAAAGAACAGAGATATTTCGGATATTGCTTTGGTTCAAGCTTGAGCATTCATAATGTTTTTGTTAAAGAAATCTTACTTTGTGATTCCTTTTACCTTTTAGAGGTTCCAGAATCACATTCATATTGCAATATAGACGTCATATCTTTATTGCATTGATGAAAAAGCTTAGGCTCACTAAAAACAGAAAAAGTACATCACCAACTAAAATCTAATATCACAGATATGTATAATCCCGGATTTTACTTAAATGGTCCGGTTCCCTATAATAATATTGCACTTTTTAAACGATGACCTTTGGCATGTATGACACGAAACTCTTAAGCTATCAGGTACTTATTGCTTTTATCACAGAAATTAAGGTAAATTGTCAGGATAATAAGGCAATAGTCAGAAAAACAATTGTTTGTATAATCACTCACTTAGCATTTCGGCTTTTAGCAAAATCGCTTAATATATTGTTACGGCGGTAAACCTCTTGTCCTAGATAAAAGGTTATTATTCACGCCCTTTTTTATTCCTTTCAGCACTTTTTATGTAAGCTTTTTCCATATTTTGTTTTATTAATCCTTGAATGTTGTCTTATTTATCGCCTCTACTTAATTCTACAACCTAATGATCAGTGAGCGATTGCAATTTTCTGCTGAGTTTATATTTAGCTCCACTGGAAAACATGTGGTATCCAAATAGGGCGAAAAAAGGTATAAGTCCAGTTGCTGAGGGTACAGCTGTTCTAAGGGAACACTCGATCTCTAATAGGTAAAGATCCTAATCTCTGTGATCTTCTTTAAGGTACGCTCGTATTGCTGATAGGAACGACTGCTTGACCCTTTCATTGGTGTTACTTTGGGGCGAATACACAGCTGTTTTCATGTGGTTAATTTTGTAAGATTTCATTAAATTCTCAAAACTTTTTAATCCAAATTGAGCTTCATTGTCACTATGTATGACTTCTGGTACGCCAAACTTATAGAATATCTCCCAAACTAAAAATTCTATTACATTGCTAGTGGATGCTTCTTTCATTGCTTTTAAAAAGACGAACTTTGTAAAGTAGTCCATTACTATAAAAATATAACAATTTCCCTTTTTAGATCTGGGATATTTTCCCATAAAATCTTTATATAGTTTTTGAAATGGCCTTTCGGTGGCTGCTTGTTTACTAATTTCAGGTCTGAGATTTTGGTTGGTAGATTTTTTTCTTTACACGTCTGGCACTCTTGTATATAGTTTTTCACTTGATATGACATTTTCGGCCATTAGAAAAATCTTATGATTCTCTTCAGGGTTTTTGCTACTTTACCATGAGCCGTAATTAATGGCAATGGTATGGGCTTTTTCAATAATCGGCTGGGTAATATTTGTTGGAAGCCATAATTTCCACTTTACTTCATCTACTTCTGGCCGAATCGCATTTTGTTAAAAAACCATTCCATTATTAATTTTCAGATCTGGTAGCCGTTCCTGGTTGTTTTCAATTTGGCTTGTTAGCTCTAAATACTCTGGGCTTTTGAACTCTGTTGTCTCGAAGTCGAATATATCTTCTATATTTATTTTCTCTATGCCTCCTTCATTCGGTAATCTCGACAGCATATCATCTGCTATATTCTCTGAACCTTTCCTGTGCATTATCTCAAAAACAAAGGCTTGCAACTGGAGTGACCATCGCGCTAATTTGCCTGTAAGATCCTTTTGGGACATAAGCCACTTCAGGCTAGCGCAGTCTGTCACTACCGTGAATGGCATCATCTCCACATGTGGACGAAATTTTTTACTGCCATCACTGCCGCTAGGTACCTTTTCTCTGTCACACTATAGTTACGTTGACATGGATTTAATTTGTGGGAATAAAACGCAATGTGTTCCTCGTTGCTATCACTGAGTTGATACAGTACAGTCTAACTTCATAATCACACACATCACATTGTATGAAGAAACGTTTGGAGAAGTCCGGGTTTTTAATACCGGTGCTGATGCCGAAGCCTTTTTTAATGTCTCGAAAGCTGTAATCGCCTCAGGATTCATCTCATTTTTTTTAACTTTTTGAGAGTATCGGTCAGAGGAGCTGCTACTGCTGCAAAATCTTTAATAAACGGTGATACCAGCCGGCCGTACCTGGAAAACTACGCACTTCTTTTGCAGATTTTGGTATCTTGATTTCCTTTATTGCTTTAGCCTTTTCCGGATCTGTTTTGAGCATTCCTCCGCCTATTATGAAACCAAGGTACTTCAACTGCTGAAAGCAAAACTGTGACTTTTTTAAGCCAGTCGTTAAATTAGCGCCTTTCAGGCATTGTGCAACCTTCTTTAGTAGTTCAATATGTTCCTCAAAAGTATTAGACATAACTTAAAGATCATCAAAGTATACAAAGATGTTATCTTTAAAATTTTGGGGGATGATTTCGTCCATCAATCTGTGCCGCATTTTAGAGACCAAAGGGCATAACACGAAATTGATAGAGTGGCCGACCTGCTACGGCAAATGCTGTATATGGTTTGTTTCGTCTTTCAACTCTATCTGCCAAAAAGCAAATTTGAGATCGACACTACTAATAAAATAAGTCTCGTCTATTCTGCTAAGAATGTCCTCAATATTTTGTAGCGGATATGCATCCTTTACTGTAAGTTTGTTAAATTTTCGCGCCTCTAGACAAAATCTATTTTTACCTGGTTTTCTCACCAAAGTCGTCCTATTACTCCATGGGCTCTCACTGTTTTCTTTAACGTTTAGCTTTAACATATTATCAATTTTCTCGTAAACTGTACCCTGCACAGCCGGTAAAATAGGGTAATACCTATCCTTCACAGGCTCGGCTCCCTCAATTAACTTGATACGGTGTTTCTCAAATTTTCAGGTGCTGCAAACATTTCAATTGCTTGTTCTAGCTCGATCTGCTGCAAGTTTGTGAGCTTATGAGAGTTAATTTTATGGTTTTCAGACTTGTAGGGTTCATTTAAGTTTTCTATACTTATCTCTGCTATACCAATTATTTCCGGAATTAATTCAAATACTTTCCAAAAGTCCATGCCAAGATAAGCTGCCTGTTCTAGATCGGGCCATAAATAAAATGTAATTTCACCAAATTATTTTTTAATTCTACCTTTACGTTTATTTTTCATAGTAATCTGTGTTCTTGCCGTAGTTATAGCTGAGAAAATAGGAGGCATTGGTTATTCTAGTTCACTTAACTCCCTGCATCTAAAATGTTAACGGTAGCGCCGGTGTCGAGCAGACCATTTAGATGAACATTGCCAATTTTAAACTCAGCATAGGGTCTGGGATCGTTAGATCCTCTATTTGCAGTTTTATTTGACTCAATCACTAGTTTCGTCGTACGTTTCCTCTCAGCAAGCTTTTTCCTCAACATTATTATTCGCGTGGTCTTTTGACTCTTATTTCGGAATTAAATATCTTATTTCTAATTTTTTCACATATATCTGAGTTGGGGCATTATTTAAATAAAATTTTTAGTTATGTGCGCTTAATTGGAAATTTTCTATTGAATGTTTCTTTTCGGGTTCACCGTTGAACGATGGTCCCCCGCATTCCCCTCGTTCCTTGCCAAATTTCTGTTTCTGCAGTTAACACAACTCGAAGACATCACATCTGGTTTTCCACAGCGGTAGCAAAATATGGATCTTTCTTCTGACGGACAATCCATGAAGACGTGTTCATTCTGGCGACAACTACAGCAAACAAGATTTGATTTGGACGTTGGGTTATCGTTATCGTTTAATTATACAGCCGCCACTTCTTTGTACTCGATTTCTGGTCTTTTATATGGTTCTGACCACTCCTCACACTCCTCACACAACTCATTAACCTGTATCGGATATCTCTGGGCGTGTGTTGGTTGTGACCTATTTTCTTTTCGTAAAAAGGTTTTTTCGTCATCTATGCAACTCATTCTTAACTCTTCTACTGAAGAAACCGCCATAGGCAACACAATCCTGCGTATACTTTCTCTTATATTTTTCTTAATTATTTCCGACTCAGGCATTATAATACTCAAGCGGGAACGGAAATGCTGTTTTCTCTCCACCATATCACTCATTAATTCGAAGCTTGAACGAACGAAGCTTTCGTGATCGAGTTGTAGGTGGAGTTTTGTATATAATAAACTTTACGAGAAAAGGAAATTCACCAGGCTCTCTACAAAGAGGTATAGTCTTGTATAGAAAAGAACGCAAAATTATAAGTATATACCTAAAAAGCCTATAACACTAATAATTAAGGAAATTGTTATGAAATTAAAAAAATAAAAAATATTATGAGGACAGAAAAAAACAACTTGTAATAAAAAATATATTGATAAAAAAGGATTAATTCTAAATAAATAATAAAATAAATTAATAAATAAATAAGCAAACAACTGAATTCAATTATAATAAGAATGAATTAAAATGAAAATAATAATAAAGAAACAAGTAATAATAAAGACACAAATTTAAAAAAATTGTAGGTAAAAAAAGACGAACTAAAAATGGAATGCTGTTAAATTCAAATTAAATTATTCGAAATACTTTTAGAAATAAATATGTAAATAATGAAATAGATTATATGATTATTATTATTATTATATATTTATTTTTCAGATGTTTCTCTTGTGGTATTCAATCACTTTAAAACTCAAATTTGTCTGGAGAATTTTTTTCTCTCGTACTTTTCTCGTACTTCACCCCAAGTTTCTTCGCAGTGGGAGGTTACGAGCGACATTTGATGGTATCGGATACAACTAACCTCTTGTAATTACTGACACCGAGAGGATATTCAATACTATCGAACATTTAATACTGTTTATATAACTATTATAACTTTTGTAAACGCAATGAAAACGCACGCGTATTTAATTCAATATAAATTCCATTTATTTGTAGATTCAATTCTTATATTATAGAGATAACTTATATTATAGAGATAACTTATATCTAGGTATTTGGTATCAAGTACAGCATTGCAATTTGTTGCAAAGGTTACCATAGCTCTCCCACGCTTAAAGGAAGCTTCAGACATCGGACACGTAATCTTCTAAGTAAGCTAGACGACGGCTCTGCCGGGCGATTTCTAACGGACGAATTAACGATGCACAAGATCTTGAAGATTTGGTTAAAGAGTGATGGGCTCAGAAGTTTGTGGTATTGGTTGGTCATGAGGTTTCGTAGTATCTTTTTCAGGTTGCTGTATCATTGTTGATAGAAGTTGATTGATATGATGTTTAAGAACATAACCTTCATCAAATTTTACTAGGTAATGGAGATGACCCAATTTTTTTTCTGATTGTGGCTAACTTCCATAAGCTTTTATTGTTGGAGTAATGTCGAGCTTGTACCCTCTCACCTTTCCTTAATTGACGGGTTTTACAACAGTTTGTGGGCGTTTTACTTTGATATTAAGGAGGCTTAAGAGCATCAAGTTCTATGCGAATTTGACGGTTTAAATATTGTTCTGACGGCTTTTTACCATTTGCCAATAACGTTGCTCGTTGTCTCTAACTTTTTCACGTATTGTACGGCTGTCATCTTTCATAGATGCAAGTCGTCTTTTTAAAGTTTGAACATTATGTTCAGCGAGGCCATTCATAGCAATGAACTTCTGAAAATGCCTCGTTGTGCGCAAAATTATTGAAACTCATTGCTGGTAAATATCGAGGCATTGTCAGAGACAATCACGTCTGGTAAGCCATGCCTTGCAAACAAATCACGTAACATTTCTATTGTTGAACTAGATGTAGGAGCAAACGGCGTTATGCCAATGTCAGCCCATTTGGATTTAGCATCCATTACTACTAAATAGTTATAACTTTGAAAAATACCTGCATAATCAATATGTATCCTTTGCCAATTATGTTCTGGCTCATCCCAGGAATGTAATCTTGCTTTTGGTGGACTAGAATTAACCGAACCACAAGATGAACATTGCTTAACGAAGTTCTCGATGTTCTTGTCGATACATGTCCAATAGACATAGCGGCGAGCAAGCTGGTTCATTTTCGATATTCCAATATGAGTTAAGTGAAGTTCAGCTAAAATTGCGATCTGTAAGCTCGGTGGTATTACTACTCGTTGTCCTCTAAAAAATATACCATTATTGATTGTAAGCATCGAATCTTCTTGATGACAATTGTGGGTCTTTTGACGTTTCTTCTTGAAGAGTTGTGAAATATAGGTTTAGTGTTGAAATCTGTTGTATAGACGATTCACAGAGCTTGTTTACTTCCTCGTTTATTGCGGAATCTATCAAATTTGGTGCTTCTATTGAAGCTCACGATAAACAGTCGGCATTTTCATTCTCAACACCCTTTTTGTAAATAACTTTATAATCGAACCCCGATAAGAAAGCTGCGTATCTCTGTAAGCGTGAACAAGTCATTCGTGATTATCTGTCACGAGCGTAAAATGTTGACCAAACAAGTATTGATAGAAATGATCTACTGAAAAAACGATAGCTAATGCCTCACGGTCTATTTGGGAATAATTCTTCTCAGCATCTGTGAGCGATCTTGAGGCGAAAGAAATTCGACGTTCTTGTCCGTCTACAACATGTGATAACACGCCGGCAACACCAGTTGGACTTGCGTCACAAGCTAGTTGCAATGGGTACTTGGGATCATAGGGCACAAGAACGCGATCACTAACAATCTCTTTTTTAATAGTTTTAAAAGCATTTTCGCATTGCATATTTCAATAGAATTTTGCATTTTTCTTCGTGAGGTTACGTAAAGGTATAGTTATTGTTTAGCAATTTGGGATAAATCTCGAATAGTAGGTAATCATCCCTAAAAAACGTCTAACATCGTCAACCGATTTTGGCCTGAGAAGTTCTGTTATAGCTGCAGTCTTACTTTCCGATTTTAAAATTTCATTGTATTTGATGGTGTCCCAAAAACTCGATTTTTCTTTAAAAAAAAACTACATTTTTGTTTATTTAAATGTAGATCATAAAATTGCAATTTTTTTAAACATTTTACTAAGTTGTCTGTACATTCTGATTTTGTTTCACCATGAACGACTATGTCATCAAAATATGCTTCAGTCTTGGGGACATCATGCAAAATTTGATTCAGAATTCTATTGAATTCAGAAGGAGGTGTTTTGATGCAAAATGAAAGCCTATTTACTTTGTATGTGCCCCGGTGAGTTGCAATCGTTTGTATCCTACTTGACTCTTCATCTACTGGGATGTGTAGATAAGCTTTGTACAGATCAAGTTTGCAACAATATCTCGAATTCCGCAAGCTATTGAAAATATCTTGAATTTTCCGTATTGGGCTATGGGCATCTATAAGGCGATCGTTCACACCTACCTTATAATCAACGCACAAGCGCACGCCTCCATCGACTTTTGGTATGACAACCAAGAGGAACCCCAATCACTGGTTTCGGTTCTGGAAATTATTCCAGTTTTTTCTAGCTGGTCTAGTTCTTGATTTACTTTTTCGATCAGAGCAGGGTTTCACGTTGTTACTTAATTTAAGAGACACTGTGTAGGATTTGACACAACCAATTTTTGGTTGGAAAATGTCTTTGAGTTTTTCAAAAATCGATATAAACGAATCCGTGCTATTAACTTTATTAACCGTGTTGATTCCATAGTGATGAGTTTCCTCAATTGGATTATTAGATTCTTGGCTTGAGCTACCTTTCTTCAAACGTGCTTTAATACAAACTTTGACCACATGTCCACTTTTACCACATTCAGAGCATTTGAGGTTATGTTTCCTACTAAGACAATCCTTAGCGTAATGGTTGCTTTACCACATCTTAGACAAAGACCATCAAGCCCCAACGATTTGAAATCAACATTGACTTATGGTTGTGTTGAAATTTTTTTCTTCCTGAAATTTTGTTGATTTCTGCTGACATCGACTGATTTGATCTTTGAGCAAGTTGATTTGAGTCATGTTTTGCTGCTTCTAGTGCGAGAGCTTTCGTTACAATTTCAGAAAATCCACACAGTTTGTTTTGTAAAAGCTGTTCACGTATCGCATTATCTTTAATACCTCTGATAAATTGCGCCCGAAGGAAAATATCTGCAACAGATTTCTTACATTCACAGTAAAATTCACAGTCATCAATAACCTCCCTAAGTTTTGCTACGTATTCTGCAATTGAAATGTTTTACTGGTATTTCGACAGGAATTGATGCTGGGCAACTAAAACGTTTTGTTGAGGAGATAAATGCTGCTGTAAAAGCTGTATTAACTCTTCACATGTGAGATCGTTTAGGTTTTTGGGTGCAGCCAAAGCCGTAATGATTCAAAAACTCTTTGAGCCAATTGAGTTCAAAAGTAAACTTGCGGAATATTCTTTGTTGGTGTGTATGCCCTTGATTTGCGTATAATTTTCAAATCTTAATTTGTAATTCCGGAATGATTCCTTTGTGGTGTCAAGAACCTCAAAGTTTGGCACTAATGCTGTAGTAGCACTAATGCTTAAGGATCTTTCACCGCTGCCACTTGTTGATGCGTTGTTGGAAATCGATTCCAGAATTTTCTGTTGAACTTCCATGAAGGCTTTAAATTGAGCGGTATCCATATTGATGTTTAATCTTTTACCAAGTCGTCGCCAAATTATTATAACTTTTGTAAACGTAATGGAAACGCACGCGTATTTAATCCAATATAAATTCCATTTATATATAAATTCAATTCTTATATTTGTAGAGGGAAAATTAGTAAGTAAGTTGTATGACCTTAAAATTGACAGCGTGTTTTTTTCTTTTTGGGTTTTGCAGCGATGTTAAAAATAGAGATAACTTATATCTAGGTATTTGGTATCAAGTACAGCATTGCCTAGCTGACTAGCTGATATGAAGGGTGGTTCCAACCCTTTCCCGCCCGTCGCGTATCCTAACACAAAACAAGGGTATACAAAAGCAAAAATCTCTACATGCAAGAATACCACGCGAAACACATGTTTATAGAAACAGGTATTAGTCTCCTATTGCCCGCCTAACCAAGTCATGGTAATGTCCACAAAAAGATTTCACCCGTGACCCCAAAATCTACTTGACCACTTCACCACTAACCTTTATATCATCAGCTTTTACTCACGAAATTACACCAACATATTTTTAATAGCCAATTACTAAAATTATAACATTATTTACTTATTTTAACTAAATGACTTAAAAAAGGCGTTAAAGTGTGTTACAGTCTTTTCGTTTATAGTCCATTCATATAAATTATTTGTTCTTAAGTCCACTTCGCCTATAGTCCATTTTCGTATAAAGACCAAATTTTCTTTGCATGCATAGCTAATATTGTATAGAAAAAAGGTTTTTTAATACCTTTTTTAAACAAACTGGCAACCTTTTTTATTTAGACTTCTGGCAACTTCTTATTACAATAAGCTTTTAAAGCATTTGAATTACAATAAATAATAATATGTTAAGGTTTTTGTTTAAACTATTGATTTTATTTAAATCAATATTTGCTTATATTTTAAATAAACTTTTATTTTGTTAAAAAAAATGGTTTTATTGAAGAAGTTGCATACTTTGTATATAGTCCAAAATGTTCATTATATCAGGATTCAGTTATAGTCCATAAAGTGGCTTAAAAAGAAATTCGGTTATGGTTCTAATTCGCTTATAGTCCACAAAAATTGTGCAACTGTAGTTGTGAACTATAAGCGAAAACTACTGTATTTTTTTTTTCTAAATACTAGGTTAGAGGAATAAATATCAAAAATTACAAATAAAAAGTAAGTAATAATATAATTGACAAATGAAAAAAAGTAAGTTATTTATTTATTTATATATTTGTATAATTGTAGCCTAGCACAACAAGACAAATATCTTATAAATGAAAGTACTATTGATAAGATCAAAGAAGCACTTAGCGTTTAAATATAAATCATAAATAACAATTATTTTAAATTAAATTAAAACAAAAAAAAAAAAAAATATATATATATATATATATATATATATATATATATATATATATATATATATATATATATATATATATATATATATATATATATATATGTTCATTATTATTTATGAAAGAAAAAAATAGTTGTAAAAATAATTACATATATAAAAAACTAGCAAAGGCCTGCGTAGCTTGCCAGAAAGGAAAGATATATCGCCACAGCAAAGCTCCTCTGTCCGAATACTTTACTACAGCCGACCGTTTTGACCACATCAACATGGACATAATCGGACCACTTCCACCGTCAAGAGGGTTTCGGTTTCCACTGATCCCTGAAAGCTGCTATAAAATATCACGAAACTGAGAATTTGACAGAAATCTTACCCATGATTTTGCTGGGTTTCAAAATAACCTTCAAAGAGACAATAATGCAACACCTTCTCAATTAGTATGTGGATCCAGTTTACGCGTTCCTGGCGAACTTTTAGTGAAGAACAATGAAAGCCAAACTTGCCACAACGAATTCATTAAAAAACTAAATAAGTTCATGAATGATCTACTGGCCACCAAAACATAGTCACATGCCAAAGACAAACCTTTCATTGAAAAATATATTCTTTCTTCTCCACAAGTATTCGTAAGTAACTCCATGATTTTCAATCCGTTACAAGCTCCTTACGACACAAAAAATATTTTATAATTCACGTCAGAGGTAAAAAAATGAACATTACCGTAGGCCGCTTAAAAGCTTTTGTTGTAACCCAACAAACTTCTGCGGAAGTCTAAAAGCAAAAATCAAAACAAGGTGCTTTAGAAGAAACAACAGTCAGAAAATCGACAACCAAAGAAACATCAATAAAAAAATCGTTAAAAAAAAAACAAACTGGTATTCTCCTGGACTCTACCGGCGAGCCCAAAATCAATAATTCCCGACATGAACGTGGGCCACGATTTTGTCTTACATTCCCCCACATACACTTCTGTTATTCAAAAACAACATCGAATTTTGACAACTGTCAATAACAAAGCGTGGGTATAGGTAAAAAAATGTTTTTTTTTTTTTTTTGCATTACAAACTTGTTAACCCGAACACACTTTTTTGGCATTTTAATAATTATTCTTATAATAAAGTTAAGAGTTAATTTGAAAGTTTGGAGTTCACTTCGTTTTACGTAATATAATAGGAAGTTTGCTAAACCGCCTCAGATATAATGTTTTTATCCGATTTTTTTGCGCAAATAATTAACTGATTTTTATTTGGCTGAAATAACGTATTTTTTTGACTTTGGTTATTTTTTTTTGCAGAAGTTATAGTAATTTTTAGATTTTAATTTTATTATTGTTAAATTTATTCTGTTGAAAATAAGAATTACAATTTTTTTTGCAAAAAAAAAAAAAAAAAAAAACAATAAAAAAATAAAAGAGCAGTTATTTAAGCCAAATAAAAATCAGATAACAATAATTTTTTTGATCGAAAACAAAAATAAAAATCAGAAAATAACAATTTCTTCTACTAAAACAATAAAAAACATAAAATACAATTATTTCTGAAAATAAAAAACACAGTAACTATTTATTTGTGGGGCTAAGCCCAAGGTCGGCTAACATTTTTAGCCGATATTAGCCACCCACTCTGGCGGCGGCTAACTGACTAAAAATATATCGGTGACGGCTTTTTGTCGACTATGAGTCGATCAGTTTCTTTCTCTGATAACGAACGGTGAAAAACTGTCAAGGAGATGATTCAGAGTTGCATGGAAGGTATTTGTTCCTATGCTCGAGAGCCTGTTTTTTTATTTTTTTATTTGAGAGTGATTAGTGGAACGTGCTTTCACATTTTACATAAAAATAATGTAAACAAACTGAGACTAAACATAGCATTTTTTAATAGATCACAATTCTTTAACTTAATTTTAATACAAAAAAAGAAAGAATTAAAAGCTTACACATGATAGAATCAAATTTTGCAACTGTCACTTCTGATAATTAACAAATAAAGGTGCTACACATCAAGCTACTCAGAGTAATTTTTAATTCATAACTCGAAAACTGTTCCAAGTGAATATATACTACTAAATACGATCGATAGAGGATTAAAATATGAATCGGTGGTGGTACAGTTTGTTTTTTGAAAGACTGTAGGAAAAAATGATATTAAGCGGAGAGCTTTTAAAATTTCGCTTGTATCGCGAAAATTATTCCGCGTGCACATATACCGCTATATAAGATCGAAAGAGAATAAAAATACGAATCCATGGCGGTATAGTTTTATTTCTAAAAGACTGTACTAAACAATTTATTAAGTGGAAAACTTTTAAATGCGAAATTCGCGTATATCTCGGAGATTTTTCCGCATGCACATATACCACTATATACAATCGAAAAGGATAAAAATACGCATCGATCGTGGTATAGATTGTTTTCTGAAAGACTGTGCGAAAAAGGTTTTTAAGCGGCAAACTTTTAAAATTTTAAAAAATCGCTTAAAAGTAAAAGTTTAGTTCGTTTCTTTATATATTTATTTCTATAATAAACATATGTGAATATTGATTTAGGCACTGGGGAAGTCAACCATTAAAAAGAATTGACAAGGCACTAAGTGTAGTACCTTAATGGTAGTGTAGAAGCTACAAATTTGTTATATCTTCCCAGAAAAAAATTTCAAAAAAGGTAATCGAGTTTGGAATTAAGCATTTTTGGTGGAAGGACTTCCCAACTGGATTAACAACCTTTTATAATCAATTACTGAGTATTGATTACACTCATTATTGCAGAAAATAATAATTATCATTAGTAAGTATTTAAAGGTATTCTTTTTTAACTTAAAGAACTAGTTCAGTTACTACTTCCTTTATTTGCGAACTTATGTAATTTGTTTTTTAAGCGAGTAACAAAATTTGGCAATCACAAAAGTAAATCTTTATATGGCAAGTACTTTTAAAGGTAATGTTTAATTTTTTGCTGGGTTGTATATATAAACAGAAATATATTAAAAAAGATAACTTTTGATTTTTTGAAAATTATCAAAAACAATCGAAAGTACTAGGATTACTTTTTTTTTTGTTGATTTAACAAAAATATTAATTATTTCCACTATTTAATACCTTTTTAATTTTTTCTGATTCATTCTTTTTATTAAAACATTCTAATTAATAATAATTTAAGTTAATAATTTTGTATTCATATTTTATAAAATAAATTTTTTGACAATATTTTTTTTAATAAAACTCACATTTTTTAAGTAAATATAGTTTAAAAATAAAAGTTTTGTCCTTTCCTTGCTTGCACACACAGACTGTATGCCGCAGCCCCGCATAATTTTCCAAAAAAAAAAAAATATCTTTAAAAATTGAAAATAAAAAAAAAAATATTTTAAAGTAAATATATATTTTTTATGTTAGTAACCTATATTACTTATAAGTAGTTTCCTGTATTAAAAACATACACATTATACTTTTTTGATGAAAAACTTTTATTTTTTATTTGGTTTCTTTTTTATATTTGTTCTCGTATATTTCTTACTAAATACATTTAAGTTATTAAACTTAAATTATATTAATTAATTATTGTCACGTTGTTTATTAAAAAAACTCAAAGTTATAAAACTTTAATGTTTATCTAAAAGACTTTTGTAATATAATAATATATTTTATTAATATATATTTTTTATTAATTAATAATTCAAATTTAATTATACTTAGTTGTCTGCAAGTATTCTAAGAGCGTAGTAAATAAAAAAATGTAACCCCATCTAGCAGAAAACAGAAAAAAACAGCTTAACATCTTTATACAGAAATTTCAGGTGACCAAAAATCTTCTTGAGTAATATAAAAAATTTCTTCTAGCAGAGATTTCCAAAACTGAAAACTAGAGATACTAATTGTACTTAACCATACCTATGGTTCCATACCTATTACCTAGTTTTCTTGATGAGTTACTACAATGAATTCTCAATATTTGACCATAGCTTTTTTTATTAAATTTTTTTTTCCCGTGAGATAAATCAAGTGGGAATTTAGTTCGCCATTCTTTGAATGACCCATTCAGTAAATTTTGTGATTAGTACATCTGCCTTTGGTCGAGCAGTCTCGTTAATTTTCCATGTTCAAAATGAGCTATTTCAGGTAAAAGGCAGACATTTAAAAAATCACAGACTTATTAAACTACCTTCGTAAGGCTCGGTGCGGCATTTTTTGAGTTCAAATTTACAGCTCTTGTTTGTAACAAATCATATTCCAGCATAAGACTTCAGTCTTGAAATTAAAGGCATTTTACTATAATTAAAAATAAATTTTACATTCGACAGAGGTCCCAGGGTAGTAGGGACGACTATAAGATCTTACTGGCCATTCGGTGCATTTGGGAAAGGACAAAAAAATCGCTTCTAGGCTTAGAGAGAATCATGGCTAGTGTGAACACTGTCCAGTACGCAATTATATTAAAACCAGCCAGGGCTAATGAAACATTGCAATTCTACGAGAGTATGAAGAGGAAAAAGATTAAATTCCCCATATTATGTGTTACTTTTCGGTTTAGCTAAGCCACAAGCTAAGATTGCTATGCGATAGCTTTCACGGTGAGCAAGGCGACATTTTCGCGTGCAGAATAGAAGAAGTCGTCCGCTTCATCAGAGGACTAATGTGGCTAAGTGGCGTGTAGAAGTACATTACCTATGAAAATAATCTAGAAATTCTTCTTAGAACTTTAATTTGAAATCCGCACGGCAGTAAAAAAAGCTGATATATTTTACAATTTTCTATTTTATTTCAATGATATATCCTTCATAAACGTTGAGATAGAATAATAGTTTTACTGGAAATCTTTACAGATTTTGTTAAAAAAATTGAAACAAATATTCATTAGCTACTAAATATTTCTTATATTAAATCTGTTTAATTTTTTTACTAATTTTATTCTGGTGACAACTATGTGTGTCACATTCCATCTTTTATAAAACATTAATACTTCTTAATTCTTTTTCAAATTTTTTTTAGCAACTTTCAACATTAAAAGTAGTTTCTCAGAAATTAAGGCTTCCTTGGCAAAAACACTTTAAATTGTTTTTTTCTTGCAGACTTCTAAGATAAAATAGATTTTCATTAGAATTTTTTGGACACTTCTGTATTTATTTTTAAATTAAATTGTTTATGATTTTTTTTATACTTAATGATCTCTGTTTAAGAAAACGCAAATCCTTATTAGAACATGGACGAGTAAAAATTGTAAGAAAATGAATCCATTGAAGAAAAAATCGTAAAAAATTGGCATTAGAAAGGTTTTAATATTTTTTCGTGCATTCTTTCAGAAAACAAACTATACCACGATCGTATATAGCGGAATGTGGACGCGGATTAGTTTCCGGGATATAAGCAAAAAACTAAACTAAACGATTTTTTTTAATTGAAAAGTATGTTGGCTTATAACTTTTTTCGTTCGGTCTTTCAAGAAGCAAGCTATACCACGATCGATTCGTATTTTTAGCACCTATCGCTATGATGCACTGCTTTTAGTATAGTTTTTATAATTAAAAAATCATCACAATCAATGACTACATATTTTAGATGTAGCTCCTTCATTTTTTAAATGGCGAAAGTGACAATCTGAAAATCTTATTATGTAAGCTTAGAGCTTTTTATTTTAAATTTGTATTTTACAATCCATTAAAAATTAACGAATTCAACCCGCTACTAAAAACAACAAAACAACAAAACAACTAAAATAATATTTTTTTTATAACTATGTTTAAAAAGTTTGCTGTTTCTGAGAGTTTGTTTTCTTTTTCCACGTGAGAAAACAAAAAACAATAATCTTCCATGGTTGATGAAAAAGATACCAAACAATTACCAAACTTTTACACATAGTTTCAAAAAAGGGTATATTTGTTGTTCAATACAAATATGTAAACAAAATATAAGCGTTTTTAAAAGCTATCACATTTATTCTATCGCTTATATCTGGAAAACTATTCCGCGTGCACATGTACTATATATATTACATTATATTATATTATATTATATTATATTATATTATATTATATTATATTATATTATATTACATTATATTATATTATATTATATTATATTATATTATATTATATTATGTTATATTATATTATATTATATTATATTATATTATATTATATTATATTATATTATATTATATTATATTATATTATATTATATTATATTATATTATATTATATTATTTTATATTATATTGTATTATATTATATTATATTATATTATATTATATTATATTATATTATATTATATTATATTATATTATATTATAATATATTATATTATATTATATTATATTATATTATATTATATTATATTATATTATATTATATTATATTATATTATATTATATAATATTATATTATATTATATTATATTATATTATATTATATTATATTATATTATATTATATTATATTATATTACATTATAATATATTATTTTATTTATTTATTTATCTAGCACAACAAGATTTGACATCTTATAAATGATAGTACTAGTTATAAAAAATACATATTTCATATAAAGATTAAAAAAAATTTATATACGTATGTTTATATAATAAAAACAACAATGACAATAATGGTTACAGTAATAATAACAATTATAATAATATATAAAAAAATATAATAATATTAACAAAAAACAAAAGGGTAAAAAAAAATATAAAAAAAAAAATAATAATGAACAATACAAGAAAGAGTATTATCATTTAAATAGTTAAAATAACTCCTTTTTAAACTTAGCAGCGTTGTCAGTCTTTTGGATATTGTTCGGTAAGGTATTCCAAAGACCTGTTGTATAAGCAAAAAATTGACGTTGAGATAAAAGGCTTTTGTATTTAATTTGAATTATTTTTCTACCACGATTAGATCTAGCAAAAACAATTTTTTTGTAAAAATAAGTTGGTCCTTTTGATGTTAAAATTTTGAAAAAAAAATAAGACATCTGCATTTTAAAAGATCGCTAAAATTTATTTAATAAATCCTGTATAAATATAGTGAGATACGATCCCGACGGCCCTTTTGAAAAATATATCGCGCTATGTTGCTATATAATACATTTAGTTTGCGTTGGTCTTCACTATTACAGTTCGCATTTCTCATTTGGGATGAGAAAAGTTTTTGCTAAAAGCATACGTATAGCAAATGGTGTGGAAGCCTTAAGTATCCAAAGATTTCGAAGCATACTATAAACTCTTCCTCCAACAGCATTAATATGGTAGGACCAAGTAAGTTTATTATTAAAAATTATTCCTAAATTAGTTGCAGAGGTTGCATAATCTATAGGATTATTATTTATTTTTATTTGAGGACTGACAAAATGTTTTCTTAATTTAAATAGACAAATACATTAACTGCCAGTCCCACGATATCGCAATCAATCGTTCGTTCACATAATTACATTCAAAACAAAAACAATTTTTAAGAATTATATTATATTATATTATATTATATTATATTATAGTATATTATATTATATTATATTACATTATATTATATTATATTATATTATATTATATTATATTATATTATATTATATTATATTATATTATATTATATTATATTATATTATATTATATTATATTATATTATATTATATTATATTATATTAGTTTATATTATATTATATTATATTATATTATATTATATTATATTATATTATATTATATTATATTATATTATATTATATTATATTATATTATATTATATTATATTATATTATATTATATATTATATTATATTATA